>OX276335.1:157642257-158242257 GCA_946251815.1 Dasysyrphus albostriatus | reverse complement strand
GGCATTGAAACTACGCCGGCTGGATCTAATTGGAAATGAATCCAACTGAACCGGCATGAAATTATTTTTAGATGGGATATCCTGAATCTGTCATTGGATGCTTTTGGGGTTTTGAATGATCATTCTGTGTTATTTTCACACTAGGTTTTATGTAGTGAAGTGTTCAGAATGGACTCGTTCACTTTTTTATCGGTTTGCTTCAGAATATTATAATTATGAGATTTTCTCAATCGATTACTTATCTCTGGATATATTTATATTACTAATTTAACATGAAATTGGATGGTTGAAGTTCATTCACCTCGGCTCCTCATGTGCTTGGGGTGGATGCTAAGATTTATTTCTTATTGCAAACATGAATAATTGTGTCAGCTGGTTTCCTACAAATGTTAGCCCAATCCAAAGGAGTATTAAATGATTCCAGTGCAACGTCTGCATTTCCGATTATTTTATTTCATATTACATTAAATATTCCAAAATATTTTGGGGTTCCCTTCAAATGGTCATAGATTCCTTAAATTCTATCAACACTTTTCTTCTAGGAGCTGAATTCCCCTGGATTACCAGAAAAGTCTCTTATACTCCTAACTATGCCAGGTATTGTATCTTAATCGGAAAGTCTATTTTGAAAATCTGGGTTTAAGGTCCGCTCCTTCTCGGAATTAAGATCTGAACGAGAGCCGGCAATGTTCTGCGTAGCAATAAATTCCATATGTAGGTTTTTGGGGTTGAGTCTCTACGACTTGAGTAACTATTGATGTAATGAGTGCTTCCAAAGTGGGAGTAGCTTGAGGTAGCTCTGCACCGCCATTAGTTGATTGGAAGGAAGAATCCTGATTACTTCCTGATCCTGAGGCTCCAAAATTAACATTGGGTTCGGATAGACTTATATCACCAAAAATAATTGGTTGATTCGCCAGATCATCATTATGACCAGTTCTGTTTTCAGCTTGTTGGTTTCTGGTAAGTACCATTTTGTGTGTTTGTTGAAAAAAACTCGTAAAAAAGATGAAAGGAATAAGGATTTTAACTAAATGGGAAATTACTATATCAAATCGATCCTATCAATATTCTTTTATTTTAGTTTTAAATGTTCTCACGGCTCGTTAAACTTTGTACTAGTATCTCACTTCTTTATAATTTTGCAATAGAAAATAAATTTTAAAATTTTTCACTTCGACTTGCTCCATATTAAAAAAAATTTCTTCTATTGATTTTCTTTCAAAGGAAGATTTTTGCTTAATTTAAATATAATTTTTATCTTTTGCTTAATTTAAATATGATTTTTATCTTCTTTCATTATAATTATTTAACTAGGTATCTTATTTAATATTGGTAAGGAACCACATTTCCAACGCTGGCAAAGGGGCTAATTCCGGTTCGTCTTCTTTGTGGAAGTTACTGCGGGGCCTTTCTTCGCACTCCCTCGTTGTGGCTTTTTTATCTACAGACGAAAGCCAATTTGTTCACACTTCTGTCTTTACAACGGCTATTAGAGTCGTTGGTTTTAATGGACCCAGGATTCACTATCGCGTTTTTGTTTTTTATTCATTTGCGGTGAGCTTCTTTGAGGTCGGCTTATACACTGGAATTGTTTATTTTTACTTGCGGCGAGCTTCTTTGAGGTTGGCTTATACTGGAATTTCTTATTTCGCGATTTCTATTGCATGCGCCTGCAAAATTGGCGTTAACTTATACAATAAGGTAGACAAAAAAAGTATGTAAAGTATAGGTTGTTTTGTACCAATTTATTATGTTGGCCTATGGATGCAATTTGCTATTGTGATAATGTAAAGGGTTTTTCAAACGGGACGCTAAAAAAGTAAAGCGACAGGGTCAGCAAACGACGCCATATTTCTTGCCGCTCTTTTGATATTTCTCTTCCATAAGGTTTGCTATTTCATGATGGAAAGATATACGAGCCAACAAGGAGTTGAAATTATTAAAATTTACTACCGAAATTCGGAGTCAGTGGCCTCAACGTCAAGAGCGCTACGTTCAATTTATGGTCGTCATAATTTCTGGCTGAATGGCTTCGTCATTAAACAAAATATGCGGCATTGGTCAGGCAGCAATCCACACGTACTCCATGAGTCGTCATTGCATCCCGAAAAAATTACGGTTTGGTGAGGTTCTTGGGCCGGTGGCGTCATTGGGCCGTACTTCTTCCGTTATGATCAAGACCGGCACCTTACTGTGAATGGGGATCGCTACCGTTCAATGATAACCGAATATTTTTGGCCCCAATTGGATGATATGGACTTGGAGGACATATGGTTCCAACAGGATGGCGCCACAAGCCATACAGCGAATTTCATAATCAATTTATTGGAAACCAAGTTTGGAGAACGTGTTATCTCACGAAATGGTCCAGTCGCTTGGCCGCCTCGGTCGTACGATTTTACGCCGTCAGACTATTTCCTGTGGGACTACGTCAAGTCTATGGTCTTTGCCAACAAGCCAGCGACGATTGATGAACTTCGTACGAATATCGAACGTGAAATTGCAGCAGTATCGGCCTATTTATGCTTGAAAACCGTCGAAAATTGGGTTCAGCGTCTGGACTACTGCAAGTGTGCCCTTGGTAGCCATGCAAAAAATTTCGAGTTCCATACATAATGGCATAGAACCTACTTTCACAATAATAAAGAATTTCACTGATATCCAAAACCGTTTTTGTTTTATTTAAAAAAAAACTTTTGTAGCGCTCTTATTGAACAACCCGATAGTTTAATTTTTTCTTTATTTTGATTCGTCGAGCTTTCCGATGTATGTATTTGTATGTTATAAGTTATTGAATAAATACAATTTTATAATAATTATTCAATGATTTTATTAAGACAGGTACAACCTACCTAGCTTAGATAAAAGTAGATACTTATATTATGTAGGTTCAATATTATGAAAACCTGTTGTTGGTGTACAGTAGGGACCTCTTTTCAACGTTTTGTTGATATTCACGATTTATTGAAATATGTATGTAATTTGGTAGATATCTACATATGTATGTCTGTATAGAAATTTATGAAAATTTAAACACAAAAGTATGCATTTTCATATGTATGCTATGTTTCTATGTACAATTGTAGATATCTATCTCAGAAAAACAGTTTAATAATGGTTCATCATTTTATTTTTTTCAACGCTTTTTCATACATATTATTTACTTATTTATTTAAAAATCAATTTGCTTCAACACAGTAAGATAGGTACATAGGTATTCACACGATAAAAAATAAAGAAATATTTAAGTGTTATTATAGGCATAAGTGGTGTAAAAAAAAAAATAAAGCAAGCAGTGATAGTAAAGATGTGGCTTTTTAAATTTGTATTAAATTTAAATTTAAAACGAAACCCGCGAAACAGGGGGTAGAACACATTAGCGATAATAATGTTTCCATCTTCTATTTTTCCATTAAATAGAAGGATTCACTTTAAGTGGACTTTTGGTAGGTAGATATTTTTATTTGGATTTGGGCCATAGTTTATTTTGATTAAGTAATTGTACGTATCTACACTTATTAAACAAATTATAAGAACGAGAGTTTTTTTTTTAATTTTGAAATGTTTTGTAATTTTGTCGGTACTTTTCTTGTCTGAGTCAATCAAATATTTTGCTTAGATGACTTGTGTACTCAGCTATAATTAATTTTTTGTTGTTGTGGTTTTTGTAAAATTTTGTTTTTCCTGATGTATCTAATTATGCTTTAAAAAAAATTCTTTGATAACCAAAATCGCAGCTAATAATGAAGACATATTCGTATTATTAATTTATAATAATAAGTATTCTATAGGTACAGTGTTCATCTAATGGAAATATTTATTACATGGGAATATTAATATGCAGATTTGTAAACTAAAGATTTCTGAACTTTTTTATTTAAAAAAATTAAAAAATACTTTAAACTTTTCTGTTGTCAAAATGATTAGGTATGTAGTGCGTGACGAATACAAAATTGTTAAAAAGTTTAAAAGAATTGTCGTTTTTGTTTTCATTTCGATGTTTAGGAAAAACACAATTTGTTAAATTACTTGGTTTGTAAATCTTTTTTTAATTTAAAAATGGGGTGTATTAACGATGCAATTAATATTTGCAAAGAAGCAAAACATATATGAATATATGTTTGTACATTAGGGTGGCCCTTATATTGTTTTTTTTAATTCCGAGCTAGATAGGCATCAAATGGCTCTAGGCAAAAGAAAATTCCTATTTTTTTCAGACTTTTATTTCACTCCCTTGGTCTCCTGCTTTTCACTTGGTAGGTAAGGGGTAAGTGTGTTTCTTAAAACAAGTAAAAAAAATCGGACTCACTTCTATTAAAATGGTCAGAACAATAAGGTGAATATACGTGAATATATATATGTGTTTGCAATGTTAACGTGAATTTTCATAAATGAAGGAAAAACAAAGCACAACAAATGAGAAACTCTGCCTTTTTGGAAAAAAAATATACTACTTTTTTTCGTATAGAGGAGGTCTGATAGTGAGTAGAGAAACTCTTTTGCAATGGTAGTAGTAGTAGTCACTATTACAGTCACAATCTTTTAATAAGAAACAAAACAAATTCATTATGTAATTTTAAAAGCGTGTGGACTTTGTTCTTATTAGTAGTTGTGCGAATATTCTTTGTGTCAATGTGATTTTAAATAATAGCAAATATTATTTCTCTTTCCATTTATTTTTCCTTTCTGTGTATGAAGCGAATATATGTATGTTAATTTATAAGGAAATCTTTCCGATTTTCCCTAATCCCTACTCATTCTGCCCATTGGCGGATACAAGGGGGGGGTCATGGGGGTCATGACCCCCCCTGGGGCTTTTCCCAGATATAAAATATTAGACATATGAATTCAATCATAAACAAAAAAATTTCACTGCTCAAAGGATATAATCTGCCTTCAAATTTATTTTAATTAAACGTGCGTATTTAAAACACAAAAATCAAAGTAAAAAATACATACCGTCGGCTTTCTGTCAAAACAAATTTCAAATTTGAAAAATTGCTTAGAAGACACAAAACACCGATTTAAAAGGTAATAAAATGGAATTTTAAAATAATGAAAGTTTTTAAAGTTGATTGATAGAGCCAAAAGAAACCATGACACTGTTACTAGACATTGATATTCGAATTCAGTAATTCTTGTTGACCAAAAGAACATTAAAATGTCATTTAAGGACTTGCTAGGTTTTGACAGAAAGCCGACGATATGTACATCGTTCGTGAAAAGTTGAGAAAATAATTCTTCTGCCAGAAAAACAATAAAAGTTTTCATTTCAAGAATAATTCAGAACTCTACATTTTGTTTTACCGTAAAAATAATTTGAAATTGATGATTTTGTGAACATTTCTGACACCGTACACCGAATCACATTACAAATTCCATGGCATCCCGTATGTCTACTCTTCAAAAGGTTACTGGTCATAAAACGCCAGGTAGTAACAGTAGATCATGTTTCAGGCATAAAATTTTCAAAAAGTAATACTGAACCATGAAAAAACTTTGAAAATTCATTTTAAAAAATGTATGTCACCAATGAATCTAGAAGACCTTTAATAACAAATTAGTGACCTTTGATATGAAATATTTGTTTTTAAGATAACCTTAATAAGGTACCTAAAAATTTTCTTCAGTGACCTGCAATGACTTAAAAAAAAGCTTTAAAATCCCATTAAAACAAATCCGCAACCAATTAATATAGCTAGATGACCTTTTATCAGCAGTCTTTTGAATTGGTCACAAATTACAAAACCGTGCGAATGAAAAACTCGCATTCGAGATCTTGCAAACAAAAGTAATACTAATTATGTGACCAACTCAGTTTTGAGTAGGTATTCGAGATTTCAATTTTCGAGATTTTGGTTGACATTGGCAAGATTGTAAGGTGAGAATGCTATGTTTTATTTTTATACTTAGTGTGAGATATCATTTTTCAAGATCTATAAATACTGCAGTTTCGATATTTTAGATTTTGGTATCTTGCAATTTCTCACAGTGAAGTGCGAAAAATTGGGCGGTACTTGGAAAAACTCTTACAGCTGATTCAAAATTTTCTAAGTCCAACTCAACAAATTTATAAAATTAAACTTTTTGGACTTTTTACTGATCACATACATTCTTTGCAAATATTCTAAATGACATATCGCTTGCTTAATCTCAAAATCAAGGTCTAGCCACCATTAGGCAACTAAGTTGTAAATTGCAATTAATTTTTAGTTTCTAGCACTATGAAGTAACTTTAAACATTGAGCAACTCGGAGACATGAGTGGTAGCAAGCCTTTTTTTATGGAAAAACTACCTCAATTTACTTCGTTTTCCCAAGACTGTAATTGCTTACGCTTTCCCACTAACTTGGGTGCACCATTTTGGGAATACAAAGATTTTTGTTTTGTAATTTTGACGTTTCATGAATTTGTTTTGTTCGGGGGATGTCATTAAGGAAATTGGTACGTATAACAAAAGTAGCTTCTAGTCGCCAGGCAAAAGATCAAAATAGATCTTGTAGAGTAAATACGATCTTATTGTAAAGAGTTAAGATTTTATTAAACTTTTCCTAGACAATATTTTTAGTATCTAGTGACATGATGGTTCTGGCTTCAATTCCTTAATTAATTAATTTATTTTTTCAAAAAATATTTGCAATGGAAAAAAAATGTACGACTATATTGCGGCTACTTGCTCTGATGTTCAAGTTGCTTGTAATTAAGAACTTTTAAAATATGCCAGTAAGTACATATATAAAAAATTTAAAAATATATAAAATGAGGGCATTTAAATTGTTCTTTTAATTGTTTGACAACTTTTCAAACAGCTTAAGGCTTAAAACCAATTTGATAATTTGAAGAAATATGAATATAAGCACAAAAAAAACCTTGTAGCGATTTTCTTAAAAAGCTATTTTTTATATTAAATTAAATAATAATTAATTTTAAAATACATTTATAAACTAGTTTCAAAACAATTCACCAACGCGTTCTTGAAATATTGAATTTAAAAAAAAAAATAATATCTTCTTAAAAGGCCAACATTTATTTTTTATTTTGATATACAATTTTATTGAGATTTTTATGGACCTTTTGCATGCAAATTTTGATTGAAATTCTTTGAACAAATCGAAGTTCAAAAAGCCTTAAATGGCAGGTACCGTTATTTACAGTTTTTCGGATTTTTTTCCAGAATGTTCACATTACCGTCAGTAATCCACTGGATTTATTAAATTTGTTGAAGCCGTTTTTCAGATAAGTAAGCTTTTTCTTAATGGTATTTTGTTGGTATAATTTTAGAAGGTAAGAAATATACCCTCCGAAGTATTGAAAAAAATAATTTAAAAATTTGAAGAAAATCGGTTCAGTGGTTTAGGCTGTAGGCCAAGGAATAGACAGACAGACAACCAGACAGAATTGTGCCACCCACTTTGCTCGAATACAAAACTTGCTATATATCGTAAGTAAAAATTTTTTTTGGGTGCAATACTTTACTGAAGTTTTAAGAAACGTGACCCCCCCCCTGGGGCAAAGTCTGGATCCGCCCTTGATTCTGCCTTAGCGAGGTATCACCCGGAGTGGACAGTTTTCCGCAACGCATTCTTCGTCGG
The DNA here is from genome assembly GCA_946251815.1 of Dasysyrphus albostriatus. Lineage (NCBI taxonomy): Eukaryota > Metazoa > Arthropoda > Insecta > Diptera > Syrphidae > Dasysyrphus > Dasysyrphus albostriatus. The sequence continues at coordinate 158,234,662 of OX276335.1, read as the reverse complement.
CGGTTCAAGATACATTCAAAATATCTGTCATCGAAAAAGAATAATATACATATGCGATGGCGATTCGTGTTTTTTTTTTCGTTTGCATTTGCCCTGAAAACACTGATCCAGTCGATAAGTACATAGAATTGCATTGATAAATAGTTATCTTTTCTGTATTGCTTAAATTTTGTTATCACTACCACAATTTTAAATCAAATTTCGCGAAGAAAAACTGTCCGAGAATATCGGAGAAACACTTGTGTGAACCTGTCAAAAATAGAACACAAAAATGCACTTGATCGCACTGCAACCCAAATCGCAGTGGTGCGTTTGATAATTTCGGAGAAATGTTACGAACAGCTGTTCGGAGAGATACCTCGAAGCAAAAGTTCTCCGATTCGTATGAAATCGGAGAAAATTCCTCTCCGGCGGGTACCTCCCTAGGGCAGATTATTAGATATATCCACCTACTCTGATTTCATATTCATGTTCATAGACGGTGGCAGCGTTAAAATTGGAAGATTGAGTACAGTATCACAGCAGTTATGCAAGGTCAAAACCGTACCGTGTACCTACATAATGTCAAACTAAACTTTTTTATTTGCACTTTTGGGTAAAATCAAAGTTTTAATCAAAACTAACATTACGATATAGATAAATCCAAACCAAAAATACCATACATACATGAGAACAGAAACAAAATAAAAAAGAACACTTGCAAATCCATTCTGTCTACCGAAAGTGCTTTGGCTGGCATACCACTGGTTCATTCTTTTATGTTACTCTAGTTAACTACGGTTAATGTGTCAAAAAGGAGAATTGCAACGTCATAGTTAAAAAAGTTACTTCGAGTAACTTTTTATGTAGGAACGACCAAAGTTAAAAATAGTTGATATGTAAAAAAATCAAAATGCACTTGGAATTAAAAATCAAGAACAAATTGTGATTTCATTTGATTAATTGAAAATGCATACATTTTAAAAATGTAATTTCATTTACCTTCGTTCTAGCTCAACATTGAGTATTTTAGCAAAACATTTCCAATTTTTTTTTTTTTTTTCATTCAGATTCTTTATTTCAAATCGATTAAATTGGATAAAAAAAATTTAGTAAAGATAAAGAAAGTTACTTTTCTGGATTAAAGGAACGATGAAAGTTAACTATAGTTAACTTTGGTTAGAAAAAGAACGCACTTCAGACAAGTTTTAATGTCAATGCCAAACCAAAGTGGTTGTTACTGTTGTTATTTCAAATATCCCTCCTAATAAGATCCAATAAGAATTGTTCATACCCTATGGGTTTGGAAATTCAATGATGAAAAGGAAATAAGAGCTTCCTATTTCCACCACTATTTAACTTTGGTTAGAAAAAGAACGCACTTCAGGCAAGTTTTAATGTCTATGCCAAACCAAAGTGGTTGTTATTGTTGTTATTTCAAATATCCCTCCTAATAAGATCCAATAAGAACTGTTCATACCCTATGGGTTTGGAAATTCAACGATGAAAAGGAAATAAGAGCTTCTTATTTCCACCACGGACGGGGTTTGATAGTGCGTATTGTTGACTGAGAAATGTTGGGTGTCCACTTCTATATGTTCATTTAACTTTGACAAAAGTCCTAGATTTATCGGGCTTATTACACGGTGTGGAAAGTTTTTTCTAACATGAATAATGAAAACTAGGTTGAATTCCTTATTGAATTAAGACTATAATAGCCGAATAATGTGGGTATACAGCAGGTCACGTTTCTAAGTTATGACGTCAAAACTATCTCATGTCAAGTTATTCACAACAGAAAACGCTGACCTGTCAAAATTTTGTTTGTGAATACCTACAGGTAATATGTCTGACAAGCGTAAAGAAAACATTTATTTTCATTTTTGCTGTGATAAGAATTTTAGTTTTTTGGAAATATAAACTTAATATCTTACAAATACCTTACCGTCGAAAGTTTACAGATTTTCACTGTTTAGGATCGCTTAAGAGGACCAAAAAATTCCACAATTATTTTTTAAGCAGTTTCAAGAGCCATCTTATTTATTTCAGATTTTAGCATAATTCCCTCATAGTCTTCATTTTGTTCTTTGCAAAATAGCAGGAGAAAACGTTTACAATTTGGCAAAATCGAAAGATTGAACAGAACAAGCCAAGATGGAGCTCGGATTCTTTTAGAAAATACGAAAGTGAGATGTTCTTTCTCAGTCACACTCACTCAGTCAAAAATATAAATAATTCAGACCAACGGTAGGAAATGTATTCGAAAAAAACTAAGTACTTCGTGAAATCATATAACTTCTTATTTGATTAAACCACATATTTTCAAATTTTGGATTCAAATATCTCAAAAACGTAAGGTGCTAGGAGTGTATGAAGTTAGCACCCCTTTTTTGAATTTGTTATTTTTGAAAGATGTTCCAGATTGTTCCCAGTTTGTTCCAAATTGTTTTTGAAAAATATTCAAAAATGGAAGTTTTAGACCCAAAGAACCATTTTTGACCTAGACCCCTTTTTTAAAAATCAAAATTTTGAAAGTTGTTCTAGATTGTTCTGAACATTGTTCCAAATTTTTAGACCTGTATTTTTCAAATTTTGTATATTCTTAATTTTTATATATTTCGGGTTAAAAAAAGTGTTCTAATCATTGTTCAAAAAACTAAAGTTGTAGAATTTATGTAAGAAAAGATATAGTCTTTCAAAATTTTTTTCGAAAATGCAAACTACAGCTCCCCAATATTATTTTTTTTAGTTTTTATTTTCAACATTTAATAACATATTGTAACGACTCTCACATTTGTACTATAACGACTCTCGAATGAACTATAATCACTCTCGAATAAAAGAAACACCGAATCCCGGATTAGGCATGACACAAACCAACCTGTGGAGAGCTTTGGTGAGCTTTAGAGCTTCCAATACTAAACTTCAGAATGAAAGCATTGGAAAGGGAAATGTATGGGAAATTTCCCCTATGGAAAGCTCTAGAAGCAAATGCTAGAACCTTTGAGCTTTTTCGGGAACCTTGTGAAAAGTATAAAAGCACATATCTGACCGGCAGAGAACTCAGTTTATTTTTAATCGTGAATGAGTAAAGTTGGTTGTAATAAAAGTAGAGTTGGTAAATTAATTTCAGTGGTGAACAACAAATTGTTTTGTAGTAAGAAAAGTAGTGTTGATTTTGTGAAGTAAATAAAGTCAATAAGTTTTAATAACGAACCTAAGAAAATATTACATTGGTGTTAGAAGTGAAATAAAACTTAATTTATTTGTGCTTAGATAATTTATTGTGCTTTAACAGACAATAATTACAAAAAGTGAACGTGACTGTGATATTGAAAATACGAAAAGACAATGGGTAAAACTCTAAATATTTTAAATTTTGTTGAACTTAAGGCAGAACTGAACAAGCGAGGTCTTCCTACTGCTGGAACGAGGAATGATCTTATAATTCGTCTGCAAGATGATTTAAAAAACGTGGAGAAAACCCAGACACGTTTATATTCGACATTGAAATGGAGGAAGATCAAGAACAAGTAAGTACGTCAGGCATGACCACTCTGCTGTCTCAGCTGCTCGCAAAATTTGATAGTCAGGAAAAGAATCTCCTAGAACAACGCAATGAACAAAAGAATCTTCTCGAACAATTTTAACAACAAAGCCAAGAACAAAAGAATCTTCAAAATCTTCTCGAAGGTAAGTAAGAAGCCTTTGACAACAGAATTGTTGCCCTTGACGAGCGTGTCTATAAACAATTATAGACAATAGAAGCAAAATTCGATGATAAAATTGAATGCATTGAATTGGATAAAGCAAAAAGAATTAAGGTTCGAGAAAGTGCTGGTGAATGTCCAAAAAGAAAGGAGATGCATCCATCAACCATCGATGGACAAACTTCCTGGTCAATATATAAGAAGCAGTTTGAGGCAGCCGCAGCAACAAATGGCTGGGATGAGGAAGACAAATATATAGCTCTGACGCTTGCCCTTAGAGGACCTGCAGCTGAACTGCTACAAACCATACCAGCAAGTTAAAATTGCAACGTTAGTGCTCTAGTTGAGGCCATTGACAAACGCTTTGGAGATGGCCATATGCAAGAAGTCTTCCGCGTTCAAATTAATACTAGAGTCCAGAAAAGAGGAGAAACTCTACAATAGCTCCAAGCAGACACCGAACGGTTGGCACATCTGGCTGCAGGGGATGAAATCATCAACCAATTCGCAACAGAAACCTTTGTCCGTGCTGTATCTGATATCAACCTTCAACGAGCATTTCAAACTACTGGAAAACGCACACTTCCTGAGGAATTAGCATTCGCCCTGACTATGGAAGCAGCAGAACAGGCTTCTGAAAGAATCCAATAGAAATTGAGGAGTGTTCATTCCAGAGAACAGCGTTGCAAAGGAACCAGCGTTATGGACCTGCTCGATGCTGGAATTGAAACAAGACAGGCCATCTCCAACGTCAGTGCAGATTAGCACCTAGAAGACCTACATGTTAACATTGTGGAAGCAGAAATGGTAACAATATCACCAATACTCCAACTCTACCTGTTTCCTAACCGGGAAACGAATAAGAACCAACTTCAAGGGGCAGAAGCTGGTTTCTGGTATCGATGGCCCCAGAACCACTATTCAGGTCTCGCAGACTAAACGAAACAATGAAAGCCTGCAGGTGGAGGCAACATTAATTGGAGAGAAACAATTGGCTACGATCGACACCGGTGCCACTGCCTCCATTGTTCGAAGAGACTTGGTGAAGATGACATGGCTGCATAACACCAACACCTATCATCTGAAAACTGCAACAGGAGAGGCAGCCAGAGTGTACGGGGAGGTTTGTCTTAAAATCCGTTTGGCAGAACAGGAGTTTAAAATCTGTTTCTGGTAGCAGCTATATGTACCGAAATGTTGAAATTCCGGTGGCTTATGGCAACCAAAACTCATCAACGCTAAGGACTGTCATAAAGAAGACATTTACCTACCACCTTCTGCAGAAGTTTTCGTTTGGACAAAAATAAAGAGTGATTTGGGTACCCATCGATGGAGCCAGACTCTGAGCAGTCTTCCCAAAACATCATCCTCGGGAAGACTCTTGTGGCAACTAACAACTACATGGTGCCCGTACAGATACTCGATATCAAATCGTACGAAGTCAAGCTCAGAAAAGGAGCAGTTGTTGGAAAGTGTGAATCAGTGTCTGGAATAACTAAGATCACAGAAGTGGACACTCAGCAATCTGTGGACCCGAGGAAATTGAACTCTATGAAAGCAAAAATGTTGAAGTCATCTAATTTAAGTGGACGACAGCTTGGCGTTGCGGGAAGCCTCCTTCACGAGTACCCTGATATGATTTCGAACACAACTGGTGCAGCATGGAATCGACACGAGAGACGCGAGACTAATTTGATAACCAGCGGGACGTCTCCCATTAGCCAAACAAGCCGAAGTTGAGGAGATGATATCGACGATGAAGAAAGATGGGCTAATCAAAAATTCTAAAAGTCCTTGGGCATCCCCAGTCAAATCCCTTGTCAAGAAGAAGGATGGAAGTACTTGATTCTGTGTGAACTATCGGAGGCTGAACGATGTAACAAAGAAAGACAGCTACCCCCTTCCAAAAATCAGCGATACTTTGGATGCGATGGAAGAAGCTGAACGGTTCTTAATCTTGGACTTGAAGAGTGGCTACTGGCAGGTAGAAATCCATTCAGAAGATCGAGAAAAGATGGCTTTCTCCACAGGAAATGGTCTGCGGCAATTCAAAGTAATACCTTTTGGACTATGCAACGCTCCGGCAACATTTGAGCGTTTGATGGAGTGCGTTTTACAAGGACTTACTTGGAAGTCTTGCCTGGTCTATCTGGACGATGTCCTCGCTTATCGTAAGACATTTGATGAGCATTGTGGAAACCTTAAGACCGTGTTCCAGAGGCTTCGAGAAGCAAAGTAGAAATTGAATCCAGACAAGTGTGCATTCTGAAAGTCTGAGGTAAAATACATTGGACATATCATCTCGTCCCAAGGAGTGAAGACTGGTCCTGAGAAAGTGGCAAGTTTTACGAATTGGCCAACTCCACAAGATAAACATCAACTTTGGAGCTTTCTTGGTATCGACACGTTCTATCGTCGTTTTGTTAAGTATTTTGCTGGGATCGCGAAAAGTTTGCATCAGCTTACCGAAAAAGGCAAACCATTCAAATGGTCAAGTGAGAGCGACAAAAGCTTTCAAGTACTCAAGCAGCACCTAAGCACCTGTTCTGGCCTATCCGATACCAGGAAAAACTTTCATCATCGATGCTGACGCAAGTAACATGGGAATTGGAGTCGTATTGTCGCAAGTTCATGATGGAGAAGAGAAAGTCATCGCCTATTACAGCAAAGTACTCTCAAAGCCAGAAAGAAATTATTGTGTGACCAGAAGAAGACCAGCTCTAAAATTGACTTCAAAACACTTCCATAAGTACATCCACGGACAGAAGTTCCTTTTTCGAACAGACCGTGGAGCACTTAATTGGCTTTTGAACTTCAAAAATCCAGAAGATCAAGTGGCAAGGTGGATCGAGAGATTGCAGATATACGACTACCAGATTCAACATCGAAGAGGAAGGTTATACTCAAACGCAGATTCCTTGTCTCGGAGACCCTGCAAACCCGACTGCAAGCAAGTCAAGAAAAAATGGTTGGAGTAATGAAGAATTGAGGACTGCCCAACAAGAAGACTCGGATATTGAACCCATTCTTGCATGCAAAGAACACCAGGAGAAAACTGAATGGGGCGACATCTCCAATAGAAGTCCAACTCTTAAGGCGTATTGGGCACAATGGGACTCGCTTCATGTGAAGGAAGGAGTACTAAGACGTAAGTGGGAGTCCACAGACGGCAAATCATATGTGATGCAGGTAATCGTACCGCGATCCAAAGTTAATGACGTTCTTCAAGAGATACATGAGGGAGCTTCCGGAGGACATTTGGTGATCAATAAGACACTGGAAAAGGTAAAACAGCGATTCTACTGGCTACATGCAAGAGAAGACGTTGAAAAGTGGTGCCGAAAATGTGATACTTGTGCTGCAAGCAACGGACCAGGCAGAAAAATCCAGAGTAAAATGCAGCAGTATAACGTGGGCACGCCTTTTCAGAGGATTGCGATAGACGTTGCGGGAACTTTTCCAGAAACCGAAAGTGGAAACCGATACATCCTGGTAGTAATAAACTACTTCAGCAAGTGGCCTGAGTTATTTACTATCCCAAACCAGGAAACCAAAACAGTCGTGGATCAGATTGTTTTCAAATAGGTTAGCAGGTTTGGTGTACCGATGGAACTCCATTCAGATCAAGTAAGAAACTTTGAGTCCAAAATCTTTCAGGAAATTTGTACAATCCTTAGCATTAAAAAGACGAGGACAACACCGCTTCATCCACAATCTGATTGAATGATTGAACGATTCAACAGGACCCTTAAAGAACACCTTTCCAAATTTGTAAGCGACAACCAACGAGACTGGGATCGGTATATTCCATTATTCTGGCCTATCGAAGTGCAGTACATAGCTCAACAGGACATACACCATCAGAAGTCCTGCTCGGGAACACAATACGACTGCCAAGTGAAATAAAATTTGGATGTTATGGTAATGAGCCCCGAGAAATTGACGACTACGTGGAAAAATAAAAGAAAAGCTTGTTGACATTCGCAAAAGGACAAGAGAAAATATAAAGCTATCAAGCAATCGGATGAAAACATACGACATACATACATACGACACAAAAGCAATAACGAACGGATTCCAAGCGGGAGACCTTCTGTGGTCTTATAATCCCCATCGTCGCAAGGGACTTTCACCAAAACTTCAACTAAATTGGGAAGGCCAGTATACTGTTGTAACACGAATAAACGATGTCGTCTACCGTATTCAGAGAGGACTTAGAGGCATAATGAAAGTAGTTCACAAAGACCGTTTACACCGTTATAATGGTGAAGGATGTGATGGATTTGCTCGGGACGATCAATTTTAAGGAGGAACAGTGTAACGACTGGCACATTAGTACTATAACGACTCTGGAATGAACTATAACCACACTCGAATAAAAGAAACACCGAATCCCGCATAAGACATGACACAAACCAACCTGTGGAGAGCGTTGGTGAGCTTTAGAACTTCCAATACTAAACGTCAGAATAAAAGCTTTGGAAAGGGAAATTTATAGGAAATTTCCCCTATTTAAAGCTCTAGAAGCAAATACTAGAATCTTCTAGCTTTTTCGGGAACCTTGTGAAAAGAAAAAAAAGCACATGTCTGACCGGCAGAGGACGTGAATGAGTAAAGTTGGTTGCAATAAAAGTAAAGTTGGTGAACAATAAATTGTTTTGTAGTAAGAAAAGTAAAGTTTTCTGAAGTAAATAAATTGAATAAGTTTTATTAACGAACCTAAGAAAGTATTACAATATACATGTTTTGAGCACCTATGGTATCCTTACATAGACTAAAACAGCCAAAAACCAAGCCTTAAAAAAACATCTTCGAGTTTTTGAATTTTTAAAAAACTCTATTGGCCCTTTCACAAACTTCAAAAATCGAAAAATTGTTACAAGTAGAACTATATTTCCTATAGCATATACCAAAATTTTATAAAAATATATGTATAATTGAAAGCTTAATCTAACCAACCAATATATCACTTTTAGTGCTCACCAAGTGCCCCCCCTTAAGAAAATAGTTCAAAATGATTTTTCCAGCTCTTATTAAAAAGGGTTTAAAATCCTGGTTCCTTAAAATATATTTTTTTATATTATATATATTATTATACTTAAATTTAAAAAAAATACCCTAAAAAATCTTTTATAAATAAAGACATCTGACTACGTGTTATTGTTCGGAAATTTCATTTAAAAATATCTGTGATTAAAGAATTTATAGCTAAAAAACACTTTTTATGCTATTTATTGAAATATACATTAAAAAAAAATTTACTTGATAAACAACCACCCTCCCCCCTGTTAAAAAATTGAAAATTAAAATAGGCTTTAAGTTTTAATTTAACCCCAAGTAAATGTTAGCATGTTTTAAAGATAGCATAGCACATAAGAGATTTAAAACCTAAAATAAAATTCTTACGATATTAAGGAAATTCTTATTTCCTTTTAATATCGTAATTTCGAATTAAAAATTTTAAGAAATTTAACTATGAAACAAATAATATACTTGAACAGTACTATCTTTAAGTTACAAAAATTTGAGTACTTATTTTTAGAAAATGGTCCCCAAACAATTTCAAAAACTTTTTTTTTTTTTTTTTTTATCCAATGGAAATCTTCAAAAGACACTCGGTAACAATCGGTACCAAGTAGTGTGGGACTCTTACTGCACTAAGACCACCGGTGAATCAGGACCAATCTATGAAAGATCGACAAATGATTTTTCTTTCTTAATTTATCAGTCGCATTGTGGGAAGTTTAAGTTATAACACTTTCCATAGCTTTTAAACCATCAGCTCATGGGGCTTGATTCTTCTTAATCTCCGAACATTGCCTCGTACATTTAAGACGGTCTCCATTTTGGAGTTGGTATGACATTGCAGTCGCTAATTGTGTGATACAGCGTGTTTTTTAACCGCTTCTGTAACCATTTCAATTTGAAGGTCACTGCCCTCCGAGGCGCTCTCCAACTGAAGAAGACTATGCAGAACTCCTAAATTTGTTAGGACATAACTTCCTTGTTGGTGGCGACTTCAATGCTAAACACACCCAATGGGGATCTAGGCTCATAACAACGAAAGGCAAACGGCTATATCAAGTAGGCCGCAAATACAACTGCGAATTTTATTCTTCTGGCTCGCCAACATATTGGCCATCTGATTCTAACAAAATACCAGACCTTATAGACTTTTTCGTAGTAAAAGGTATTAAACGAAACCATATAAGTGTCGAAGGTAATTACGATTTATCGTCAGATCATACTCCAGTAATATTATCACTGAGCGAAGCAGAAATAATAGAAAAAAGTAATCCTAAGCTCGTGAACAAAAGAACAAACTGGAACGGATTCAGCGATAAACTTGAAAGTTTTATAAACCTAAGATCCCCTATGCAAACAATTGAACAGATTGATCATGAAGTAGAACAATTTATTGCTGATGTGCAACAGGCTGCATAAGAAAGTACTCCAACAGTTTCGAACTCAAGAGAAAAAGAAATAAAATATCCTCTCGAAATAAAGGAGCTGATCTTGGAGAAAAGAAGAGCTCGAAGAAAATGGCAAGCTACGAGATTTCCAGGTGATAAGGCAGTTTTTAACCGTCTTAACAATGAACTAAAGAAAAGAATCTGTGAATTTAAAAGTGATTCACTTAGTAGATTCCTGATTCCTGAATAGTCCTGGAAAGCAGCTAAGTGCCAAAATAGACCACAGGCACAAAACCCGCCAGTAATATCTCAAGATGGTAAATGGATCGGAAACCCAAAACAAAAGGCTGATCTCTTCGCTGAACATCTCGCGAATGTTTTTAAGCCATTTCCAGCAAGCACAGCTACAGATCCATTACAATTTGTTGATAGAAACGACGAATGTGAAATTCCTTTTGTCACGCTCAAAGAAGTAAGAAGTATGTGTCAACATAAGTTGTCTAACAAAAAATCACCAGGGTACGATCTAATAACTGCTCAGGTTTTGAAAGAAATGCCTTCTATAGCCTTCAAAAAACTCCAATTTATAATAAATGCATGCCTTAAACTAAGATATGTGCCACATCATTGGAAAATTGCAGAAGTCATTGTTATACCTAAACAAGGTAAGCCACCAACAGAAGTTACATCTTACAGACCTATATCGCTTATACCGATCATGGCAAAAGTTTTCGAAAAACTGCTTCTGAAAAGACTAAGCAGAATAATAGAAGAAAGAAGACTAATTCCGAGCCATCAGTTTGGATTTAGAAATAAACATTCCACGATAGACCAAGTGCATCGGATTACGGATGTTGTGGAAAATGCACTTGAAGAAAAACAAGTATGCTCGGCTATATTCTTAGATGTTGCTCAAGCCTTTGACAAGGTTTGGCACTTGGGACTTGAGTACAAACTGCAAAGGGATCTTCCCAGGCAGTACTACGAAATACTGAAATCCTACGTTACGAACAGACTCTTTAGAGTACGGTACGACCAAAATTACTCGGAACTAAAGAAAATTGAAGCCGGTGTACCACAAGGAAGTGTCCTAGGACCAACCCTGTATCTGTTATATACAAGGGATATTCCAGTGGACATCAACGCTATCATGGCCACCTGTGCTGATGATACTGCAATATTGGTGCCAGATAAATTCGTTACGAAGGCTACACAAAAACTGCAAAATGCAGTCGATAAAGTTAGTGATTGGACGCAAAAATGGCGAATCAAACTTCAATGGACGCATATAAACTTTACAAACAAAAAAATAAACAATGTTCCAATTCTTATAAACAGTACAACAGTACCTTACTCCAATACTGCCAAATACCTTGGAATGACTTTGGATGCAAAGCTTAAATGGAAAGAGCACATCAAAAAGAAAAAAGACGAACTAAACTTGAAGTACAGAAAAATGTACTGGTTACTAGGAAACAACTCTGACCTATCTATCCAGAATAAGCTAATGTTATATAAGCAAGTACTGAAACCCGTTTGGACATATGGCATCCAACTAGTGGGCTGTACAAAGAAAACAAATGCTGAACCCATCCAAAAATTCCAAAGCAAGGTCCTTCGCGGAATAATAAATGCCCCTTGGTATATAAGAAATTTCAAAAACTAAGTAGATAAATCACAAAGGCGTACCTTAAAAAACATTTTAACGAAATTGTTTACAGTATAAAAACTCTTATTTTCTAATTATAAAATTTCAAAAATTGTAACGAAGTGTTCTAGGGTTCTTTTAAATGGTCCCTAACATTCAATTCTTAAAATTGACTTTTAGTATTAAGACTTTCAAAAAAATGCTTCCCCGGCCCCATTTTCCAAAATCTAAAATCTAAAACTTGTTTCAAGTGCAGAACCACTTAAATCAAATTGTTCCAAGGATTCATTCAAAAATATTGAATATTGTAGGTTTTTAGCCGAAAAACACTTAAAATGAAAAAATACTAATTATCAATATATATAATAAGATAATTCAAAAACTTGTTCCATGTTGTTCCGAACTTTCGTTTCTTAAAATCGATTTTAAGTATTAAAACGTTCAAACTTTCAATGAAATGTTCCTCCGGTCCTCTTTTTCCAAAATCGAAAATCTAAAACCTGTTCCAAGTTCAAAACCACCTAAATCAAATTGTTCCAAGGATTCATTCAAAAATATTGAAAATAGTAGATTTTAAGCCGAAAAAATTCTTTAAAAGACAAAATACTATTATCCTTGCTCTGGAAATCCAAAATTCAAAAACTTGTTTCAGGTTGTTCTAGGACTCTTCTTAATTGTTCCGAGCTTTCGTTTCTTAAAATTGATTTCTAATTTTTTTCAATTGATTAAAACTTTCAAAAAAATGCCCGTCGGCCCCCCTTTTTCATAATCGAAAATCTTAAACTTGTTGCAAATGTGAAATCGCCTAATAGTGGAGAAACGATTGCTGAAAATAATGCATTATTCAGGAACCCGGAAAACCTGCTCCAATTTTGATGTTTTTTTCGGAATGCAGGAAATTGAAATTAGAAAAAGTCTACAATTCAAAAATTTTATATAAAAATATCGACCTACAGCCTAGGCCACTGAAGCAATTTTCTTTAAAATTTTAACTTCAAGGTTTTTTGTAACTCTCCAGAGGGGAAATAGAAATTATTTTAAGACCCAAAATAACGGTACTTGCAGAACAACCGTAAAATAAAACTCACTTATCTCAAAAACGGCTCTAACGGTTTTGATTAAAAAAAATTAGTGTATAACTGCAGGATTGATGTCCTTTTTTATAAAAAAAAAATACAGAAAACCGTTTGTAACGGTACCTGCCATATAAGGGCTTTTTTTAATTTTCGATTTTCTCATTAAGGGCTCAAATGATTTTAATGAAAATTGTTTACAAAAGCTTTTTTTAAATTTTAATAATATCGCATATAAAAATTTTGGATTTTTAAAAAAATATTAAACATTTTTTTTTTGAAAATTCATTATTTCAAAAACGAGTTGATGATTTTTTTGAAACTAGGTTTAAAAATTTATTTAAATACATACTCAAAATTGGCATACAAAAACATTTTTTAAATGTTATTAAAATTTTATTTATAAAAAATTAATTTTTAAGAAAATCATTCCAACGATTTAAATTTTCTTTTGCATATATTCATATTTTTTGAAGTTATTAAATGGCATACTTGTTTTCAACTCTTAGTTTTTAACCTACTAGTTGTTTAAATTATGTATTATAAAATTTAAAGAACGATTTAAATGTTTTTTTTTTACATTTTTTTATGATTATTTTCATATTTAAAAAGTTCTTAATTCCAAGCAACTTGAACATAAGAACAAGTACGTGCGATCCAGTCATGCATTTTATTTTATTCTACTTTGCTGCAATGAATTTCATCATATAAACAATTTTGGTTTTTTTCTAGGCGTAGCGACACAACGCCCAAATCGGTAAATGATAGAACGCCCCAAAACCTTACTAAGAAATTGTTGTTGTAGAATTGTATTTGTACTTTGGGAGAATATGTCATCAAATTTCGCCGTTCTGTAAATTTTGGGCGTTGTGTCACAACCCTATGACCCAAAAAAAATATAATTTTTTAAGGCTTTGTGTCATGCTTTTAAAATGTAAAATATGAAAACTGTAAATTTTGCGATTTGGGTGATCTGTCTTTGGGCGTTGTGTCGCTGTACCTTTTCCTATCCATTGATTTCAAAAAGAATACAAATTTTCATTCAATATTGTAATGAGTATCTTTAAGCTATAAATTCTTTGATTACAGATATATTAAAATTAAGTTCCATAAAGGATTTTTTAAAGCATAATTTTTTGACAAGGTGTGAGGGTTTTTTTTTTGAAAATTTGAATATTAAAAATATATTTTAAAGAACCAGGACTATAAACACCTTCAAATTAGAGCTAGAAGAATCATTCTGAATAATTTTTTTTTTTGAGAGGGGAACAAAAAAAGTGATATTTTGGTTTTGGTTATATTAAGCATAAATATACATAGATTTTCATGGTATATGCTAAAGGGTGATTTTTTAAAAGGCTTAGAACTTTAAAAAAAAAAAAAACACAAAAATTCGAAAAAATGAATGAAATATTTATTTGAATCGATAGTTTGAACCTTGCAATTTAATGTTTAAAGATAATTTCATGCAAATGTTGACCGCGGCTGCGTCTCAGGTAGCCCATCCGCTGAGTCCAATTTTGGCATACTCTTTCACACATATCGGCCGGTATCTCACGAATGAATGCATGGATGTTGGCTTCCAGTGCGTCAATCGAAGCGGGCTTGTCCCTATAGACATTAGCCTTGACATACCCCCACAAAAAATAATCTAATGGTGTCAAATCGCACGATCTAGGTGGCCAATTGACCGGCCCGAAACGTGAAATTAACTGTTCACCAAACTCGCCTCGCAATTGCGCCATTGTTTCGCGTGCTGTGTGGCATGTGGCACCGTCTTGTTGAAACCACATATCATGCAAGTCAAGAACTTCCATTTCGGGCAAAAAAAAGTTTGTTATCATCGCTCAGTAGCGTTCACCATTGACAGTAACGCTGCGATTCGCATCATCTTTGAAGAAATATGGCCCAATAATGCCGCCGGCCCATAAACCGCACCAAACAGTGGCTTTTTCGGGATGCATTGGTAGCTGTTGCAATGCTTCTGGCTGATCTTCACTCCAAATGTGGCAATTATGCTTATTTACGTACCCATTCAACCAAAAATGAGCCTCATCGCTGAACACAAGCAGCGCGCGATGAACATTTCGAACCGAGCACGAATTTTGATAGTAAAATTCAATAATTTGCAAGCGTTGTTCATTTGTAAGACGATCCATGGTTAAATTGCAAACCAAACTGAAGCTGTTTGACAGTGACACAAGGTACTAAACACACGTCAGCTGTCAAAACCAGTGTTGCCAAAACCAAACCAGCTAAAAAATCACCCGTTATAAGAAACAAAGTTCTACTTGAAACAACTTTTGGATTTTTGGGGCCAAAACAGTTTTTTTAAAAATTCAAAACCTCTAAGATGTTTTTTTAATGCTCGGTCTTAGGCTGCTTTAGTTTATGTATGGACACCAAAGTTGCTCAAAACATGAATATGTTTTATACAGGCCCGGATCTATGGGGCAAACCGGGGCCTGTGCCCTGGGCGGCAGCCTCCAGGGTCGCCAAATCCATGTGCCTGTAAAAATTGGGAATTGCTGACACTTAATGAAACTAAATAAAATGGAATGAGATATGGAAGTGGAATTTTTCAAATTGCGTGTTTCTCAGTCAGCCTCTAGCATTTTTTTTACCATTTCACCATTTTTAATAAAAAGTAATTTCAAACTTACTACACTTAGTCACGTATAAATACAAAAGACCTAGCAGAAGTCAGTTTGTAGCTGCAGGTACATTTAAACCGAGTTTTACTAAATAAAAGTAAATTATTATTTAATTTCTCATTTTTATCTTACCTTATCTTTTTATTTTACTACACAAATTCAAAAGACAAATAAAGATACCATAGACACTGTTCATTCTTTCAAGATTGTTCACTTTTTCGAGCGGGAGTTTCAAAAGGCTTTTTTAAGATGAATTTGGTCCAAAATGCACATTTTTTCGATATGAGTGTTTTAAAATTTGTTTAATTGTTTAAATAGCATTCAGTCAGGCTTAAAAAAGAAAAACAAGTTTCAAGCAATGTTAAATACTTGCGAGACATTTTAATAAAAAATCCATTTTTAAGATTTTGTGTGTTCACTATTTTGAGATTTACTAAATCGAGCGTCTACCGTTTTTTTATTTACTATTTTTTCTGCACAATTTTGAATTTGAGTTTATTTTTGGTTTGAAGATTTTTCGTATTAAGCTTTCCATCCTTTTAACGATTCAGGACAGATTGAAGATATTTAAGAATTGCAGGCATGTGTGTGTACAATATTGTGGAGGTTTTTTAAATTTGTTTTTTCGAAGTGCAGTAGCAACAAAATTGTGCCTTAAGAAGTGCAGATAATAGGTGAACAATATTTGTTGTTAATGGTGCCACACGCATATCAATTATACACTGATGAGCAAAATTATTTAAAAAACATAATCTCACCATTTTGATTATGTCTTTACCTAATTAATGAAAAAAAATCTGAAAAAAGTGCATTATGATGGCATGATATTCAAAAAAAAAACTTTAAAAAGTAAACAAACAATATTATAGTTTTGAAATTTAAAATTATATTGCAAAAATGTAAGATTGAAAAGGTTTATAAACACCCATTAGCTTTTTGATATGGAAGAACAAAAATGTTTCTAAACATATTTTTGGACGTAAAACTCAAATCTGTAATTCTTTTTTCACTATGTTTTTGACGCCCAATAGCACTTTTTTGCAGGTATTGCATAACCGATATCTAAAAAATGGAATTTCGCTCCACTCTATTGTAGAAGGCCGTAGCCAGACAATGACCTTGTGCATCTAGCTGTTTATGGCATTTTGGATTCTAAAGCATAATTTCCGACTTGTAATTGTCACAATTCAAACTTTGCGTATCAAATTTTTTGTCCGTTAAAATGTTGCTAGATTTTGCCAAAAAACGGGGAATCCGAATTCCCAAATAGGAAAGCAAAAAGCATATGGACTTATGGTTTTCGAATCTCATTTTAAGCTGACTTATGAAATAAACACCACACTATGTGCATTCAAAATGTTGTTCTAGGTAAGCTTAGTACTTAATTAAGAAAGTTTTAACCACAATTCGTAACTATAGCAGAAATTGAAATACTGAAATTCAAATTGAAATACTGAAGTTCAAATTGTATACTGAAACGGAATATATGATTCAGAAACCGCTGTGATCCCCCTTACGCTACGGCCTTGTGTGTGAATTATCTTTGTTAAGAATTTCTTATTTTGTGCAATATAACATCTAAAGTGCAAATTCATAAAAGTTTTTCTCCCGGTTAAAAAAATCCAACAAACTATCTATGTCGTTTTTTTTCATTTATCTCCAAAACTTAAGGGACACCAAAATCAAGTTTTTGCCCCGGTTCGGAGAAATCGTAGATCCAGGGCTGGTTTTATATATTGAAAATAAAAACAAAAACAAAAAAAATAATATTGGGGAGCCGTAGTTTGCATTTTTAAAGAAAGTTTGAAAGACTATATTTTTAAATATTAATTCTACAATTTTAATTTTTTGGCACATTGTTAAAAACACTTTTTTTAAAACGAAAAGAATTTAAAGCGAAAGAATTTCAAAAGGGGGGCTACATTTTTTTCGAAATTTGCCCTTAACTTTTGAAATTTTGAACATAGAGGTCCAAAAATTTGGAATAATGTTCAGACCAACTAGAACAGTCTAGAACAATTTTCAAAATTTTGATATTCGAAAAAAGTGGGCTAGGTTAATAATGGTTTTTTGGGTCTTAAACCACCATTTTTCAATATTTTTCAAAAAAAATGGAACAATCCGGAACAAACTGGGGAATATCTGGAACAACTTTCAAAAATAACAAATTCGAAAAAAGGAGGCTAACTTCATATACTCGACGTGCTAGAGCAAAAGCGACCAGATTCAGATTCAGTGCATCAAAAACTTTCAGAAAAGTATGTTTTGGTTTATGTTAAAAACAAAAATTAAAGTTTTATTACTTTAAAATTTACTATAGATAACATATTATGGCATTAAATGAATTCCTTATTCCACTAGACCTTCTTATTTTTGCGAAAACCAAAGAGGAAGCATAAACATTCGTTTTCCATCATAATTCCCTAGAAAGAGTGACAGATGGAAAACATATGTAAAAAACAGTACAGCAAATTAAATTGATTTACTCGATAAAATCTTTCAGCATCATCACAAAACTAACAGATTAAACCACATTAAACACACTTATTAAATTAACTGACTAAGTAATGCACAGCAGATTTTCTAATTTTTTCATCCCTTGTTAAATTCTTAGCACAAACAAGATTATCGAAACATTCAATATTGAAGGCTTAACGCTAAAGTGATTTACACACTGTGATATATTACTTTAATCAAATTGTTTTTTCTTGTCAGAGGGTGTTAATCAAAATGTGCTTAGGCATTATTGTGATTGTTTTTACTATTTTGAGGTTGAGGGGGAGCGGTCGATTATCTTAACATATATTAATTTTCTACAAGGAAAACAAATCCTTTAATGGAGCAGATAAACTATAAGAGCTATGTGCAAATTAGGGTTCCCAACCGTAATGTGTACCTTATTTCCTGAAGGCGTACTTCATTCTATAACTCACATAGAGTACGCTAAAATACTCTCTTTTACTTAAACTAAGGCCCTCACTGTGAATAGTAATTCACGATATTATATCGATAGAGATTCAACATTCACTTCAAATTTCAATGCTCTTAAAAATATTGCGAAAATAACTCATAAACACATTTTAAACGTCAAACAATGGCTAATTGGGAATTTGCAATATCATTTTCTTCTCAGCAAATCGAACGTTCGATTCGCTATTCATAATGAGAGCCTTACTCTGCTTTTTCTGATTATGAGATGTTATTGAAGGTTTTAAATATTTTCTTTTCTTTTGTGAGACTTTTTTGTCTACAAAACATGTTAAACTTATGTACATGAACTAACATTTACAAAAATTTAACATAGGTACTCATCTCATGGACGCAATTTGAGATACAATATTCAGGAGTAATAGGTCCGCATTATAAATAGCGAATGCTTACTTAAAATCGAATGATTCAATGAATTCTCCTTATCAAGTCATTCTCGTTAGCGAGCTTCTAAATTCGCTTTAAAAATCAATGCTGCCAACAATATTGCATGAAAATTGTACTTAATTAATTGTTTTTAATATTATCATTGTACCTGTATAGAATTTATAGTACTATCAAGGGTGACGAACGACTGGCACGCACCTAGCGTCGGCATATGAAATAACAGTTGCTGAGCCCATCCATAGATAAGCAATATAAAGATGGCAATCCTCAGCTGTCAACTTTATTTGCAAAGTATTAGTTAAAAACGCACACATAGAATTCAGCACATCATTCAGCACCAAAGCGGGAAATATCGTCCTCAATGATACTGATAGCTGGAATCATCAATTAATTCACTTGCCAAATCATACAAGGAGCGACATGCAATGATTAATTAAGTGAAGAGTAATACAAAGATTCCTCAGTTCATATATTTTACTCCACTTTTTGCTTTATGCTTAAGAAACAACCCTTTCTTTCGCCAAATTACAAGTTGCTATTGTAATAGGGAAAATATATGATGAAAAAACTGTTGAAAAGGAATGTACAAGTTCTTCAGTTCATATTTTGTGATTTGTTTGTGACTGTACATAAATTCTCATCTTGTTGGATATAATTCACAGTGGCCTTCTGTTAGAAAATCAATCAAGCATGAACCAAATATAACTTAAATTGCGTTTGCCAAAACACAAATAGGTATAACTTTTGAATTTTCAAATGAATGCTACTATTTGGTACGTTGAAAAAAAAGTCTTGAACAATTAGGTGCTCAATAAGCAACTAATGAAAATCTCGTGATTTTGCTAACTGAATATTCATTAAATTTTTCATCGAAAATAATGAACTGATAATAAGGCAATTACATAATGTAGTGAAATCACAGATTATGCAATCACCATGTTTTTCATCACCTGGGTCGGTGAATAAACATCTTCCAACAAAGTAGTGATTTTGTTGATGAATTTTCATCAAGGAAGTGGCATGTGCTTCCCGCCAATGAATTTTTAAATTTTTCCCGCTGGGACAGGTCTTGTTGTTGGTGCAATTCACATCTTTTCATCAATACGAAGTGAAATTACACATACAACAATGTAAACAAATAAGTTACATTTTACCCCGCAAAAAACAAAGCGCTTTCAAAAAAATGCATATTTCGATTAATTTGTTTTCATTTTTTTAGGTGGAATTTTTTTAATGTCGTCAATTTCCCTTTTTTCCAGTTAAGTTTCATTGAAAAAGGCTTTTTGAACTCGCATCTTATAAATTGTTAAGCATTTTGGGCTTTACTTTAATTTATTGTCCATTATTAATTGTTTTAGTTTGGGTAAGGAAGTTATTAGATAATTGATACAATAACATTGCTTACAGAGTTCTGATTTGTAGAAGTTCTTAATATGAAATCAACTTAGTTTTTTGATTAGGTACTTGTTAATATACATACTTAGATATACATTATTTTGATATTGTTATCACTTATCAAAATATGATATCAATATTTTATTATTACTCGAAAATATGTTTTCAACCAAACGGATGTTGTTTATTTAAATAATAAAAATTTAATTTTTAAATCTAAAAATATAATGGACCCAGCCAAGATTCCAAAAGAATAATTTAAAAATAAAAGGATTTTTTAAAGTAAGATTTGCGAATAGGTATTCAAAATGGATTTATCAAAGCATATCAAACCATTATCTGGAGAAGCAGATTGGCCAGTTTGGAATCGCAAGATTCGTGATCTTTTGGATTATCATAAAGGAGGACGATACTGATTCAAAGCTTAAGAATCCTTACCCGATAGCAGCGAATTCCTCGGAAGTATTAGTTAAAAAGCATAAAATGCAGATCGATTTATATCGGAAGGCAAATAGTTATGCGAAGTCTACGCTTACAAGTTCGATGACTGATTAGGTGTACCAAAAAAGTTATGGATAGCGAAACAGCTCACAATACTTGAGATGCTCTTAAACAACAATTTGAAGCAACATCCTATGATCAGCTTTTTAAGAAGTGTACTGATCTTTTTGCGTTTGGTTCGACTCAAGAGGAAGACGTTTCAACACATATTGCAAATCTCAGAAGTCTTTGGAGTGAACTTAACAACGGGCTCTAAGCCAAAAGTGAAAATGCCCTGCCAGACTTACAATTTGAAGCAACCTCCAATGATCAGCTTTTTACGATGAGTACTGATCTTTTTACGTATGGTTGGACTCAAGGGGAAGACGTTTCAACACATATTGCAAATCTCAGAAGTCTTTGGAGTGAACTTAACAACGGGCTCGAAACCAAAAGTGAAAATGCCCTGCCAGACTTACGGTTAGTGTGCAAAACTCTTCAAGTTCTTCCAAATAGTTTCCAAAAGTTCCGATTCAGTAGGATGCTCTTGACTAAAGATACGGAGAAGACTTTTGATGACCTTACGATGCAGTTGTGCTTGTTCGAGGCTCTCAGGAAGCTTTAGTACTTAAAGTCTACAAAACATGTTAAACTTATGTACATACATATTGAATCATTGAACTAACATTTACAAAAATTTAACATAGGTACTCATCTCATGAACGCAATTTGAGATACAATATTCAGGAGTAATAGGTCCGCATTATAAATAGCGAATGCTTACTTAAAATCGAATGATTCAATGAATTCTCCTTATCAAGTCATTCTCGTTAGCGAGCTTCTAAATTCGCTTTAAAAATCAATGCTGCCAACAATATTGCATGAAAATTGTACTTAATTAATTGTTTTTAATATTATCATTGTACCTGTATAGAATTTATAGTACTATCATGGGTGACGAACGACTGGCACGCACCTAGCGTCGGCATATAAAATAACAGTTGCTGAGCCCATCCATAGATAAGCAATATAAAGATGGCAATCCTCAGCTGTCAACTTTATTTGCAAAGTATTAGTTAAAAACGCACACATAGAATTCAGCACATCATTCAGCACCAAAGCGGGAAATATCGTCCTCAATGATACTGATAGCTGGAATCATCAATTAATTCACTTGCCAAATCATACAAGGAGCGACATGCAATGATTAATTAAGTGAAGAGTAATACAAAGATTCCTCAGTTCATATATTTTACTCCACTTTTTGCTTTATGCTTAAGAAACAACCCTTTCTTTCGCCAAATTACAAGTTGCTATTGTAATAGGGAAAATATATGATGAAAAAACTGTTGAAAAGGAATGTACAAGTTCTTCAGTTCATATTTTGTGATTTGTTTGTGACTGTACATAAATTCTCATCTTGTTGGATATAATTCACAGTGGCCTTCTGTTAGAAAATCAATCAAGCATGAACCAAATATAACTTAAATTGCGTTTGCCAAAACACAAATAGGTATAACTTTTGAATTTTTAAATGAGAGCTACTATTTGGTTCGTTGAAAAAAAAGTCTTTAACAATTAGGTGCTCAATAAGCAACTAATGAAAATCTCGTGATTTCGCTAGCTGAATATTCATTAAATTTTTCATCGAAAATAATGAACTGATAATAAGGCAATTACATTATGTAGTGAAATCACAGATTATGCAATCACCATGTTTTTCATCACCTGGGTCGGTGAATAAACATCTTCCAACGAAGTAGTGATTTTGTTGATGAATTTTCATCAAGGAAGTGGCATGTGCTTCCCGCCAATGACACGCATATGTTAAATTCATCAAAGGAATAAGCTGAAAAGTGGCTGATGCAGCTTCCATTACTCAAGGAAAAAGCAGGTTTTTAATCAATGAATTTTTAAATTTTTCCCGCTGGGACAGGTCTTGTTGTTGGTGCAATTCACATCTTTTCATCAATACGAAGTGAAATTACACATACAACAATGTAAACAAATAAGTTACATTTTACCCCGCAAAAAACAAAGCGCTTTCAAAAAAATGCATATTTCGATTAATTTGTTTTCATTTTTTTAGGTGGAATTTTTTTAATGTCGTCAATTTCCCTTTTTTCCAGTTAAGTTTCATTGAAAAAGGCTTTTTGAACTCGCATCTTATAAATTGTTAAGCATTTTGGGCTTTACTTTAATTTATTGTCCATTATTAATTGTTTTAGTTTGGGTAAGGAAGTTATTAGATAATTGATACAATAACATTGCTTACAAATTCTGATTTGTAGAAGTTCTTAATATGAAATCAACTTAGTTTTTTGATTAGGTACTTGTTAATATACATACTTAGATATACATTATTTTGATATTGTTATCACTTATCAAAATATGATATCAATATTTTATTATTACTCGAAAATATGTTTTCAACCAAACGGATGTTGTTTATTTAAATAATAAAAATTTAATTTTTAAATCTAAAAATATAATGGACCCAGCCAAGATTCCAAAAGAATAATTTAAAAATAAAAGGATTTTTTAAAGTAAGATTTGCGAATAGGTATTCAAAATGGATTTATCAAAGCATATCAAACCATTATCTGGAGAAGCAGATTGGCCAGTTTGGAATCGCAAGATTCGTGATCTTTTGGATTATCATAAAGGAGGACGATACTGATTCAAAGCTTAAGAATCCTTACCCGATAGCAGCGAATTCCTCGGAAGTATTAGTTAAAAAGCATAAAATGCAGATCGATTTATATCGGAAGGCAAATAGTTATACGAAGTCTACGCTTACAAGTTCGATGACTGATTAGGTGTACCAAAAAAGTTATGGATAGCGAAACAGCTCACAATACTTGAGATGCTCTTAAACAACAATTTGAAGCAACATCCTATGATCAGCTTTTTAAGAAGTGTACTGATCTTTTTGCGTTTGGTTCGACTCAAGAGGAAGACGTTTCAACACATATTGCAAATCTCAGAAGTCTTTGGAGTGAACTTAACAACGGGCTCGAAGCCAAAAGTGAAAATGCCCTGCCAGACTTACAATTTGAAGCAACCTCCAATGATCAGCTTTTTACGATGAGTACTGATCTTTTTACGTATGGTTGGACTCAAGGGGAAGACGTTTCAACACATATTGCAAATCTCAGAAGTCTTTGGAGTGAACTTAACAACGGGCTCGAAACCAAAAGTGAAAATGCCCTGCCAGACTTACGGTTAGTGTGCAAAACTCTTCAAGTTCTTCCAAATAGTTTCCAAACGTTCCGATTCAGTAGGATGCTCTTGACTAAAGATACGGAGAAGACTTTTGATGACCTTACGATGCAGTTGTGCTTGTTCGAGGCTCTCAGGAAGCTTTAGTACTTAAAGTAAACTCACAGAGGAAAAGAGAACAACACACTTGAACTAAAAATCCAAATAAAGAAGAAGATGTGTGCAAGTATTACAAGAAACAGGTTACAAACGGATTGCAGATAGGAAACCTAAGAAAAAGTCATCAAATAGTTTTCAAAACACACCAGTAAATGCGAATGTAGTCCTGAAACCCATTGCAAATGAAACAAATAGACTTGAACCAAATACCGAAGATTTGTGGATTAACAATGGTGCCACCAAGAACGTCACTCCGGCGAAATCTTTTAGTGGACTTTCAAAATTCAAGAATGGTGTAAGCATTCAATCAGTTTGAAAAAAAAGTTTAGCTGCACTTGGAAAAGGTACCATACAAAACATCTCAACAGTTGGAGTAGAAAACCAGAGGATAACAATTAATGATGTATGGTATATTCCTCAAATATTAAGGGCCCGTTGTACAATCGTTGTTCATCCTTGGTTCAAAATTTAAACTCAGTTCAACAACCGCAATTTAGGACCTAACTCACCACTGAACCAGGCAAATTTTGGCTCTCCAATTTAGTTGAGTTAAATATGCTTGAACCGTGGTTCAAGCATTTGATTGGCTATTATTTAATTCTTTTGATGAGAATTTTTTATTGTATACATGCTTTCTCACTTCAATCATAGTTTTTTGACAGCTTAAGAAAGAATAGACAAAAAATAAAAAAAAATATAAGTGTCACATTTCCTCGCTCTTCGACGTACAAACAATAATAAAAAAAAACAACAACATTTTCTAATCTTGTTTTATTTGAATAAAAAAAGTTAATTAATACTGACTTTTTTCCACTATCAAAATGCAATACTATCCATTGATCACAATATTAATAAAAGTGTAAACGAAGACGATGAAGAAGCGAAAGCAGATGATGATGATGCTACGATGCAGATGCATCCAACGAATCCGCCGATTTGGATCTCTTTCCATTCAGCATATAATTGTATTAAATATATTTTTGATTTTATAAATATAAAAACAAAGAAAAAGCACTAATCCTTGATAAACAATTCATGATAATTTATGAAATATAATAGGTGTTTTTTTGTAAGCCCAGAGAAATCGGACCAAAAGAACGACATCGGGGCTTATCGACACCATTACAGAAAAAAATGGAGTTTCCATACAAGCTATCGATAACAAGTATGAATATCGTGCCGGTAACACAGTTTTTAACTGGGCCTAAGCTAGGCCCCGAAAATTCTCTGGGCTTAGCTAAACCCGAAGGGACTTAATTTTTGTTGCATTTAACATATAAATTGCTTAGCCCCAACGTCGTTCGTTGAACCTGGTTCAAAAAATAACTCAAGTTCAGCTGATCCGTGGTTCAAGTTAAATTTGTACAACTGGCCCTAAGAAATTTGTTTTCAGTACCAGCAACACAAGATATGAATCTGAATAGCCCATTTACTTCCACACCTTGTAAATGGTTGTTAAAAGTCAATGGGAAAACAGTACTGGAATGAACACGACAAGTAGGAGGATCGCTCTTTGTTGCTCCAAGAACCAATGAAATTCCAAATGATAAAATTAAGTATCAACGAGATAACTCCAATAAAGAACAATTCTTTTTTATAGTTAAAGGACTTAATTTTATTTCCTAAAGGAATAACAATATATTAATAACTTTATTAAATGATGAATTAAGTCTTACTATTGGTATATTCATATAATGAAAATTGATAATTTTCTTTGAGCAACGAGAAATTTTAGTTTGAATTTTACTTTTTATATTTAAACCAAAAAACCAAATGGTGGCGCCGACTCAACATAACCTTTTTTCCCAATAGTGAATGATGAGAGCCATGCGCGCGCAATTTGTAAGAATAGTTGTCTCTTTCTTTAGAAAGAAAGAAATCTATTCTGCTAATTTGACGGAAGTGTTAAGGGCTCGATTTCAGTTGGAACTTGTTAGTTACTCGATGACATTCCGGGGGCCGTCTGAGAAGTAGGCGAAGACTTTAAGTCTAACACAGCGAGTCTTCCAACTGATCTTTTCATCTTTATCGAACCGTTTGGTAGTTTTACATCGGCCATCCGAACGACTCCATCAGGACCAGGGTAAACTTTCAAGACACGTCCCAAATGCCAGGATGAGCGTATTTCGTTGGGTTCAATGACAATGACGATATCATCTACTTGTACTGCTCTTGTTATCGTGAACCATTTTGATCGTCTCGTAATAGTAGGCAAATATTCCTTATACCATCTTTTTGTAAGTTCGGCCATCAAGTGTTGAGATCGGCGGCTATGCAGTTTGCTCCAAGCATCGCTTTCCGAAAAAACTCCAGGTGCTGTAATATCTTGATTGTCTTCTCCGAAAAGCATTGAATTAGGAGTTAAAGGCTTGGGATCTTCAGGGTCAACCGGGATGTGAGTGAGTGGGCGTCTATTTATTTGGCCTTGAGCCTCTATAAGAGCATTCCTTAAGACATCCTCCGTAGGTACAATACCCTTAAGAACAAACTCGATGCTCCTTTTGACGGATTGTATGAGACGCTCCCAAGCTCCTCCCATCCAGGGAGAATAAGCAGGTATAAAGCGCCACAAAATGCCCTCGTACCTTGACGAATACTCGCAGAGGGAGGCCTCCATCTCCTTCGCATCTTTCTCCAATAACCTCTTTGTTCCAACGAAGTTAAGCCCATTGTCACTGTAGAAACATCTTGTAACAACACGGTTGATTATGAAACGCCTGACAGCCATGGTGCACTGGTCTAAGCTTAAATCATTCAACAGCTCTATTTGCACCGCTCTGAACGTTAGGCACGTAAATATCATCCCGTACCGTTTAACTGTTCCTCGGCCAAATTTCACCAACATAGGCCCGAAGCAATCTACTCCAACATGAGTAAAAGGTTTACAATCAAAGGCCAAGCGAGCTTCAGGTAGTTGACCCATTATCGGCATAATCGGTTTAGCCCTGAGATATTTGCACATAAAACAGCCTTTTCGAACTCTCTCAACAGCTCCACGTATGCTTATAATCCAGGCGAATTCCCGAATATCAGAGATTACCGTAGCAGTTCCTATGTGAGAATTTTTCTGATGATGATATTCGATAAAAAGATCAACTAAAGGATGCCTGTTCGGAAGTATCGCTGGATTTCGGGATGAGTAGGAAGAGTTGGCCTTTTGCGCTCTTGAACTTAGTCGCAACGTTCCGTCTTCGTCAAGGAACGGTGAAAGGCTCAGTATTGAACTCGACGAACTGACCTTACCACTGGATCTCAATGAAGCTATATCGGATGCAAAAGACTCTTCCTGTATTTTCCGAAACATCCATTCTTCTGCTTTGCTAAACTCCACAGGCGTAATGTAAATCTCTTTGTCGGTGGGCTTGCTCTGAAGGATGTGTTTTAATCGAAGCAAAAACGCTATAGCTCGAACAGATGAAGCCCATCTTGCTTGAAATCTAGCAGATAAAAACTCGAACGCACCGTAATAATGTTTTTGCTTATGAGAATCATGAAGAAAAATTTTACAAGTCTTAGTATCTACCTTTTCAATGCAAGTAGTAACGGGCCAATCATTAAAAGGACGTTTTAAAAATTCAGGGCCTTTAAACCAACGCGTGTTTTGATTTCCCATCGAACTGTCGAAATGTTTTGTGCCATCATCAGCCACATTATCGATGGAACCAACGTGAAACCATTCACGAGGTGAAGTCGAGTCCAGAATCTCACCGATTCTTGAAGCCACAAAAGATGGTAATTTATAATTAGAGGAGTTGATCCAAGTCAGCACTGTTCTCGAGTCCGACAAAAAAATAGTGTCATCAATTCTAATAGTGTGTGACGCCTTAATTGTAGCTGCCAATCGAACGCCTAGTACAGCGGCTTGCAACTCTAAGCGGGGTATGGATAGTTGCTTGGCAGGCGCAACCCTAGCCTTCGCCATAACTTGTGTTACTTCAACCTCATCGTTGCAAGCAAAACGAAAATACGCCACAGCAGCAAAGGCCTTTTCCGACGCATCGACAAACACAATCAAGTTAACTTTGCAGACGTCCGGGTTTTTCAATGAATAACGGCGAGGAATCTTGATATATTCAACATGTTTTAAGGCTTTGATAAATTCCAGCCACGCACTACTTAAGTGAGATGACACCGGCTCGTCCCAAGCAAAACCTTCTCTCCATACTTCTTGCAGTATTATTCGCCCACGAATTATGAACTGTGAAATCAATCCTAGAGGATCAAAAATCTTCATAATTGTTTTGAGCATTTTTCTTTTTGTAATAATTGCATCCTCGGTCAACATTTCATCTAGGACTTCATCATATGAAATCTTGAATGCAAAGTTATCAGAGATCGGGTGCCAATACATTCCTAAAATTTTGGAAACCAAACTTTCGCTTTCATTAGGATTAATACATACCAACTTGGAGTTGACATTAGCCTCCGGCATCTGATGCATAAAGTCCTGGCTGTTTGACTGTAAGCCAACTAGATCGAAGTTCATCGAATGACAAATTTGGAGAACATCTCTGGTAACCTTGACGGCTTCTTGGACTGAGTTGTGGCTGTTGAAATAGTCATCGACATAGGTACGCTTCGTTAGCCCATCTACAGCTTCGGGGCACTTATTTTTGAAAAGGGTGGCATGATGATTTTTGACGTACTGCGCGCATGACGGAGAGCACCTTGGACCAAACATCATTACTTGCATGATATACACCGTTGGCTGCCTAGTTGTTATTCCGTCTCTCCATAGAATGCGTTGGCATTGCTGATCTTCAGACTTAATGCGAATTCTGTGAAACATCTCTCTGACATCACCATTCACAGCTACTTGCCGCTCGCGGAACTTGAACAAACCCGCATGAAGTGGAACTAGATTGTCTGGTCCCTTCAGCAAATAAGAATTCAGAGAGACTCCGTTGACCTCAGCCGCCACGTCTGTCACACATCTTGGTTTTGGAGGAAACTTGTTCGGGTTAATGATGATGAACGTTGGTGCGTACCAAACCCTTGGCCAATCCCTTTCCAACTCGTCTTGCGACGCGATTCTGGCATAGCCTTTTGTAATCAAATCCCGAAAATAATTATTCTGCCACTCCAAAAGTTGAGGCTTCTTCTTTAAGGACTTCTCTAAGGCAATGAGGCGTTTGAAAGCCATACTATAACTTTCGGGAAGTTTGACATCATCTGAAGACCACAACAGACCAATCTCGTATTGCCTACCCACTAGTTTTAGCGACCGTTCCATAATATCGAAGGAACGACTCACTTCTCTGCTAACAAGTTCGCCTTTTGGAGGCATAACCCCGAATTCCTCCGTGGTGAAATGATGTCGAACGAGCTCGTGCAAGTCTACTTCTTCTTTAATGGCTTCATGGTACATTAGCTTCACAGATGGTTTCGATGCCGGATCCAAGCAGGACACATTCATTGAAGGAGCTGATTTACCATACACTATCCAACCTAAAAGTGTCTTCAACGCGTGAGGTTCCTCATCCTTGCCATGCCGTTGGCCACGTCCTAAAAGAAATTTCGCCTGATCCAGACCAAGTAAAATTTTTGGTCGAGCGTCCACCAAATCAACAAGTGGGAGACCACGGAGATGAGGGTACA
The DNA here is from genome assembly GCA_946251815.1 of Dasysyrphus albostriatus. Classification (NCBI taxonomy): domain Eukaryota; kingdom Metazoa; phylum Arthropoda; class Insecta; order Diptera; family Syrphidae; genus Dasysyrphus; species Dasysyrphus albostriatus. Next base: position 158,204,956 of record OX276335.1, on the reverse strand, counting down.
AACTTTTCAAATGTCTGACATCGACAGACTGGCTAGCCAAACCTAAGTTCTTAATGGTGTATACGTTCTGCAAAACATACCTGTTACGAGTGTTTTTTCCAGACACCGAAAAGGTAGCTTTCTTGCAATCCTCGACACGAGAAACACCCTTTGTCCATTGCAGTGTAAGTTTTTCAGATTGCCCATACAACCCAAGTTCATTAAACAATTCCTCATCAATCATAGACAGCGAAGACCCGTCATCCAAGAAAGCATAAGTGTCCGCAAACAAGTCGCCATTACCATAGATCCGGATCGGAACTATCTTAAACATTATGGAGACGTCGGCCCCGACGTGAGAAGAGTGAACATGTGGTTGCGGCACGAACGGCACTGCTGATGAATTCAATTCCGACTTGTTGGTGTTTTCTGACGTGTGCAACAAGGGATGATGACGTTTACTGCAACCATCTGTACCACATGAACGTTTTTTAGCACACATTTTCCACTGGTGTCGAGACGGGTCCAGACAAGTAAAACAAATAGACCTCTCTTGAGCAAACGTTTGCCTTTGAACAGGTGTCAACGCCAAAAACTCTTCACATTGAAATAATGTATGCTGGTTTTTATTGCACTTACAGCACAAATTTTTTGACGGCACGGAAACAGGTTGATGTAAGAGCACTCGAGATGTTTTGTTGACACCAGCTGTTTGTTTTTTCTGTTCACATCCAAGCTTTAACAGATCAGGTGGTAGATCGATAACCTTCTCTGTAAGAAACTCGGCAAACTGTTGCAAACTAACATTCGACAAACTTGACTTCCTTTTTTGCCACTCTTGATAGAGACCTGCACCCATTCTGGAAGCCAGATTAGTTAAAACATACCCATTTGTAAGGTCTTCTTCTCTGTTCATAGATTTCAGGTCTGCTACAAATCCATTTATTTTTACCGCCCAAATGCGGAGCTTCGTATCACACTTTGATGAGAGTTTTGGAAGGCTTAACAATTCTGAGGTTAAGTCATGAACGAGTACCTCCGAACGTCCAAACATTATGCGAAGCGAGTCCATAATCGCCCCAGCGTCTGAAGAATATTTCAGGCGATCACTCACCATATGATATGCCTCACCCTTCAACGCTTTACGCAAACGAGCGACGTTCTCCTTGTCGCTATACCTTCCCTCAATTGTTGTTGACTTGTATACCTCCTCAAAGTAGGGCCATTCTCTTTTGTTCTCGCCTGAGAAGAATGGTAACTCTTGCACGTTATTACGATTAAGAATCGTAAGAAGCGTTGCCATATCTGGGTCTCGGAATGGACTAAAACGAGGTTCTGAATCCTTTTCGGGAGACTTTCGAAACGGAGTAGACTGACTTGGACGTTGATCATTTTGTTTCAGGGTACTGCTCATCAGTGCCTGATGGTTAGCTTGAATTTTCCTTATGATTTCCAGCTTAGCTGGATTCATAGCCTTTGAACTGAGAGTTGGAGCTTTGGTGCAGGAGGGAAGTAACTGTTCCTTACCCATAGAAACCTTGGATAGTTGCAACTTCGTCTCCGCAAGTTCAGCTCGCAGCTCCATTAGCTCTTTGTCTCTTTGGGCTACAGTAGCCTGCGCCACTGCAGCAGCTTCAATTATTAAATCAACATTTTGATCAACTCCATCATCTGCTGCTAATGCAGCCAAAGAGTCTTTGCTTCTCAAATGTCCATCTGGAGAAGCGCTGTCTTCCCGAAAAACACAATCGCTCTCCTCACAAAACCAGGGGGTTAACGTGTCGTATTTTGCGGCATCAAAACTATGACAATCATAGTGCCACCAGCGTTTGCACTTTTCGCAAGCCACCATAAAATCATCATCTGGCCTGCTACAACTCGACAAAGTGCAATTACGAACTTCTCCTCGGTCCATGGTGATTGGCATGATTAACTGATGGAAAATCGAACAATAGAAATAAAATAATGTTGCTCCAAGAACCAATGAAATTCCAAATGATAAAATTAAGTATCAACGAGATAACTCCAATAAAGAACAATTCTTTTTTATAGTTAAAGGACTTAATTTTATTTCCTAAAGGAATAACAATATATTAATAACTTTATTAAATGATGAATTAAGTCTTACTATTGGTATATTCATATAATGAAAATTGATAATTTTCTTTGAGCAACGAGAAATTTTAGTTTGAATTTTACTTTTTATATTTAAACCAAAAAACCAAATGGTGGCGCCGACTCAACATAACCTTTTTTCCCAATAGTGAATGATGAGAGCCATGCGCGCGCAATTTGTAAGAATAGTTGTCTCTTTCTTTAGAAAGAAAGAAATCTATTCTGCTAATTTGACGGAAGTGTTAAGGGCTCGATTTCAGTTGGAACTTGTTAGTTACTCGATGACACTCTTCAAAGCAAAAATAAAGTCTATAGTTCCTTTTAAAGAAAATGTGACCATTGCAGTTGTATCCAAACCCTAACTGCAATTATACCGCGAGAGATGGGGTCACCAGGACAAGCGTCTTTGAAAAGAATGCTGGAAAACGCGTTAGGAATAAAAGCACACTGGAAAGCTCATCGACATCCATTTGGTACAAGAGAAAGCGCAACCGATTCTAGCCAGCTAATATCAGCGGATGTCTGTGGTTCTTTTGTCGAGTCTTTTTCAAAAAAACGATATTTTGTTATTTTTAAAGATTCTTTACTTTCTTGAGTTTGAGGGGGAGTCGTCCATTATTTTAACATTTATTTAATTTTTACAAGGAAAACCAATCCTTTAATTGAGCAGATGGAAACTATTTAAGCGATGTGCAAATTAGGGCTACCAACCGTAATGTGTACCTTATTTCCTGAAGGCGTACTTTATTCTATAACTCTGATAGAGTACGCTTAAATACTCTTTTTTTTACTTAAACTAAGGTCCTCACTATGAATAGTAATTCACGATATAATATCGATAGAGAGCTTCCACATTCACTTGAAATTTCAATGCTGCTAAAACTATTGCGAAAATAACTCATTAACACATTTTAAACGTCAAACAATGGCTAATTGGGAATTCGCAATATTATTTGCTTTTCAGCAAATCGAACGTTCGATTCGCTATTCATAATGAGGGCCTCTTTGCTATTTCTGATTATGAGATTTTGTTGAAGGTTTTTAATATTTTCTTTTCTTTTGTGAGAATTTTTGGTCTACAAAACTTGATGAACTTATAAACATACATATTGAATTTTGGCATTAGAACAAAAATCATTGAACGGAAACCCAAATAACATTTAAAAAAATTTAACATAGGTACTCAACCCATGGACGCAGTTTGATACTAAATTCAGGAGTAATAGGTCCCATTATAAATAGCGAACGCTCACTTAAAAGCGAATGATTCAATTAATTCTCCTTATCAAGTCATTCTCGATAGCGAGTAGTAGATTGTGTTTTGTATGTTTTTAATATTATCATTGTACCTTCATAGAATCTATAGTACTATCGTGGGTGACGAACGACTGGCACGCACCTAGCGTCGGCATATAAAATTACAGGTGCTGAGCCACTGATCCTTATAATACACTGGACAGCGTATCGACATAAGAGAGTTGCTTCCATTTGAAGAATTGTTATATTATGAAGCTGACCACTTTTTTGTATACCAATATGACTGTATAACAATTTATACAAAATAATCCACTATGAAGCACTGATCTCTATAATACACTGGATAGCGTATCGACATAAGAAAGTTGCTTCCATTAGAAGAATTGTTATATTATGAAGCTGACCACTTTTTTCTATAACAATATGACTGTATAACAATTTATACAAAATAATCCACTATGAAGACGTCAAATTTCCGTTCGTTGCTCCTCCCCAAATCTCTTTGCTAACATTGTTGTGTTTGTAATTTTATTTCATTTACAAATGGTTAAATGAAACGGAATTACAAATGTAAAAAGTGTGACAAGGAGGTAAAATCGTAAAAAAACACAGACTATGTAGTCGCATTCTCCTCATCACACTTATCAGCTGTTTTGTTCAACTTGTTTGCAAACTGAAATAATGAACGAAGTCGATGGTTCCCATATCCCATCTACATATTTACTATTTCCTATGTAAACACCTTTCTATTGATATAATTCTAGTGCTATTGGAAAATAATAGCACAAACAAAATGTACACAATGAATAACTTAATAAAAAAAAAATTATAAAATAAACTCCCACAAAGTTTTTCCCTTTCATATCATTGTTCTGTTTCTCTTTCTTCAGATTGAAATTTTGGAAACAGGTTTTTTTGGGTTAATGTAGACGTCAAATTATGAAGCCGACCACCTAATTGTCATCTTCAAATGGAAGCAAAAAAACTGTTATACATTATAAGGAATACACTATCCAGTGTATATAGAGATCAGTGCTATGAAGACGTCAAATTTCTGTTCGTTGCTCCCCCCCAAATCTCTTTGCTAACATTGTTGTGTTCGTTATTTTATTTCATTCACAAATGGTTAAATGAAACGGAATTACAAATGTAAAGAGTGTGACAAGGAGGTAAAATCGTAAAAAAACACAGACTATATAATCGCATTCTCCTCATCACACTTATCAGCTGTTTTGTTCAACTTGCTTGCAAACTGAAATAATGAACGAAGTCGATGGTTTCCATATCCCATCTACATATTTACTATTACCTATTTAAACACCTTTCTATTGATACAATTCTAGTGCTATTGGAAAATAATAGCACAAACAAAATGTACACAATGAATAACTTAATGAAAAAAAATTATAAGATAAACTCCCACAAAGTTTTTCCCTTTCATATCATTGTTCTGTTTCTCTTTCTTCAGATTGAAATTTTGGAAACAGGTTTTTTTGGGTTAATGTAGACGTCAAATTATGAAGCCGACCACCTAATTGTCATCTTCAAATGGAAGCAAAAAAACTGTTATACATTATAAGGAATACACTATCCAGTTTATATAGAGATCAGTGTGCTGAGCCCACTGATCTCTAACACTGGATAGCGTATCCATTGAAAAAACTTGATACCTTTGAAGAACTGTTATAAAGTGGCGCTGCCTATTATTTTTGTTATACTGTATGCCGGTATAACATAAAAAGTGAAAACTGGGTGCGTTCATCGGCAGAAACCTAAAAATCCAGTCTTGAATCCTAACGTTGAACACACAAAAAAACTGAATTTTTAGCCAAACGTCTTATATTTGTTTTTAAGAATATAAAGAAAATTTTTTTTTCAGAAGTCAAAATTTTAATCAAAAATTAGTGACTTTAGGGATGAAGTTATATGTAAGATGACTGGAAAACGAGTGTCCTTTTTTTATTTGAATTATAATTCTTTCGAAAATAGTAAGGCCACACTTTTCACTTGCAACCAAAAAAAATAAACAGATATTACTCCCAAATGCCCAATTTACTCCCAAACGCACATTTTCATCGGGTTTTTCCACCAAATATAATTATTATAAATAAAAACGAGGAAAACTTTCACCTTTTGTTATTTTGTTAAAGAAAAACTAAAACCGAAATGCTATGGGAAAAACTACTTTTAAACCATATTTTTTGTTTCATTCACTTACAAAAAAAAATTAAAAATAAAAAAAATTAAAAATTAAAAATAAAAAATTATCTGAAAAACGTAAGCAAACGTAACGAAAAATCATCTGAATCTTCAGAATTTTTATGACAGCCAGCTGTCAGAAGCCCGAAAATTCAGATCCTTGAACGCATGGACTGACAAATTCAAACGTCAAAGAAGTGAAAAAGCCAAATACAAGACAAATACAAAATCTCATAAGAGTAATTAAGAAATCATTCTCTAAACATGGTAAGTAAAGATTTTAATGTGATAAGGCGATGCGAAAAGATCAGGTTCAGGAACTGGTTACTAGGACTTGAAGCGTTTTTTACATTCACTGTAGTTTCTGTTGTTTTCACAAATCAATACGTACCTACACGTAAACTCAATTAATATTATAAAGTTAAAACGATAAGAAGGCATATAAAATAATCTTTTGCAACGACGGAGACGAACCAAAAAAGAATGACAGTTCCTTTATTTTGGAAGTAAGGAAACAATCAAAACAAATTGAAAGTTGGTGTCGCAATTCACATAAATGTTCGACCCGAAAAAAATTAAAAAACAACAATGCAATCAAATGAGCTATGGAGGGTGAGACGTACAAAAGTTAAAGCTCACTATTTGATAATCTTTGGTGCACAGTAGACGTCAAAAAGTGGCCTTGCCTAACAAATGTCATCTTCAATTGGATTAAAAAAAACTGTTATACATATAAGGAATCCACTATCCAGTGCATATAGAGATCAGTGGCTGAGAAATTCAACTTTCTATTGTAATAGGGAAAGTTATGCGATGAAAAATCTGTTGAAAAGGAATGTACAAGTTCTTCAGTTCATATTTTGTGATTTGTCTGTGACTATAAATTCTCATCTTGTTGGATTTAGTTCACAGTGGCTTTCTGTAAGGAAGTCAATGAAACATGAACAAAATAAATCTTAAATTGTGTTTGCCAAAACGCAAATATAAGTTTTGAATTTTCAAATGAGAGCTACTTTTTGGTTCGTTGAAAAAAAAAAACATCTTGAACAACAAGATGCTGAATAAGCAACTAATTGAAAATCTCGTGATTTCGTTATTGAATATTCATAACATTTTTCATCGAAAATATTGAACTGATGAATAAGGCAAGTACATGTATGTAGTGAATTCACAGATTATGAATCACCATGTTTTTCATCACCTGGGTTGGTGAATAAACTCCTTCCAACGAAGTAGTGATTTCGTTGATGAATTTTCATCAAGAAAGTAGCACGTGCTCCCCGCCAATGATACGCCCATGTTAAATTCATCAAAGGAATAAGCTGAAAAGTGGCTGACGCAGCTTCCATTCCTCAAGGAAAAAGCAGGTTTTTCCTCAGTCAATTTTAAAATTTTTCCCGCTGGGTAACTAAATAATGAAAAATTCCAAACCCATACACACACACTTACCTTCAATCTACAACCTTCCTCGTCCTCCACCAAAGCACCACACCAACTGAAAATAAAAATATACCCACCAAAAAGTCTCTTCGACCACGCACCCAGTAGAAGCAGCAGCAACTGAACCGCACATACCTACATACCTACAAATAGATAAAAAAAAAAAACCTACCAAAATTCATCTTTTCAAATGAAGGAAGGACCGCCGAGAAGCGAACCTTCCTCCTTGGAAACATTTCCTCAACTGATAATGACAAAAGTCTTTCAATAAAATACCAACCATAGAAAAACAAATAAAGATGGCAATCCTCAGTTGTCAGTTTGATTTGCCTACAAGCTGTAGCCACTGATCTCTATAATACACTGGATAGCGTATCGACATAAGAAAGTTGCTTCCATTTGAAGAATTGAATTGAAGCTGACCACTTTTTTGTATAACAATATGACTGTATAACAATTTATACAAAATAATCCACTATGAAGACGTCAAATTTCCGTTCGTTATTTAACCGCCCCCCAAATCTCTTTGCTAACATTGTTGCGTTTGTAATTTTATTTCATTCACAAATGGTTAAATGAAACGGAATTACAAACTTAGAGTGTGAGGAGGTAAAATCATAAAAAATCACAGACTATGTAATTGCATTCTATTCATCACACTTTTGTTTTGTTCAACTTGTTTGCAAACTGAAATGATGAACGAAGTCAATGGTTCCTATCTACATATTTACTTTTACCTATTTCAACACCTTTCTAATGATATAATTCTAGTGCCATTTGAAAATAATAGCACAAAAAAATGCACACAGTGAATAACTTAATGATAAAAAATACCAAAACAAACTTCTACAAAGTTTTTCCCTTTCATATCATTGGTCTGTTTCTCTTTCTTCAGATTTACATCTTTGAAACACGTTTTTTTGTGTAGATGTAGACGTCAAATTATGAAGCCGACCACCTAATTGTCATCTTCAAATGGAAGCAAAAAAACTGTTGTACATTATAAGGAATACACTATCCAGTGTATATAGAGATCAGTGGCTGTAGCGAACAGCTGTGATGATTGAATTTGCAAAGTATTAGTGAAAAGCAGTGCAAGCCACACACATAGAATCAACTAGTGACTCACCACTAGTGAAAGCCGCACACATAGAAACAACTAGTCACTCACCACAGTGTATTGGAATGGTGAATTAATTTGTCGGTTATTTTTGAAAACCGTGGACGTGTTCAAAAAGTACAAGAACCGGAAGAACGAAATTTAAAGTGCTTACTTAACCTTATATATTATCCAAATTAAAATTATGTGGAAGATTTAGAGCAACTTTTAATAAAAAAGGTGTAGGTTTCTGATATAATACCCGTGACACACCAGTGGTACGGATATTATAGTGTGTTATGTTCATGTTAAAAAAAAACAAGAGCAAAATGGTAAAAGCACGGTTTCAAAACTTGGGTTTTTCTTGTTTACACGAGCATTGATTTTTTCCTTGGTTAATTTTAGTAAAAAAAATTGTGAATATAACACTTAACAGGATGTGTTTCAGCAAATTGCTAATAATATAATATCCATACTATCGTTTTTATACCAGTAGTGTGTCTCAGGTATAAATACTTAACTAAATTTGCCACTTTTTGCAATATAACAAAAATATAAAAAAAATTTGTATATTCTTTTTCATAAAACAACAGCTCTCAGGGGAAATATTTTTACTTTGGTAATTTTGCAAAAAGTGGCCACTGTTATGTTTGTTCACGTTCCCAAATCCACGAATTTAGCCCAAAGTTCTTTTAAAGCTCAGATAAAACAAATAAAATTCGTAGTTATGGGAAGTACATGAACAGACTTGTAGTTAAGTCTTAATAGGCAATCTAATATTACGTTCCCACAAAACCGATCTAGAGTTCTTATTGAGATTTCATCGTAATATTCATGAAATCTTGTTCCACATACTTGAAATAACAAAAGCTCTTAACCACAATCTCGAATTTCATTTTGGTGGAAACATATAGCGACAAATTTTTTTTTGTCTTTATTTTCATTGGTGTTGGGTGTTCACACGGGATTATTTCTGCTATTACACGATAACTTTTGAGTGATTACTTTTTTTTTTAAATTAAATTAGCGCAAACTGTGAGATTCGATATTTGTCTCGTTCGTATTCATTTAAATTCACCGAAATCACACATTTCGAAATTTCAAACTGTATGGGGAAATGTGAAGATTCGGACCGAAATCTCCAGTTCCATATTAGAGGCTCTCCCAAACCAAAGCGAATGCGTTTTTTAGCATTGTGGTTGGGTCATATTTTGAACTATTGTGAATGATTCAAATTCGCATTGGTTTGGGAGAGCCTTTTAAGCTTGTATGCTGGCCATATTTTGTACCTTTGCGTATGATTTGCTATGATTTCATATTGGTTTGGGGTTGCCTTTATTTATTAGTTAAATCCACACTGAAATCAGTTTTTTTTTATAAATTCAGGCTTAATGAATTTAATTGAAATAGAAACTCCTCCAAACCAATACAAAAGCATAGCAAATTATTCGCAATTATACAAACTATAAAGGCTCTCCCCAATCAACGCGAATGCGAAGCGATTCACAGCGAATCATTCACAATAGAACAAAATATAGCAACTACACAACGCCAAACAACAACAAAAATTCGTCATCGCTCTGCATTCACGTTGGCTTGGGAGAGCTTTAGCTTGTGTTATTTCATTTCTATACTGATTGTATTTTTTTTTTCCTTTAGGGGAGCGAAGAAATGCTTTATGCACCATAAGGAGGCCTTTTCGGCGTTGACCCATTGACCATCCCCGTGTGTCGGACTCGTTCTGGTATAAACATACCGACCAAAACTCCACCATAACCCTTTTGGCTTTTGACCCACCCCCCCGGGACCGCTCTTTGCATTACTTCAGGGGGGTTGTAATGTTTCCCTTGCGAGAACATCTAACGGGTTCAACTGTGTCCCGATCATCTTTTTCTTCTCTTTTTTTTCTTCTGACAATATGTTCTATAAGCGTACAGATTTTTTGCCAGTTTAGTTCGCTGTGTAACTAACACTGTGTCTTCTGGATTATGTTTTGTGGCATTTTTTTTTTTTTTTGTGGTTATTTTCCCGTGGGTAGGTGCAAGACCTGCTATTCAGGCTCTATGGGGACCGAAAAACGTGTGCTCATAGAAGTGTGAGATTCTTACTACACTAAAACCACCTCCACTTCCCGATTACAACTAAGTTGAAACTTATCTAGCAATTTATTTTTAACGAAGTTAAGTAACGTGTTGCAGGTTACTTTTCAGTGAAAGTTCCTGCTTAATCCGCGATTTTAAAGCGGTTTTCTGTTCACCGCACCAAGTCGGAAGGTTTTGTTTTTCGCAGACGGCGTACTAAATTCGACTCGTCAAGAATGTTAATAATCGTTGAATTAGCGTGTTCTAATAGTCGATTTCTATGTTTTCGCGTGAAACTTTTTATTTCCTCCCGCACCGTAGGATTCCCGAGATCCCTATGAAGATCTTCGTTTTTATATACTACGGAGCATTTACAAATGACCTAAGCAATTTATTTTCAAACGTTTGTTAGTTATTTAAGTTTGTATCGCAGGTACAATCCCAAAGTTGTATACCAAAAACCAAACAGGTTTAAGAACTGGTCGATATAAAATCAATTTATTTTCAATACTAAGCTTTGAATATTTACCGAGTAACCAGTTCATATCTCTTAATTTACTTATTAGTTCTTCGCATTTCTTTTTCACGTGCGGCTTCCATTTTAATTTCGCGTCTAGAGTCATTCCCAGATACTTTTCCTCATTTGTAAATGGAACACGAGCGGTATTAAGAAAGACGGGTAATCTATTTATTTTCTTATTCGTGAAGTCCACGTGGACTGACTTTTGTTCATTGAGCGCTATTCACCATGTTTTCGTCCACTCATTAACATTATTAAGAGCATTTTGTAATTTAATTGTAGCTTCGCTAATCGTTTTGCCTACTGCTAGTATTGCAGTATCATCAGCATACGGGGCTACAATAGTTTCATCTGTTTGAGGTATATCGCGTGTAAATAAAAGGTACAGAACTGGACCTAATACACTTCCTTGTGGTATCCCAGCCACTATTTCTTTGAAATCAGAATAGTCATTTCCGTGTCTTACACGAAAAAGTCTTTCATTTAGATATCCGTTTAAAATGTTGTAAAGCCCTTCAGGCAGAACTTGTCTTAATTTGAATTTGAGGCCTTCGTGCCACACCTTGTCAAACGTCTGCGACACGTCCAAAAAGACAGTCGAACAGATTTTCTTTTCTTCAAGAGCTCTCTCAGTAATTCTATGCACTTGATCAATTGTCGAATGCTTGCTTCTTAATCCGAACTGATGTTCAGGTATTAATTGTTTCTCTTCTATTATCGGTTGCAGGCGCAGGAGTAGTATTCTTTCAAAAACTTTTGATATAATAGGAAGCAGCGAAATCAGCCTGTAAGACTTCTTTTCGTGATGTGGTTTGCCAGGTTTCAATACCATTATGACTTCCGCAGCTTTCCATTGGCTCGGAACATATTCTAACCTTAGAGCGGCATTTATTATGTAAAAGAGGTTAATAAACCCGCATTTTTAAAATCTCTGCCGTTATTAAGTCATATCCTGGAGCTTTGTTGGACTTAAGCTTCTTTATTTCTCTTTTAAATTCGGCAAGTGTAGCATTTCTCGTTATGTAGCTTTCATTTGAGGTAAAATTCATATAAATATTTTCGTTGAGTTCTTGCCCATCGAACGGCTTAAATGTTTCCTCTAAGTAATTGGCGAATACCTTCGCTTTTCTTAATCGGGGGCACTGGAAGCTTTGGTTTTTTATCGTTTTTATAGCTTTCCAAAGCGAGTAGTTGGATTCTTTCCCCGCTGTCAAGCCTTCAAGGTAATTTTCAACTTCAAGGTTTTTGAAATCTGATATCGCCGTTTTTAGCATATTACTCAAGCGATTTAAATGAGCTTTGTGTTGAGGAGCACGGGTTTGCTGCCATTTTGTACGTGCTTTTCGTTTCTCTTTCACTAAATCTTTTATTTCTTGCGGATATTTTATATCTTTAAAGCGAGGCATTAGCCTTTGATAAGGTGTGTTATCCCAAGCTGCTTTTTGTATTATATCAACAAAGGTATCTACTGCGTCTTCAAGCTCAAGAAGCGTTTGTAATGATACCCTTAACTCAACGTTGTCCTCGATATCTTTTTCAAATCCATCCCAGTTGTATTTACTGTTTGTTAACCTGGGTGGTTTTTCAATTTCAACTAGGCTTTCGCTCATAATGAGTACGACGGCAGAATGATCTAAGAAGTGGTCATAGCCCTCTGAAATATCTATACGGTTAGAGGGTATTCCTTTCACCATGAATTAATCGATTAGGTCAGGTATTTTTGACTGATCAGTTGGCCAGTAAGTTGGCTTGCCGGTCGAATGAAAGTCACAATTATTTTCCATTCCTGCTTCATATAGCATGCGACCCTTTTGAGATATGCATCGTGAGGCCCAGAAGGTGTGCTTTGCATTAAAGTCACCACCAACAATGAAATTTGGACTTAGTGACTTTATCAATGTCGTAAATTCACTCTTATCAATTTTGCAACGCGAAGGGCAATATATGGAAGAGACATTGAGAGGAATATTTTTAGTTTTAACCTGTACACTACTCATTGCATTGATTCCACCTCTATTTTGAGGCCTATCGAGTGTTCAATGCATTCTTTTATATAGAATGATGATCCACCTCTTGCTTTGTTTGACGGATGAATGGCGTGGTAGTCATGAAACCCGTGGATTTTAAGATTTGATTCATTTTTGGCATGCGTTTCTGATATCAAACATATGTCAATATCATTTTCTCGCATATACATCTCCAATTCTCCAAATTTTTGCCATAATCCGTTGGCATTCCACGTTAGAATTTTAAGCTTTTCCATCATATATTTTTTTAAAGAGGTTTGTTTCACATTGTTCTTCAAGTTTTGACAAAATTATTGAAAAGACTTTCGAAACCGGGTCTGTTTCAGTGTCGTTATTTACGGGTATATTTTTTGCCGCTATTTGGGCATATGTTTCTGCATTTCCTTGCTTCGATATTTTCTCCGAAGGTACTAATACTGTTTTCTTTTCCTTACAGATACTAGGTTTTGGACCTTTCGTAGATTTGGCACTCTTGGGAATTGCGGTTTCTAATTGCCTTGGTGGGTTTCTTTGTGCTTGGGCAGATTTTGATCGCCGCTTTTGTAATTCTTTAGCTACTTTACAGCCCCTATAACTTGCTGGGTGATTTTCATTACAATTAATGCACGTCGGTGGACTTTCACTTTTTCCGTTGCAGTCAACAGTTAAATGTTTTCCAGCGCATTTTACACACCTTGGCTTTTTTTTGTAATGGGTTTGGGTGTGATTGAATTCTTGGCAGCGTTTACACTGAGGGATTAACCTTGTGCTCTTTCTTAGAGGTTCGATCCTAACTACGATGTTTAGAATTGTTTTAATTTTATAAATCTCATCTAATTTTTCAGTCTTATCGAACGAAAGGATAAATAGTGGGAGACCACGTTGTACCACTATCGCTTCACCCTCTTTTTTCTGTTTCTCTCTTTTGAAAATGTTCGTCGCATCTAAGATTTTGAGGTTGCGCTCTATTATATCACTAATAATATCGTCTTTTAAACATGATGCGTGTAGACCTCTTGCCACAACACGTTAGGGTCTTTCCGACTTATTTTCATAGATATACCGTTCTACTTTTTCTTCGTTTAGTTTTCGTGACAGAAGACGATAACTTTCGGGGTCTTTCACACAAACTTTCCATTTGTTGTTATTAAGTGAAATAATTTTAAAAGCCGATGGTAATAATGCCTTTAATATGGTTTGCAACTTGTTATACTCCGCAATACCGATAACATTTATCGGTGGTGGCGGCCGTTTCCTAACAGGTTTTTCCTTAACTGTCGCATGTTTTGGTGAAACTCTTATTTCAGAAGAGGAGGCTGCTTCAGGTGAAGAGCCAGCCTTACGCTTTTTACTCAATCTTATCTTTGAGGACTTCTCCGTTTCATTTCGTTTTCTCGCGTGATGTCACCAATGTTACTTTCTAGCTGTCAACGTTCAGCGTCCCATCTGGTGCAGACAAAGAAGGTGTGATGCACATCGTCTGTTATCGAGTCCCCATACTGGCAGGCTGGGCTATTCCTTTTGCCGATCTTATGGAGGAAAGCATTGAAGTATCCGTGTCTAGTGAGGAACTGGGTGACGTAGAAGTTTACCTCACCGTGTTTCCGGTCGTTCCAATCTGCTACGTTCCTGATCAGTCTCGCCGTCCAGCGTCCCCTAGTTTTTGTGCTCCAACGCTCTTGCCACTTCTCTTTCGTTAGCTCCTTTGCTTCTTCGATTGCCGCTTCCACTCCAATTTCCGTCTTTTTGTCGTGGACGTACTTCCTATGTGACGCTAGGAGATCAATGGGTGTCCTGCGACAACAAGGATGGCTGGTTCCGATACCGTTCTATAGGAGCTTGCAACGCGTAGGGCTCCACGTCGCTGCACTGCTGCCATCTGTTTTCGATACTTCTTCTGTCGAAGTGCGTCTGCCCAGATCTCGCATCCGTAAAGGAGAATAGCATGCGTGGTCGACATCCGAAGTCTTTTTTTGCTGGCCGTTGGGCCGCCTATGTTTGCCATCAGTCTACTTAGTGACGTCGTCACTTTCACCGCTCGTTTCGTCGCATTCTTTACCTGGTGCCAGAAAGTGAGTTTCGTGTTAATTGGTCACTCCCAGATACTTCACAGCGTCCTTGTTTCTTATGATTTCAGGGCCCACGTGGAAATCTGTTACGGTAGGGATCCTTTATTTTGTTAGAAGCACTATCTTTGTTTTCTCTGCAGCCAGGCAGAGGCCATGCTCATACATCCAAAAGTTTACCTGCCGCATGACCTGGTTAAGCTTCAATTGCGCACTTTCAGTGTCTTTTGCCGTTATCACCGCGGCGATGTCATCTGCGGACCCTACCAGGAACGTATCTTCCAGCATATCCATACGGAGAATACCATCATAAGAGATGTTCCAAATGTCGGGTCCCAGAATTGATCCCTGCGCTGCTCCAGACGTGATTGGCTTACGTCGTTGGCCTTCTGTTGGTTCGTCGACCAGCTCTCGGTCCTTGAGATAATCTTTCATCATAAGTAGAAGATAGGCTGGAATGTTAAAAGTGTGTTCAAGTGCCTAGAGTAGTGGTTTCCCTGTTGAGCGATTTGGGTGGCCTTCACTGCTTCCTCAACCGCTCCGATCGAAGAGCTGCCTTTTCTGAAGCCGTACTGTCTTTCTGAGAGGTCTCTTGCTGCCTGTATTGCGGCGGTGAGTCTCGGTCTCAGCATTTTCTCCAGGAGCTTTCCTGCGGTGTCCAGCATACACAGAGGTTTGTACGCAGATGGGGAAAGTGGGTCTCCTTTTCCCTTGCTTATGAGTACTAAGCGTTGCTTCTTCCAACTCCTAAGAAAGACGCCTTCCTCGAGGCAGCTGTTGTACATGTTCAACAGGAGCTGTGGGCATGTTTGGGCAGCCACTTTCAGCGCTTCCACCGGTATTCCATCGAGTCCGGGAGCTCTTTTGCTGTGCATAGTTCTAACAGCTAAACTCAGCTCTTCTTCGCTAAACGATGGTATTTCGTAGCGTTGGGCCAATGTTGTGTTGGGTGGCCTGTCTGGGTGAGTTGGGAAGAGTGTGCCCACAATGTGCTCCATTCTTTCTTCGTTTAGGATAGGGTTGGCCGTTTGGGCTCCAAGTTTCCTTATGACAATTTTGTAGCCAAGTCCCCAGGGGTCACTGTTTACGTCCCGGCGAAGTTCCTCCCACTTCTGCTTTTTGCTCGAATTGATGGCTTTTTTGAGCTCGGATCTTTTGGTTCTGAAATCCGTAAGATCAGCCTCTGCTGTCTCGGCGTGTCTCCTTCTTCCCCTGGTGACTTTGCGTCGTAGTTGCAGGCATCTTCTACAGAGCTCAGCTATATCTTCTGTCCACCAATACACAGGATCCCTGTCCCTATTGAGACCACTTTTCCGGGGCATGGAAGCGTCGCAAGCGAGCCGTATGAGTTGCATCGTGGCTACAGCTTACTACTTCAAGAATAGCGTCTTTTCCATCTTCGATCACTGATGAGAAGATCTCTTCGTTAAGTCGACTTACATTCCATCTCAGAGTTGGGGCTTGATTCCAATTTGCAGCTTGTTGATTTCCTATCAGATCAAAAAGGATTTACTGATGGTCACTGCCCGTATAATCCTCGATGACTCTCCAGTTTTTAATCTTTGCGGATGTGGATTCCGTAGCAAAGGTTACGTCCGGAATGGTGCCTTCACACCCAGGTCTCCTGAAGGTGGGGGTGTTACCTACGTTGACTACATTTAGCCCACGTTGCGCAGCCATCCCGAGTATTTGCCTTCCTCTTGAGTCTGTGGTTCGCATTCCCCACTCCTGGGATCTGGTATTAAAGTCTCCAGCAACCAATATCTCGCCTTCGAGATTGCTCATAAAGTCTTCTAGATCATCCAAATTTTGCCGGAACTCGTCGATCCTTTCGTTTGGGGTGAGATAGATGCTTATTATTGGTTTCCTCGCATTTTACCCACATGAAGCCTCTTTCTGTGCCTTGGCTTTCGACGGGGAATTTCCTTGAAACGGGGATCCATATAGCCGCAGTTCCCAACGAGTCCGAAATCCAGTTTGGTGTTTCTCTGTTGATATATTGCTCACTGATGATGACGATATCTGCTTGCAGCTCATTTTTAAGTTTTACCAGCAAGTTGTTGGCGGTAATGCTCCTGTGGATATTGGCTTGAAGAATTCTGGTCATGGTAAAGCCTTTTCCCTTATCTTGAGAGCTAATTTTGGTTCAAGACTACGGACTATTGCCCTTTCTCCTAAGATCTCTCTAAGAGATTTTCCAAATGCCTCTTTGCCTTTCGTCTCTGATCCTAGTTTGAGAAGAACTTCTCCTGATTTGGTTTGACGCACTGATTTAATGACGGTTTCAGTGTCATCTGGATTGGCGTTTCTCCGAATTTCCCGCAGAATATCGCTGAACTTTTCGTTTCCCTTCGGCTTGGTCAGGATTGCTTCAGGTTTGAGCCTCCGATGTCTACTATTTTGCTGTTTATCTCTATCTTTAGGGATGTCTCGACACGGTTTCTCATTCGGGGGTTTCAATTTGTGGGCTTTGCCTTTCTTCTTCTTTAGGACTTCGGTAAAACTCTCGTTAATGATGGCTTCTGTAGGCTCGTTTCCCGCGTCCTGAGTGTCCGTGGCCTGCTCTTCTACTTGGTTCGGCTCCATCAGCTGCTCTACTGGTTTTGGGCACTTCTTGGTTTTCTTTTTACCCGATTCCTTAGAGAGAGGGCTAGTTGGAGGTCTCTTATTTATAACCAAAATCACGTGCGTTGGTGTAGCTTTCTTTTTTTCTGGCTTGCTGTTTGCATCTATCTGTGGTGCCATCGGGGCATGGGGACGTGAGGAAAAGCTTTGCACAATCCGGGTTTTTCCTTCCCACTTCATTTTGTCAAGAGCTTCCTTCAGAGCTGCAATACCATTTTTGATGTCCATGCTGATGTTTTTTTGCTTTGAGCAGGCATTCTTCATCGTTTTAAGGATGTCATAGCATCTCTGAAGCTGAGGGGGAAGGGTGTCCTTTTTCCCTTGGTCGTTAACAGCTGGTTGGTTCTGATCTGCTGTCATATCTAGAACCATTAGATCCTGAAGAACTGCTTGGGTCGGTTTGCCGCTTCCCTGTTGACTTTGGACAATACCTGAATTTGCATCCTGGAAGATGTCTCAGGCTGCTGCCGGTCTTTCTGCTAGAAAAACAGTAGGTGATGAAGACCGATGCATTTTTGCTCCTCTTCTGAAAGGATTTCTCCTGGTTTCACTTGTAGTTTTACGTTCCACGGAAGCCAAATGTGCCGCTCCCAGTGTTCCGATCGGTGGTGTATTTATTTTTCGGTCACTGGATGACGACGTCCCAGGGCCCGCGTGCTCACCCCTGACAGACGGTACTGGGGATCTGAATCCCTGCACCGTAAGGTTACTCCTTATCTCTGATCTATCCATATTTGGTTTATGTTCTGTGTTCCTTCACATAGTTGTTTTTTTGGTCCGCGAGTGGTATTTTATTTGCCACTTCCCCTGCATCACTGCCGAGCGTTCCTCAATCCGCCACCTGAGGATGTGCCCTCTAGGGGAAAACAACAAACCCTTGAGGGATACTGATTGTATAAGTAAACATGGTCACGCTAAAAGCTATAACTAGCCACTTTATAATTTTAATTCTGTTTGGCACCCGAGCATATTTCTATTATTTCTCATTAATATAAGCCAAAATGTTTAAGGTTTGTATTTATTAATTAATCTATTATATCTATCTATTTATTTATTTAACAATATGTGTTTGTATCTATCTATTAACTAAACGGGGTTAATGTTTTGATCCATAGCTCCACACTTTTAGCTCACTGATTTGGTGGTTTAAAAGAGGATAGTTCAAGTATGTAATTGGCTTTTATAACTTACCTGAAACCTAAATCATCATTAAAACCCAGTAGATCCACAAAAATTAATGAATTAAAAATTTTGAACCACAGATCATTGTGTAGCCCCGACGTCGTTTTTTCTGTCAATTAGATGTCACAACAAAACCAAATACAGCGTGTTCCCTATTTCAATTTCATGCAGGATAATTTATGGAATGATAGTTTAGAAAAACGTATGGGAGGGGGGATTATTTATCCGTTTTTAGATAAGAGTAATGACTTTCTTAAAAAAAAAAATAAAAACTGCCTGCACCCCTAACTTCCAACTTGCAATGCAATGCTTTTTGTTTTTGTTTAATTAACTTTTTTTTAATTTTATGACTAAATGTATTTAAAATAAAAAAAACTAAAAAATGCGACAACAGCTACAAGGTCATGCTATAATATCTTAAAAACCATTCTCGAATCAATTTTTTAAATTAACCATTCTCGAATCAATTTTTCAAATTAAGATGATTTTTTAAAAAAATAATTATCAAACTTAAACCTTAAAAAAAAGTTAGTGTTTTTGTTAAAACTATTAAATTTTTTTACATTATGAAGTATAGTTTCTGTAATAAGTATTCAATACTCCCATTAAACACTCAAAACCAAATGCTTAGGTGTCATGAAGTTAAAAAAAAAAAAAAAAATCTATTGCTTTTTAATTATCTTCAAAAGAGATCCATATCTGGACTAAATTTTAACACGTGCTACAAAAACAATTATGAAAATTCCTCATTATTTCTTTTTTGTACTAAAATTAAATCCACATCAATACCCGAATCTCGACAGAATAATTTGGAAATTATTCTGGGTGGGTGGATATTCTCTGATACCAACCATATCCCGTTGCAAGAAAAAAACTAGTAATGAAAAACTACATTCCAGCAAATAGAGTTTTGCTTACCCACCCTACCATCTCTTAACCAAACCAATAACCAAAAATCAACCAAATTGAAGGACGACCTGTCTAGAATACATACTTATCATATCCAAATGCAATAACAAAATTTTATTAAGAAACGTCATTTTCCTAGCATTAAATTACAAAAAAAATAAACTCAGAAACTATACCAAACCCTATTAGCTTATACCACCATTTAAGCGAATGCCAACGTTGTTGTTGGAACTTACTTACTTACTTATCCGGCTCCCGATCCATGGAGGGTCTCTGCCTGAGATATTGCGTTCTTCCATCGGTTGCGGTCCCTCGCACCGCTCCCTCCAGTCGTCAAGACCAAGCACTCTTGCGTCAGAAACCACCTGATCCCTGTAGCGGAGGTTCGGTCTTCCTGGCCGTCTCGAATTTGGGGGCTGGGATTCGAAGATTTTTTTGGCTGGAGCATTGTTGTCCATTCGCTCGATGTGGCCGAGCCAGTGTAGTCGGCGTGGTTTTGCTCTTTGGACTACATCCACATCTTGGTACAGCTCGTATAATTCACGGTTAAATCTTCTCCTCCATTCGCCCTCCTCGCATATTGGACCAAATATCCGCCGAAGAATATTTCTCTCGAAAGTGCCTAGTATCAATTTCCCTTTTTTACTTATCGTCCAGCACTCGGCGCCGTAGAGTAGAACTGGTAAAATTAGCGTTTTGTATAGCGTGCACTTTGTCTTCCGGGAGAGGAGTTTTGAACCCATTTGTTTGGCCAAACCGAAGTAGCAGCGATTCGCTAGGGTAATTCTTCGTCGGATTTCCACTAAAGTGTCATTCGTGGGGTTGATGTTTGTTCCGAGGTAGGTGAACTCCTTGACTACCTCGAAATTACTGCTACCAACAGTGACGTTTTGTCCTAGGTGATGGACAGATGAAGCTTTGTTTGTTGATAGCATATACTTTGTTTTGTCCTCATTCACTTCAAGACCAACGCGTTTCGCCTGTTCATCAATAGCTGTGAATGCTTCTAGTACAGCTCACATGAAGCGGCCGATAATGTCGATGTCGTCCGCATAGCCAAGCAGTTGCGAAGACCTGTTGAAGATAGTGCCTTCCAGGTTAACACCACTCTTGCGAACTATCTGCTCCTGGGCTAGGTTGAAGAAGTCACATGATAAGGCATCTCCTTGTCTGAACCCTGTACATGTTTGGAATAGCTCGGATGAGCTGTTACCCATTTGCACGTTGCACCGCGTATTTTGTAACGTCATGCGGCATAGCTGGATCAGTTTTTCCGAGATCCCGAGTTCGGACATCGCCAATAGAAGCTCTTGGCGACTAATGCTATCATATGCGGCTTTGAAGTCGATGAAAAGATGGTGGGTATCGACTTGAAATTCGTTGGTCTTTTCCAGGATTTGCCTCAATGTGAAGATTTGGTCTATCGTTGATCTGCCTGGCCTGAAGTCACACTGGCACGTGCCGATCATAGTGTTGCAGAAAGGTTTAAGACGCTCACATAGTACGTTGGATAGGATCTTGTATGCAACATTAAGCAGGGATATACCTCTGTAGTTTTTGCAGGACATAGGATCGCCTTTTTTGTAGATTGGGCATATGGAGCTAATTGACCAGTCGTCGGGCATACTTTCCTCCTCCCATACTTGGTTGATGAGCTGCTGTATGCAGCCTACCAGGACATCTCCTCCACACTTGAAGAGTTCCGCAGGTAGGCCATCCGAGCCGGCGGATTTGTTGTTCTTAAGCTTATGGATGGCTTTCTTAATCTCTTCAGTACTGGGCGCTGGGACTGGATCTTCATTGACTGGTCTCATGCTTCTTTGTTCTACTGTCGCTTCCTCTACAGAATGCCCATTGAGCAGCTGCTGGAAATGCTGCTTAAACACATCTACAATTCCCTGTGTATCGGTGACTAGGTTCCCTTCGCTGTTTCGAAGAGCTTGCGTGCCGGTTTATAACCACATGCCAGTTGCTTGGCTGTTTTGTAGAACCGGTGGGTGTTGGTGGCAGTGCTAGACTCCTCGAGATACCTGAGCTGAGAGGCTGCGGATGCTCTTTTCTTTCTACGCAGGGTTTTCTTCTCTTTCCTTCTCTTTTCACGGTAATCCTCTATTGCTGCTCTTGTTTTCCGTTGCAGCATTTGCATTCGTGCATTTTCCGTCCCCTGCTTCAATACCGCGCATTCTTCATCATACCATGGGTTCTTTTTTTTAGGTGGTTGATAGCCTATGGTGGTCTCGGCTGTCTCCTTAATGACGTCGCGGTACAAATTCCACTGGTTGTTGACACTTGTGGGTGGGGGTACGGCAGAGAGTTTCCCGGTTAATTGCTCACTGTAGTCTCTGGCTTTCTCAGATGTGCTAAGGCATGCAATGTTGAATTTCTTCCTTTGGGCGGTCTTCGCTTTCTTTTCATTGGACAGTCGGGCTCTGAACTTTGTCACAACAAGAAAGTGGTCAGAGTCCACATTTGCACCTCGGAAAGTTCGCACGTCCAAGATGTTCGATGCGTGCCTTGCGCCAATTAGCACATGGTCGATTTGGTTGGCGGTTTGACCATCTGGAGATCGCCAGGTTGCTGTGTGTATCCTTCGCCTGGGGAACCTAGTGCTACTTATCACCGTATTACAAGCTGAAGCAAAGTCGATTAGTCGAAAGCCGTTGTCTGTTGTCGTTTCGTGGAGGCTGTGCTTTCCAAATAATCCGCCAAAGATATTTTCCTTCCCGATTTTAGCATTGAAGTCTCCGAGCACGACTTTGACATCGTACTCCGGACAAGCTCCGTAGGCTCCGTCCAGGACGTCGTAAAAATCCTACTTGTTAGACTCCTTCGCTTCATCAGTAGGGGCGTGTGCACATATTAGGCTGATGTTTTGGAAGGTAGCTTTGATGCGGATCACAGCCAGGCGACCGCTGATCGGCTTTAAATCGATGACTGTCGATCTAAGTCGATTTCCCACGACGAATCCGCATCCTAACATGTGCAATCTTTGATGACAGCTGTAAAAAATGTCGCAATCTTTTCTTTTCATAATCCCTGATCTTATCCATCGTACCGCGTGAAGACAGATTCAAGTTTTTGAGTAGCACCTGGCGTATAGAGTGTCCTTACATTCCAGGTGCATACTCGCAGGTCGTAGTCCATTTTCGTTCCGGGTCGGATTGCCATTTGAGGGGGGTTGTTACCCAAGGCTTCTCTTTCATAACAATTGGTTTTTTTTACTGTGGCCGGGTCGTTAGCCCAACGCACTAACCTCCAATCAGTAGGGCCATGGGTTTGGTGTCGCAATTCTTTCCTTGATCAACACTCGCACTTACAAGTTTAGCAAGTCGTGACATAAGGCCAAGACCAGTATCCGGGGGTTACCAACTTGAAGGTAATGTAAGCACTTGATGTGTGGAAAAAGATACAGCCCGAGGCCCCCAGTTCCTACAACATCTAACCACCGTTGTTGTTGGAACTACCATAGGAAATATTTGTGTGTTTTCTTTGGGCTAATTCGTCTCTAAACAAACCTCAATCTGGACGTAGATTTGATAAATTATTTGTGAACCTCGTGTAGTATAAACACAAGCAAATTATTCAAAAAAATTAATTTAAAAAAATGTGTAGGTAGAAAGACAAATGAGCTATTAGATGATATGTAAATGATTAATGATGATTAATTACATAAATTATTTTGGATCAAGTGAATTAAAAAAATCTAAAATTTCCTTAATTAGATGTAAATCATTGTTATCTATCACCTGGATGAAATTGAAGTTTTTAACTGAAACCATTTAGAAGATATTAATAAATAACTGCAAAATATCGATCAAAAAAAGGAGGTGTTTCTCAAAATTCAATAAAATATATAAAAAAAATCCTATCAAAATTTGCTTAAACGTGGAAATTTTTTTTTTACTATCTATCCAATTCAATAAATTCATTACAATCCCGTTATATCCCTGATGTGTAGTAAGAAATTTATCAAGAATATATTTTTGAAATTTAAATTTTAAAACATTCATATCTCAATTTGTAGATTTTTCAGAATTTTAAAATATATTAATAAAATTCTTAAAATTTTAATATCTATTGATGAAAAATAAAATTATAACTCTATGACTTACCGTTTAGAGTTTAGTTTTTAACCCTTATAAAGAATTACCGCATTTTACCCTACTTAAATTAGGAATTTTAAAAAATCCAAGCATAATGCGCCCCTACATTAAATAAATTTTTTTTTAATTTTGTATGTATTATAGTATATTATGTACAATGATGAATCAGATGAATTAATGAGTGAGTCAGTGACCGGTTCTTTCTTTTATATTAGTTAACTAGCCGATTTGCCCGTGTCAGTCACTTCGCTGACTTTATTTTAATCGATTTTTTTATCTCTATTTTTAGATTTAAATCCTTAAAATCAGACCATTAGAATAAAAGTTATTACGATTATAAACCATACATATAAATTTCGCAATACAAAATGTAAAAAGTAGGCGTGGCAGTAGGCAGATTTGTACAAAAAGTATTTCAAAAGTTTTGCTTTACTCACTTGAATCAATACTGAAAATGTTATCCAGATCGCTAAGGCCGTTACTTAGAAAGAGAGACATGAAGAAAATTGACGTGGTTGTGGGTGGGTCTAAGAAAATCAACAATAATTTTCCGTAACTCTTATAGTCAATTATTGCTACCAAAAGTAATCCTTAGAGCCGTTTTCGAGAAATCAAAATATAAAAGTGGTCGTGGAAGTGGACACATTTGAATACAAAATATTTCTTAACTTTTATTTTCCTCACACAAATCAACACTGAAAATTTCAAAGAAATCATTTGGGCTGTTACCGAGAAAAAGAGGCTTGAAAAAAGTGGGAATGGTTGTGGGTGGGTCCTAGAATATCACTAACAATTTTCTGTCACTCATTTAAACAATATTTGATACTATTAGTAATCTTAAGAGTCGCTTTTGAAAAATCAGCATGTAAGAATTGGGCGTGTCAGTGGGGGTACTCGATTGAAAGATATTTCTTTTATTTTTTTTTACCTCGAAAACAGGTCATTCTGAGTGACCTCGAAACTTCATCTTTTTAAAACTGCATTTTTAAAGTCGCTAGGATGCTAAGCTTAGACGCAATTCTGAAAACATACACATACACTGGTACTTCCTAGATCATGAATATGCATTTTATAAGTCGGTAAGACTCAAAGTTTAGCTGCAAATCAAGTTACAAGATGTCATCT
Organism: Dasysyrphus albostriatus; assembly: GCA_946251815.1. Taxonomy (NCBI): domain Eukaryota; kingdom Metazoa; phylum Arthropoda; class Insecta; order Diptera; family Syrphidae; genus Dasysyrphus; species Dasysyrphus albostriatus. The sequence continues at coordinate 158,180,250 of OX276335.1, read as the reverse complement.
ATGATGCCTCTAGGACGCTTATTTTAGCCGCAAATATCGTTTAAGGAAAAAAGCAGATTTTTTATATAGTAAAATGCATCAACAGAAAGGTGACGCATTCTAAATTATGAATATGTCTTTTATAGCGAGTTTCATTAAATCTTCGAAAAACTCCATCAAAAAAGTGGGTGTGGCAGTAGGCGGATTTGAACAAAAAATATTTCCAATCATTAGTTTTGCTCATACAAAGAACTCTAAGAATTTCATACCGATCGTTTGCTCCATTACAGAGGTATAGAGACATGAAGAAAGTATGCGTGGTTGTGGGTGGGTCTCAAAAAAGTCATCAACAATTTTCTCTCACTCATTCAAACAATATTTGATACCATTAGTAATCTTAAGAGCCTTTTTTACCGAACGAAAAATATTTCTTAGGTTAACCTCGAGAGAAGGTCATTGATAATCTTAAAAAAAAATTCTATTATTCTGAGTGACTTCGAAACTTTATTTTTTAAAACTGCATTTTTTAAGTCGCTAGGATGCTAAGTTAAGCCGCAAATCTGAAAATACTTTTTTGAAAGTTTTGGGAAAACCTTCAAACTTTTTTTTAATTTCTTAGGACTGGTACTTCCCAGATCACGAATATGCGTTTTATAAGTCGCTAACACGCAAAGTTTATGTACAAATAAAGTTTAAAGGTGTCAACTTTGATACCTCTAGGACGCTTAGTTTAGCCGCAAATATCGTTTAAAGATAAAAGCAGATTTTTCATGTAACGCAATGCATCAACAGAAAGGTGACGCTTTCTAGATTATGGATATGGCTTTTATAGCAAGTTTCATTAAATCTTCGAAAAACTCCATCAAAAAAGTGCGGATTTGAACAAAAAATATTTCCAAACATTAGTTTCGCTCATACAAAGAACTCTGAAAATTTCATACCTGTCGTTTGGGCCATTACCGAGATATAGAGACATGAAGAAAGTGGGCGTGGTTGTGGCTAGGTCTCAAAAATGTCATCAACAATTTTCTCTCACTCATTCAAAAAATATTTGATACAATTAGTAATCTTAAGAGCCTTTTTTGAAAAACCAATATGTAAAAAGTGGGCGTGTCAGTGGGGATACTCGATTGAAAAATATTTCTTAGGTTCACCTCGAGAGAAGGTCATTGATAATCTTAAAAAAATTACTATAATTCAAAGTGACCTCGAAACTTTATTTTTAAAAACTGCATTCTAAGTCGCTAAGACGCAAAGTTTAGCTGCCAATCAAGTTTAAAGGTGTCAACTTTGATGCCTCTAGGACGCTTAGTTTAGCCGCAAATATCGTTTAAAGATAAAAGCAGATTTTTCATATAGTGCAATGCATCAACGGAAAGGTAACGCTTTCAAAATTATGAATATGCCTTTTATAGCGAGTTTTATTAAATCTTCGAAAAACTCCATAAAAAAAGTAGGTGTGGCAGTGGGCGGATTTGAACCAAAAATATTTCTATACTTTTGTTTTCCTCACGCAAATGAGCTCATACAGATCGTTCAAGCCGTTGACGAGATATAGAGACATGAAACAAGTGGGCGTGGTTATAAGTGGGTCTCAAAAAAACTACCAACAATTTTTCCCTACCCATTTAAACAATTTCAGATACTAAAAGTAATCTTGAGAGCTGTTTTTGAGAAATCAAATTGCAATAATGGGCGTGGAAGTAGGTGTATTTCAACACAAAATATTTCTTAACTTTTGTTTTGCTCATACAAAATCATCTCTGGAAATTCCAAAGGGATCGTTTGGGTCGTTGCTGAGATATAGACTCATGAAAAAAGTGAAATATTCACATACAATTTTCTCTAATTCGTTTAAACAATATCTGATACCAAAAACAATCTTTAAGAACGTTTCTGAAAAAAAGTGGGGGTGGCAGTGGGCATGTTTTATCAAAAAATGTTTCTTTAGTTTTTTCGAATCAACTCTGAAAATTTCATCAAGATGGCTAGAGCCGTTCCCGAGATATAGACATAGTAAAATTCGTTTTTTGTTTACCCACCAAATTGCTCAACTAAAGCAGTGAAAACCCCATGTCTGGCCTACATACTTAATACTTACCATATCCAAATTCAACAAAATACTTTTTTCCATTGGAAACTGAAATCACAAATAATTATAAAATAAAATAATTATTCGTGCTGAAATACAATGATTACAATAACAAAAAATAAATATTATAACACAAACACCCACCTCACGATATAAAACCAACCCCGCCATCTATCAATCAAAAATACGTACCGAAAAAATACATACCCACCCAACATTAAACATTTCCATCGTCCGCCGAGCAACAGCAGTAGCAGCTGACCAACGCAATTAATAATTATAATTTTTCTACCCACCCAATACCCATTTCACCAACTTACATACATTACATACCAACACTGATCTCTATATACACTGGATAGCGTATTCCTTATAATGTATAACAGTTTTTATGCTTCCATTTGAAGATGACAATTAGGTGGTCGGCTTCATAATTTGACGTCTACATTAACACAAAAAAACCTGTTTCCAAAATTTCAATCTGAAGAAAAAGAAACAGACCAAAGATATGAAAGGGAAAAACTTTGTGGGAGTTTATTTTATAATTTTTTTTTTTTTCATTAAGTTATTCATTGTGTACATTTTGTTTGTGCTATTATTTTCCAATGGCACTAGAATTATATCAATAGAAAGGTGTTTAAATAGGTAATAGTAAATATGTAGATGTGATATGGGAACCATCGACTTCGTTCATTATTTCAGTTTGCAAACAAGTTGAACAAAACAGCTGATAAGTGTGATGAGGAGACTGCGATTACATAGTCTGTGTTTTTTTACGATTTTACCTCCTTGTCAAACTCATAGAGTACCTATATTACCTAGAGAACCGACTCGTACCCCTCCTGCCTAAAACACCCGCAAATTTTATTTGAGCACACCAAGAGAAAACTCTCTCAAATTCCGTGTCAGTGAATACGTGTGAATTGTGGATAAAAATACAAAATGGGATTAGTAGCTCAAAGTGACGTTTTGTTTTTGTTAAATTATGAAATGTCAAAATGACAGATCTCGATTCTAATTTGTGTTGGGTGGAATTGTTAATATTTAATTCTTCCAACAAAAACTCGGTTTTAAAAGAAAATTATACTTTTTATAGGTAAAATATTTGTAATTATTAATTCAAAGTGGATAACAATAGTTAATAACTTAAATTTCAAGTGCCAAAAGTCGACTGATCAAGTGAAACTCGATGTGTTACTTAACTTGATTTTTTTTTTGTTTACTTCGGTGTTCCCAAATAAATATTGTTTATTTTGCAACTATCCTGTGAAATATATTTATTTTAAATTGCTCAAAACAATAAAACGTGAAAAACTAAATGCACTTTTGCATATTTCTTTTGATTTTGTGCGCGGAGTTTGTGTTTTAACTAGCGTGTAAGCTACTGCCAACAAGCACACAATGATAACACAAAATCGAATTTATTTATTAAGTTAAAAAGCCTGTGTGCCAAGTGTCCACTTAGGTGGTTCAATTGCAAGGAAGCAATCAAAACCTTTCACACAATACCAAATCACCGTCTCACATCAAGTTGGTGCAGGGCCAAATCGGTCGTTTAAATTACGAGCTTCAGGATTTCAAGAACTCTAAATATTGCACCACTAAACAATCCAAATTTTTTTTTCAAATTTTTGAAAACTTTTCTTCTTATTTTATTTGAATAATCACAACATTCAAATCCGTGCATCTTACTATAAATCGACTCCTACCAAAATACATTACATAAATATTTGCACTAAAGTAAACTATTAAAGCAATAAATAAATACTCATATCATACTTAATTAAATATTTTGTCAAATCTACGTTACTAATATTTCATTAAATTTATTATAGCGACCCAATGTTTAGTAGTAGCAGTGGAGGAGATTTTTCAAGTGCAAGAGCTTGTTGCAGCAGATCGCACTCCATGTCTACCTCTTCCAACGCCACCACCATATCCAATGAGTCATACTGGCCTCTATTGTGGTCCTGATGTCCCTACCCACCACAAAACAGGTCACGATAGGGCGTCATTCTTAACTGGTAAGTTGTGATAATTACTATATCATCTTTAAATCTTATAAATTCTCTTTTTTTCAGACTTTAACCATAAAGCATCCGTGAGCACCGTTGGAAGCAACATCTCCATTACATCCTTCTGATATTGTGTACTCTGATTCCACACCTGACAATGTTATTGCAACTTGCTCCGATGGCCAAGAAGTTGTTAAGAAAATTCTTCAATATCAAAGACCAATGCGCATTACAACCAAATTGCACATAACTAAAGAATATACACCAACATACGGTAAGAATTCCCTATGAGTTATATAAGCTTTTGAAAAAATATAATATATGAATAATATAATATGATATTTCAATTTATATTTTAAGTACAAGCTCTGTGGTTAGTAATAAAATACAATCATAATTTTTTTTACTCAACGTATCATCTGTGGCATAGATACTAAAACAATATTTTTTTATTTTAGATTTCAGATGTGTCAAACAATAACAGCAAGATGAGGAACAGAGACCTTTCCACTGAATGCAAAAAAAAAAGCATAATGTCCAATCGAAAAGTGATCCTTCTCGAATACTTACAGCGATAAGTACATTAAAACATTCAAGCCGCAATTCAAAAGCACCACTCATTCACATAATCCAAGAAATACACAATAATTGTGTAGAATCGGAGGTGCGTGTGAACAAACATAAAATTCATCGTAAAAGTCCTCCATCTAAGAAGCAAATGACAGCAGAACAAACGATTATTGACGGTGGTACCGAAAACATTCCCGAACAATCACATTCCCTCGTCTTCATGGATAGTGTCAGCGAAATTGATAGTCTTACCGAAGAATTTCAACAATCTTTTATTGAACACAAATTCCAGGAGCAGTGACAAAAATGTTGGGCGTTTGTTACAAAAACGTTTAAGTGGTACTCGAGTAGAGTATAAGCCAAGAAACCTATCTACTCCACCTCGTAAACCACGTAATATTCCAGTTGCTAACCCGAAAGCAGCAATGTAGTACAGGTAAACTCATTTAACATTTAACACAAAATCTAAAAACTTCCAATCTACCAATGCAGAGTGCGGTCCTCAAGTAGGTTGTAAAATTCTACCAAAGCTTAACATTGACACAGCTGATGGAGCTTATCATAGTTTAGTTGCCAACATGGAGTCAAAAAATACGCCAGTTAAATCAGAAATGCCAAATAATAAAACCGAAAGTCAAACATTCATCCTTGCTGAACAATTAAAAAACTTTGTTTCCCACTCTCCGTGGTCAAGTAAAAAACAAGAAGACAAACAAAATATAAGAAAATCTAATTCATTTTTGAATGCATCAAAAACAAAGCTTCTTAGATTTGTTACGAAAAAATCTCTTTCTGTGGAAAATAGATCAATCGGAGTCCAAACATTGGAAGTGTGCCCAAATGAAACAGTGAAAGAAAAGCGTTTTAGTCTTCAATCACCGCCAAGTAGCTATTTTTCAAATACTCGGGCTAAAACATCAAAGAGTTCCCAAACTGAATTTTACTTTTCACGAACAGTCGAATCTCCGCCAAGGCAAGAGAAAATTCCTCAACGTAAACAGCTATTTACAATATTTAATGCCCACGAAGAGAAACCTCCTCGTAAAATAAACTCTCAGAAAAAACAAAATACAACTTATAAATCTTAAAACAAGATTTAAACCTAACGAAGATGGGTCAGGTGCTTAGCAATATACGTAACCGATTAGAAGCAAGTCATGATCATGCCGTGGGAAAATTTCGTAAAACTAAACGTAAAGAAGAAGCTGCTGGTCAGACAGCCTTTAGTTACGATTATGTCGATGGCTACGAGCACCAAAAAGTCTTTCATGTTTCGGCTCAAGCTGACTTACATAATAAGCCAGAGCCTTCTTATTCCGAGATCGAAGAAGATAGCTTTTTCATTACTGGCAGTCCTGCCTATGCATTCAACACAAAGTGTAAGAAATGACCCAAAAGTGATCTTTGCTTATAAATAAATCTTATAAATTCTCCTTTTTTCAGACTTTAACCGTAAAGCATCCGTAAGCTCCGTTGGAAGCAACATCTCCATTACATCTCCGCAGTTTTCTGATATTGAGTACGCCGATTCAACACCTGACAATGTTATTGTAACTTGCTCCGATGACCAAGAAGTTGTTTAGAAAATTCTTTAACATCAAAGACCAATGTGCAATACAACCAAATTGCACATAAGTGAACAACATACACCAACATTCGGTAAGAATTCCCTATGAGTTGTATAAGCTTTTAAAAAAATGTAAGGTTTAAGAACTCGAAAGCGTTTGTGGCTTTCATTATATTGAAAACGATACTATGTGTATTTTGTAGTTTTTTCTTTTTGTTAGTCTTCTATTTTGACAAAGAAAGACACTAGTGAGCGCCTTTTGTATTGTTTTAATTTTCAAATCAATTTATCAAATTAAAAAAATTTGCTTCTTAATCATAAGTCCTATTTTTTGCACATACATTTTCGCATAGCATTTTCTTCTCAATATGACCTACAATTCAATTTGTTGCTTTTGGCTTTTATGACTTAATTTAAAGTAAATTTTATCAAAACAAGAGGCGTTTTAACATTCCGTATAAGAAAATAAAACTTTCAAAACAGAACAATCCTTATTATTTTCCATGTTTTTATTGTCTTTTTTCGATATAGAAATTAAATACGTACCTTGAAAAAGTTTCATAGGAATACGATGAAAAACTTAAACTTGCCATCAACAAATTATATGAATATGTTGCTGCTGAATTATTGTATTATTGTTGTCATATTTTTTGATTGTATTTAATTTAATATCCAAATTTACAATTTATTTATTGTATTTAATTTTATATCAATATATATATACAATTTATTTATTAGATGCTTTTATATGTTTGCTTAAGAAGTTTTAATAAAATTCAAAAATTTGTTGCTCATAACTAAAAAATCTTTTTACTTGAGATATACTCGTATATACATAGGTAATAAATGGCAAGTTTTGGATTGTTGAAAAACAATTTAAGGTACTAATCAAACATGTCATTACGATGATAGAGAACACCAAAAAAGTGGGTGGCACAATTCACTCTGCCTGTTGGTGTTCGGTCTGTTTATCTGTACTTTAATGTGTAGCTCAAACCACGAAAGCGATTTTCTTCAAATTTTGGGAGGGGAAATCAATGGTAAATTGTAAAAATTTTAAGCTTACAAATAACGGTACTTTCGCCATACAACCATTTTAGAAGTTTATTTATTTCAAAAACGGCTCTAAAGACTTCGATTAAAAAATAGGTAAATTATTCTTTAAACTGTTATTAATGATTCCTACTATTAAACTTTTTTTTTTGATTTTCGATCCTCGCATGAACTGATTGGAATTAAAATATATATGAAATAATTTCTATCATCTATCTAAATTTCAGCCTTCTAGCTCTTAAGACTATAAAAATCAAATACTACATAAGTTCTCATAGGTAATTTTAAAATTTTTAACTAATTTTATCTTTTAACCGGAAGGAAAGCGTTACAAGGAAATTGACCTTATTCAATTTACTCCTAGGTAGATGAAAAAATAGGCAACTACTCTACATATTTTTTTTCGCTTTAAAATTAAACTTAAATTTCCCAACTTCATAAAAAAAAACTCGTTTTTTAAGCAACTGTTTAAGCACGTAAACAAATTTCTTTAATTATTTTAAATGCTGTTCACAATGGTTCGATAACATTCTGTATTGATCAGTTTAAATAAACAATAATATATAATTACTGATACTACTTAAAGAAGATTAATCAATTTGACATTTTAACACAGATATAAATATGTCATTTGGTTTTTTCCTGAACGAAGATCTGCCTTTGATTTTTGCTTAAGCAATGTGAGCAGTGTAGCAATTCAACACTGGGGTGTAACCGTTCGACCACTGGTGAGTGGTTCAATACGATGATCTGAGTGGTGAAGTCAGCAGCTCCCCTGGGAAGGTTGCACTTCAAATCACCGGCAATGTAACCATTCCGGGAACAGCGTCGGCTACAGCTACGTGATGCACCACTTTGAAGACACCACTTTCCACCCGACCGACTAGTACGGAAAAATAAAATGAAATCATATAATAGTTAGCTGTCAGGTTATAATTAATAGTTTAAAACGTTTTTTTTTTTTAAATAAAATACTCACAAATATTATTAACGTTAGTATCCATGTTCATTGTAGTTTTTTTCTAAAACAAATAAATCAAATAAAAACAGTTTTAGCTTTGATATTGTTTTATAAAAGGCTATTGAAAAGATTGGAAAATGAGAGGTATAAACGAACAATTTCGTGCAATGGTTTTTGTTTTTTATGTTTGCTTGGCTCTTAAATCCCCTACATATTACCTTTTGAATAAAATAATAAAAGTCTGCTCCAGTGGATCAAAAGTAGACTCTTGGTTTTAGTGTAGGTAGGTACATTAAAGTGGAAATGTTAAAAATTGATATATGTCCTTGGGTGTAACTCCCAAAGTATCTATCCAAAAAGAAACGTTGATACATTTCTGAATTCTTATTCGAATGGAGCTGAAAATGGCGTTTACCAATTTGAATTCGATCTAGTGGATCAAAAGTTGACTCTTGGTTTTAGTGTAGGTAGGTACATTAAAGTGGAAATGTTAAAAATTGATATATGTCCTTGGGTGTAACTCCCAAAGTATCTATCCTAAAAGAAACGTTGATACATTTCTGAATTCTTATTCGAATGGAGCTGAAAATGGCGTTTACCAATTTGAATTCGATCCAGTGGATCAAAAGTTGACTCTTGGTTTTAGTGTAGGTAGGTACATTAAAGTGGAAATGTTAAAAATTTATATATGTCCTTGGGTGTAACTCCCAAAGTATCTATCCTAAAAGAAACGTTGATACATTTCTAAATTCTTATTCGAATGGAGCTGAAAATGGCGTTTACCAATTTGAATTCGATCCAGTGGATCAAAAGTTGACTCTTGGTTTTAGTGTAGGTAGGTACATTAAAGTGGAAATGTTAAAAATTGATATATGTCCTTGGGTGTAACTCCCAAAGTATCTATCCTAAAAGAAACGTTGATACATTTCTGAATTCTTATTCGAATGGAGCTGAAAATGGCGTTTACCAATTTGAATTCGATCTAGTGGATCAAAAGTTGACTCTTGGTTTTAGTGTAGGTAGGTACATTAAAGTGGAAATGTTAAAAATTGATATATGTCCTTGGGTGTAACTCCCAAAGTATCTATCCTAAAAGAAACGTTGATACATTTCTGAATTCTTATTCGAATGGAGCTGAAAATGGCGTTTACCAATTTGAATTCGATCCAGTGAATCAAAAGTTGACTCTTGGTTTTAGTGTAGGTAGGTACATTAAAGTGGAAATGTTAAAAATTGATATATGTCCTTGGGTGTAACTCCCAAAGTATCTATCCTAAAAGAAATGTTGATACATTTCTGAATTCTTATTCGAATGGAGCTGAAAATGGCGTTTACCAATTTGAATTCGATCCAGTGGATCAAAAGTTGACTCTTGGTTTTAGTGTAGGTAGGTACATTAAAGTGGAAATGTTAAAAATTGATATATGTCCTTGGGTGTAACTCCCAAAGTATCTATCCTAAAAGAAACGTTGATACATTTCTGAATTCTTATTCGAATGGAGCTGAAAATGGCGTTTACCAATTTGAATTCCATCCAGTGGATCAAAAGTTGACTCTTGGTTTTAGTGTAGGTAGGTACATTAAAGTGGAAATGTTAAAAATTGATATAAGTCCTTGGGTGTAACTCCCAAAGTATCTAGAATGTTTCCGGACGACCAAACGAAAACGCTATTAGTTTGTACACTTACACTCGATTTGGAATTAATTTTGAAAACGTTTCAAAATAAAACAATTACATTTTTATTGAGTTCCGACTGGCCCGTAATAGCAGCGGATTATTAAATTACCAACCTGGTGTTATATTCCCGCTCATTTGGCAAGATAAGCCAAGACAAACCAGCGTAAACATAGAACCTGCCACTTTCAAAAGAACCACTTGTTTGGTCATATACATTAATGATAATCAATACAATTAATAAATTAATAATATTTTTACAAAACTTACTGGATTTTGAATATTTTATAAGTTATTTTCTTTTTATGAGAAATTGAAACACATGAAATCAAATTCCAATTATTCCCGCACAAAAAAACTTTTAAATAAACACTTTTTATAAATTAAAAGAATTAAATTATTTTGTTTTTTGTTCGCAAAAAAATTCGCAATTGACAACAGTTTTTTTTTGCTTCGTTTATGTCAAAACATTTGTCAAAAACTGGGCTACGGAATTTTATGGATGTAAAGGTGCACTTTCACTTTAAGGCTGATTCTTAGGGTGCGCTTATACTAATAGATTCAATTTTTTGTTTTTTTCAGTGAAAATATTCAGAAATTTAACTTTATTTATATGCTTAAACAACAAAATTCTTTATTAAATATATATTTTTATTGAAAAGTTGTCTAAAAAGGTTATTTTACCATAAACAATTTTTATTTTTTCAGGTTTTGAATTTAACTGATTCCTATTTTGAATATCGGAATTTCAGTTGAGGGAAAGTGAGCAAAACTGAGCAAAAATCCGATAAGTTATCATTGTATTGGTGTGGTTCCATTTAAAATGCATTGGGCAGCTAACACATGCTCGATCATAGAGTACCTATATTATCTAGAGAACCGACTTCAGGGCTTTTTCTCTTTCACCCTACAAGCTGCACTGATTGGATTTCCTCCACATAGCTGAGCATGTGTTAGCTGTCCAATGCATTTTAAATGGAACCACACCAATACAATGATAACTTATCGGATTTTTGCTCAGTTTTGCTCACTTTCCCTCAACTGAAATTCCGATATTCAAAATAGGAATCAGTTAAATTCAAAACCTGAAAAAATAAAAATTGTTTATGGTAAAATAACCTTTTTAGACAACTTTTCAATAAAAATATATATTTAATAAAGAATTTTCTTGTTTAAGCATATAAATAAAGTTAAATTTCTGAATATTTTCACTGAAAAAAACAAAAAATTGAATCTATTAGTATAAGCGCACCCTAAGAATCAGCCTTAAAGTGAAAGTGCACCTTTACATCCATAAAATTCCGTAGCCCCGTTTTTGACAAATGTTTTGACATAAACGAAGCAAAAAAAAAATTATCGTCAATTGCGAATTTTTTTGCGACCGTTTTATGACAAAATATTTTAATTCTTTTAATTTATAAAAAGTGTTTATTTAAAAGTTTTAAGAATTGTGCGGGAATAATTGAAATTTGATTTCATGAGTTTCAATTGCTCATAAAAAGAAAATAACTTATAAACTATTCAAAATCCAGTAAGTTTTGTGAAAATATTATTAATTTATTAATTGTATTGATTATCATTAATGTATACAAAGTATATGAACAAACAAGTGGTTCTTTTGAAAGTGGCAGGTTCTATGTTTACGCTGGTTTGTCTTGGATTCTCTTGCCAAATGAGCGGGAATATAACACCAGGTTGGTAATTTAAAAATCCGCTGCTATTACGGGCCAGTCGGAACTCAATAAAAATGTAATTGTTTTATTTTGAAACGTTTTCAAAATTAATTCCAAATCGAGTGTAAGTGCACAAACTAATAGCGTTTTCGTTTGGTCGTCCGGAAACATTCTAGATACTTTGGGAGTTACACCCAAGGACATATATCAATTTTTAACATTTCCACTTTATTGTACCTACCTACACTAAAACCAAGAGTCAACTTTTGATCCACTGGATGGAATTCAAATTGGTAAACGCCATTTTCAGCTCCATTCGAATAAGAATTCAGAAATGTATCAACGTTTCTTTTAGGATAGATACTTTGGGAGTTACACCCAAGGACATATATCAATTTTTAACATTTCCACTTTATTGTACCTACCTACACTAAAACCAAGAGTCAACTTTTGATCCACTGGATGGAATTCAAATTGGTAAACGCCATTTTCAGCTCCATTTAAATAAGAATTCAGAAATGTATCAACGTTTCTTTTAGGATAGATACTTTGGGAGTTACACCCAAGGACATATATCAATTTTTAACATTTCCACTTTATTGTACCTAGGCACGTTGGCTGCTGGCGATGGTGGTTTGTTGGTTGCTGATGGATGGTTGGCAAGCAGTCAGTGATGTCCATGCTTTCAGTCTTAAGAAAATACTAGGTATGAATCAGCTAAGGTTGATGGTTGATACCTAATCAAAATCATTTATGTAAAGTGGGCACTTCAAATTTCTCATAAAAAAATACATGGTGTTTTCACAGTCTTTTACTCAAAGTATCTTTTTTTCATTTTTAAAACGACAGTTACCTATTCCATTATAAATAACAACAAATGTACAACAACAACTATACACTCCTCGTCAACTGAATACGCACAAACATTTTTTAATATACTTTATCCATTTTTTCCAAACAGTGATGGTTATTATGCCATCTGTTGATGCTAACTATTCCCTTAAGATGTTAAGCAGATAATTCCGAAAGAATTATCCAAAAACAACCGTGAGTTTTTCTTCAACCACTTGCAAAGTGTTTTATATGCAAAGTAGGAGTTTTTTTTCTAGTCAACTGAATAGGTACAACGCCATTTTCTTCGTTGTTTATAAGTTTTTTGGAGTGCTTGACAGTTTAAATTAACGATTTTAGTGTTTTCAGTAAAATTTAATTCTTGATTTCAAATTTTAAGAAAAATGGGTAGATCTACGTGTCTTAACAGTGTTGAAAAAGCTAAAATCGATTTACTTAGAGACCAAGGCCTAACTGGACGTGCAATAGCTGATAAAGTTGGCCGAAGTTTTAATGTAGTTTATTCTTACTTGAAAAATAAAGATGCATACGGCAAAAACATGAAGGGAGGTAAGAAAACAGCAACAACAGCAGCTGAGAGACGAAGAATTTTAAGATATGCATCAAATTCTTCTGATTCTGTGGCAAAAATAAAATAAAAAGTCGGCGTAAACGCAAGTTGCTCAACAGTATTAAGAGTAATCAACAACTCAAGCCATCTTAAACGAATGAAACTTAAGAAAAAACCACCACTTGACGAGAGACGGAAAATGTTGCGATTAGATTTTTCAGGACTTCACATGAGTTGGAAAAAAGAATGGTATCACGTGGTTTTTTCAGATGAAAAAAAGTTTAATTTCGATGGCCCTGATGGGTTCAACTTCTATTTTCACGACTTAAGAAAAGAAAAAAGATTTTTAAAGCGCCATCATAGTCGTGAAGGAGGTGTCATGATATGGGGAGCAGTCAGTTAATATGGAACAGTTGAGCTCGAGGTTGTAACATCAAGAATGACAGCAGCTGGGTATAAAGTAATTTTGGAAATAAATTTTCCTAAATTTTCTAACATCTTTGGACCCATAAACTGGACTTACCAACATGATAATGCGCCTATTCACTCAGCGCGCATAATAATACATGGATAGAGGAGCAACAAGTGCAGTTGCTTCAATGGCCGCCGTACTCACCTGATCTAAACATCATAGAAAATGTCTGGGGATGGTTAGTACGCAAAGTTTATGAGGGTGGTCGTCAGTTCGAAGACAAAGAAACCTTAATTTCTGCAATCAAATTAGCGTGGAGCGAAATTTCGTTAAATTACATTAAAAAGCTATACGATTCCATGCCGGATCGAATTTACGAAGTAATTAAAAATAAAGGTGGAAGTACCCACTACTAAACTTAAACAAAAACTTGTTTCATTCCATTCCAATACCAATTTTAATTTTTGTACCTATTCAGTTGACTCAAAAAAAAACTTCTACTTTGTATAAGTTACACTTTGGATTGAAGGAAAAACTCACGGTTGTTTTTGGATAAAACTTTGAAATTCTGTTATTTATATGTTACGAACATTTTTACCATCAACAGATGGCATAATAACCATCACTGTTTGGAAAAAATGGATAAAATATATTCAAAAATGTTTGTGCGTATTCAGTTGACGAGGAGTGTATATAATTTTATTTTTAATGGGGTAAATATTCAACAAAATTGTTGAAAATATTTTATTGATACTCCTTACTTTATTTATGTGCCAAGTTTAAAGATTTTCCATAAACTTTCACAATTTTGCTGATATTTGGAGTAAAAATGTGTGAAGAATTTCGTACGAAGGTCCACGCTAGAACGGTGTTAACGTTAACCGGTTGCTACTAAATTTTACACAAATTTGTTTCAATAACCTTTATTACTTTTCTCATTGATGACAATAATTTAAAAATTCAAATAAAAATATATACCAAAGAATAAAAGAGAATTTAAATCGTACGTGTCTTCTCCGTTACCATTAGCTATTTCTCCGTTACCATCTTTAATATTTTTCATGAAGGTAAATTAAAATTAAGCATTTAACCAAAGATGGTTTTTAGTATATGTAACCTTAATGAAAGTGATGGACTGCGCACAATTTTTAACTTTAAAAGTGTTCCCGACTGAACAAAATTAGTCATTTGCTACCTTTTTTTGCATTTATAAGGTCGTTTTTTCACATTCATCACGTACTTTGTTTTATAACACTTTTAATTTTTACTAATTGGACACTTGTAGGGGTATTTATGCATTAAAAAACTGATTCTTACTTCGAATTTTACATGACTTTTCTGTCAAAATTGCCTTTTAAGAACTTAAATTATCAATATCAAATGATATAATTATAATTACTAAATGAAAATCGTTAATAAATTGAATTTATATCCACTAGAAAAAAAAACTTAAAAAAATACCGTTACCTGTAAAAAACTGACTGTCAAAGATACGTTTTTCAATATTTATAAGCACCTTATTCCTTATTCCTTATTCGTTTTGATTGGACAACTACGCGCTCCGCAATTTTTTTTTTTTCTTAAAATCACCATTTGAGTCCGGAACACTCTTAAGAAAAAGGCCAGAAATCTATAAATCGAACGTGTTTTTCTTTTGTAAACAGAAAAAAATATCTTATAAGAACAAAATTCAATCATCAAGAATGAAAAAACACACGAACGCGGAAAAAAAAAGGCTAGAACAAAAAATATAAACAAAATAACTACCACCATTGCATTTCAAAACTGTTTCATAACAAAAGAAATAAGAGAATCCATACCCATAAACCAAAAACAAAACCAGATACAAATGCCGTTGTTACGAGTATGAACTCAATTTTCAAAATGTTGAAGCAACATTAGCGACGCGAGCGAACCACTGGACAAACAGCGCGTAAATAAAAACGACTCCATGATATTACTATGAAGTTTATATACTCGTACAAAGATACAATCTGCATAGCAAGCATAATGTAGATACAGAATACTTGTATACAGACGATATTCGTTTTTGTTATTGTTATTATAATGATTTATCAATGAAGACCAATGATTATTCTGATATATGTTTTTAAGATAACATTCTCAGTAATAGGTTCATTGGTATTGTCGATCCATGCATGTCGTGAAACCGCAGGCTATGCGGATGTTTAAATAAATTACCCGATGTAGTTTTAAATATCTGTTTCAGCAGAAGTGGATAATTTATTGTTAAATAAATATCACTTCACGCAAAGTGGTAATTAGGCACTTTTTTCGGAATACAGATACCACAATCCTAGATCAACCAAACATTGAAATAAGATATAGCATCATCATAATAAGCCATTGCACACATTTTTTATTTGCATTGAATATTTGAATAAGGAAAAAAATTACATTCAATTCTCAACCATTCCTGTGTGTGTATTTTTGGCAGGAATGGAAGGGACATACAATTTTTTTGCGGAGTCCGAACGGCTAGATGAGAAGCACTCATTCATGTCAAGTAAACTTTTAAGGATTTGTCAGTTCCTCGCAAGAGGTAGTACCTCGGAAAAAAACATTTCTGAAAAAAAGCTGACAGTAATTAAATTGTTATAATATATCGTATTTCATCTTTGTAAAACTAAACTTTTTCAGTTATTTTCGAATACCAAAATTCCAAACACTCTTTTCTTAGCTTTTTACTGATCAATAGTTATGTTTTGTATCTAAATTTTGTATTTCTCAAGCGAAATAAAGTAGATTCATTAAAATCCTTTGATAATTAAGAAAAGTTCTTAACGTTTTAGAGAGCCCTATTCAATGTTAATTAATATTTAAAATACACATACCTACATAGTAAGCAATAGGCGTCTGAGCACTGAACTGTAATACGATTGTGATGCGTTCAACGCACCATAACTTAGTACTGACTTTTAAATATCACCTGATAGCTACCCAATCAAAATCTCGAAAAACTAAAAAAATGTGAACTGAAATTGAAGTTTTGAACGCGCCCATGTGATATGAGTGTAATAAATAACGAAGTTGGCTGCGCTCAGCTATTTACTCCATTCGTTCGCTCTTTTTATTCTGAGCTCATGGAGCGTACTCCGAGCTAGCTCCAATTCAAAAAAGCTCTGAGCTAAAAAAGAAACACTGGTCTTTTTTTGACAGTATAGTGCTATGCTCGGAGCTTAAAAAGAAAAACGCTCAATAATTCCAATATAAATGGTATTAACGCAACTTCGTTGAACCCTAGATAAGTTTACAAATTGGTTAAAATTATCTTTTGGCTAATGAACTGTCAAATTTTGTATGTAATCAAATGTAAAGGGTGGTTAAATTTTAAGGGCCGATGTTGAATGTAAACCAAACCTAAACGTCAAGTTTTTTTCTGTATCGCATTTGACATTTCTCAATTTCAGACTTATTCAATTTGAGCCATGGAAAGATACACAATCGGTGTTGAACTTATTCAGGCTTATTATGAAAATGGACGTTCAAATTAAAATGCATATCGTGCACGTCGTGATTTTTCGGTCAATTTAATCGTAAAAAATAAACAGAATAGCCGCATTTGGGCGAATGATAATCCAAGAGTGATTGTCGGAAAACCAATGCACCGACAAAGATTGACTCTTTGGTGCGGTTTATGGACTGGCAGCATCATCGGGCCGTATTTTTTCTAAAATGAGGCCGGTGAGGCAGTTACTGTGAATGGTGTTCGCTATCGTGAGATGATAACTAACATTTTATGGCCCAAATTGGAAGATATGGGTGTGGACGATATGTGGTTTTAACAGGACGGTGCCATTTGCCACACATCTAACCAAACAATGGCTCTTTTGCTCAGCAAATTCAGTGGCAGTGTTATCTCACGTGGTGGCGATGTCAATTGGCCGCCAAGATCATGTGATTTCTTCAAAATTAACATCGGCCCTTAAGATTTAACCACCCCTCACAAGCATTTTTTACTATCGAAGGGGGGTCTATCTCGCTCCGTTTAGGAGGTAGGGGCGATTTTCAAAAAAAAATTCTTAAATGGAAAAGCAAATGTTAAAAAAACAACGGCAATACCCAAAATACAAAACAATAACGGTTTTAAAAGTCAGAAATGTATTCCTTAATCATATATTTAAATTATATTATTTGTGTCAGTAGTTTTCAAGAAATTTGCATTCAAACTCAAAATTTTAATAAAAAAAAAAACGAAAAAAAAATTTTGAATCAATTTTTCTCAAAATTATGAAATGAAAAACTAAATTTTCTTCTTGTGGTCACTGCTTATATTAATTTTAAATCAAAACCAAAAAACCAAAAGCTCTTATGTCTTCTATTTTTTATCAAAAAACGATCACATAAATATCAAAAAACGAAAAGTAGTTAGAGTAATTTTTAATTTTCTCAAAAATTGGAAGGCATAACAGCTTTCGGTTTTTTTTTTGTCCGATTTAAAATAATATGAGCATTGACTACAAAAAGAAAATTTAGTTTTCCATTTTATAATTTTGAGAAAAATTGATCCAAACATTTTTGTTCGCCTGCAAGTTTTTGGAACACTATTGACACAAATAACATAATTTAAGTGTGGGATTAAAGAACAAACTTCTGGCTTTTAAAGCTTTTATTACTTTGCATTTCAAGTATTGCCGTTGTTTTTATTATTTGTTTTTCCATTTAAGTCGTTTTTTTCCGAAAACTGCCCCTACCTTCTAAACGGGGCAAGATAGACCCCCCTCCGATTGTAAAAGATGCTTGTTCTTGACCACTACACAAATATCCCTTATAAATTTTCGGCTTCCAGGTCATCGTACTCTTCCCTAACCTAATATTATTATGGAAATATCTAGGTTTTTACGAATTTATTTCCTAAGCGAAAAACTTTTTCCCGAAACCTTTCTACATATTATATTTATTTTTCTGCCCTACACAAATTGTAATGCCTAAAACAGTCTGCACGCATCGCTGTGTGCAGCGCGCCGCACTCAAAACGCATGTGCATACTCTTAAATATTTATCATACACAAGACTAATTTTTATACAGAAACGTAGTTTTGTATTTTAGCCTTATTGCAATATCTTAATCTTATAGATCCGAGCATTAAAAGCAAAGTTATAATTTTTTAAGCTAATGAAATCGACGTTTCTTAATGATTTTGTATTTTTTTAGATTAAAATCAATTTTAAGTTGGAAAACTCAGATAAGTGCCCCTGCCGTCTCTACCATTGCATTTAACTATAGAAGACTATTTACATATTTTTGAAGAAGTGTTGAGGCAATAACTTTGTAAACATAATTTTTCAAAATTGTAAAATTTTTCATTCATATTTTCATATTTAAAAGTGAAAATTAAACCAATGTGGGACTAAATCTGCTCTTTAGTATGAAAAAAACTTAATTTTTCTAAAAAAAAACAATATACAGGAATGTAGCTTAACATTTATCCTTTCCATAAATACCTTAACTTTGAAGATCGGACAGTTAAAACCGAAGTGATAAGCTTTCCAATCGATTAACTTAAATGCTATTTGTGCATAACGGATATTTTCTCCACTGAACCTAGTAATGGGTCGACGAACAACCACTTATTGCTGCGACGCTGCGCAGCAATTTAAGGAATAGAGACATCGTGCAGCTCTGTGCTGCATGCAGCTCTTGGGTTTTTCTGCTCCCATAAGAGCCTGTGTTATTTAATTTCGCTGCATGAAGAAGGCTGCACGTGTGTTTTAGCCATAAGAAAAAAAAACAAAAACTCCAAACCCAAGATCGATTCGAATAAAGAAAATATACCTGCAAATGTACACAACAACCCCCACGTCGCTAGTGAACTTAGTTGACACACTTAGTTCACTAGTTCTTTTAGTTCGTTAATATTTGTTCCAAGAAAGAGAAAAGTGTTGTGAGTCTGGGTGCCACAGGGGTATTTCTTTGGTGTAGAGAAACGGGGCCGTGGCATGCTGGTTTTCAGCTCGGCTTAGCTCGAAGAATGGGGGCGGTTCTTGTCCCTTCACAAACACCTCCCACTCAGCACAAAAATTCTCATGCCATAATATGGGAATAGGACAGGAAAGAAAAATAAGGTAACAAAAGCAGGAATTATAGGAATAGGAATAGGAATAATAAATGACAGATACGCACAAATCTAGCTACCTATGCCACCATTTGAGAGAAAAAATAGGGCTCGAGTCGATTCTTTTGTGAAAAGAGAAAATTTCAACCTTGAAATTAAATAAAATCTAAGCCCTTAAATGTCTATTTTTATATAAGTTTCGATATAATGAGTTCCCATTATAATCTTCTCAAATCCTAATTTATACCTTACTAAAAAATATTCAAGACAAAAAGTTTCTCTCTTTCCCAAACAGGATCGACTTCCAACCCACTGTCTCACCCAAACAATGGTTCGCCAATCCACCAGAAGCAATGACAGGTGTTATTGTCAAAGAGCTGGCCTATCCACCCTTGTATCTCGAATACAACCATCGCCATCTCCTTGCACTGATTTTAGGAGATGGCCCCAAACACAACTTCCCAGCCTTAACTATCGCAAATGTCATTTTTGCTAATTCCGCTTCCTGAAGGTCGGCTCAGCCGAGCCTCCACACCCCGACGCAAGCTGTCTTAGAAAATCATTTTTTTTATTTAAAACTTAGTACTTTTCCCCGTAAAGCGAAATCCTTAATAATTTCTGTTAATTTACTTTGACGTTGAATATTTAGAGTCTAATAATCAAAGAAAGTTAATTCAAAAACTAATAAAAAGAAATATTCAATAAATGGTAGATATTTTAAAAATTACCAATTCTTCAAATCTTTACGATGCCCGATTAAGATATATCTACGTATAATATCTACGTATATACATACATAAATTCAAATCCAGATGAAAATTCAATAGATTGTATATTATAAATTATTAATTTCTGTTTGAAAGCAAATCACTTCTAGTTACATACATAGCTATTTCACGCATAAAATTATTTAAGTACGACTGCTTTGACTCAATCTTTTGGATTTGAGTTAGGGCTTTGTATATAAACTTTATAGTAATGTCTTTGTATATAAACCTTATAGTCATTGACTTATTATATATGGACTGCTAGTCGTATGTTTTCTCCATACAAAATCTCTATATTTAGGGGTTCAGCTTCTCCTTAGCAACATAAGAGCTTCCGTCGAATATGCGGTGAACAAAACAACTATCCTAACGTCTCTGTTGTCTATCCCTGTATCATATTTGTCAATCAAAGTCAAATATTTATTATTAATTTGTTGAAAAAGCCGTAGATTATTTTATTTTATTTAAAAAATACCTAAAAAAATGTATTCAACCTACTTACGATCGTATTGTATGGTTATCAATCACCAGAAATATCATCACGCAATCATCAAAACATGATACAATTAATTGCAAAATGGTAAGTTCAAAAAGAACTCAAAAAATCAAGATATTTAAAAAAAAAAACTTGCAATTATCTTGTTTTTCCTCTGAATTCAGAAGGGGGTGACTGACTGGCAACACCAATAAAAAAGAAAAAAATTCTGAAGAACAAAGGAAGGAAGTTTTTGAAGAAATTATTTAAGTGTCAGGTATCTGAAGTTGCAAGCAATGATTCAGAGAAGAAAAAAGAGAAATTAGCTAGTCGATTAATGTTTTAATAAATAGTTTTCAACACTATTTTTGAAACTTTATTCATTTGTTTGTTATTGTTGTTTTGCAAAATTTAATAAATAACAAATACTCAATTCAATCGTCAAAAGTTACACCATATCTTCCGCCTATTCGACGGCAGCGCTAGTGGCGTATAGTGATAGACTGAACTGAAGTGAAGTTGGCTCCTGGCAGTCCATATATAGTAGGTCAATGCTTATAGTAATATCATCAACATCGATGTTTCACCAGCTCCTGGTGGTGAAACATCTTGCCTGCTCTCAAGATCAAGTGTTGAGGGAAATATTTGAATGTTTCTTGTTTGGGTTTTCTTCTTCTACTTTTGGGATTACATGTTTATAAGTTCAGTCGTAAGAATGCATTGGATATGGGAGGATCGCCTCTCAGCACTCCAAAAATGAAATCAAATGTTGATGGATTTTTAAGGTATGTAAGTCACGCTGCGCCGCCGACCGTTCGTGTTGTTGGTTAATACACTACAGGGTGGGTAGTTTTTTATGTTTAAGTGTCATTTTCATTCTTGTGGTTTTTCGTGTTGTTTTTTACTTTTCTTCTTCTTTTCGATCTGCGGATTGTGAATTATATAGTTAGGTATTCCTATGTACATATGTATGAAGTATCGTAGTTTGTAAGTATGCGGGAAAAGTTTGTAATTTGAAAAACTTCTCCGTTTTGATTTTGGTTATGGAAGATTTAATGTATATGTTGTATTGTATTTGATGATTATTTATTAAGGAAATGTTGAAAATTGTATAAAAAAGATGCATACGTTACTGAGTGCTTGTTTAATTAGAAAGAAAATATCTAAAAGTTTATATACAAAGGTAATATCATGAACATCGCTGATTTTAGTGTCACGTAGCGGTCAAACAGCTTGCCTACTCTCAACCACTGATCTCTATAATACACTGGATAGTGTATTCCTTATAACGTATAACAGTTTTTTTGCTTCCATTTGAAGATGACAATTAGGTGGTCGGCTTCATAATTTGACGTCTACATCTACACAAAAAAACGTGTTCCAAAGATGTAAATCAGAAGAAAGAGAAACAGACCAATGATATGAAAGGGAAAAACTTTGTAGAAGTTTGTTTTAGTATTTTTTATCATTAAGTTATTCACTATGTGCATTTTTTTGTGCTATTATTTTCCAATGGCACTAGAATTTTATCATGAGAAAGGTGATTAAATAGGTGAAAGTAAATATGTAGATGGGAACCATTGACTTCGTTCATCATTTCAGTTTGCAAACAAGTTGAACAAAACAAGTGTGATGAATAGAATGCATTTACATAGTCTGTGATTTCTTATGATTTTACCTCCTTCTCACACTCTTCGTTTGTAATTCCATTTCATTTAACCATTTGTGAACGAAATAAAATTACAAACACAACAATGTTAGCGAACAGATTTGGGGGGAGCAACGAACGGAGATTTGACGTCTTCATAGTGGATTATTTCGTATAACTTATTGTACAGTTGTTGTTATACAAAAAAGTGGTCAGCTTCATAATATAACAATTCTTCAATTGGAAGCATTTTTCTTGTGTCGATACGCTATCCAGTGTATTATAGAGATCAGTGCCATAGATAAACTGGCAATCCTCAGCTGTCAGTTTGATTTGCCTACAAGCTGAAGCGAACAGCTGTAATGATTATATTTGCAAAGTATTAGTGAAAAGCAGTACAAGCCGCACACATAGAATCAAATAGTCACTCAGCACTAGTGACAGCCGCACACATAGAAGCAACTAGTCACTGACCACAGTCTGTATAGGAATGGTGAATTAATTTGTCGGTTATTTTTGAAAATCGTGGACATGTTCAAAAAGTATTAAAACCTGAAGAACGAAATTTAAAGTGCTTACTTAACCTTATATATCATCCAAATTAAAATTATGTGGAAGATTTGGAGCAACTTTAAATAAAAAAAGGTGTAGGTTACTGATATAATACCCGTGACAAATAAGTGGTACGGATATTATAGTGTGTCATTTTCATGTTATAAACTACGAGAGCAAAATGGTAAAAGCATGGTTTCAAAACTTGATTTTTTCTTGTTTACACGAACATTGATTTTTTTCGGGAAAGTGTTTCTTACTGGGAAGCTTATGAAAATGATGCAGGAAGCTTGAATTTTGATTTAAGAAGAAATTTGTGTATTCTTTTTCACAAAACAACTGCTCTTGTGGGAATTTTTTTTTTTTTTACTTTTGTAATATTGCAAAAATAAAAAATAAAAATAAATTTTGGTTAAGGAAAAAATTTGTATATTCTTTTTCATAAAACAACAGCTCTCAGGGGAAATATTTTTACTTTGGTAATTTTGCAAAAATGTGCCACTGTAATGTCTGTTCACGTACTTCCAAAAATACAAATTTCCACGAATTTAGCCCAAAGTTATAAAATAAATAAAATTCGTAGTTATGGGAAGTACATGAACAGACTTGTAGTTAAGGCTTAATACGCAATCTAATACTACGTTCCCACGAAACCGATCTAGAGCTTTTATTGAGATTTCATCGAAATATTCATGAAATCTTGTTCCATATACTTGAAATATCAATAGTTTTTAACCACAAGCTCGAATTTCATTTTGGTGGGAACATGTAGCGACAAATTGTTTTTGTCTTTATTTTCATTGGTGTTGGGTGTTTACACGGGATTATTTCTGCTATTACACGATAACTTTTGAGTCATTCCTTTTTTTTAAATTAAATTAGTGCAAACTGTGAGATTAGATATTTGTCCCGTTCGTATTTATTTAAATTCACCGAAATCGCACATTTCGAAATTTCAAAACTGTATGGGGAAATGTGAAGATTCGCACCGAAATGTCCGGTTCCACTCCTAAACCAAAGCGAATGCGCGGCAACGACGATTTTTTGTTTGTTTCTTAGCATTGTGTATGTGTCATATTTTGAACTATTGTGAATGAACACTGCTACGCACAAATACGTACCAATGTGAACCGGGCCCTAGTTTGGTTTCTATTTGTTGAACACGCCCCATGGTCAAAATTATTCACCTTGGTCTGTCTGTCAATTAGATGTCAAAACAAAACCAAATACGGGGTGTCCCCTATTTCATGCAGGATAATTTATGAAATAATATTTTTAGAAAAAGAAATTGTTTAAGAGCGGCGAATTATTTCTCCCCTTTTAAATAAGGTATAAAAAAAAATAAAGATCAATCAAAATTAAATTAAATTTTTTTGAATGAATGAAAATAACTTAAAAATACGACAACAGCTACGAGATCATGATATAATTTCTTAAAATCATTCTTGAATCAATTTTTAAAATTAAGTTGTTTCGTAATGATTTTAAAAAAAAATAATTTTCAAACTTTTAAAGTAAAAAAAAAGTTAGTGTTTTTGTTAAAACTATTTAGTTTTCTTACATTAGATGTCATGAAGTTTAAAAAATCAAAAATAGCTATTGTTGTTTTATTATATTTGATAGAGACGCGCATCTGGAGTACCTTTTAACACGTGCAACAAAAACGATTTTGAAAATTCCTCAGTTACCTTTTTTGTACTTAAAGTTAATCCAGATCAATACCCGAATCCCGACAGAAGATAATTAAACCCACCTAATATCTACTTTAATGCTTCCAAAGTGGAAATTGAGAGTTTAGTGGAATTTAAACAACAAATTGAAGTCAAATTGCAGAAAAACTATTTTTTTATTTCGTATTTTCTTATTTCCTTAGAATATATCCAACAATAATTTTAAAATTATTCTGGATGAAGAAAGGGCCACCCTGTATAATATGCAAGATGCATTGAAGATGAACGGAAATCTGAGTGATTGAAAACAATTTATGGATTAATTTTTTGTATTTTATTATAATTAGGGATGAATATTAACTATTAATTATAATTGTTTGTATACATTCAACAAATTCACAACGATATATTTGTTTTTAGCCGAAGAATTCTCAAAACAATTTTCCAATTTTCAAAAGAAAAAAAATGAGCTGTCAAAACAAATAAATCTCACCGCGTTACATTGTTGTTGCAATTCACATCTATTCATCGGCACGAAGTGAAATTACAAATACAACAATGTAAACAAATGGGTTTTGGAGGGTGAAACGTACGAAAGATTGGCTTCTTGGTAATTGATATTCTCTGTCAGTGCTCTCAACACAAAATGTTGAGGGAAACATTTGGATGTTTTTTTTTCATTTTTCTTCTTCTACTTTTGTGTGTTTTTGTATTATTATTTTCAGTCATAAGAATGCATTGGCTAGGGATGGGTCGCCGCTAAGCGCTCCTGAAATGAATACATTTTTTGTTGTTTATTGTAGGTAGGTCGTATAGGCAGGCTGGTCGCCGTCCGTGGCTTGTTCTGTTCATAAATAAATAATATAAAGATTGGAATCCTCGGCTGTCAAACTGATTTGCCTACAAGCTCCGACCGTGGTGAATGTCATAAAGTTGCACTAGTAACCTTTACCACACTAACACTAATGCAACTTAATGATTTTCACCACAAATCGTCGTTTTTTTTTTAAATTTGTCAGTTATTTTAAAAACCCAATGGACATGTTCATAAAGTATAAAAGCAGGTGAAGTGAATTTTTAAGTGCTCACTTCCAATTTTTTATATAATTTTTTTTTTAATTGCATTGGCTACCTAAATTCAAAGCGTTCTAAGATAATAAAAAACATATTGGTAGCAATAAATAATTGAATAAATAAATGTATGTTAATTGAACCATAGTGGGAGGAAATTTGTTTGTGAAATATGAAATTTCATAGTAAATATGTTAGCCTTTTTACACCGAACTCAAAACGCGGTTTTCGCGAAAATATTGGCTTTGAAGAAAAACCTAATCGAAAACACAAGGTTTCACATACATTTTTTTTGAGCTTTAGGTTTTCGTAAAACACAAGTTTAATATAAAACCAGTCGAAAACTTGTTGGAATTCAGAGATGAATAAAACAAACGTACCTTTAAAAAGTTCAGTGCCTAGTAAAATGTCAAAAAAGAAACTGATTGGATGCTTTTATATGGATCATATTTATATAAATAATCACCATTTTACATCCATAAAAGTGAAGAAAACAGCAAAATGAAAAGATAATTGTAAGTGGTTGGTGAAAGAAAAACTTTAATGTCAAACGAAATCGTATAGTGTAATGTTTTGTGTGAATGGTTTTTGAAAAGTTTTTGCCGAAAACTGGTTTTGGGGTTTGTTGTGAAAATCCTATTATTCCTTAAATTTTTATTTCTTACTGGAATACTTCCACAGATTTATGATCTTCACAGAAACGAACTATCAAAATTAGTCTGGATATTAATAGCTACGTTTTTTGCATGTCCATATGGACTTTGGGGAAAAAAACGACATCGGGACATTTTAACATTTGCCTTGGTCTGCCATTTTATATAACCAGCAAACATTTAACATTTAATTATTATTTGTTCAATGTAATTTGTTTTTACTTGTTTACAGCACAGTGATTTAAGATTTTGTTTCACTCATTGAACAAAAAAAAAAGACTGGAAAACTATGCACCAAGCACCAAAATCTTTTAGTTCGCTTTCAACGAAAACTAAACGAAGAGTACTACTTCACAATTATGTGCGCGTCATATGGATTACTTGTTTTCGCCCGGTTTCCTACGACCACTACGTTGGCTATTCTAGTTCTACCTTAATTCTGAATTAATATTGTTGTTGTTGTATTTGACTAGTAAATTGCTTTGTTTTGCTGTCGTTTTTTTAGACAGAATTATTTTGAGTTACAAAAAACACAACTAATACTATAATATGTATTGAATTTTCTTTTTGGTTAAAGGTTCTCCCAAACCAACGCGAATGCGGAGTGATTCGCAGCGAATCATTCACAACAGCAAAAAATATGACAAATACTAACGCTAAACAACAACAAAAATTCGTCGTTGCTCCGCATTCGCGTTGGTTTGGGAGAGCCTTAATTATGTAACTAGGTAAAAAAAATTGCACATTTTATCAAAATATGTTCAAATTTTAATCAATGGTTCATTGATTTTAATTTACCAAATCGGTGAGTTAAAATTGGATGAACTTAGGTTAAATGATGGTTAAGGCCAAGTAAGTGATAGTGGAGAATCAGGGCCAGTTTGTTCAAATTAGATTAAATTTGAAGTAAGTAAGTCACAGAATCTGGTTAAATGCATCTAACTTACCAATATTGGCCAATTAGCGATTTCTATAGTTAACAACTCAATTTAATTGGAACTGCAAACCATTTGGCTGCAATTCGTTTTAAAAAATTATATTTAGGTAAACATATTGATGGTGCAGTCGTACCTTTCAATAATTTTCCTTATAAAAAAGTGTGTTTGCACCCTCAAAACAAGAATTTTTTTGAACACATCCCCTGAGGTGAATTCAGAAATGTCACGAAGCCTATGAATTCTTGAATTCAATGGAAAGTTGGTTGCTGGAAATTTTTGATACAATTAAAAATATTAGCTACTTAAAATTTCTGGCACAACTAAATATTTGTTGTTATTATTTAACAGAAAACGAAAAAATTAATAACAAATATAAAAAGATAAATAAAACAACGATGCAGAATGGCAGACGCACTAAAATAAAAAAAAACATGATATCAAGTTTGGAAAAAAATTGGTCTGTCAAAACAAATCAAATTCACCGCGTTAAGTTGTTGTTGCAATTCACATCTATTCATCGACACGGAGTCGGATTACAACAACAACAATGTAAACAAATGGGTTTTGGAGGGTGAAACGTACGAAAGTTTCCCATCTTTACATTGTTTATTTATGGTTCTGTTTGATGGTTGGTGGGGTGGATGGTTTGTTAAGCGACGTTTTCGTTCTGATAATTTTTTTTACTTTTGCTTTATCCCTTTTTTGTGCATCTGCGTGTGTATGTGTATATTTTATTTTCATATGCCTCTTCTTGACAAGAATTTCATATCGTATTTTCTTTTCAGAATTTTTGTGGGTCATACAAAATATTTATTTAAAGTTGGTGGATTTCTCTCGTTTGTGGGGGGAAAACATTATGGTAGCCTTGTTGGTGGTTGTTTTTTTTTTTTTTAATTTTTAGCTTTCCCTTGTCCTTTTTTGTGCAGGTGCGTGTGTACACTTGCAGGTATACCTTTATTATTGTTCTCCTCGATCTTTAAATAATGGCAAGAGTTTTCATTTTTGTTAATATATAATTTAAAGGATTTCTGTTCGGAATGAGCCGATATGAATGTATGTAGGTAGGTAACTAGTGTATTGTTAAGTTGTTTTGAAAAATTTCTCCGTTCTGATTTTTAAGGGCGAGTAGTGGGTGTGTTTGTTTTATTTGTTTATTTATTTCTTCAGTTAGTAAAGAAAATTGCTAAAAGAAATGATGTAGACATAAGTTAATGAGTAAGTTTTTTAATTAAAAAATAGAAGGTAATATTTTCATTTACAATTTGAAAATGAAAATATGTATATATGTGTATAAAAATCAATAGATGTAATTTTGTAGGATATTGATTTTTTAAATTCAATAAATATCTACACCCAACAAAATAGTTAGTGCATTTAACTAAAAAGTTCGTTCATTTGACAAAACTTTCGTGGTGGAAAACCACGAATATTTTTCTTAATATGCACTAATTGACTTTCGTTAAATTACAAATAGCATTGTTTATTTCATTCTTGAATGCTACGAAATTCTTGTGTTCTTACAAATAAGATTAAGTTGAATTTACGAAGTATTTTTTCAAAAATTTTGTAGAATATACTCGTACTTACAAAATATTTTGGGATATTTTGTGTATTGTACGAAATCTTCGGGTATAAATTATTTTTTCACTATATGTTAATATAAATATTGTACTAAAAACTGGTGAGAGTTGACAGAGGATGACTTATTTAAAAGTTTTTCTGTGTGCGTGTTGCAACTTGTCAGCAACTTGACAGAAAGATAGAGGACTTATAATTCTAGGCCGGATCTCTTTTGACGAGGGAAAGCAATATTTATTGAAGGATTTTTCACTTTGTTGCAAGAGGCAGTAGGTCTTGAAAGGTTCATGGTTTTAGGTAGGATAGGCTGGAAGTTGATAGTAGATATCTGAAAACAGTAATTAATGAAATATTTTTTTACCTACAACACTAATGTACTTATAGAACCTTTTTAAGTTAATATTCATACTATAAAAGGTAATAGAAAAAGAATTATTATTAAAATTAGTGTTAACAATATTACTACTGTAATTACTGTATCTACTCTCTCAGGAGTCGTGACCCAGCATTTACTGAATCGGGATATTTTGAAATTTTTCAAATGAATGTCCATTAACATTGGTACTATTTACAAAATATTTTGCTGTTATATCGTAAGTCAAATGACTACAATAGAAAAAATTAAACATTTCTCCTTATAATCTAGATTTTGTAAAATGAACGAAATATTTCGTATGAGTTAAAATTTGTTCAAGAGAAATTACAAAAGGCCTTTTGTATATAGTACGAAGTGTTTGTTATGCACAATTTTCGTATCGAATTTTTCCAACGAAATATTGGTGGAACTGACCAAATTTTGTACAATGCACGAATAAAAGTTTTACGAAATTATTTCGTAGTGTTCTTACGATTTTTTTATGTACATACATAATAACAATTACCTACATAAAGATATGGATAAGTTGTAGGTACGTTATTGATAAGGTTGCTTGGACTTTTCATTCTTTGACAATTAAAAAAACAAATTAATTTAAATTTTAATAATAATTTTTGTTATACCTACATAGATGTCTCTACCTGATTTTTTTCATTGTAGATGGGTTCCCAAAATTATTTATTTGCAGTTGCGAAAAAGACAGATTAAGTAGGTTCATTTAAGACAAGAATTTTTGTTCTGGAGGTACCTATTTTAGGACATTTAATCCTACATTAAACCCGAAAAGGGTATTACAGTACATACGATATAAACATAGAAAAGTTTGGAAATATTCTCTATACTCAATCCGCGCCTTGCTAATAAACATTATGTTGAGTAATTAAGCGATTATCTTATTGATAAGAACTTTTAATTGAAATTGAAACTAAGGATTAATATCTATAGAAAGATTTTTTCGGTTTTATTATGACAAATTGTATTGTACCTACACATAGAGATAAAAAAATTATTGTTAAAATTTGTTGCAGTAAGTAGGTACCTATGAATGTAATGTAGGCACGTTGGCTGTTGGCGATGGTGGTTTGTTGGTTGCTGATGGATGGTTGGCAAGCAGTCAGTGTTGTTCGTGCTTTTAGTCTTCCAAAAATACTAGGGAGGAATCAGCTAAGATTGATGGTTGATACCTAATCAAAATCATTTAAGTAAATTGATTACATTTCATACCTTTATTAAGGCTCCATTTTTATACATTCTGATATAATTTTTGTGTTTTGGGTATTGCAATGAGATTTGTATAATGTCGAATTCCTCACAACCAAAAAATTATTTTTTTTTCTTTAAAAAATCGATTTTATTCTGTTGAAACAGTAATCTTGCATTTGAGCAAGATTTTAGATAGATTTTACACTCACAAGCAAGACTTGACATTTATCTGGTGTTTAAAGTATACTGCGGCGGGTTTTACAAATATTCTAAGGTGTTCGTCCTTTTTCAAATAAATTTAGAACAAATAAATTATTAAAAACTAATTATTAAAATTAATAAAGAAGTTAGCAAAATCTTAATTAACTTCGATTCAAAGTACCTAAATTTGATTAAAGATAATAAAGCTCACCCTCGCCAGTTTTCCTCGATTGATGACTTTTTTAAATGAATTTTTAACTTTAATGGCCGCACAACTTTATTTGTCCTTAATCCAACAAAACGACGTGATAAACTGAATGCACTAGTGAGCACTTCAAATTTTTCATAAAAAATATATGGTGTTTTCACAATATTTTACTCAAAGTATCGGTAAAAGTGTAAACGCAAACTTGGCACATATACTAAGTACCATACAAGGTATACAAATATATTTTTTAAATTTTTTTTAACAACAGTTGCATATTCCATTATAAATTACAACAAATGCACAAAAACAACGATATTAAATTTTATTTTTAATGGGGTAAATATTCAACAAAATTGTTGAAAATATTTTATTAATACACTTTACTTAATTTATGTGCCAAGTTTAAAGATTTTCTATAAACTTTTACAATTTTGCTGATATTTTGAGTAAAAACTGTGAAAACCCCATGTTTTTTGTACGAAGGTCCACGCTAGAACGGTGTTAACGTTAACCGGTTGCTACTAAATTTTACACAAATTTGCTTCAATAACCTTGATAACTTTTCTCATTGATGACAATATATACCTAAGAATAAAAAAGAGTTTTAAATCGTACGTGTCTTCTCCGTTACCATTAGCTATCTTCTCCGTTACCATCTTTAATATTTTGTATAAAAGTAAAATGAAATTAAGTATTTTACCAAAGATGGTTTTTAGTATATGTAACATTAATGAAAATGTGGAAGAAAATCAACTTCTTATCTTGATGGACTGCGCACAATTTTCAACTTTAAAAGTGTTCCCGACTGAACAAAACCAGTCATTTGCTAACATTTTGTTGCATTTATAAGGTCGTTTTTTTCACTTTCATCACTTTTGTTTTATAACCCTTTTTATTTTTATTAATTGGTCACTTGTAATGGAATTTATGCACTAAAAAATCATTTTGTAAAAGTAACTGATTCTAACTTCGAAATTCACATGACTTTTCTGTCAAAAAATCCCTTTTAAGAACTTAAAATATCAATATAAAAATGATATAGTTATAGTTATATACTAAATCGTTAATAAATTGAATTTATATCCACTAGAAAAAAAAACTTCAAAACATACCGTTAGCTATAAAAAACTGACTGTCAAAGATAAGTTTTTCAATACGTTTTACAAGCATTTCTATTTTGTATTACTAAAATTTTATATTTATTTATTTTTTCTTATGCCCTTATAAAAATATGGAATTTTATGTAATTAACAGTTTTTTGCCAGAAATGCTTTGGTGTAAGCTACATTCTCTTTGCAAAACAGACATTTTCGCCATATTCTCGTTTTCTTAAAAGGCTTTTACCAAATAATAGAGCACAAAGTAAAATTTGTTTCCTACGAAAACAAGTTTTTCTGTCCATAGACACCTTATTCGTTTTGATTTGACAACTACGCGCTCCACAATCTTTTTTTTCTTAAAATCACCATTTGAGTCTGGAACACTCTTGAGAAAAAGGATGGAAATCTATAAATCGAACGTGTCTACTCCGTAATCATTTATTTTGTTGTTCATATGTAGTATCAACTTGCTACATTAAATTATTTTTTGGTGAAGCGTATGTGTCATCTACTTTGTGATGAATTCTTAAAAACCACTGAGTTTCGTGAACAAATATTACCTTCTTATAAAAAGAAACCTCACTTCAAGCGTCTGATTGTCTTCTCCATTGCTTTGGAATGGCCTATCTAGATATGTATATACCCGTCATATATCTTCCTAAAATCGGTTTCTCCTGAAGAAATTTTTATATCTAAGACAAACCTACTAAATCTGACTTTCTCGCAAATACAAATAAATTAATCTAATCTAGATACCAACCCATTTACGAAAAAAAAAAATCAGATAGAGACATCTACATAAATAATTTTTTGGAAGTTTAAACACATAAAAACTTTTTTGAAATTATTTATTTGTATTCTTGCTTTGCCAAATTGTTAATTGAAATATTTTATTCAATGAAATCACCTCTGTCGTTTACCTAAATAGTATACTTATTTATTGTTATTTTTAAAAATAAATGAAACGAAATAAATATTTTTCACCCCCAGAAGCCAGAAGTCAAAATAGACAAATTCATAAAATAGCAAAGTTTGCCTTGAAAGAAGAGATTATCAATTATAATTATATTGATAATCTCTGCTTGAAACCATCATCATATATTTTTCTTTTAACAGAAGGAAATATCTAATAAGAACAAAAATTCAATTATCAAGAACGAAAAACAGACGAACGCGGAGCTATAAGAGGATAGAACAAAAAATTAAAACAAAAAAACCACCACCATTGCATTTCAAAACTGTTTCATAGCAAAAGAAAAAAGAGAATCCATACCCATAAACCAACAACAAAACCAGATACAAATGCCATTGTTATGAACTCAATTTTCAAAATGATGAAGCAACTTTAGCGACGCGAGCGCACCACTGGACAAAAAGCGCGCAAATAAAAACGACTCCATGATATTACTATGAAGTTTATATACAAAGATAATATATAAAACTTGGCTCACGCATAACATATAAAATTGGTGGCAGCGGTAAGAAAAAAAAAGGCATTGTCGATACAGTGGGGTACATGTGTAATTGAAAAGCAGAGGAAGTAAATCGAATTGGATAAGTGAGAAGAAAGCTGAAGAAGAAAGACAAGCAGAGTCGGTGTACCGGATTGAACAACAGCGGCAAACAGCGTGATGTTTATAACAATTATTATAATTATAAAGTGAGTTAAGTTTTGTTATTATTATAGTTAAGTATTGGTAATTTACGAAAAAAAAGTTTAAAGTATTGTAAGATATAAACAAAAGTTAAGTTATATTCATTCTAAAAAAAAAATAAAATGCCCGAAACAAGTGAACAGGTGGTCGAAACCACAAGAGTAGGTACAAACCCTACTGTGGACATTAATACATTATTTAAATTAATTCCGAAACTCAATAGTGACTCCTCTGAATTATTATATTAATATAATTAGCCTAGCCTCATCAAGTCAAAAAGATTTCATTTTCAAGTATATTAAGGTCCAAATTACTGGTAACGCCAGAGTAATTCTAGAAAACAAAGTTATTGAGAATTGGTTACAGCTTAAGGAGCAATTTAAAAAACTATATAAAGATACAAATAGTACATTACGGCTTTATAGAAAATTAATAAATTCTAGGCAGGAAAATAGAACAGTGAGGCAATACGAACAGCATATGGAGACGATGTCGAGAAGACTCGGCTCCGATGCGAAAGAGGATCTAAAAGAGGCAGATGCAAAAGATATCCATGTTATTCACAATTATATAGAGAATAAAATAATTCTTTATACTTTCATTAATGGTCTGAGATCTGAATTGGGAAATTATGTTATTGTAGACCAACGACTTTGCCTGAAGCGGCTCGTTATGCACAGCATGAAGAGTCACGATTAGCTAATCAAATTAGAACTCCTAGGCAAGACTTTACAAATAAAAATTTGGTAAAAATTAATTTTGGACAAACTAAATGCAATAATTGCAATAAAGTTGGACATTTAGAAAAAAATAGTTTTTCAAAGAAACCATTCGCAAACCATTCAAAGATTTATGAAAATTTTAAATGCTTTAAGTGTGGTAAAGCAGGAAATATTGCAAGGAATTGTTACACACAAAATAATTTTGCAAAGCAACATTTTTCCCAGTAAGAAACGCCATTCGTAAGGCAGCGTTTTCTTTAAACAACGAAGAAAGTCCTTACATTTATATACATTATAAAGATACAGTGCTTAAAATGCTTCTCGATACTGGAGCATAAATTAGTTTAATAAAATTAAAGTGTGCTAAAGAAACAATTAATAACAAAGAAATAATAGATTTACAAGTTTTGCGAAATGCTTCCCAAAAAACATTAGGTTCTACTTACTTACGTTTTTCTATAAGAAATGAGAGAACAAAAAAGGTATCATAGATGGGGATTCCACGTTATACAAAATAACGTGACTTATGATTATGATGGTTTGATAGGTGCAGATTTCCTCAGGGAAATGAAATGCAAAATAGACTATGGAAGCAATTTGTTATATTTAGACAATGAGAAGGAAAGTTATGAATTAAAAGTCAAGTATGAAGACAGTTATATTACGCCTAGGCAAGAAGTGTTAAGAATGGTTAAATTAAAAGAAAAATTAGCTGATGGTACTGCAGTTGTTGTGAGTAAATTTGAAAACGAAAATTTAATAGTCCCAAACTGCAATAGTACAGTGAAAGACGGTAAATGTTTAGAAGTGTTCTAAATATATCAGATAAAAGGATTTTAAATGATATAAGTGTAGAGACAGCATGTCTTAATGATTTCAATGTATATGATGGGAATAATTCATATAGTGAAAGAAAATGGAAAAATCAGAAAAATAAATTTGTATACCATGTAAATGATAAAGTGAAAATTGTACAAAATATGTTACGATTAAATCATTTGAACAAAGAAGAGGAAAATAAATTAAGAGATCTAATTACAAAATATAATGATCTTTTTGTAGTAGAGGGAGAATCTTTAACGTATACAAATAGAATGGAATTTAAAATTCGTACGAAAGAAGACATTAATCCAATTTACACGAAGTCATATAGGTATCCGAAGATACATGAAAAGGAAGTAGAATGCCAGTTAGAATCATTGTTAAAAAATGGAATGGTAGACATTCAAAATCTCCTTGGAGTTCTCCAGTTTGGGTCGTTCCCAAAAAGACTGATGCGTCAGGAAAATCTAAATGGAGAATCGTAATAGACTATAGAAAACTCAATGAGTTAATGATAGCAGACAGTTATCCCATTCAAAATATAACCGACATTCTAGACCACCTAGGAGCAGCTAAATATTTTACGACATTAAATTTATACGCAGGATTTCATCAAATTAAAGTGCAAAGTGAAGATATAGACAAAACTGTTTTTTCTACACCACAAGGCCATTTCGAGTTTACTCAAATGCGGTTTGGGCTGAAAAATTCCCCAAGTATTTTCCAAAGGATGATGGATATTGTACTTTCTGGATTGAAAGGTATTAAATGTTTTGTGTATATGGACGATATAGTCGTGTATTGAAAAGATATAAAAGCACACAATGAGAGGTTAGAAGATGTTTTTAAACAGTAAAGATAAGCAAATCTTAAATTACAAGCAGACAAAAGTGAGTTTTTAAGAAAGGAAGTGAGTTATCTTGGGCATTTAATCGGAGAAGATGGTGTGAAACCAAACTTAGAGAAAATAAAAGTTGTAGAAAGTTTGAAAGCCCCACAAAATGTAAAAGAAATTCAATGATTTTAAGGAATGATGAATTATTACCGAAAATGTATTGAAAATTATAGTCAGATAACTTCACCTATAAATAATCTACTAAGAAGAATTTAGATGGGGAAGGGTGGAACAAGAAGCATTTATGAAATTGAAAAATGCTTTATCAAACTTTACAGTGTTGCAATACCCAGATTTTAATAGAAAATTTATAGTTACAACAGATGCTTCTAATGCAGGCTTAGGTGCTGTAGTATCACAAGAGCATGAAAATAAGGATTTGCCAAAACAGTTTATAAGCAGAAGCTTGAATAAGAATGAAAAGAACTGTAGCACTACAGATAAAGAGTGCTTAGCCATAGTTTGGGCTGTAAAAGTTCTTCGACCATATTTGTATGGCCAAGAGTTTATAATAAAGACGGACCACAAACCATTGAAATAGTTATTTAATGAAAAAGATCCAGGATCGAGACTGGTTCGTTGAAGGTTGAAATTAGTAGAGTATTCATATAGTATTGAATATAAAAAGGGTTTAGATAATGTTGTGGCAGACCATCTTTGTAGAAATATTTTAGTTACAACACGTAAAGCAAGGAAAACGAAAAAATGTTTCTGTGATTGTGAAATGAAAGATAATGTAGAATATAATAAAAAAATTGAATATGAAAATCAGAATGAAACTGAAGAAAGTGAAAACAATGAAGATAGTTGGAAAGATAAAAATGATGAAATTCAGAGTAATCAATATGTTATAGTAAGCGAATATGATGATAATATACAAGAAAACTGTAGGAAAAGTAATGAGATAACAGAATTTACAGATATGAAAAAACAAATTGACATAATTAGAGAGTATCACGAAAGTTTAACAGGGGGGCATGCAGGCCAAAAAGCAACTATTGAACAAATTAGAGAAAAATATAATTGGAAAAATTTAAATCAGATGGTAATTGATCTTATAAAAAATTGCAAGAACTGTCAATTTGGAAAAACCAATAGGCACCCTACTAGAATGCCTATGACTATGGTATCCAATGCATCGTATAGTTTAAAACAAGTTAGTATGGATCTGACAGGCCCATACCCAAATTCGGAGAAAGAAAATATTTATGCACTAAGCATACAGGATAGTTTATCTAAGTTTGTAAGGTTTATTCCAATAAAAGATAAATATGCCGAGACTGTGGCAGAAGCTTTTGTAAATGATTGGATTACATTTTTAGGCATACCTAAAATTATTTTGACGGATAACGGAACTGAGTTTTGCAATGAATTAATGAAGAATTTAGCAAAAATATTCAAGATCAAACACATAACTACTAGTGTAGCCCATCCACAATCAAACGGATCTGTAGAAGGAATTCATGGAAGACTGAAAGATTACCTAAATATAGTTAACTTCGAAAGAGAAAACTGGGATGAAGCACTTAAATTTGCAGGTTTTTGTTATAATACACCAATACACACGACAACAGGTTATAGTCCACATGAGGTATTATTTGGCAGACAAGCTAATAGACCGAGTGGTATACTTACTTTGAACTTAGCAACCGTGCAAGATTATGTTCAAAATGTACTCAAACACATAGTCTCCATAGAAAACAAAGTAAAAGAAAATTTAGTGAAGTCAAAATTGAAATCGAAAGAAAATTACGACCGTAAAACAAATAGACCACCATTATATAAGGTAGGTGAAAAAAGTATTAGTTAAAAATCTTACAAAAAATAAAAAAATAGAAAACACATTTGTAGGACCATTTTTGATTACTAAAGTAACAGATACAAATATCTTTGTGAAAACTAATAGGAAGATCCGAAAACTTTCGAAAAATTTAGTAAAACCATATTTAACACATTGAAATTAATACATATGTATCATGTTTTTTTTTCTCGTCTAGTTTTGTTCTCGTCAAAGGACTTGTTATTGAAAATCTCAATGATAATGGCGGGTTTTATTTCAAA
This sequence comes from Dasysyrphus albostriatus, assembly GCA_946251815.1. NCBI lineage: Eukaryota > Metazoa > Arthropoda > Insecta > Diptera > Syrphidae > Dasysyrphus > Dasysyrphus albostriatus. The sequence continues at coordinate 158,142,179 of OX276335.1, read as the reverse complement.
GGAATCGGAATAACAAAAGTAGTAGATGGATATGTTTCAATTGTTAATACTTTAGATTTAGAAAATATTGAAGACATTGCAAACATAAATTTGCAAACAAATAATATTGATAAAGCATGTTTTAAATTCTTTGATGCAGGTAAATCACTTGCACAAAAAGGTCACAAAAATTACGAAAATTTAATAAACAAAATGTCCAATATTTATAGTCTTTTAGGTAAAAATAAGCATAATAATAAATTAATATCATAGGTTAAGGATTAAAAGTATTGTTTGGAACTATGGATTATGAAGATGCAAAATATTATGATAACGCTCTTACAATAACAAAAGAAAACCAGGAATTTTTACGAAATGGTTTAAAAGAAGAAATAAATATAATGAAAAGTTTGAATGAACAAAACCAAGTACTTCTCAATAATTATCATATTTTAGAAAACAAAACTAAAGGTGTAGTTGAATCTTTAGATACCATTATGCTTCACACTAATGAATTACAAGAAAGGGAAGCAATGTTAGAATATTTACAGAGACTATATGATTCAATAATAGGAAAGAGTTTAGAGTTGGAAATTGAGTTGGATAAAATAATTGATGCAATTCTATTTTTGCAAGTAAAAATAATACATCCATTTATTATGACACCAGAAAAATTAATTACAGTTTTAAGAAATAGTAAATATGAAAACAAAATGTTATTTACACCAAGTATCGAAAGTTACCATAACATTATACAATATATTAAAAGTAAAAATTTTCGAAAAGAATAATAAAATTTTCGTAATTCTATCTTTACCTATATTAAAAGAAGAATATGAAGAAGCATATGAAATAATAACATTGCCAATTGTTTCGAATAATAATATTAATATTTTTGAAAGTAAAGAAAATATATTATTAATAAGTGAAAATAGAGCAAATTTTGCACTAAAAAACAATTTAAATGATTGTGTCAAATATAAAGATGACAACGATAAGAATATTTTTGTATGTAAAGAACTAGTTTTAGAAACTACTATAAAAACTGACGTGTGTGTTTTAAATGTATTCATGAACAGGAATTTTCCTTCATGTAAATTGAAAATAATATAGAGTTTTTTCATTCATTAAATAATAACAGATTTCTATTTGCAATAATAGAAGAGACAAAATACAGATGTAAATGTAAAAATAAAAATGAAGAAATGGGTAAAATTTATAATATAGGAATCATAAATACTAACAATAATTGTAAATTTAGTACTTTGGAAACTGACATAGAAACGACAATGTATAATGATGTTGTACATTATGGAATGGAAAATTGTTGTGAAACATTGATATCAATGAAATAGTTCCCTAAAGGAAATTGCCAAAAATAAAAGGTAATAATTTACAAAATTTAAAAGATTTGTCTATTGAGATAAACAATCAAAATAGTTACATTTCGAAAATGTTAATTTCTGTACCTGAAAGAACACAAGGTTTTGCAATCGGATTGTTAGGAGCTATTGTAACTCTTATAACAATATATTTATCAATAAATTGTATTAAAGGCAAAAATAAATTAACTATATTCAATAGATGTTTTGTAAAAAGAGAAGGAAAACCCATATCTGTTACATTTAAAAGTAATTTAAAAGGAGAACCTACTATAACGCTTGAAAATAGAAATAATAATAAATAATATTCATGAAAACACAAAGAAATTACAATATAATTATGATATATAACTTGAAAAAAAAAAGAAAAAGACCTTTCCTATATTTTAATAAACAAAAATATATTTATGTAAAAAATTTAATGATACATATATTTCAATAAAATTGACGGCTTTTTGTTCTTTGCGACTCTCATACATGCATTCTTCGCAAGATTTTTTATAATTCAGAAACTGTTTCTTCACTGTTTTAAGAGGGGAGGTGTTATGATGATGCTATATCTTCTTATTTCAATGTTTGGTTGATCTAAGATCGTTGCATCTGTATTCAGAAAAAGTGCCTAGTTACCACTTTGCGTGAAGTGATATTTATTTAACAATAAATTATCCACTTCTGCTCAAACAGATATTTAAAACTACATCGGGTAGTTTATGTAAACATCCGCATAGCTTGTGGTTTCACGACATGCATAGATCGACAATACCAATTATTACTTATTACTGAAAATGTTATCTCAAAAACATAATATCAGAATAATCATTGGTCTTCATTGATACATCATTATAATAACAATAACAAAAACGAATATAATCTGTAGACAAGTATTCTGTATCTACATTATGCTTGCCTTGCAGATTGTATTAAAAAGAAGGAATATTGTAGAGGAGTTGCTTGGTTGAAATAATCTCAATCGAAAAAAGAGTGGAGTCCCCATTTAGCATTGACAAAAAGAACTTATTTGATTGGATAATATATAAACTTTGGATCACGCATAAGAGGCTGTTAGTGGGGCTGTTAGTGAGACCAACCTATCATTTTGACCTGACGGATTGAGCTTAAGTATACTAATAGTTCACATCCTAACTTTACTTTTAAGAGTGTTGCCAAGGTGCCTTGTCACCATAGGACGACATTATTGATTTTCTCCCTCCCCTCTCCTTGCATGAAGAGGGTGGAAAAAAGCCGTTTGGGAGGGGAAAATACAAAAAAAGGTAGACAAATATTTTTATAATTTAAATTTAAAGATTGGTGTCGAAGCAGAATTTGACCAAACTTTGGTTTTATAAAAAGTCACTTTTAAATTGCTGGGGAGGGGGAATATGAAAGTTTAACCAACTTATATTTATCTTGATATTATCTAAGCATATGGCACATGATTGAAGGGTGTTTCTTTCCAATCTTATTAAATCAAAATGAACTCTATACAACCACCTCAACAAAAGTGATGACTAAATTTCAAGTGAAACAAGTAAAATTTAACCAAATTTGAACAGAATAGTGATGAAACTCGGTCCCCATATTTAATTTGTCATAAGTAATAAAAATCAAGAAAGTTTACAAAAATATTAGTAGTTGAATGATGTTTTTTTCATCGAAATGGAAACATTTTGAACTACTTTCACCCCTCCTAAAACTGGTACGTTGATACAAGTTGGTGTTAATGTTGATCATAATTTTTCTCACGATTTATTGAACCCCAATCAAACCATCATATTATAAAAAATTAATAAACGCAACCTGTGTACTTATGTATGTCGTGTGAAAAACAACGACAGTATCCACAAAGCCATGCTACTTATTAAGTTTTCAAACAGTCAATATAGGAACAAAATATTCAGTTCGGAATTTAGATCATAGATTCGTTGATTTTCTGTTAAATAAAATTTCACTTTAGTTCAGTGCACTTAGACTTATTTTTAATAAAATATTGGGGAGTCAATTTTTTGCTCGAATTCGTTAAAGTACCATATGAAAAGCTTAAATTCAAATTTTCGACCATCAACCCCTTGCAGGGTTACCGCTATATTGAATTAAAGAGTGAATTTGTTTTTGAAGAATAATATCCGTCATTTTAAATTTATAACGATGCATTCCTAACAAGAAAAGTATGTTCTAAGAATTTTAATATTTTTTTTTAATTAAATAATACCCCAATTTCTTTCTTATTATAAAGTTTATTTTCTAAAATGAAATAAAACCCCAAATAATTTACACCCATTAAATTAATATCCCTAACCTTCCTCTTCAACTATGCTATGTGTACAATATTTTAGTTGATGTTTGTTTGTCCTTAGGTACTAAGAGGGCCGTTTGCTGATACTAAACTTGAATATTTAATAGACTACGCAGTACGTAGATGAAAAAGTAAAATATAATCTTTAAAGTAGAACAAAAATCGTTAAGTTCCGTGTCAGCAAACGGGTCTAAATGGACTTAATAATCTGTACCTCTTGATATTTAAAATAGAAAAACATTTTATCAAACATTCTTTAAAAGTATATTTCTCAAACATAATGTATGAATGACAAACATATTTATTTCAGATGAGAGCTGAAATTAAATACCCTTTTAATTTTTGTTTAATATCCTATCAGTTATCAATTATGAGTGTGTAGAGTAAAATTTACCGGAAGCCAATGGCCCAACATATCACTGTTTGTTCTCATCAATTTTTCGCATATTTTTATTAATTAAAAATAAACTGTCTCTTGATCAGTTTTATATTTCTATCGTTTTTTATCAAATATGTTAATACCTATGTATTTGAGCGTAAAATAAAATTAAACCGAATTTGATATTTTTTCTCAAGATATTCAAGCCTGATGGCATTTGAAACTTTTTTTTTTAATTTCTTCAGTAAAAAAATACAAAAAACAAACACTTACAATAATAAATAGGTAAGCCAAAATTGAAGTTAGCTGAAATTGCTTCTATTTTTTTTTAATTCTAAGGGTTGCGGAATACCAACCTACCTATCCACCACACAAATTTTATTTAATAAAAATCTCAATACAATAAATACCTATGAAGCTGAGGAATTCTTTTTGTTTCATCTCAATCCAAAGAAATACTGAGCACCCGCGAAGAAATAGTTGAAATAATCAGCAGCTGCCGGCCAAAGAAGTCAACAAGACCAGACGGAATATCTAACTTCATCATAAAGAGGATGTCTGAGACAGTTTTGATCCTTCTTACCATCATCCTGAACAACTGTGTCAACAACAACTACATCCCTCAAAAATGGAAAGCAGCGAAGATCATAGCTATCCCGAAGAAAGGTGTCAGGAACATGATCTCCAAATGCAGGCCAATATCTCTCCTCAGCAACTTAAGCAAGCTGTTGCGAGAGCTAATACTAAGGAAACTAAAGAAGTTTTGCAGCGACAAGAACTTAATTCCTGACTTGCAGTTTGGCCTTAGAGAGAAGCACTCAATGCTTCACGTACTCCAAACATTCCAGCATGACATGACTATAGCCCTCAATAGTCATCGTGTCACTGTCGGAGGTTTTTTGGGTGTCATGAAGGCATTCGATAACGTCTGGATAGATGACCTTATACACAAACTACATCTGCTACATTTACCCCCGCCACTTATAAAAATTCTCTTTTCTTTTCTTTCTTCCAGGAATTTCTTTGTGCATTTGGGAAACTGCTCATCAAGTGTGAAAAACATCAAAGCCGGAGTCGCACAAGGTTTGAAACTTGGCCCCTTAGTCTACAGCCTGATATTTATTGCTAAATTCAGCAAAGAAGCTAGTGCAGAACACCTTCAATCACCCCAATCAGCTAATGAGAAGAATGGCCACCGAGCAATGACACTCAGTGTGATGGAAACCCTGGACGCCAATATTTTCACCGACATCGACGAAACAGCCATTTCTTTCTACGTTGACACAGGGTCAGCATACTACCGCAGCTAAGAGCCAACCTTTTTCACCAAACTATACCCAAACCACCAATGGACAACCGGGACAGAACACCCCGAGAACAGCAAAGTCAACCGACTTTTTTAATTTTAGGTTGACATGTATGATATATATTTTTATTTCTTTTAAAATCTAAGCCAATGTACAGGCTGTCCGGCGGGACGGTATACTACGAGTACTTTGTTTTGTCGCCATTTTGGTAAACATTTGTCTTGACAGTCTATATTTGGCAGTCATGAAGTAGACTTGTGGCAAATTTATTATGGAAAAATATTCGTTAAACTAACGTTTTTTAATCGTTAAAAACATTTTATCAAAATCAATCAATGATTACTGTGACGATGAGAAAGTTATGTGAAGAAGAAAGTTATCGTGTAGTGAATTATATCGAAGAAAGAGGGTCTGTAAGTGATAGGTCCAAGCATGGACCAAAACGTACTGCAAAATCGGCTGAAAATATTACTGCTGCTCAAGGAAGTGTTCAAAACAATCCATCAACCTCAATTCGACGCCGTGCCCAGGAGCTTGGTATTCAAAGAACAATTTTGAAAGCTTTTTAACGCCACAACATGTGCTATCAACAAGTGGGAGCCACATAGCATACAGCCAGAATTACAATGGAATTACTGCGAGACTAGTTTCCATAATTGCCGACATTAAAAAAACATTTATCAATATATATATAATATATATATATAGATCCATCCTCTTTTATTTACTCAAAAATTATAAACAAACAAAGTATTATATCTTCCCGATGGACACCCTGCATAACAATAGGCCCCCTTTGTGCCATTAGATTTATATTTTTCAATGTATTTAAGTTAACCCAAATTGTATATATATGCTCAATGAAAATCGTTGGATCGTTAACAGAGATACCTATACCTACAGCTTTTCAAAAAAAAAAGGAACGAAACTAAAATCGTGTTTCTTAATTTAATTGACTAATGTTTTTTTTTTTTTTAAATAAAAATTGAAGAATATTGTAAGGTCAAGCTAAAAATCAATCAAACTTGAAATTTGAACGAAAAATAGGTAATATAAAATAGTTGTCGATATTATTAGAAATCTTTGCAAAGTATGTAATCTTACTTGCCTGATTATCAAACACAGGTACCAAACGTTTAAAATAATTGTCCAGTTTCAATTTCAAACTTCAATTTAAAGTTTTTACCAACAAAATAATCGCATAACCACTCAATATAATGCTTAATTGGAGTTCGCAGAATAGGTTTAAACAAATTTACCCCTACATTAATAAACAGCAGATAACAACGTGCTTGCGTTAATACATTTGTTAAATTGTAATTCTTATCAACAAACGTGTAATTGTCTCTAACGAGTATTAACCTACCAATAACTTTAACTCGCCAAATTCCCACTGATCTCATTAAACACTGGATTGGATAGCGTATCCATAGAAAAAACTTGACTCCATTTGAAGAACTGTTATAAAGTGGCGCTGCCTATTATTTTTGTTATACTGTATGCCAGTATAACATAAAAAAGTGATACTGGGTGCGTTCATCGGCAGAAATCTAAAAATCCAATACTGAATCATGACGTTGAACGCACAAAAATCTGAATTTCCAGCCAAATCTCATATATTTATTTTTTCGGAAATTAAAAATTTAGATTCAATTTTTATCAAAAATTAGTGACTGAAGATGAAGTTACATGTAAGGTGACTGGAAAACCAGTGTTTCCTTTTATTTGAATTATAATACTTTCAAAAATAGTTGGAGCCACACTTTTCATTTGCAACCAAAAAATATAAACAGTTATTACTCCCAAATGCACATTTTCATCGAGTTTTTCCACCAAATCAAATTATTATAAATAAAAACGGGGAAAACTTTCACCTTTTATTATTTTGTTAAAGAAAAACTATGACCGAAATGCAATGGGAAATACTACTTTTTAACCATATACTTTATTTTATTCACTTACAAAAAAAAAAAACAACACGCCACCTTTGTATATAAAATCTATAGTATTATTATGAAAAGACTTTTCGTAGTAGTCTTGATATCTGCTGTGGCGCTGCGGCGACTCCACGTATATTTTTAATCTAATTTCTTAGTTGTCTTAATGTGTAACAGATGTCGCCGCTATCAATTGCCGTCATAATAATACTATAGATTTTATATACAAAGACGCCACTCAAGCAGACCACAGAACACAAAAATAGCTCGATCCACTATTAAGTTCAACTTCAAGGTGCAGGTTCTTCTTTTTTGATTTGTTTTTTAACTTTAATGTGTATGTATTCAGATGAAAATTTTTATCTGAAAAACGAAAGGAAACGTAACGAAAAGTCATCTAAATTTTCAGAGTTTTTGTGACAGCTGGCCAATCAGAAGCCCCAAAAATTCAGACTTCTGGATCCTTGAACGCACGGACTGACAATTTCGAACGTCATAAAAGTGAAAAAGCAAAATACAAGACAAATAAGAAATCTCATAAATATAATGAAAGAATTACTCTCTAAACATGGTAGGTAAAGATTTATATGTGAGTGCCCACTAATGTTTATCATTAATTTATTTGTTTATAAAATCAAAATAAACCCAATGGATGAACGACCAGAGTCACCGTATACAACCATGTTCAGATATGAAAAGGATATTGGATGCGATAAGATCAGGTGCAGGAACTGGTTACTAGGACTAGAAGCTTCTCTGTTTGCATTGACTGTAGTTTCTGTTGTTTTCACAAATAAAAACGTGTAGGTAGTAAACTCAATAAATATTATTGAGTTAAAACGATAGGAAGGTATACAAAATAATGTTTTGCTACGACGGAGACGAACCAAAAAAGATTCAGTTCTTTTTTTTTGGAAGTTAAAATTGAACAGTCAAAACAAACTGAAAGTTGTTGTTGAAATTCCCATATTTCTTCGAATCGTAATGATATTAAAAAACAACAATGCAATCAGAAGGGCTTTGGAGCGTGAGACGATCGAAAGTTTAAGATCTCTATTTGATTATCTCACAAATGTCACATTGAATTGGAATAAAAAAAAATGTTATGCTTTGTAGGGAATACACTACCCATTTTATTATAGAGATCAGTGAGTGGATACAAGTTTTTTATTAATACTGAATGTTTTGAAGCGGTCCAACGTTTATAAATTGTATTATTACTTGCAGATCAATAAAACAGGTAGTAGGTATTTCGAATGCACAGGTACTCGTTGTGAGTCCGAATATTACCATGAAATGTTCTCAAGTTCTTCTTTTAAAAACAAACCTGCAAATTTGTCTTTCTCGCACCTTCAAATAAATAAATCTCCCAATTAACATTTTAACTTGTTTAAGTGTCAATACAAACTAGTTTCTGGCTAGGCTGGGGCATTCACAAAGGAAGTGAGATGAGCCCTCTTCCTCCTGTTCGTCCTGTCACCCTCTGCATAAGTCAGATGTGCTGATGCCCATTCTGCTCATGTGGGTTCCCATCGAGTTGTGACCCGTAAGGATTCCAACCAGGAGGGACAGTCGAGGTCTGCTAAGCTTCAGTAAATATTCTGTTTTTTTCATTGAAGTATCTGGCCAAAGACTTCTTGAAACTCCACAGGAATCAATAGTTGACCATCTGTTATTAGCGGCTTTGAGAAACCTTTGGCGAATTCTGTACTTTTCTTGCTCCAGTGGCATTAGTACCCAGGGTACAATTTGGCTCGGTTCAAGTGATGAACCGTTTTTGGCCAGTTCATCAGCCACTTCATTCCCATAAATGTCACGGTGTCCTGGGACCCATCGAAGGGTGATAGAATTTGTTACGCCGAGTAATTTTAATTCACTACGGCAACGATCGACTAGTTTGGACTTCGTGACAATTGACGAAATGGCTCTGATTGCCGCCTGGCTATCTATGAAGATGTCAATGTTTTTGTTCGTCAGTTCACATCTGGAAAGGTATTTTGCGGCTTCGCAAACTGCAAGCACTTCCGCTTGGAAAACACTGCAAAAATTTGGCAGCCTCAACGATATGTTTAGGGGTCGATTTTCTGAAAAGATGCCTGATCCTACCCCAGCGTCCGTTTTGGAACCGTCTGTAAATACCGATACACAATTTACTTTTAGGACCCGGTTTTCCTTCCATAATTCCCTTGTTGGAATATCTGTAAGTGCGACTGGGTTAAAATCTATGTGCGGTGAAATATAGTCTGTTTGAATGTCTATGTCGGTGAAGTTCATTATTTGTTGGGGTAATAAGCCCCGAAAATTAAGCTGTTAGTCGAGGACATCGCTCTTGCAATGTGACCTCGAATAAGCTTCAGCGAGAAATTATCTATCCTGTTTATGTTGGCCCCGTTGTATAGAGCCAGGTTGGAATAGTAGTGTTTGTACTCCAACTCTGGAGTTCTGTGAAATACAAGGCAGCGTCGAAAAAACTTCCTCTCAAACACCCGAATCTTTTCCATTTGAGATGGGGCAACGTTGAACCAAACCGGGCATCCATAGGCAATCATCGGCCGGATAAGGGCCATGTAGCAAATCACCTTCACCCTGCTGTCAAGCCGGCTGCTTTAAAACAACCGTTTCGTCAGGGCAAAGGCTCCCCTAGCCCTGGCAAAGGCAACATTTATATGTCTGTCGAAATACAAATACTGATCCATCCAGATGCCAAGGTACTTTACTACACTTTTACTCGCCAGTGGATGTCCATTTGGCCCTACGATCACCAGCTTGCGCCAGTTCTTTCTCGTATCCTTTGTGGCTCTAAGCAACGGAGTCCTAAACAAGATAGTTTCTGATTTCTGAAAGTTGATTTTCAACTTCCAGTCATCGCAATATCGCTGAATCTTCTCGAAGTCACGCTGCAAAAGAATCCTGATGACCTCGATTTTTGGAGCTGTTCTGTACGCAATTAGATCGTCGGCATACGCAATTGCCTGAGTTAGACTACTTATCAGATCGCTGGTGTATATGCTGAATAGAATCGGCGAGTTGACCGCTCCCTGCTGAAGACCATTTTTAATATTAAAGGTTGTGGCAGAAGTTACATAGCCACTTTTGACAACAAACTTTCTGCCATTGAGCATATCATAAAGCATATATAATAGTGGTTTACTAATGCCAAGTCTGGTCAGCTTTAGATAAAGACCCTCTAACCATATGGTGTCGAAGGCCTTCTCCAAATCAACCAGACAGGCACCCGTACACTGCTTCTTAGATTTGTTCCATTGGACATCAGAAACGAGTTTCGACGCGGCATGAATGGTGTCATATCCCGCCTTAAAACCGAACTGATTGTCCGGTATGATATTATTGTCCTCTGCCCACTTAGACAGAGCTCTATTGATAACTTTTTCGAATACCTTGCTGATACTCGGAAGAAGACTTATCGACCGGAGATTCGCCGGATTGGAGTTGTCCTTTCCCTTTTTCGGGAGAGGATGCACCACAGCTGTCTTCCACCGCACTGGATAATATGCATTATTCAGAGCGTTGTTAAACAGAGTGGTATAAATGTCTACTGCTTCTTGAGGTAAATGTCGAAGTACAACGTTGGATATGCCATCGACTCCTGCTGACTTCTTCTTCTTTAATGAATCGAAGATGAGCTGGAGCTCCGCCTTCATAATTAACAGGGAACTGGGCCCATTTCGCTCGGCGATTATGGCGTTTGCCAAATGATCTTCATTGAGCCCGGTGAAACCAAGGTTCTCTGATCGCCATTGCGTGATGTCATTCCGAAAGTAGAAGTGATGGAGCAAGGCTCTGTTTTCCAGGTCATGATTCGGGCGAATGCACGCATTCACCTTATACACTTGCTGGAAAGCAGCCCCCACAACCTGCACTTTCTCCTGTGGATCTTCGACAATAAAGAGGTCATCGTCCAAGACGGCGTCCTCTGAATTAATTCCTGCTGTCAGAAGTACGTCTCTGTTGTCTGTCGTTCTCTGAAGCTTGATACACGGAAAATCGTTCTGATCATTCCTTCTAAATATCTTGTTAATTTGCGGAAACATGCTCGGGTCGCTAGCATTAACGGCCCGAATTTTGTTGTCCCAATACAAATTAATTGACAACCGATAGTTCTCTTTAATTAGTTGGTTGATGTTTTTGATCGACGACTTCAGTGTCCTAATCTCCAGATGGTGAGGGTCAGTAAACCGTCGGTACAAGAGTTTTAGTCTTGTCAGCAGTCCACTTTTTTGTCTGTGTAGTGCGTCAATGGTTGCGTTTCGATACATGTCGGTTGCGTCCCGTTGCTTGTATTTCGGTATTGTTCTGTTCATTGTTCGTTTGATTGTCTCATCCATTTGTTCTAGGTATTGGTCTATTTCGTTATTTGTCAAATTCCTGTCATTTGGTGGGGATATGTTGTTCGAACTGATTTCGCTCGATAAGGCGTTGGTAAAGCGTGGCCAACGCACCTTACTGTAATTGTAAGTATGCACAGGTACATACTCATCCAACTCCACGAGCTCGTTCGGAAGCTGATTTACGGCTGTGAGTCCGCAGTGATCACTGTCGTACTCGATCGTTCGTAAGCAGTTTCTTGGTCTTTGACCCACAGTGTCAGTATTGTCAGTCTTGCGTCTGTAAGCAATAGATCCAGATAGGCACTGCTTCTTGGAAACGATGGCAGATCCGTAGCCAGCAGGTCGACACCATACTCAGTGTTGTATTGACTCATCCAATTAAAAAGATGAATACCTCTTTGATTTTGAATTTGATTTCCCCAATCTTGGTGTTTGGCATTCAAATCACCGGCCATGAGATAGTAATTTTCTTCCAAGCTCAAGCGTAAACCAGATTTTAGTCAACTGAGGGCAAAGCGGCGTCAAAATCGTGGCGTACGCTGACGATATTGTTATAATGGCATCAGGAAAATTTGTCCCCACTCTGTGCGAGCTCCTACAAACAGCCCTTTACAAGCTCAGTAATTGGGCCAGTAGATGTGGAATTAATATCAACCCACTGAAAACAGAATTGGTTCTGTTTACGAGAAGACGAAATATTCCAAATATAAATACCCTAACCATCAATGGGACGCCACTCCATATAACTGGTACGGCGAAATATCTTGGTTTAGTTATAGATCGTTAACTTAACTGGAAAGAGAACATTAAAGAAAGGGAAAAAAAAAGCTGCAATATCCTTCTACATATGCAGTAGAATTTTTGGGAAGAGATGGGGTCCCAGCCCCAAGACCATTCATTGGATGTACACAGCCATTGTAAGACCTATCCTGACGTACGCCTGTCTGCTTTGGTGGCCAGCCTTGGATAAGGCAATCAATCTTAAAGCCATGACCAAAGCTCAGAGACTGGCATGTATCGGCATAACTAGTGCCATGAGAACCACTCCAACCGCAGCCCTAGAAACTTTCCTCTCACTTGCCCCACTCGATCTGTTCACGAAAGAATTGGCGGCCAAAAGTGCTCTACGACTTAAAGAGTGAAAACATTGGAAAAAGGGCCACTGTGGTCACAGTACTATAATGAACTTCACCGACATAGACATTCAAACAGACTATATTTCACCGCACATAGATTTTAACCCAGTCGCACTTACAGATATTCCAACAAGGGAATTATGGAAGGAAAACCGGGTCCTAAAAGTAAATTGTGTATCGGTATTTACAGACGGTTCCAAAACGGACGCTGGGGTAGGATCAGGCATCTTTTCAGAAAATCGACCCCTAAACATATCGTTGAGGCTGCCAAATTTTTGCAGTGTTTTCCAAGCGGAAGTGCTTGCAATTTGCGAAGCCGCAAAATACCTTTCCAGATGTGAACTGACGAACAAAAACATTGACATCTTCATAGATAGCCAGGCGGCAATCAGAGCCATTTCGTCAATTGTCACGAAGTCCAAACTAGTCGATCGTTGCCGTAGTGAATTAAAATTACTCGGTGTAACAAATTCTATCACCCTTCGATGGGTCCCAGGACACCGTGACATTTATGGGAATGAAGTGGCTGATGAACTGGCCAAAAACGGTTCATCACTTGAACCGAGCCAAATTGTACCCTGGGTACTAATGCCACTGGAGCAAGAAAAGTACGGAATTCGCCAAAGGTTTCTCAAAGCCGCTAATGACAGATGGTCAACTATTGATACCTGTGGAGTTTCAAGAAGTCTTTGGCCAGATACTTCAATGAAAAAAACAGAATATTTACTGAAGCTTAGCAAACCTCGACTGTCCCTCCTGGTTGGAATCCTTACGGGTCACATCTCGATGGGAACCCACATGAGCAGAATGGGCATCAGCACATCTGACTTATGCAGAGGGTGTCAGGACGAACAGGAGGAAGAGGGCTCATCTCACTTCCTATGTGAATGCCCCAGCCTAGCTATAAATAGGAAAAATGCCCTCGGAGAATACTTTTTCGACGAATTGGGCGACATCTCGTCTTTGCCACTTAAAAACATCCTCAACTTCATCCAAAGATCAGGATGGTTTAGGGAGGCACCTCAAATCTAAAACTTCACTTAACCTTCCCTCCTTAACTTCCCATTCCTTCATTTCCCCCACCCTGTGGAGCACAATGGATCCACTGAGATCCGAGTGAGGTGATGCGGCTTCCCGCATCATCACCCCACCTAACCTAACCTAACCTAAGCTTAAGCGTAGATAATCGAAAAGTTTTTCAAGCTCTGTCATAAAATCAGTTGGCTGAGGTGATTCCGGTGCATAAGCCACGATCACATACATTCGCTTCCCCTGTTGGAGAGGAATGCATACGATGCACGCCTCTAACAGCCGAAATCTGCGCAGATCACTATTATATATAACTTTATGATTAATGCCTTTTCATATGAAGATTGCGACGCCCCCCCTTGAGTGGAGTTGGGTCGATCTCTTCTAACGATATTGTAATTGTTGTTAGTCAACTTATGTTTCTGGTTCAGCTTAGTTTCACTGGCCATAAACACATCTGGACTTTGGTCTTTCAACAATTGGAAAAGATTAGCTCTACGTTCGGTCCTAGTCAGTGAATTTACATTCACAGCAAGGATCCGAAGAGGCCTCTCCGACAGCGCGCCTTTAACCTCTTATTTGCGTTAGGCTAGGCAAAACAGAGTAGAGATAGTCTACCCTAGTCGCCTGCTCCTTTATCTGGTTGTGAAGTCCTGTCAACTGGCCTTGAATTGCCAGCAATATACTTCTTATTTCGGCCTGAGCGTCCGGCGCCTTTTGCACTAGAGCCGGTGGGGCTACCTTAGATGCAGGCTGTACTGTTTTCCCCTTCCTGCCGCCATTTGGGCGTAGGATATTTGGGGATTGACAGGCGTTGCTGTAGGAGCACGCGTTGATGGGCGTATCTCTACCGCTGTTTGCTTAGCCGCTTTATTGGTGCACATTTGCTGAAAAGCTGAGCAACCCCGATAATTAGCAGGGTGCCCCTCCTTTCCACAAAGTGCACATTTAAGCTGGGTCATGTCTTCGACCCGTTCCTCACCGAGCTTACACTCCCTCTTTATGTGGTCCTCACCGCACTTAACGCAGCTCGACTGCATTTCACAGTTTGCTGCAGCGTGGCCAAACCTTTGGCAGCGCATGCATTGAAGCATGTCGCCACGTCTCTTTAATTTATCCCAAGTAACAACCTGGTAGTTGAGGACGGAGATACTCCTCAACCTATCCAGTTTGCTGTTGGGCGATAGATGAAGTAGGAAGAATGGCAAAGACCGCTTCTCACGTCTGGCTCTGACTGTAGCGAACGGCTTCACCCCGATAAAGTCGAGATCGTCGCTCGCTTTTTGACGGAGCTCATTTAAGAGCACCTGTGGTTCCGTGCAGGAGTCTATGCCCCTCAAGAGAACCGTTTGGTATTTATCCACTTTGGGGGTAAAACTGAAGAACTCAGTCGTGGATTGTTTTAACAATTCTTTTATAATTTTGTGCTGCTGTGGCTGCTGCTGGTGTTCTCCTCGCTGCTGCTGACTCCGCTCCTGTGGTTTTTGCTGCTGTTGCTGTTGTATTTGTTTTCTCGGTCGTTGCTCCTTCGGCTGCTGCTGTTGTTGTTCCTTTGGCACTTGTTGTTGTTGCTGCTGCTCTTGAGCATTAAGGTCTGGCTGCTTGTTTTTCGGTGGCAGCTCCTGCTGTGGTGTTGCTTTTTGCGGCGCCTGTATCGCTTTTTTTCGCTCGCGCTCCTGTCTCTCTCTTTCAAAACGATCCTCTTGCTTATTTTTGAGAGCTTGGATCAGAGGGGTCACGATGGAATTAAGGCATTCCATCTCCCCTCGAATTTCATCGATTTTTTGGCTGATAGCCTGCTCGTCAAGTGCGTCTTGTACCTCATTTTCCTCTTCGGAGGACGCCTCTGGTGATGTGAGGTCAACAAGTAGATTGCTGTTGCTGTCCCCCGTTGTATACAATCCCTCGCCACCCTCTGACATATATTCGATGTTATCGTCGGATGGCGAGGTATCCAGCTGTTCTTGTATTTTTGCTGCTGCTGTGGTTTTGGCTGTGCGCGCCGTCTCCTTCACCTCAACTGGCAGCTGGGCTGAGTTGATGGTGGAGCGGCGCTTCACGAGGTTCGGCGCACAGCTAATCCTCTTCCTCCTCTTATTTTTAGTGTTGGCTGTTGTTGCCGTTGGTGGGTGTGCCGTTCTTGCTACGGCACTTGTTGATGGCGTGGCTGGTGGTGCCATCGCTTGCTTTGTTGTTGTTGTTGCTGTTGCTACGGCATTTACTGCAGCTTTGGTTGCTGGTGCCATAGCTGGCCTTATTATAGTTGCTGGGACACCTTTCGACGATGTCTCCGCCGTGTTGTTAGCTGCCATTAGCTGCTCCTCCCACTCAATGAAGTTTTCGACTTCTCTATTAAGGAAAAAAGGAGCCAAATAATAATTGTTGCCCGACTGGGATTCGAACCCACTACCCCTGGATTCTCGGTCGGCCACCACTACCTCTGTGCTATTGCACTATTAAATAAAGTTGGTTATAATATGTACTTTGAGAAGTCACTCCGATTTTAATTGAATATCACTGTGAAAGCCGATAACGTGCGCACACTTCCACAGATCGAGATCGACTGATCCAGCGCGCTACCCACTAGACCATTCCCCATTTAAAAGACTCGTATACAAATTTTAATGCATTGATACACTTCACGTTTACAACTTCACAGCCTTTACAATTTCACTAGCAACATAAATGAGTAGTAAAGGCCATGTGTTGGATTTATAAAATAACCTAACTCGAGAATTTAATCAAAACTTATACTACACTATACATTTAAAGAAAAGTGTACTTTTTTACTGTTGGTGTGCAAGAACATACGAGTTTTTGATTAAACCACTAATATTTGTTTCCATACATTCTTATGCCAGGGTCTTTGGAAATAAATAAATGAATACATTTTTAAAGATCGTAAGTATTACTTCCATTTCTATTGAACCAAAATTTTGATACTAAATTTTCTGGTCGTTAGAACGAAAAATATAAATCGTTACAATCATTCATCTCGTAATTAAATTTTGGGCAAACGATTATATTTATATTTATATATTGTCAGCTTTAGCAACAACTTGAATTATAACAGCATGTACGTGCAATCTATTTGTGTTTAACATTTAACATCTTTTACAAACCAAACGAAATAACTTACGAAAGAAGGCAATAATTTCAAAAAGCTTGCTACCAACATTTTATGAAGCATTATATTTCCTTACGCAGGGCAACTTCTGTCAGTCGCAAAATAAAATAGCTCACGAAAGAAAGTAATCATTTGAATAAATTTGCTTCCAACATTTTATAAAAATTATCTGTCAGAAGCAAAATGAATCAGCTCACCAAAGAAGGCAATCATTTCTTAGAGTTTGCTATACTAACATTTAATAGGAATTTCCTTACAGAGGGCAACATCTGTCATTAGCACAAGAAAATAGTTCAATGAAAAGACAATTATTTCAATAGTTTTGTTTTAAACATTTTATTTTATCTTTCCAAACAAATTACAAAATTCCTTTTGATCGGTATAAAAAAGATATAAAAGAATAAATGCTGAATTCATTGCATCCATTTCAGAACGATTTTTGGGTGTGGAGATATTCGCAAAAAATCAATTTATTTTGGAATATATGTGTGCCATTTCCCAATTAACATACTCTCAAGAGCTAAGCTCCCATTTTCTCAAAAAAAAGCTCATAGTACTTTTTTAGATCTTATTGCTTAACTTAAGACATGATCTGTCATAATGAAACATAAATTTGTCTCATAGTGTTTTCATTAAATGATGTAAGCATTTTTCTTGGATCAAATCACTTTAATCTTATACCTAGAACAATTATTACTCCTGTATGTAAATTGAAAGTCTTATAATAATTTTGTTTTCAAATTTAAACTCTAAACGTTATTTTTAAGTCTTTAAAATCTCTTAACAAGAGCTAATAAAGTAACAACTACAAAACTCTAACTATAGGATTCATAAGAGATGTTGCACTGACAGCAGCTTTATTTAACTCATACAACAGTCGTTCTTTGTTTTAACGTTTTGTATGTACATTGTTTTCTGGCGTTAAGTTTTCTATGGGTCTGGCTACCTGAAGGAAACATTGGATGCTGATGCCGATTACTATTTAAAATGTTTTTAATTTTGTGACGAATGTGAACTTTCGGTGATAGACTTTCTTTTTATTTTGTTTCGGTGTAATATAAGGTTTTTCAAACAAAATAACG
Organism: Dasysyrphus albostriatus; assembly: GCA_946251815.1. Taxonomy (NCBI): domain Eukaryota; kingdom Metazoa; phylum Arthropoda; class Insecta; order Diptera; family Syrphidae; genus Dasysyrphus; species Dasysyrphus albostriatus. The sequence goes on along the minus strand of OX276335.1, from coordinate 158,124,179 downwards.
CTTGAAAATTTGACTAAAATATTAATGTAACGGCGTAAGCCCATTGTAAACATATTAACTTTTTAAACTTCGTAAGTCTGTCACAATTTGTATGGAAAATTAGAGAGATTTACGGAGCTTAAAATTTTGCTACGTCTATTTAATTTTAATTTTTAATTTTTTGATATTCTTTGTTCATTTGTTCCAAAAATTATGACGTTATAATGAAGATTTATTGTTCAGAAAAGGTAATGCATAAAATTTAATATTTCAAACTTTGAGATTTCATCTTTTTTTAAACATCAACAATAATTCACATTCTTAAGAAAAAAGGGAACGCATCACCGATTTGTTCTCGGTTCGTTTGATAGATGTCAAAATAAAGTCGCATTAAAGCATCGGACTTCTCATAAAAAAGTGTTTATTTACATACCAACATAAATGGACAACACTCTCATAAAAATGTCCTTTTGAGAGTTAAAAGTATCGATACGACAGCAGCCATATTTAAATTTGAACGAAGTGTTTTTTGTATAGTTTGAGGGTTACCGTGATATGAAATTAAATTTTGAAATAATTTTTTTGGTTTTCCATTATGATGAATTTATTTAAGGTATATTTATATATATACATGTATTGATATTGATGTTTATTTTGTTCAACATTAAATACAAAAGAAGTATTTTTACAAGTATATTCGTAATGAGTAGTTTTGTATATAAATACTGTGCTTAAGTTCTTTGTCTCTTAGGAGCATCATCAAATTGAAATAATGACATTTATTTACAGAGCATCAGAAATTCGCACTGTATAGTGACAAAATTGAAAGTCAGTAATCATTGACAGTTTCGTTATAAGAAACGTGAAAAAAATATTTAAAAAAATAAATTCTAACTTATTATTTTTTCATTAAAACGTCTCTAAAGCTCTTGTAAATTCTTAAATTACAAAAAACAGGCATACACGAATAAGACCATCAATTCGACATATTATCCGCTATTACATCTTTTTCGTCATATAACATGAGTAAATACCATACATAATGTCAGCATAAAAAGTATTATTCTTATTCAAAGCAAACATCAAGGTAACCCTTTTTGCAATTCAAAATAAAATTAAAATAATTTAAATATCAATTATTTTGAAAGCGCTTCGTTATTTTTCGAAGTAAAATGTGTAAGTTAGTACAAAAAGTTTCAATCGCACTAAGATTTAACTCCACATATGTGACAAACTATAATTATACTAACGTCACCATGAAATGAAAATATAAATTCACACATTCATTTTTCAACATGAGACAATGACGATGACACATACAGACATAAATACTTCGTACTAAGTTTTCGTAGGAAGTATACAAATGTGAAAGATAAATATCTGTTTTTTTTATTAAACGCATACTCCTTCTCTTTTCATCAACTCCTACAAGAAGTGACGCATTCTCCTAACATTCATCCCATAGGAACAATAAAAATGTTTCTATAAGAGGAAATTAACTCCTATAAGTGGGCCATTTAAGGCTTCTTAGATTTCCATAAGGATGTAGAAGTACTCTCCTAGAGTTAGTATAACTCCCGAAATAAAGTCTCACAATCCTCTAGGAAACTCTCATGAGAGGAAAATTGTTACTTGGGTTGAGTGTAGACTTGAGGCAAAAAAAAAATCAAAAAAAAAAAATAAATATTGAAAAGTGCATTCATTTTTTTTACGTAGCTCTGTTAGTTTAAAAACAAATATATTAACTAGTGAATTTGTACAAAAATAAGCAAAACATAGTTATTATTATCATTAAAATAAAAAAAACACAATACAAATTCAACCAAAAAACACATCAGTCGAGGAGCACATCGGCGAGTGCGTAGATTTTATCGTTAATCGACTTTGAACACTTGAAATCTACATTGATAAATATCATTGATAACTTCGTATTAATTTTTCAATACGTTTTGATAGTTAAATTTTTTCATAGTATATTTGTTTTTAATCTATTAAAGTAAATGACGAACACTTTCGAATATTTGCTTAACCCGATGCTGAATACTTTGAACTAAAGAGAAATGTCAAATCTCTCAGCTGTGTGTTACAAGTTTTTTTAAGCAAGCCGTATATAAAATGTTTTTATTTACTTTCAGTCAAACAACTTGGACAGGCCTTAAACAGGCCTTCTTGCCAATCTCAATTTAAAAGTCACTAAACAGGCTATTATCAAAAATTTATATTGGAAACCGGTTGGCTTGTATAAATAAGCCTTATTTAAGTTCTATTCAAGCTATAGCTAACTAAATTCGAAAAATCGGACCTTATACAAGTTAAATTGTTAGTTGGGCTAGGCATCCATCTACCATAATAAGGGCAAGTAGAGTAATAGTGCTGTTTTAAATAAATATTAAGTAAACATATACAGTCGTATTTATAAACTTTGTCTAACTTTAGAGAGCCGTTCAACTCCAAAAAGTCATTAATAAACTTTCTTTATTGTTGTCTTAAAGTTGTCTAACTTGGACAACGGCATCGGTTGTCTAAGATTTGTCTAAGTTGACATTTTATATAATTAAGTAAGGCATATATCCAACTATTAAGAACTTTTAAAAAACTGTTTAACTAGTCAACCGCCTAAAAAATCTAATAAATATGGCTGATAAATTTTTGAAGCTTAACTATTTATTTCTAAGACTATCAAAGAATAAAGAATGCACACCTTATCAAAAACGTTCCTAGGTAGGAACCTAATACATATTTAACCTTATCTTCCTAATGTTATTATTTAATAAATGAAGAATGATATCTTTCTATTATAGGAACATAATGTACCTACATACATAGCTTTTTTCCTTTCCAAACTGTTGGATCAAATATTTACTTGCCTCAATTCAACACATGCTAATATTCACCTGTAATTATTTCCGTTACCATTACTGTTATCAGTGGCGATTCCTCTCAGTTGGCTAGGTTGGCTAAGCCAACCCTAAGATTTCGGCTTAGGAACGTACTACAAATTGTTTGGATTCATAATATCCTTTTAAATAAAAAACCGTTATAAAACCAGAAAAACCTATTTATATCGAGCCATTCATTGCAACCACTGATCTCTATATTTACTGGAGAGTGTATTCCTTATAATGTTGAATAGTTTTTTTGCTTCCATTTGAAGTTGACAATAAGGTGGTCGGCTTCATAATTTGACGTCTACATTTACACAAAAAAACGTGTTTCCAAGATGTCAATCTGAAGAAAGAGAAACAGACCAATGAAATGAAGGGGAAAAACTTTGTTTGAGTTTGTTTTATTATTTTTTTTTTTCATTAAGTAATTCGCTGTGTGCATTTTGTTTGTGCTATTATTTTTCAATGGCATTAGAATTATATCATTAGAAAAGTGTTTAAATAGGTAATAGTAAATATGTAGATGGGAGCCACTGACTTCGTTCATTATTTCAATTTCAAACAAGTTGAAACAAATGGTGATTAGTGTGATGAGGGGAATGCGATTACACAGTCTGTGTTTTTTTATGATTTACCTCCTTGTCACACTCTTAACGTTTGTAATTCCGTTTCATTTAGCATTCATTCATTTGTGAATGAAATAAAATTACAAACAGAACAATGTTAGCAAACAGATTTAGGGGGGAGCAACGAACGGAGATTTGACGTCTTCATAGTAGATTATTTTGTTTTTCTTGTTATACAGTTATATTGTATACAAAAATGTTGTCAGCTTCATAATATAACAAATCTGCAAATGGAAGCAACTTTCTTTTGTCGATACGCTATCCAGTGTATTATAGATATCAGTGATTGCAACCCTTACGTGCTGTATTAATCCCATACAAAGTATCTCCTAATAATATTTTGCTTTCAATTTCGGGATTGTGTTGGCGCAAATTTTGTGCGTCAGCAATTCCATACAAACTACCCTATATTCTCGATGTGCTTTCTCATTCTCTCTTTAAGAACAGACCGACAAAAAAAACCACACAGGTTGGCTCTACTAAAAGAGCCAACCTGCTCTACTAAAAGAGCCAACCTGTGTGGTTTTGGGTAAAGCAAAATTGAAACTACTTGGGTTACACTTGATAGTGTGTTCCCTAAAAAGTATAACAGTTTTTTTTACTCCAATTGAAGATGATATTTGTTAGGCAAGATCACTTTTTGACGTCTGCCGTGCACCAAAGATTATCGAATAGGGATCTTTTATTTTACTACGTCTCACCCTCCAAAACCCATTTGATTGTGTAGTTGTTTTTCAATTTTATTTCGAGTCGAAGAATTATGTGAATTGCGACAACAACTTTCAGTTTATATTAACTGTTCGATTCTATACTTCCAAATGAAAAGAATTGTGATTCTTTTTTGCTTCGTCTCCGTCGTTGCAAAAGATTATTTTATATACCTACCTATCCTTTTAACTTTATAGTATTTATTCAGTTTACTACCTACATGTTTTTATTTGTGAAAACAACAGAAACTACAGTGAATTCAAACAGACGCTTCTAGTCCTAGTAACAAGTTCCTGACCCTCTTTTCGCATCACCTAATCGCATCTTTTATCGTTTTTACATCTGAGCATGGTTATAATGCCCCTAACTGCTCCTCAATTGGGTTTATTTTTATTTTATAAACAAATAAATTAGTTAGAAATATTAGTTCTTTATAAAAAGGTAGTGGGCATTCACATTTAAACCTTTACTTACCTTGTTAAGAGAATAATTTTTTCATTACTTTTATGAGATTTTGTATTTGTCTTGCATTTTGCTTTTATACTTTTTTGAGGTGTGAAATTGTCAGTCCGTGCGTTCAAGGATACAGAAGTCTGAATTTTTGGGACTTCTGATTGGCTAGCTGTCATAAAAGCTCGGAAAATTCGGATGACTTTTCGTTACGTTTTCTAATAGCTAATAGAGTATTAATACATGTCAAAAAAGTGGGGAAATAAAATGTGTATAGTGTGGAAACAAAATATGACAGGTATTAATACAAGATGTGACAGCCCATCTTACACAGCTCTCCATACATGATTTGAAATGTATTAATACTTTACAATTTTTAGGGTTGATTCTAATTGTAAAATACATTTCATCTGTGTGTTAACACCACTGATCTCTATATACACTGGATAGTGTATTCCTTATAACAGTTTTTTTGCTTCCATTTGAAGATGACAATTAGGTGGTCGGCTTCATAATTTGACGTCTAGATTAACACAAAAAAAAAACATGTTTCCAAAATGTTTCCAAGAAAGAGAAACAGATCAATGATATGAAAGGGAAAAACTTTGTGGGACTTTATTTTATTATTTTTTTTTTTTGATTAAGTTATACATTGTGTACATTTTGTTTGTGCTATTATTTTCCAATGGCACTAGAATTATATCAATAGAAAGGTGTTTCAATAGGTAATAGTAAATATGCAGATGGGATATGGGAACCATCGACTTCGTTCATTATTTTAGTTTGCAAACAAGTTGAACAAAACCAGCTGATAAGTGTGATGAGGAGAGTGCGATTACATAGTCTGTGTTTTTTTACGATTTTACCTCCTTGTCACACTCTTTACATTTGTAATTGCGTTTCATTTAACCATTTGTGATTGAAATGAAATTACAAACAACAATGTTAGCAAAGAGATTTGGGGGGGGGGGGAACAGCGAACGGAAATTTGACGTCTTCATAGTGGATTATTTTGTATAAATTGTGATACAGTCATATTGTTATACAAAAAAGTAGTCAGCTTCATACTATAACAATTCTTCAAATTGAAGCAACTTTCTTATGTCGATACGCTATCCAGTGTATTATAGAGATCAGTGGTTAACACAAGTTTGGCATGTTTTAATACAAGCCAGTGTGGAAGAAAAATTTGAAAGTCATATTTCCCACAAATTTGACAGTCACAAAAAATTCTTTCCCACTTTCAATTTGACATGTATTAATACTTAGTGGGCTAGTGTGGAAGGGCTTTAAAAAATGAGTCAGGTCAAAAGAGAATAATCTGCACCTTGAAGTGGAACTAAATAGTGGATGTCGCTATTTTTGTGTTCTGTTGTCGATTTTATTTTGTAAGTGAATAAAATAAAAAATATGGATAGAAAGTACTTAGTTTTTCCCATTGCATTTTGGCCTTAGTTTTTATTTAACAAAATAATAAAAGGTGAAAGTTCTCCCCATTTTTATTTAAAATAATTTTTATTTGGTGGAAAAACCCCACAGTACAAAAATTAAAGGTAATATACTGCACATGATGTCAAAAATCGGTTGTCAGATAATGAACAAAAACAAAAAACAAAAAAACAAATAATTCTAAGAGACCTTGTCAAATTGGAAGTGGCTGCATTCAATGCATCAATTTCAATTTCAGTAATGAGGATTCAGATTTCTACAGAAATATGTATATTTAAATGTTTAATTTGAAATGTGTTGAGCATGCCACAGCACACATTCAAAGAACTGACAGGGGCCTCTGAGATTTTGACACATGTGCGAACTTGAACGAAAATGAAAACCTGGAAGATATTACCTTTAATATTTTAATTTGGGAGTAATAACTGTTTATATTTGTTGGTTCAATATGAAAAGTGTGGCTTCAACTATTTTAGAAAGTATTATATTTCAAATAAAAAAAGAACACTCGTTTTCCTGTCATCTTACGTATAACTTAATCCTCAGTCACTAATTTTTGATTAAAATTTAATTTCAATTTTTATTTCCGAAAAAAAATCTCCTTTACAATCACTTTCAGTAAATAAACAAGTAAACACAAGATTTTGGTAGAAAACAAATATATGAAATTTGGCGGAAAATTCAGATTTATTGTGCATTCAACGTTACGATTCAGTACTGGATTTTTAGATTTCTGCCGATGAACGCACCCAGTTTCACTTTATGTTATACCTGCATATAGTATAACATATTATTTTATTTCTATGTATAAGCTATCCAGTTTATATATAGATCAGTAACTAATACCAAGGAACATATAGTAACAAGATATTGCATCTAGTGTAAAATTTCGCAGTTAAGACGCTAGTACAGTGGTGACCCACTGATACCTATATACACTGGATAGTGTATTCCTTATAATGTATAACAGTTTTTTAGCTTCCATTTGAAGATGACAATTAGGTGGTCAGCTTCATAATTTGACGTCTACATTAACACAAAAAACCTGGACCCATGTTCTGTAACTATCGAATCGATAAAAATAGTCGAGAACCGTTGAGAATTGGAACAAAACTCATTTTATCGCATCATCGGGTTTCTGTAACTTTGACAATCGTTAATTTTATCGACTGAAACAATCGGAATAGAAATCCTGGAAAAATTCGATAAAATGGGTTTCTGTAACTCAGAAAATCGATAAGTTTTTCATTTTAAATGTCAAAACTTATCGCTTACCAAAAAGCTGGCGAGATAAAAGGAATGAAGAGATAAAATTTAATACAATGAATACAATTTATCCATTTTTAAATAGAAGTTGCTTATTAATGGCAAAATTTTATTTTTAGGAATGGACAAGGGTAACAGCACTTTGAACGGTGAAAAAACGGCATGCAAGTTCCATAAAATTGAACAATTTTATTGGAGCTTTGAGGAACCTGCCCGTGCACAACACCACATTTAGTTTGTGAAATCCATGTGCCAGAAGAATTAATTTGACCATAATAGAATTTGTGTATCGATTTTTGATCTTAAAAATAGATGCATATAGTGAGCAATGTCTCACAATCAAACGGCCAACGCAATGCTTGAAAATAAAACGATCTTGATTTCACAATAGTCACATTCACGTTTGTTTGTATTTTATTTGTCCTACTGGACATTGGCTTTGTGCCTGTTCTATAGACCGCACCTTACCATCAGTCACTGAAGCTGTTGAAAAGAAAGAAATACCTAAATACGCTTCTTCGCAAACACGTCGAAGATTAAAATTTTTTCGGAGATAGAAATTAATAAAAACAAGTTATTTTTGTGTTAGGATGATGATAAAAACCGGGATTTGTATTTTTCATTTTCACAAATTAAGCTTGGTACAATCGCTCTCGTGGTAAATAGTTGGATCATGCAAGCAGCCTTTAGGTGATGACATATCAATTTTTGTTCGAACACAGCATTTCCAATCGGCTCTATCGGATCTAAGTAACATTTCCTTCCACAGAACCATGTTTTTATCAACACCTTAAAAAAAAGATTTAACATTTATTCCAATTTATAAGATCTCTTCTTATATTTCATTAAAATGGATATTTGACTTAATTTCTAGCATCTCCAAATCACCCAGAATCATGTTTTCGAATTCGACTGTTTCCTTAGCTGGATTTGTATCGTTGAAACGCATAATGGACATGGACAGGCTTTATTTTTTAAGAAATTAATTTGACCATTTGCAGCATATAACACAGGACGCACTTTTCTCATTTTAAAGATTTGCTAAAGATGTTTCTGTAGACAAAAACTGAATTTTTTGCAAATCCTAACTAACTCGGTTTCATTTGCTTTAAGACCTTGACGTCCTGTAAGTCTTTAAAATTTAATAGGATAACTTCACGTCACAAAAATTCAATTAAAGGACCACAAAAATAAAAATGTTAAAAATACACACGTCGTGACTTAAAAAAAAAGAATTATTTTGCTTTTGATATGTCAATATGACATTTCCACTTACCGCCTTCCAATGGAAATTCCAGTCAAAATAGTTCAGGTATTGAAGTTATCGCGTTCAGTTACAGAAACCCGATTTTTTCCAGAGGCGATAACTGAGGAATGAGTTGTTTCATTTTTTAACGATTCGAAAAGTTATCGCCTGAGTTACAGAACATGGGTCCTGTTTCCAAAATTTCAATCTGAAGAAAGAGAAACAGACCAATGATATGAAAGGGAAAAACTTTGTGGGAGTTTATTTTATAATTTTTTTTTCATTAAATTATTCATTGTGTACATTTTGTTTGTGCTATTATTTTCCAATAGCACTAGAATTATATCAATAGAAAGGCGTTTAAGTAGGTAATAGTAAATATGTAGATGGGATATGGGAACCATCGACTTCGTTCATTGTTTCAGATTGCAAACAAGTTGAACAAAACAGCTGATAAGTGTGATGAGGAGAATGCGATTATATAGTCTGTGTGTTTTTACGATTTTACCTCCTTGTCACACTTTTTACATTTGTAATTCCGTTTCATATAACCATTTGTGAATGATATAAAATTACAACCACAACAATGTTAGCAAAGTGATTTGGGGGGGGGGGGGGGAGCAACGAACGGAAATTTGACGTCTTCATAGTGGATTTTTTTGTATAAATTGTTATACAGTCATATTGTTATACAAAAAAGTGGTCAGCTTCATAATATAACAATTCTTCAAATGGAAGCAACTTTCTTATGTCGATACGCTATGCAGTGTATTATAGAGATCATTGTGGTGACCCCATCGATGTGTGAGTGAGAGCTCCGTCAATGCATACGTTTTATAATCGTGTCGTCGGTGGCGGTCGCCGTGTCATGGCCAGAGTATATCAATTACCAAGAAGCCAAGCTTTTGTACGTTTCACCCTCCAAAACCCATTTGTTTACATTGTTGTATTTTTTAATTTCACTTCGTGACGATGAATAGATTTGAATTGCAACAACAATGTAACGCGGTGAGATTTATTTGTTTTGACAGCTCAGTTTTTTTTCTTTTGAAAATTGGAAAATAGTTTTAAGAATTCTTCGGCTAAAAACAAAAATATCGTTGTTAATTTGTTTAATTTATACAAACAATTGTAATTAATGGTTAATATTCATCCACAATTATAATAAAATACAAAAAAATAATCTATAAATTGTTTTCAATTACTCAGATTTCCGTTCATCTTCAATGCATCTTGCATATAATACAGGGTGGCCCTTTCTCCATCCAGAATAATTTTAAAATTATTGTTGGATATATTCTAAGGAAAAAATAGTTAAGAAAATACGAAATAAAAAAATAATTTTTCTGCAATATGACACCCGGACTTCAATTTGTTGTTTAAATTCCACTAAACTCTCAATTTCCACTTTAGAAGTATTAAAGTAGATATTAGGTGGGTTTTATTATCTTCTGTCGGGATTCGGTTATTGATCTGGATTAACTTTAAGTACAAAAAAGATAACTGAGGAATTTTTAAATTCGTTTTTGTTGAACGTGTTAAAAGGTAATCCAGATGCGCATCTCTATTGAATGTAATAAAACAACAATAGCTATTTTTGATTTTTTTAAACTTCACGACATCTAAATATTTGGTTTTGAGTGTTGAATATAGGAGTATTGAATACTTTTTACTGAAATTAGCTATAATTCACAATGTGCAAAATTAAATAGTTTTAACAAAAACATTAACTTTTTTTTACTTTAAAGTTTGAAAATTATTTTTTAAAAAATCATTACGATACAACTTAATTTGAAAAATTGATTCGAGAATGGACTTTAAGAAATTTTAGCATGATCTCGTAGCTGTTGTCGTATTTTTAAATTATTTTCATTCATTCAAAAAATTTGATATAATTTTAATTGATTTTTATTTTTTTTTGTATCTCTTGTCTGAAAGGAGAGAAATAATCGGCCCGTCTTAAACAATTTGTTTTTCTAAAAATATTATTTCATAAATTATCCTGCATGACATAGGGGACACCCCGTATATGGTTTTGTTTTGACATCTAATTGACAGACCGAGGTGAATAATTCTGACCACGGAGCGTGTTCAACAAATAGAAACCAAACTAGGGCCCGGTTCACATTGGTACGTATTTGGCGTAAATTAGTGTGTAGCAGTGTAAAGGCTCTCCCAAACCAACGCGAATGCGGAGCAACGACGAATTTTTGTTTTTGTTTAGATTTATGTAATTGTCATATTTTGTACTATTGTGAATGATTCGCTGCGACTCGCTCCGCATTCGCATTGGTTTGGGAGAGGCTTAAAACAAAGTGACGAAAATTTAAATCTATTTTCACCTACCTACTCGTAGCTACATTTTTGCATAGTAGGCTTTCCAATTATTACTTCAATAGTGCACAAGAGTAGGTAGTAGGTATATTAATAGAATATGAAATAAAATTTAATTTGCAAAATGGAAGAGAATTGACGAAAGTTTTTTTGTTTTTGCTAAGCATTGTTTATCTGTTATATTTTGTATCATTGCGAATAATTAACTATGATTTGGTGTTGGTTTGGAGGAGCTTTTAATTCAATTGCACTCATAAAGCCTGAATTAAAAAAAAAAAAACCGATTGAGGTGTGGATTTAACTAATAAATAAAGGCAACCCCAAACCAACATGAAATCATAGCGAATCATTCGTAAGGATACAAAATATGGCAAGCACACAACCTTTAAAGGCTCTCCCAAGCCAATGACAATTTGAATCATTCACAATATTTCAAAATATGACACATACACACTGCTAAAAAACAACAAAAATTCGTCGTCGCCCCGCATTCGCTTTGGTTTAGGAGTGGAACCGGACATTTCGGCCCGAATTTTCACATTTCCCCATACAGTTTTGAAATTTCGAAATATGCGATTTCGGTGAATTTAAATAAATACGAACGAGATAAATATCTAATCTCACAGTTTGCACTAATTTAATTTCAATAAAAGTAATGACTCAAAAGTTATCGTGTAATAGCAGAAATAATCCCGTGTCAACACCCAACACCAATGAAAATAGAGCTAAAAACAATTTATCGCTATATGTTCGCACCACATACTTCCCATAACTACGAATTTTATTTATTTTATATAAGCTTTAACAGAACTTTGGGCTAAATTCGTGGAAATTTGTATTTTTTGGAGTACGTGAACAGACATTACTGTGACACATTTTTGCAAAATTACCAAAGTAAAAATATTTGCCCTGAGAGCAGTTGTTTTATGAAAAAGAATATACAAATTTTTTCCTTAACCAAAATTTATTTTTATTTTTTATATTTTTATTTTTGCAATATTAAAAAAGTAAAAAAAAATTTCCCGCTAGAGCAGTTGTTTTCTGAAAAAGAATACACACATTTTTTCTTAAATCAAAAAATCAAGCTTCCTGCATTATTTTCATAAGTTTCCCAGTGAGAAACACTTTCCCAAAATGAGTTTCAAAGTTGTCACTTTTTTGGCTTATGTGGTTACCACTTTATAAGCCCTATAAGCCAAGAAAGTGAAAAAGTACAAAAGTGAAAATTTTCCAACTCATTTTGGGATAGTGTTTCTCACTGAAAAACTTATAAAAATGATGCAGGAAACTTGAATTTTTATTTAAGAAAAAAAATGTGTATTCTTTTTCACAAAACAACTGCTCTAGCGGAAAATCTTTTTTTACTTTTGTAATATTGCAAAAAGTGGCCAATTTAGTTAAGGCTTTATACCTGAGACATACTACCGGTAAAAAACGATGGTATGGATATTATAGTATTAGAAATTAGCTGATACACATCCTGTTAAGTGTTATATTGACAATTTTTTTTTTACTAAAATTAAGTTCTCGAATTCGTCACCCAGGAAAAAATCAATGCTCGTGTAAACAAGAAAAACTCAAGTTTCGAAACCATGCTTTTACCATCTCTCGTAGTTTATAAATTGAACATGACACACTATAATATCCGTACCACTTATTTGTCACGGGTATTATATCAGTAACCTACACCTTTTTTTATTTAAAGTTGCTCCAAATCTTCCACATAATTTTAATTTGGATGATATATAAGGTTAAGTAAGCACTTTAAATTTCGTTCTTCAGGTTTTAATACTTTTTGACCATGTCCACGATTTTCAAAAATAACCGATAAATTAATTCACCATTCCAATACAGACTGTGGTCAGTGACTAGTTGCTTCTATGTGTGCGGCTTTCACTAGTGGTGAGTGACTAGTTGATTCTATGTGTGCGGCTTGCACTGCTTTTCACTAATACTTTGCAAATATAATCATTACAGCTGTTCGCTTCAGCTTGTCGGCAAATCAAACTGACAGCTGAGGATTGCCATCTTTATTAGTTTATCTATGGTCATGGGTCTGCGGCGGATAAAGGCTTGCATGCATAAATAAATAATATAAAGATGGGAATCCTCGGCTGTCAAACTGATTTGCCTACAAGCTCCGACCGTGGTGAATGTCATAAAGTTGGACTAGTAACCTTTACCACACTAACACTAATGCAACTTAATGATTTTCACCACAAATCGTCGTTTTTTTTTTTAAATTTGTCAGTTATTTTGAAAACCCAATGGACATGTTCATAAAGTATAAAGGCAGGTGAAGTGAATTTTTAAGTGCTCACTTCCTTTTATATAATTTTATTTTAAAATTGCATTGGCTACCTAAATTCAAAGCGTTCTAAGATAATAAAAGACATATTGGTAGTAATAAATAATTGAATAAATAAATTCATGTTAATTGAACCATAGTGGGAGGAAATTTGTTTGTGAAATATGAAATTTCATAGTACATATGTTAGCCTTTTTACACCGAACTCAAAACGCGGTTTTCGAGAAAATATCGGCATTGGAGAAAAACCTAATCGAAGACACAAGGTTTCACATACATTTTTTTGAGCTTCAGGTTTTCGTAAAACACAAGTATTATATAAAACCAGTCGAAAACTTGTTGGAATTCAGAGATGACCAAACAAACATACCTTTTAAAAAGTTCAGTGCCTAGTAAAATGTCAAAAAAGAAACTGATTGGATGCTTTTATATGGATCATATTTCTTTAAATAATCATCATTTTACTTACTTATTGTAAGTGGTTTGTGAAAGAAAAACTTTAATGTCAAACGAAAACGTATAGTGTAATGTTTGGTATGAATGGTTTTTGAGTTTTTGAAAAGTTTTTGCCGAAAACTGGTTCTAGGGTTTGTTGTGAAAATCCTATTATTCCTTAAATTTGTATTTCTTACTGGAATACTTCCACAGATTTATGGTCTTCACAGAAACGAACTATCAAAATTAGTCTGGATATTAATAGCTACGTTTTTTGCATGTCCATATGGACTTTGGGGAAAAAAACGACATCGGGACATTTCAACATTTGCCTTGGTTTGCCATTTTATATAAGCAACAAACATTTAACATTTAATTATTATTTGTTCAATGTAATTTTTTTTACTTATTTACAGCACAGTGATTTAAGATTTTGTTTCACTCAACATTGAACAAAAAAAAAGACTGGAAAACTATGCACCAAGCACCAATTTCTTTTAGTTCGCTTCCACCATGGTGAGCACTCTCCCGTCTGACGGGAGAAGTTAACGAAAACTAAACGAAGAATACCACTTCGCAATTATGTGCGCGTCATATGGATTACTTTCGCCTGGTTTCTTACGACCACTACGTTGGCTTCCACCTATTCTAGTTCTACCTTAATTCTGAATTATTATTGTTGTTGTTGTATTTGACTAGTAAATTGCTTTGTTTTGTTGTCTTGTTTTTTAGACAGAATTATTTTGAGTTACAAAAAACACAACTAATGCTATCATATGTATTGAATTTTCTTTTTGCTTAAAGGTTCTCCCAAACCAACGCGAATGCGGAGTGATTCGCACAGCAGCAAAAAATATGACAAATTCATAACGCTAAACAACAACAAAAATTCGTCGTTGCTCCGCATTCGCGTTGGTTTGGGAGAGCCTTAATTATGTAACTAGGTAAACAAAAATTGCACATTTTATCAAAATATGTTCAAATTTTAATCAATGGTTCATTGATTTTAATTTACCAAATCGGTGAGTTAAAATTGGATGAACTTAGGTTAAATGATGGTTAAGGCCAAGTAAGTGATAGTGGAGAGTCAGGGCCAGTTTGTTCACATTAGATTAAATTTGAAGTAAGTAAAGTCACAGAATCTGGTTAAATGCATCTAACTTACCAATATTGGCCAATTAGCGATTTCTATAATTAACAACTCAATTTAATTGGAACGGCAAACCATTCGGCTACAATGCGTTTTAAAAAAATATATTTAGGTAAACATATTGATGGTGCAGTCGTACCTTTCAATAATATTCCATTAAAAAAAGTGTGTTTGCACCCTCAAAACAAGAATTTTTAGAACACATCCCCTGAGGTGAATTCTGAAATGTCACGAAGTTTATGAATTCTTGAATTCAATGGAAAGTTGGTTGCCGGAAATTTTTGATACAATTAAAAATATTACTTAATATTACGATGCAGAATGGCAGACGCACTAAAATAAAAAAAACATGATATCAAGAGTTTGGAAAAAAATTGGTCTGTCAAAACAAATCAAATTCACCGCGTTAAGTTGTTGTTGCAATTCACATCTATTAGCATATATTTTTATTTTAAAAATTAACTCAATAAACAAAATACAACACAAGGATTCAGTCGTTCCTTCAGTTAATTGAAATTAATTTACAGAAGGAACTCTTAATAGGTAATGTACGTATTTTAGGCAAAATAAATAAAATTCGGCTTCTAATTTAACTAACGGGTGGTTTTTTAGCTGGTTTGGTTTTGGCAACACTGGTTTTGACAGCTGACGTGTGTTTAGTACCTTGTGTCACTGTCAAACAGCTTCAGTTTGGTTTGCAATTTAACCATGGATCGTCTTACAAATGAACAACGCTTGCAAATTATTGAATTTTACTATCAAAATTCGTGCTCGGTTCGAAATGATCATCGCGCGCTGCTTCCATTTTATGGTCGGCATTCTCGACCTTCTGAGCAGTCTATTCGGAAGATTGTGACCAAATTTCGCACCAAATTTACTTTGTTGGACATTAAACCACCAACACGTTTACGTACTGTGCGTAGTGAAGAAAATATTGCGGCCGTATCAGCTAGTGTGACAGAAGACCGCGAAATGTCGATTCGGCGCCGTTCCCAGCAGTTAGGCCTTTGTTACAGCACTACGTGGAAAATTTTGCGGAAGGATTTGGGCGTAAAGCCTTTTAAGATACAGCTGGTGCAAGAACTAAAGCCAGCCGACCTACCACAACGCCAAATTTTTGGTGAATGGGCTCTTGGAAAGCTGGCCGAGGATCCGCTTTTTTATCGAAAAATTGTGTTCAGCGATGAGGCTCATTTTTGGTTGAATGGGTACGTAAATAAGCATAATTGCCGCATTTGGAGTGAAGATCAGCCAGAAGCATTGCAACAGCTACCAATGCATCCCGAAAAAGCCACTGTTTGGTGCGGTTTATGGGCCGGCGGCATTATTGGGCCATATTTCTTCAAAGATGATGCGAATCGCAGCGTTACTGTCAATGGTGAACGCTACCGAGCGATGATAAAAAACTTTTTTTTGCCCGAAATGGAAGTTCTTGACTTGCATGATATGTGGTTTCAACAAGACGGTGCCACATGCCACACAGCACGCGAAACAATGGCGCAATTGCGAGGCGAGTTTGGTGAACAGTTAATTTCACGTTTCGGGCCGGTCAATTGGCCGCCTAGATCGTGCGATTTGACACCATTAGATTATTTTTTGTGGGGGTATGTCAAGGCTAATGTCTATAGGGACAAGCCCGCTTCGATTGACGCACTGGAAGCCAACATCCATGCATTCATTCGTGAGATACCGGCCGATATGTGTGAAAGAGTATGCCAAAATTGGACTCAGCGGATGGGCTACCTGAGACGCAGCCGCGGTCAACATTTGCATGAAATTATCTTTAAACATTAAATTGCAAGGTTCAAACTATCGATTCAAATAAATATTTCATTCATTTTTTCGAATTTTTTGTGTTTTTTTTTTAAAGTTCTAAGCCTCTTAAAAAATCACCCGTTATATGTTAGACTAAAATAAACGCTTAAAAAGTCTTTGAAACAGAGTGACCGAACTTCTGCTCATCATTTCTTACACTACCTCTTCTATTGTCTAGATCGTCACTTCCTCCAGGTCAACCATGCATTCTATTTCCATTCGCTTGACACAGTTTGTTTGTTTAACAAATAACAATACAATAATGCAACATCAACACATGTCCTACTTGACATAGTTGCACTACGAAGGGTCAGTATTGCAATATGATCCCTTATTGTATTGTGTTTATTTAGTTGACATAGTTCGATTGCCGTTATAACAATATACATGACACATGCGAAACACTTGGTCGTAATCGAATTATGTCATGTGTCTTGAATACGATTCATAGGAATTGGGTAATTGTGGGAACTGTGTGTGGTCTCTGTGACTAAGGGCACAACACTCCTCCCCCCTTAAAATAAAAAAGGCGTACGAATGAGATCTTTCGGCTTTAGGTGCGCAAGATGATGACGAATAGATGATCATCACAATACATTTTTTATTAAGAATCTATAGGTGTATATTAATATATTTTTTTCTTATAATCGTAATATATTTTTTTTTTAGATTTTGAATTTGTACATTTTTTTTTATACTCGCGTTGTTTCATCAACGCCAGGTGTTACATTTTCTTCAAGATTGTTCACATTTCCTTTTGACTTATTATTTATTGTACATTTTATTTTAATAAATTTTTTAAATATTACATATAAAGATAGAGCTACACAAAAAAGAAAATAATAGAAACAGAAATGTGAGTATGTTCATGTGTGACATGGAATAACAAATTGTTTTTTTTTAACAAATCTTTAATATTTAAACTATAATTATCTAAGTCTAGTTTTTCTATATGGGTTGTATGAGGTAAAATTTGGGATAGTTATGTTTTCAGGTATGGTTTATTCTTCTAAAAAGTATAAAATAGGAGTTTTATTCTGTATGGTATTTGATGCCTGGAGGTAAACTTCTTTTGTTATTGCTTTACAAAATGGGTCTTTACTTAGAACTCCACTGCCAGATATTGTGATCGTACGTACGTCTCCGCTCAAAATCCTAACGTTCGTTGGCTTTGGCATGACATACAGCCATGAATTCTTGCCCATTAGATTGAACCAAACTTCTTCTTCAAGCGCAAATATTTTTGTTTCGCAATTAGAATAGTTCTGCATTCCTGATATTACTTTGTATAATGCAGTTGTTAGTATTATGGTTGTGAACTACAAAGTTTTTCTCACATATGAAGTGATTCAAGTCAGTTTTGTTACATTTATCTAGATCTTCGCTATTCAAAAATATGTATCGTGTATAATTTTCGTTTATAGCTACAAACTTGCTATTGTTACTGTATTTTGAAGGTAAGGGTGTAAGTTTAACTAAGTTAAATTCTTCATCTACCAATATAATAGTAACTTGTATCATGAGATTTTGATTTACGAAAATAGGAGTCGTTGTTGTGATTTTATTTATAATAGGA
Source organism: Dasysyrphus albostriatus (assembly GCA_946251815.1). NCBI lineage: Eukaryota > Metazoa > Arthropoda > Insecta > Diptera > Syrphidae > Dasysyrphus > Dasysyrphus albostriatus. The sequence goes on along the minus strand of OX276335.1, from coordinate 158,105,952 downwards.
AGGTTCATTCTGGATATTTTTACTGGAAATCTTATATTGTGTGGAAGTTCTAATTGGATTTGTTTTAATGTAGTAATGAAAACTTCTGAATTGAGGAATCTACTATCTAGCTTATTTACCTTTGCACCTTGTAAAATGTCTAGTATTTGTGATTGTTTTGAAAGGATTTGTGTAGCACACATAGATGCTTGATTGGATATTTCATCAAAATTATGTAATATCTTTTCGAAATTAGTCAGATTATTGAGTTTCAGTGTGTTCTGCCTAATTTCTTCGGTAACTGCTTTAAAATTATTATTTATGTTTTCAGCTGTTTTGTTGAAGGCGTCTAAAACATTGGTAATTATTGTCATTTGGTTTTCTGTTATGAGGTGTAAGTTATTCTGGTTTTCCTCAATTAACTGTAGTGCATCATCTATTCTCGCCGCATCTTCTGAATCCATTGTTCCAAATAGGAATTTCTCTGCCATCCCTATTCCATTGAATAATCCACCGTTTACTATGCTTCGTTTAGAAAATTTGTTTTTAAACAATATACTGTCAAGGACTTCGTTGTTATAATTTATTTCTTTGAGGGAACTTTGTAAAATTTGTAGGGTGATTTTGCAATGATCTAAAGGATACTCCTTTATACTTAGGATACACAGTTTGGAAAGGGAGCCGAGGGTTTTTTCTAAAGATTTTGTGTTATCTTTAATTTTAGTATTATTGATGTTAAAGAGAAATGTCCATCTTGTGAGAGACTTCTCTAGCACTCCGATGGGTTCCAGGTATACTCCGGTTCTATTCAGAGGTTGTATCATTATTTTTGCTTCGCCTGTGTTTATAAATGTTGCTAATACGATAGTTATGATGACTTTACTGGAAATGAAAACAACACCGATATTATATGAGTATTTGGGTATTGTACTTATGTATCTGTTTTTTTTTTAGAGAGTTTGGGTGTGTTTAAACTGTTGTATGTGTTGTGTCTCTTCAGTTGTTTGGTTATTGTGAACAACTTTTTCTTTTCTTCCTACTTTTATTTTTGAGTTTTCTGGGGACAAAACTTCGGTTATTTCGTATGGTCCTTCGAAAATTGGAGAGAGGTTTTTATTCGATCGATTCTTGATTTCCACTAATACTTTGTCACCAACTTTATAGCTCGTCTGTTTAGAATTTTTATGGTAATATGCTTTAGATTTCTCTTTAGCCTTTATTTGATTGTTTCGAATTAATTCATAACCAGTTTGCATTTTTGCCTTCATTTCAGACACATAATAGTCATAGTTGTACGTTGGTTGTACGCTTCTGTTCAGCACGGAAGGAATCGGTGCTTCGAAACCGAAGAGAACTTCGAATGGACTGTAGTTTGTGCTGGAATGTGGGGTTGTGTTGTAGCAAAATATTGCATACTCCAGATAACTATTCCAATTTGATTGATATTTGCCTGCATAATTTCTAAGGTAACCACCTAATGTCCTATGTGACCTTTCAAGGGCACCATTTGATTGTGGATGGTACGGACTAGTTTGTATTTTATTGATTTTTAAGATTTTGTAAACGTTTTTAAACAATTCACTTGTAAAATTTGTCCCTTGATCTGTAAGAATTGTTTGAGGAATCCCGTAGGTACAAATTATTTTCTTTACTAGTGCTTCGGCTACCGTTCTGGCTTCTTGATTGGGTATAGCTATGGCTTGTGCAAATTTAGTCAGATCGTCTTGGAACGTCAGTATGTACTTATTTTCGTATTTTGAAATAGGAAGTGGTCCAACTATATCGAGAGCTTTCTTTCGAATGGAGTTTTTGCTGTTGTAGTGATGACCATTGGTAATTTGTTCCGCGTATACAACTTATTCTTCTGACAAAGTTCACATGACGCAATATATTTCTTTATGTCTTCATACCTGTTTTTCCATTTGTATGTCTTTTTTATGCGTTTGAGCGTACGTTTAACTCCTTGGTGACCACCTTAAGGTGTGTCATGAAATTCATGTAAAATTTACTTAATCTCCTCTGGAATAGAGACTTCGACAATGTTCTGACTTACATCAGGTTGTTCAATAGGCGAGACTTTGTTATGACTTCGCGTTATCACTTTGACTTCAGCTACATTCAAACGAGACAACGCGTCTGCATTTGTGTTAAGATGACCTGCTTTATCAGAAACCGTGAAGTCATACTCTTCAAGTTTAATACGCCAGCGCATTATTCTCGAAGAAGGATCCTTAAGGCTAAACATCCATACAAGTGGCTTGTGATCGGTAATTACTTCAAAGTGTCTTCCGTACACATATGGTCGGAAATGCGTTACTGCCCAAACACCAGCTAAAGCTCCTTTTTCTATAGTGAATTTGTTTTTTCCAGATTTATTTAATATTCTGCTAGCAAATGCTATAAGTAGTTCAGCTTGCTTCATTGCTTGCATCTGTTGTTACATAGAAAGTTTTTTCGAAACTAGGATATTGTAGAATAAGGAGGTTCGATAATTGCTTGTTTTAATTGACTAAAGGACTCATCGCAAAATGCATCCCATTTAAAGAGTACATCTTTACGTAAAAGTTTGTTCAGGGGATAGAAAAGTTTTGTATGAACTTTCTGTAATATCTTGCTAAACCAAGAAAAGATTTAATATCTTTTTGGTTTTTGGGAATCTCTATATTTTGAATAGCCGAAATCTTTTCTGGATCAGGTTTTACTCCTGACTCCGAAATAACATGTCCTAAATACGAGTACATCACTTCTTTCTCTAGAAACTTGCACTTCTCTAATTGAATTTTAAGATTGTATTCATCTAAGGCTAGAAATACTTCCATTAGTTTTTTGTTATGATCATCCAAGTTGTTTCCATATATCATTATAATATCCAGATATACTAAACATTTTATGCCTTGTAGTCCCGTGAGGACTTTATTCATCAACCGCTGAAAAGTGGGGGGAGCATTAAGTAAACCAAATGGCATTCTATTGAACTCCAAATATCCGTTAGGTGTACTGAATGCTGTTTTCTCTTTGTCTTCCTCAGTAACTTCAATTTGATGAAATCCACTGACTAGATCCAATGTTGTGAAGTACTTCGAATCACCCAGCTGTCCGAGGATGTCTTCGATATTTGGTATTGCATAAGAATCCGCTATGGTCACTTCGTTTAGTTTTCTGTAGTCCACTACTACTCTCCACTTCTGTTTTCCTTTCTTGGGCACGACTAATAGAGGAGAGTTCCATGGACTTGAACTTGGCCTAATTATTTCATCACGCAACATTTTGTCTACTTGATTCTTTATTTCTTGAGTGTGAATTTGTGCTAAACGGTATGGTCAAATGTTGACTGGAGGTATATTTGGTTTTGTTTTTATTTGATGTGTAATTCCAGACGTAGTTGACAAGGTATCACCACTGAGAAAGAATAAATGGTTGTAATTTCGACAAATATCGATAATAGATTTCTTTTCTTCGCTATTTAAGTGATCTAATCGGAGTTGGTTTTGTATCTTACTCAATCTGTCGTTTATAACATATTGAGTATCAAATGAATTTAAGTTATAACCTTTGTATATAAAAATCATAGTACTTTCATGGCGGCGATTCAAATAGTAGAACAATAGGTCTATGGCGGCATCACTATCGACAGCATTTTTAGTGTTGGAGACTTGTAAACATAGAATCATAAAGAATGGAAAATAAGTAGTCAGAGGGAGAGGAAAGTATTATTTCGATTCTGGTAAGAAGTAAATGGAGTAAGAGAGAAAGTAGAATCAGCTGTTTATTAAATGTCAAATAAAAGAAAAAGACAAGGAAAATAAGAAAATTGTTTTCGTCTCCTCTTTAAAATGACTATTTTCTTGTTATATTTCGGATTTTTATGCAGCCAGAGAAGCAAAGAAAGTTATATGAAGGGGGTGAAAGAGATACCTTTGTCAGCTGTTTGCGTCTGTGTCGTAGCAACGATGTTAAAACTTTCAAAGATTTTGTTTTGTCCTTGGTCAATGCGAGAAGAAAAATATGTACACATAGATATAATCACAGATGTATTTTCTTTCGTTATTGAGGGTAGGTTTTGCTTTTGCAATATGCTTGTTAGACTTTGAGGATAGTCATATAACTTTTGGTAGGTATGTATTTGTATTGAAATTTCCTTGAAATATTTTATTTTTTTTGAGTACGTACAACTCACTTGAGAATAATAAGGTCGTATTTCAAAAAAATTAAAAATCGAGGTCTTACATCATTGAAAATATAACTACCTATTAAGATATCTGCATTGAATTGTGGTATGTCAATGAAATTTTTTTACTTATTAGGTACCTATCTGCTTTTTTTTTGTGTTTTAAATCGGTGTTAGTTCATTATTCAATGGGCTACTTATTTTATGTCAAAATAATTATTATATAAAAAATTATGACCAATACCTAGGTACCTAGGTATACAAAATTGCAGTTGGTACCTTTTCTTAGTTTTTTCCTATAGATCATTTAAGTCACAGAGATTTTGTCCAACACACAACTATGAACTAAAAGAAAATTTATTTTTTATCAAACAAAAATTATAGGTAGGTAGGTATTACTATGCCTATGACCATTAAAATTATTCTTTTTTTTTTTTAAGTTACCTACGTACCTACTTACTGTAAGAAATCAAGGAAAAAGAAATTGTATAGATCGTTAGATATAAAGGTATATATGTAGGTACCTACCTACTAACTATAAATATTTTAATTAGTTTTTTTTATGTTTGTAAGTTTGACCGCCTAGGTACCTACCTACACAAGTACCTATTAGATATTAAAAAATTAGTTTCGTAGATCGATAGGTATTACCCATACCTATGCAGGTATATAAGACGATCGGTAGGTATTAAAATTTAATTTGTGAAAAATGATGACCAATACCTACTTTGTTATGACTTCGCGTTATCACTTTGACTTCAGCTACATTCAAACGAGACAACGCGTCTGCATTTGTGTTAAGATGACCTGCTTTATCAGAAACCGTGAAGTCATACTCTTCAAGTTTAATACGCCAGCGCATTATTCTCGAAGAAGGATCCTTAAGGCTAAACATCCATACAAGTGGCTTGTGATCGGTAATTACTTCAAAGTGTCTTCCGTACACATATGGTCGGAAATGCGTTACTGCCCAAACACCAGCTAAAGCTCCTTTTTCTATAGTGAATTTGTTTTTTCCAGATTTATTTAATATTCTGCTAGCAAATGCTATAAGTAGTTCAGCTTGCTTCATTGCTTGCATCTGTTGTTACATAGAAAGTTTTTTCGAAACTAGGATATTGTAGAATAAGGAGGTTCGATAATTGCTTGTTTTAATTGACTAAAGGACTCATCGCAAAATGCATCCCATTTAAAGAGTACATCTTTACGTAAAAGTTTGTTCAGGGGATAGAAAAGTTTTGTATGAACTTTCTGTAATATCTTGCTAAACCAAGAAAAGATTTAATATCTTTTTGGTTTTTGGGAATCTCTATATTTTGAATAGCCGAAATCTTTTCTGGATCAGGTTTTACTCCTGACTCCGAAATAACATGTCCTAAATACGAGTACATCACTTCTTTCTCTAGAAACTTGCACTTCTCTAATTGAATTTTAAGATTGTATTCATCTAAGGCTAGAAATACTTCCATTAGTTTTTTGTTATGATCATCCAAGTTGTTTCCATATATCATTATAATATCCAGATATACTAAACATTTTATGCCTTGTAGTCCCGTGAGGACTTTATTCATCAACCGCTGAAAAGTGGGGGGAGCATTAAGTAAACCAAATGGCATTCTATTGAACTCCAAATATCCGTTAGGTGTACTGAATGCTGTTTTCTCTTTGTCTTCCTCAGTAACTTCAATTTGATGAAATCCACTGACTAGATCCAATGTTGTGAAGTACTTCGAATCACCCAGCTGTCCGAGGATGTCTTCGATATTTGGTATTGCATAAGAATCCGCTATGGTCACTTCGTTTAGTTTTCTGTAGTCCACTACTACTCTCCACTTCTGTTTTCCTTTCTTGGGCACGACTAATAGAGGAGAGTTCCATGGACTTGAACTTGGCCTAATTATTTCATCACGCAACATTTTGTCTACTTGATTCTTTATTTCTTGAGTGTGAATTTGTGCTAAACGGTATGGTCAAATGTTGACTGGAGGTATATTTGGTTTTGTTTTTATTTGATGTGTAATTCCAGACGTAGTTGACAAGGTATCACCACTGAGAAAGAATAAATGGTTGTAATTTCGACAAATATCGATAATAGATTTCTTTTCTTCGCTATTTAAGTGATCTAATCGGAGTTGGTTTTGTATCTTACTCAATCTGTCGTTTATAACATATTGAGTATCAAATGAATTTAAGTTATAACCTTTGTATATAAAAATCATAGTACTTTCATGGCGGCGATTCAAATAGTAGAACAATAGGTCTATGGCGGCATCACTATCGACAGCATTTTTAGTGTTGGAGACTTGTAAACATAGAATCATAAAGAATGGAAAATAAGTAGTCAGAGGGAGAGGAAAGTATTATTTCGATTCTGGTAAGAAGTAAATGGAGTAAGAGAGAAAGTAGAATCAGCTGTTTATTAAATGTCAAATAAAAGAAAAAGACAAGGAAAATAAGAAAATTGTTTTCGTCTCCTCTTTAAAATGACTATTTTCTTGTTATATTTCGGATTTTTATGCAGCCAGAGAAGCAAAGAAAGTTATATGAAGGGGGTGAAAGAGATACCTTTGTCAGCTGTTTGCGTCTGTGTCGTAGCAACGATGTTAAAACTTTCAAAGATTTTGTTTTGTCCTTGGTCAATGCGAGAAGAAAAATATGTACACATAGATATAATCACAGATGTATTTTCTTTCGTTATTGAGGGTAGGTTTTGCTTTTGCAATATGCTTGTTAGACTTTGAGGATAGTCATATAACTTTTGGTAGGTATGTATTTGTATTGAAATTTCCTTGAAATATTTTATTTTTTTTGAGTACGTACAACTCACTTGAGAATAATAAGGTCGTATTTCAAAAAAATTAAAAATCGAGGTCTTACATCATTGAAAATATAACTACCTATTAAGATATCTGCATTGAATTGTGGTATGTCAATGAAATTTTTTTACTTATTAGGTACCTATCTGCTTTTTTTTTGTGTTTTAAATCGGTGTTAGTTCATTATTCAATGGGCTACTTATTTTATGTCAAAATAATTATTATATAAAAAATTATGACCAATACCTAGGTACCTAGGTATACAAAATTGCAGTTGGTACCTTTTCTTAGTTTTTTCCTATAGATCATTTAAGTCACAGAGATTTTGTCCAACACACAACTATGAACTAAAAGAAAATTTATTTTTTATCAAACAAAAATTATAGGTAGGTAGGTATTACTATGCCTATGACCATTAAAATTATTCTTTTTTTTTTTTAAGTTACCTACGTACCTACTTACTGTAAGAAATCAAGGAAAAAGAAATTGTATAGATCGTTAGATATAAAGGTATATATGTAGGTACCTACCTACTAACTATAAATATTTTAATTAGTTTTTTTTATGTTTGTAAGTTTGACCGCCTAGGTACCTACCTACACAAGTACCTATTAGATATTAAAAAATTAGTTTCGTAGATCGATAGGTATTACCCATACCTATGCAGGTATATAAGACGATCGGTAGGTATTAAAATTTAATTTGTGAAAAATGATGACCAATACCTACTTTGGGAAATGATTGGTTAACATGTAAGGACAAAAATCGTTATAGGCATATAGGCTCATAGGGGGTTCATTTCTTTTTGCCTAGGTATTAAATAATAAAATGATAACAAAAACGGCAATACTTACAATGTTATGAGAAAGCTTTTTTTAAATCAAAAAATCTATTGTTTTATTACTTTCCTAACAAATTTATTTTAATGCACATAAAAAGATAAACCTATATGTATTTTATATTTTTATTTTCAAATACAAGATTTAAAAAAGAAGAAAAAAGCTTTTAGCTGGTCATACAAATATTTTAAATTCATTGCTGTCGCTTCACTCGGTGTGGATGGTAATCTCGTTCCGTCATCTGCTGTTCTTTTAATTTAAAAATTAAGAGATGTTCTGCTGACTTGTTGCCAGTGTCGATGTAGGTTGGTTGTGCATGGTGAAGTGGGTGGTTGCTTCTAAGCTGTTGGTGATGATGGTTGATTGGTTTGTTGACGTTGTTACTGTTCACGTATTCAAGAATTGGTAAAAATATATACAAAGGGATCAACGAAACTTGAAAAACGTTTTTAGCACTTATATTAGCTCTTCTCAAGCAAAATTATATTTTCCTTAACAACTTTTTTTTTCAAATTATTACGTTAGGTAGGCAGAGGTACCAACCATTATTCATGCATAATAGTAAAATATTTACTAAATATTTTATTAAGGAATATAACAAAACTGTTTGATACCAAGTTTTAAAAAAATAATTTTTGAATCTGTGGAAATATTGAGTTAAATTATTTTTTGTTAGCAACTGAAATTAGGTAGAATTCAAGAAAATGGAAAACGAAAAAGGTTTGTTTGGAATTTGAGCTAGGAGAGTTCTTAAAGTTATTTTTCAGTCCAAAACATATCTTCCTACTTTTCTTACTTACGGTTTTCCATTACTTACCTCTGTCTCTTATCTGTTTGAATCTGAAAAATAATTTGGCGTGTATTCTTTTCCACATCACCCAGTGGGGTAGAATACTAGACGCGCTTTTTTTATGAGGTTTCCCCGATAGGCCTAGTCCTCATTCTATTACTACAAAGATATTGCACAATGCACATGCGTTTTATTAATGAGGTATCCCCGGTAAGCCTATTCCTCTTACTACTTCTATTTTTTTTTGGTTTTTTGGTTTTTCACCTATAATAATGTTAAGAAATATTGCGTAGAAAAAAATGAAAAAAAAAAAAATGAAGTTCACCTATATAATAAGGGGTTTTATTAACAAAAATATTATATACAAAGTAATATACTATAAAGTCTTATATCCTAAAAGTAATTCTTAAATTATATAATACAAATATGTCTTGAGCTTGAAGACGCAGTAGATACCTTTGTTCATATAATACAAAAAGAAGCTTAAGACAACACACACCTTATCAAAGGCTAATGCCTCGCTATAAAGATATAAAATATCCGCAAGAAATAAAAGATTTAGTGAAAGAGAAACGAAAAGCACGTACAAAATGGTAGCAAACCCGTGCTCCTCAACACAAAGCTCATTTAAATAGCTTGAGTAATATGCTAAAAACGGCGATATCAGATTTCAAAAACTTTGAAGTTGAAAATTACCTTGAAGGCTTGACAGCGGGGAAAGAATCCAACTACTCACTTTGGAAAGCTATAAAAACGACGAAAAAACCAAAGCATCCAGTGCCCCCGATTAAGAAAACCCAAAATGAATGAGCTAAAAGTGACAAAGAAAAAGCGACGGTATTCGCCGATTACTGAGAGTAAACATTTAAGCTGTTTGATGGGCAAGAACTCAACGAAAATATTAATATGAATTTTACCTCAAATGAAAGCTACATAACGAGAAATGCTACACTTGCCGAATTAAAAAGAGAAATAAAGAAGCTTAGGTCCAACAAACCTCCAGGATATTACTTAATAACGGCAGAAATTTTAAAAATGCTCCCTCGTAAAGGGTTTATTAACCTCCTTTACATAATAAATGCCGCTCTAAGGTTAGAATATGTTCCGAGCCAATGCAAAGTTGCGGAAGCCATAATGGTTTTGAAACCTGGCAAACCATCTCACGAAAAGAAGTCTTACAGGCCGATTTCGCTTCTTCCTATTATATCAAAAGTTTCTGAAAGAATACTACTCCTGCGCCTGCAACCGATAATAGATGAGAAACAATTAAGACCTGAACATCAGTTCGGATCTAGAAGCAAGCATTCGACATAGAATTACTGACGTAATTGAGAGAACTCTTGAAGAAAAGAAAATTTGTTCGACTGTCTTTTTGGACGTGTCATAAGTGTTTGACAAGGTGTGGCACGAAAGCCTCAAATTCAAATTAAGACAAGTTCTGCCTGAAGGACTTACAACATTCTAAACGGATATCTAAATGAAAGACTTTTTCGTGTAAGACTCGGAAATGACTATTCTGATTTCAAATAGTAGCTGGAGTACCACAAGGAAGTGTATTAGGTCCAGTTCTGTACCTTTTATTTACACGCGATATACCTCAAACAGATGAGACTATTGTAGCCACATTTGCTGATGATACTGCAATACTAGCAGTGGGCAAAACGATTAGCGAAGCTACAATTAAATTACAAAATGCTCTTAATAATGTTAACGAGTGGACGAAAACATGGCGAATAGCGCTCAATGAACAAAAGTCAGTCCACGTGGACTTCACGTATACAAAAATAAATAGATTACCCGTCTTTCTTAATACCGCTCGTGTTCCATTTACAAATGAGGCAAAGTATCTGCGAATGACTCTAGATGCGAAATTAAAATGGAAGCCACACGTGAAAAAGAAATGCGAAGAACTAAAAAGTGAATTAAGAGAAAACTGGTTACTCGGTAAATATTCAAAGCTTAGTATTGAAAATAAATTGATTTTATACCGACAGGTTCTTAGACCTGTTTGGACTTATGGTATACAACTTTGGGGTTGTACCTGCGATACAAACTTAAATAACTTACAAACGTTTGAAAATAAATTGCTTAGGTCATTTGTAAATGCTCCGTGGTATATAAGAAACGAAGATCTTCATAGGGATCTCGGGAATCCTACGGTGCGGGAGGAAATAAAAAGTTTCGCGCGAAAACATAGAAATCGACTATTAGAACACGCTAATTCAACGATTATTGACATTCTTGACGAGTCGAATTCGCCGTCTGCGAAGAATATAACCTTCCGACTTGGTGCGGTGAACAGAAAACCGCTTTAAAATCGCGGATTAAGCAGGAACTTTCACCGGAAAGTAACCTGCAACACGTTACTTAACTTCGTTAAAAATAAATTGCTAGATAAGTTTCAACTTAGTTGCAATCGGGAAGTGGAGGAGGTTTTAGTGTAGTAAGAATCTCATACTTCTATGAGCACGCGTTTTTCGGTCCTCATAGAGTCTGAATAGCAGGTTTTACACCTACCCACGGGGAAAAAAAATATAATAAATATAATATAATAAAAATTCTGAGATATTTCCTTGGTATCATACTTTTATTAACTTATAATTTTAATATACATATCATTATCATATAACAGAAAAATATACTTATGTTATAACTTAAACTGTCCTTGATTTTAGTTCCTTAAACTTTTTGTTGCTTTTCTTATTAGTTAAAATAATCAGTCCTCTCAGCAGAAATTTTACGATGACTTCTTTGTGCTCTTTCATGCAATTGATATCCAAAATTTCATTATTCATTATTTCGGCGCACCAGTTCTCAATAATCCTTACTGCGGTTTGTTTCTGCGCGAAGTTTCTCTCGAAATTACTTTGAAGAATCTTAACAGTTCTTTCGAAAATAATCGAAGGAACTGTTAATTTCCCAAAGTCCGATTTAGTCGTTTTTGTGTCATATGCCCAAAGCTTATTGATTAAGCTTGTTTGCTGCCTTTCGTTTGCTGCCTTTCGTTATTCTCTTCTTTCTCCTCCACCATGAACTTGCAGCAAACTTCGCAGCTCAATTTTTGTTTAATTTTCCTGCTGCAAACCCGGCATAATATGCAGCAGCTGCTTTTTGAAGATTCTGTGACACAGTTTCGTTGTTACTTTCGTCTTCATCGAGATCCTCTTTTAAGACGTAAACATCCATGAGCTGCTCATCTGGAATCCCTTCTTTTTGAGGGTTGTCATCTTCATCGTCCAGATCTTCTTCAAGGATGTAAACGTCCATTTGGTCATCTTCGTCCTCTACTTCTTCTACGCCGTAGACCAGCTCAGTCTCTAAAATGTCATCTTCGATGGGGAGTTCAAATTTAAAGTCCTTGTCGTCATCCGTTACCTTTTCCAGGTCTGTTTCCTGTATGAGGGGTTCCACCCTAGCGTCCTCATAACCTGAATGCTCTGCAGCGCTGAAATTGTGAAATATTATTTGCTTGAGATTCCTAATGAATCGCCGAGCGGATGGATTCCGTTCGTAAGAGCCCCTGTTACTCCTTACCATAGAGAATAAATTCTCGGCTACGTCTGTGTTGAAATGTGCGAGTAGGAAATAGCTCTGCTCTTCGCTTCGGAGATATTCCCACATCAGCACAATTCCCTGTATAGTTTGCTGCAAGTCTTTGAAGCATGGTGGGATTTGCCTACAGCTGGTAGATTTCCATATTGATATCCATTCTTTTGCTTCTACCAGCTTATTTAAAGTTTCAGTTGAATCTGATAATACTTGCATATTGGGATTCCTCGAGTAACGTTGGCCATTATTTAGGATATCGAAGAGGTCGTTCATTTACTTGATGAATCTTGCTGTATCCTCAGCAGTTTTTTTCTGCTCTTCGGTTTTGAAGCAGTTCGTCTGCACAGCATACATAATTCCCGTGTATACCTTGTCGCTTTTTACCGACATCTTTTCGAATCCGTTAGAGTAAATATGTGATTTAGTCAGCTTGAAAAAAACTTGAAAGGTATTCGCTTTCGAGTCCTCCTCAAAATTTTTTGCCAAGACTCCCCTATCAACAATATCATCCCCTATACAGATTCGATGTCGAAGAAGTGTATTCCTAACACATTTAAAAAGATGTGGGTTGTCGTGCAGTAAAAAAATTGTTTGTTCCTTTATCTCCAGGTAGGGATTTTCTTTGATGCCATGGCCAATGTTTTGTACGCCAAAACATTGTTTGATCCTTGGTCGCAGCTTGTTGCGACCACAGTAAATCCACATTTTATTACTCCTGTAATAATTGTTACCAGAATTTGAGCTAAAGTCTCTCCATTTGGTGATCCAACGAAGTATGCAATCGTCTGCTTCCAGTTAGTGTTGAGACCTCTAAGCGTAAAAACCATTACCTTAGAGGCCACAACACTGGTCCTTCCTAGCTCACCAAAATCCTTAATATTGTATTCGAGCTCTCTCTGCATTACCATTTCATCGAAGACAATTATGGTTTTTTTCTCCATCGCTGTCAGTTGTTTTGCCTTCTCATTGAGCAAGGCCTTCATCTGCTGGCTGAGTCCTGCTGGAAACCTATCGGTAAATGGTGCTTGCCGATGGCAACTTGAAGCTTACACTAATCATAAATGAATAGTTCGCTGGGGACTTATAGAAAAACTTCAAAAAAAAATTCCTTTTCCTTAGTCTTCCAGGGTGCATTCGTCTTGTGGAAAATTTGCGCAAAAATGAATGTACGCAAATCTTCCGAAAAATTCTTTGTTTGCTGGTCTAAAATGTCTTTGAAGTTGATGGGTTTGGTATTTTTTCTTCGTTTTTGGGGAGAGAAATATATACCCCGGCGAGCTTCTTTGACGTATGTTTTTTTGGAACCTGCAGCTAGGTTTACTAAAGATGCAGCTGGGCTACTGAAAGGAACAGAAGAACGTGGTGGCAGTTGTGGAAGAGGACGTGAAGGTAAATGTGCCCTTGTAGGTGCAGAAGTTGCTTTTGCAGAGGTGACCGTTAAAGTCTGCTGCTTTTGATCCTCACATGCTTCCATCATTCGAAAGCATAAAGGATCAATACTTTCATCAGAGCACTTGCAAGTAGAGTACAATGATAATGGGAGTGCATCTGGGAGAAGACGCTTTGTTGTACCACGAAGTATTATGTCTTTCAAGTAGAAATGTGCTTCACACATGCTTGAGTTATCATTCACATGTGAAGCACTTCCATGCTTGATCCAGACCTGTCTTCTGTGGTCTGGAGGAACTCTAAAAAAGGAAATACTACTTGGGCGTTGTTGAAATACCAGGCAGTTCTTATAACAACACTTCACCATATTTATTTTTAAAATATATTTATTTTATTGATAAATAAATGTTTTTTTTATAAAAAAGACTTAAAAACGATTATGGCAGCCCTGGCTTCTTTTTCAATTAAAAATACTATATACCTTAAATACTTAAATTTTTTTCACCCAACACAGATTTGAAAAGACACTTGCTAAAACTGTTTTTTTTTACTCAAAACCTTATCTATTTCACTCAGTAATAATTTTTAATTTTGAACACAATAATATTTTTTCGATTAATTATGTTCTATTTTTCAATACACAATAATTTTATTTCACACAACAATATTTTTTTTTAATTTATTTTGCACACAATATTTTTTTCACTTTAATGACTTTTCATAAAACTTTACTTTTCCTTTATTGAAACTATTCGAAAATAATCACTTCGCGGAAATTGTGGGCGTTACGTCGATTGTTTTTTTTTTGTTAAAACAAATGACACCGAGAATCGAAATTGTTTTATAAATAAATTTATATACCTATAATCTTTAATATATTATGTATGTATGTATATATATAATACTTAAAAAAGCGTATGCGTATACCTATGTATATAAATATAAAAAAGCAAACAAATAAGCAAAATTTTTAAAGCAAGCAAGTATGTAAGAAAAAAACACCCTATAGATTTGAGTTAAAAAAAAATGCACTTCCTGAAACTTACGACCAGGGTTAATTAATTCAAGGGGGTGGGTAAGGCCAATAATATATTGCACTTAGGTGGTTCAAAGATCACTACACTTTTTATCACCAGGTATAAGTATTTGTGAAATTTATATCTTTTTTTCAAGGTATATTTAAAAAAAAGGTAGGTACATGGAATACCTATGTTTTTTTCTTATCAAAATGTAACACCAGACAATCTCTGTCACTATATCAAATATTTTTAATAAATCACCAAGTAATAATAAATAGCCGAGAAATTTTAAGCAGCGCAAAAAATTAAAGTGGAAACTTCGCTCGCAAAATATCAACTGATTCAAAGCACTGAATGTATTATTTGAAATTACAACTGTAAACAAAAAACCGCCAAATTTGTGTATGTTAAAAATCCTGGCTGCCCACGGTTGAAAAAAAATAAAAACCAACATAAATATTCCTATACACCTACCCCTTTCCACTTTACACACTCAAAATCCTACAAACTTACAACTTTTGTTATTTTGTTTTGTATCCCTTTACTTTTCCTTCACATACAAAAACGTAAACAAAACTAATAAGGAACCCAAAGCAAAATTGGTTAATTTCTTTATTCTGTGCTTTATTATTTCCTTCATTATATGAATATTCCTTTGCAAAAATGTCTTATACCTGCTTCACTCGTACTATCATAAATTTAGAATACCTCTTTCCCGTTCTATTCTATTTTTGCTTCTCATATTCTCAAATCTCTACCGAAAATAAAAAGTCTCCGCCGAAGATCGTAACAAATGTAAAAAAGATGACGCTACTATCGACAGCCGTCATGATAGTACTATGATTTTTATATACAAAGGTTATAACTGTAAAAGTCATTACTATTTGCAAATTCTAAATTAAGATCTTGTAGGACGACATCTTCATTGTTGGCGTTTAACACGGATATATATATATATCCATGTGTTGGTTCTGTCATAGCAGAAGGGGTACAGACTTGAGGACGAATTTCTTGTGCGAAGTATATGCGGTTCGTGGGATCGTGAATAGGACCGTATTTAATTATTCTCTCAGATCTAGCAGGTAAAGTAATAGATTTTCGTTTATTAACGAAGTCTATGGTGTATCTCTTATTCATGTAATAGTACGAGTATGTTAAGGTATTGTCTTTATAATTAAGTATAGCGTTGAAATTTCGAAATAGGTCTTCACCTAAAATTCCATCTTGGGTTGTGGGGAAATTTTCGGGCACTACATGAAATAAATATCTTAGTTTTGCTCCTGGTGTTATTTCTATATTTAGAAGAATTGTGCCCAGTGTCGAAGTAGGAGTACTAACTATGCCTTTCAATTCAGTTATATTATTGGTATGAACCCAAAGTTCTTTGTTCAATTTATTTATTTTTATCAAACTCAGGCTTGCACCCGTGTCTAAAAGCTAATGTTTTTGTTGGAGATAGTATCTTTTGAATTTATATTAATTTCACTCTTGAAATTAGAAGCATTATTTAAAGAGCCTATATGAGCAACGCATTTCGATTTTTCGTTTTGATTAAGCAAACTTTTAGGGTTTTGAGAAGAAGTGGAATTCATATCATAACTAATCGGTTCCTTCAGAAAATCTTGTAGATTATTTATTTGTGTGGCACTTCTATTTTGCCGGTGGCTATGATTTAGTAAAATATTTCTATTTCTTGTAGAGTCATGGTTATATCTTAGATTTTTAGGTACGTTGACTCGTTTTCTATTGAAATTTGGCAACTCAACGTCTTCGTTTCTAAATGGGTTTGAATTTGTATATTGATTTAAAGTAGGGTTTTGAGTTGAATTTATATTTGAATTAGGAGATATAGGAATTTGAGACAGATTTTGTTGAGGAATTTTCTCGCGTTCTGAATTAATAGATTTGTTATTTAGATACAGTGATTGCGATTTAGATTGATTACTTAGTTTCTTATTCTGTGACAGTGAACAAAGATTTTTTTTTGTGTGACCTAGATTTTTGCAATAGCGACATGAAATATTATTTTGTACGTTATTGACTCTCACAGGCTGACTTGTAAGTTCTATTATCCCTTGGCTGAAGACGACACTCTGTTGTATTGTGTGTCTTCGTTCGGCAGTGGTGACAGTATTTGTTTTCACCATTGGTAGTGGTAAGAAGTTTTTCTTCTTCCATTGCAATATCTAGAGCTTCGTCTTAATCACTACACCTGGCGCTTTTCACCAAAGTTTTTAACTGGGGTATCAGCCCATTGCAAAAATTGTTTAGAATCGTTTTAGTTCTGATGGCTGTATTAGCAGCATTGTCTCTTATGCTAGCATTTGCGTTGTTGAGCTCGTCAAAAAGGGTATAAGCTCTTTCTGCGTAAGAACTGACAGGAACTTATAACCCTGTTTGAACTGAAAAACTTCAGTTTGTAAAACTTGTACAGACCTAGTTTTTCAGAAATTCTTTATAAGGGCTTCTTTAACTTCTTCCTAGACATTATAATTGTTATAGCATATAATAACATTATATGCCCCACCTGTTAGTTTTGATTTAACGATATCAAGAAGTTCAGCCTTATCCGTTGACTTGGGTGCAGTAGAGGTTTTGTTTGATTTTAGGTCTACTAATTGAATAAACCTATCCAAATCCTTCGCACTTCCATCAAACTCAGGTATGAGTTTTATGGCTTGAGGAACTTTAAAAGTCATTACTTTTTTGTTCGGTGAGCAAAAGAGGAAATCGGACTTAGTCTCAATTGGAGGAACACGCGTTTTTTGTTTTATGAACCGGGAGATCACTTTCTGATGATCTGCGGGGACGCGGGATTTTTCGAGTTCTAAGTGAGATGTTTAAATTCAATTTAGACATATGTGCTTAAACGGATTTAAGAAATTGTGTCAAACTTGTATTGGGACCAAAAATTAGGATGGGGGTGTATGAATTATTAACCAAAAGAAGAACTGGTTACATAAAAAAAATATAAATTTATACATATGTAGGTATGTATGTCAAGAAAAAAAATTAAGAATATTAATATTTTATAACTTATATGTATTATTTCTTACAGTGACATTATTGATGCCAATAATGGTGTTGATAATGTTGAGAATAATGTTGAATGGTGTTGATTAGTTGATGATGGTATTAATTGCTTCAGCGTGGTAATTTCTTCCTTCCTTCCTTCTTTCGACCATAGAAATTCGCTTACCTCTGTGGGATATTGTTCACTTTGTTTTTTATAGATTGTTATGTTTTTTTTCAGTCGCTTATTTTCTTTCTGTTTTTATTTTTTTTTTCACTCACTCTCACTATTTTGTTAACTTAAAATTGTTACTGTCTTTTTTTTTATTTGCTTTCACTTCAAAAAATATATTATATTTTCTTTTTCGTTGCGAAATGTTTCGGGATTAAAAGCAGATGCTTTGATTTTAAAATCCCACCGCTGCCACTAAATGTTGTATTTTGCAAAATAGTAAATGAAAAAAACTTCTTCGTTTTAGTCTTTGAAACAGAGTGACCGAACTTCTACTCATCATTTCTTACTCTACCTCTTCTATTGCTTAGATCGTCACTTCCTCCAGGTCAACCATGCATTCTATTTCCATTTGCTTGACACAGTTTGTTTGTTTAACAAATAACAATACAATAGTGCAACATCAACATATGTCGCACTTGACATAGTTGCACTACGAAGGGTCAGTATTGCAATATGATCCCTTATTGTATTGGGTTTATTTAGTTGATATAGTTCGATTGCCGTTCCTGTGATTGTATTACAATATACATGACACATGCGGATCACTTGGTCGTAATCGAACTATGTCATGTGTCTTGAATGCGATTCATAGGAATTGGGTAATTGTGGGAACTGTGTGTGGTCTCGTGACTAAGGGCACAACAATACTTTCCTGAAGTAGGTATGTGTAGATTTGTTGAATTAAATCGGGTTTTTGTTTTAAATATTCTGTGAACTCTAAACAGGTAATTTCATAGTTAAATTTAATAATTAAAATACATTCGCATTATCATTTTGTTGAAAGAATTTTGGTTTCGTTAGTTTCTCGTTTTTTTCAACAAAATTAAATAAAATACTGAACAAATAATGAGTATCAAAACGGCGCACTCCAGCGCTAATTGAGTCGCGAGGCCAGGGCTAGCGACTGCCATCTCTACCTACCAAATAATGAACAGCTTTTGAAATAATGAGCATTTTTAAGTTTTTGAAAAATAATTCGTAATGAACTTCAAATAATAACCAGTTCATTATAATAATGAACGGATAGTCCCCGTATTTATTGGGTAAGTATTTATTCGTGTAGAAAAAAAAATCCTAGGTTTTAATCAAAACTAACTACGATAATCGAGAAGTCTAAGGAATTGGTTTTCGTCCAGCCGCTCGACGCGTCGCGTCAGTCTGTGCGACTGTGTTTCTACTGGAATTTGAGCTAGAGCCTAAACGGGAGAACCGATTTTTTTTAAACTTGGTAGAGTATTTTTACATGTGATTTTCTAGAGGTGAAATTCGAATTTTTGTTTTAGCTCAATTAGAACGGGTAGCTGCTATACAAATATTTTTGCTGTTTGAAATTTTCTCGAAAGCAGCTTAAGCGATTTTGATCAAACTTTGTACCTACAACTAACAAAACAATTTTAAGAAAACTGCATTTCACGTTTTCTTATGACAAAATAGCCTTGTTTTTGGGTTGTTCACGTACATATATCTTTTTAAAGATTTACTTATTTTGTAATTGTTTTGAAATGTGGTGCTTCTAAAAGTTTTGAGCATTTATAAATTAAAGAAAAAAAAATGTCAAAAGGAAAAAATTAAATTTTTGTAGTACTTTTGACATTTTTGACATTTTCTGGGTAAATATTATGGTAGTAACATAAAATAAGTAATATTTTTTTGTATTCACATTGTTGTATCTACTTAAAAGTAGTTTGCAAGGCCCAATGGAACGAAAGTTGTTTTCATAGGTACTCACTTATATTATTATACATTTTAAGAAAATATTTTTTGAGGCTACAATTTTTACAAAGGAAGAAAAAATTGCTGAAGCAACATTAGGCTTATAATATTCCATTCCATATAAAGCATACAAATTTAATCCGTTAGAATTTGTACTTTTTTATTATTTGTTCGTTCAGTTTTTTCTATAACCCATGCACAATGCTTCCCTTATAAAACAAGGACAGTGAAATTGAGGATTTTTATTCTATGTTCAGAGCAAACGTTTGCGATATCAAACCAAACTAGAATAGAATAGAATAAGATTTATTGCAATTCAATTTTAACAATGTTTACAATTTTGTGTTTACAAATCTCTTATGACATGGCAAAAGCCGTCTGCCAGATCAAATCAAACTAGGAAGCATTGCTTACATTTCTCGACGATAAATGTCTTTATTCCCTTTACTTCAAGGACTCTTGAAAAATACAGAGTGGAATATCAAAATATGTTTTTTGCTGATTTCCTAATACTCATCGGATGGAGCATTTAACCTACCGAAATTGCTATCAGTCTTATAATTTTTTTGAAAAATAAATATATCCGAAGGGCAAGTGAGCATTTCATCATATTTTTTTATAGCTTTTTGGCAGGCATCACATTTCAATTTGGGTAACATCTTAAATGCCACATATCCCAAAAAATATCTCATGGACTGCAAATCTCTGTTTAATTTTGCTGCATTTTCAAATTTATCATCAATAAAATAATCTGGATATAGTTAAAAAATATCTAATCCTGCGCTTTGCTCTAAAAGACTCTGTTCACTTTACTCCTCACAAATATTTACATTAAATTCATTTAATTTTGAGATGTTTATATCCAACATTTCATCATTGTCCTCTTTGAAATTCGAGGCGGTGGTACTTTGTACTATATTAAAAGCAATAATCTTCGCTATAATGGTATTGAATTCCGCCATGGAAGGATTGTGGTTATTGCCGCCCTTTTGTCGAACGATTGCAAATAAATTTTCTAAGGGGTCTTGATTATGACGCTTGGTCATAAGAAAGAAAATGTTATCATTTGGTTTCAATATATCATACATTTGCAATAAACCTTTTAATGTTTGTTTCATTCCTTCTATAAAAAAAGAAACAGTTTGTCTCCTATCAATAAATGCCCAGCTTTCAAGGTATATACAAAACTCCTGAATAAATGCATGTGCAGAGTTATTTACTTGAACAGCTGATCTGTAATTGCTATCTCCATAAAGAGATGCACTATTCATGCAATCAAAAATTTGGTCTACTTTTTATGGTTATGGCTCACATTGTGATTTCGATTTCTGAGAGAATTATAAGGTTTTCTTTGATAATCTTTGTTAGATATTCCCCAGACAATCCATTTTCAGACACAAAATAGTTTAAGACAAACTTAAATTTAGAAATTAAACCTTTTATCATGAAAACACTTCAGTCAAATCAAGTTTTTGATTATATCTTAGCTCTTTTTAAAGGTGATCGTAGCGATGATATTTCTTCCGTAAAGTTCTCCGAATCCGAGATGCTTTCTAATGAAAGTGTTGGAATTGCACCAGGTTTAAGTTTGATTTTTCCAAGACAATTAATTTCAAAATGTCGATCAGAAATACGCAGTTTTTTTTGTGAGTCACACCTCACATTACAAGCTTTATACCAGATTTTTCCGACCTCAAAATCAGCCACAAAGGGAATTGAAACAATCTTAAGCCTAGAATATTTCTTTTTGAGTGTTGGCAGCTTACAATACAACACTTTCGCCCTGATATTCTCTTATCGGTGCTCATGGTAAGTGATAATTATAATAAAATAATTATAGACAATAATAGAAATATATAATATTAGAAAAAGTAATAAAAGTAATAATAATAGTAACAAAAATAGTAGTATTAATAATAAAAGTAATAATATCTAATTATAAAACATTAATAAAAAGAGTATTAATAGTGAAAGTTATAATAATTATAACAATAGCAATAAAACCAGTAGTATTAATAATAAAAGTAATAGTAATAATTCAGATAATAGCTATGATTATGATAATATTAAATATAAACGTAGTAATAAAAAAGCAATAGACAGAGTTGTTGACTTGAACAATTACAATAAGTAGGTGTAGATACACTCAAGACGCAAACGTAAACTTCTTCCACAAAGTGGAAAAGCAAAGTAGGTAATCCTAAATTCATTATGTGAAGTTATTTTGAACAAATTAGGATCTTTCAAAAAAAAAAAAAAATGCATAGACTACTGAAGTCAGCACTCCAGTCTTGTTTGTTGTAGTTGTATATTTTTAAAAAAATGTCTTACGAGATGTCAACAGCAGGGTAAAAACCATAAATAAACAATGTAAGGATGGGAAACTTTCGTACGTTTCACCCTCCAAAACCCATTTGTTTACATTGTTGTTTTTGTAATCCGACTCCGTGTCGATGAATAGATGTGAATTGCAACAACAACTTACCGCGGTGAATTTGATTTGTTTTGACAGACCAATTTTTTTCCAAACTTGATATCATGTTTTTTTTTTTTATTTTAGTGCGTCTGCCATTCTGCATCGTTGTTTTATTTATCTTTTTATATTTGTTATTAATTTTTTCGTTTTTTGTTAAATAATAACAACAAATATTTAGTTGTGCCAGAAATTTTAAGTAGCTAATATTTTTAATTGTACTAAAAATTTCCGGCAACCAACTTTCCATTGAATTCAAGAATTCATAAGCTTCGTGACATTTCTGAATTCACCTCAGGGGATGTGTTCAAAAAAATTCTTGTTTTGAGGGTGCAAACACACTTTTTTAAATGGAATATTATTGAAAGGTACGACTGCACCATCAATATGTTTACCTAAATATAATTTTTAAAAACGCATTGTAGCCGAATGGTTTGCCGTTCCAATTAAATTGAGTTGTTAATTATAGAAATCGCTAATTGGCCAATATTGGTAAGTTAGATGCATTTAACCAGATTCTGTGACTTACTTACTTCAAATTTAATCTAATGTGAGCAAACTGGCCCTGATTCTCCACTATCACTTACTTGGCCTTAACCATCCTTTAACCTAAGTTAATCCAATTTTAATTCACCGATTTGGTGAATTAAATTTAATGAACCATTGATTAAAATTTGAACATATTTTGATAAAATGTGCAATTTTTTTTACCTAGTTACATAATTAAGGCTCTCCCAAACCAACGCGAATGCGGAGCAACGACGAATTTTTGTTGTTGTTTAGCGTTATGTATTTGTCATATTTTTTGTTGTTGTGAATGATTCGCTGCGAATCACTCCGCATTCGCGTTGGTTTGGGAGAACCTTTAACCAAAAAGAAAATTCAATACATATTATAGTATTAGTTGTGTTTATTGTAACTCAAAATAATTCTGTCTAAAAAAACGACAGCAAAACAAAGCAATTTACTAGTCAAATACAACAACAACAATATTAATTCAGAATTAAGGTAGAACTAGAATAGCCAACGTAGTGGTCGTAGGAAACCGGGCGAAAACAAGTAATCCATATGACGCGCACATAATTGCGAAGTAGTACTCTTCGTTTAGTTTTCGTTAACTTCTCCCGTCAGACGGGAGAGTGCTCACCATGGTGAAAGCGAACTAAAAGAATTTGGTGCTTGGTGCATAGTTTTCCAGTCTTTTTTTTTTTTGTTCAATGAGTGAAACAAAATCTTAAATCACTGTGCTGTAAACAAGTAAAAACAAATTACATTGAACAAATAATAATTAAATGTTAAATGTTTGCTGGTTATATAAAATGGCAGACCAAGGCAAATGTTAAAATGTCCCGATGTCGTTTTTTTCCCCAAAGTCCATATGGACATGCAAAAAACGTAGCTATTAATATCCAGACTAATTTTGATAGTTCGTTTCTGTGGAGATCATAAATCTGTGGAAGTATTCCAGTAAGAAATAAAAATTTAAGGAATAATAGGATTTTCACAACAAACCCCAAAACCAGTTTTCGGCAAAAACTTTTCAAAAACCATTCACACAAAACATTACACTATACGTTTTCGTTTGACATTAAAGTTTTTCTTTCACCAACCACTTACAATTATCTTTTCATTTTGCTGTTTTCTTCACTTTTATGGATGTAAAATGGTGATTATTTATATAAATATGATCCATATAAAAGCATCCAATCAGTTTCTTTTTTGACATTTTACTAGGCACTGAACTTTTTAAAAGGTACGTTTGTTTTGTTCATCTCTGAATTCCAACAAGTTTTCGACTGGTTTTATATTAAACTTGTGTTTTACGAAAACCTGAAGCTCAAAAAAATGTATGTGAAACCTTGTGTTTTCGATTAGGTTTTTCTTCAAAGCCAATATTTTCGCGAAAACCGCGTTTTGAGTTCGGTGTAAAAAGGCTAACATGTTTACTAAGAAATTTCATATTTCACAAACAAATTTCCTCCCACTATGGTTCAATTAACATACATTTATTTATTCAAATATTTATTACTACCAATATGTCTTTTATTACCCTAGAACGCTTTGAATTTAGGTAGCCAATGCAATTTAAAAAAGAAATTATATAAAGGGAAGTGAACAATTCACTTCACCTGCCTTTATACTTTATGAACATGTCCATTGGGTTTTTAAAATAACTGACAAATTAAAAAAAAAACCGACGATTTTTGGTGAAAATCATTAAGTTGCATTAGTGTTAGTGTGGTATAGGTTACTAGTGCAACTTTATGACATTCACCACGGTCGGAGCTTGTAGGCAAATCAGTTTGACAGCCGAGGATTCCCATCTTTATATTATTTATTTATGGTAAAAACAATATATTTCCTCTTCGTTTATGCTTTCCTTGCTTAACCCAACGTAGAACAAAAAAAGCAAAACGACGAAAACGAGCACTAGCCTTTGGAGTGTGTATGTTTGTGTATAAGTAGGCGATGTGAAATAAATTAATGAGCTAAAATGTAGTGATAGCTTTGTATATAAACTTCATAGTAATTTCATGGCGGTGTTTTAAATTACGTGGTGTACCACCGATGGCGGCGTTAGTGTGTACCTATGTTCAGAAGAAAATCAGCAACATATTTCAGGCTTTGACAGAAGAATTTGACACATTTATTATTTTGAAAGTGGAGACAATGATTTGTTAGAAAGAGATTTTATTTTATCATTCTAAATCCTAAAGGGAGTAAAGAGTGAAGTTGTTTTTATAACTAACAACACGAAAGACCTGTCAACGAGAGAGCTAAAAAAAAGAAATACATTGTGCGGAAATCAACAAGAAGAAAATAAATTTAATGCTGCTGGAAATAAAAACAAATCAAAAAAAGGTACGTATATTGTTTTATTGAAAATACTTCACAATTGCATTTTTGTTTGCTAATAATGTGTTTATATTTTCAGAAAAAACCTACCCGAAAAAATATGGGATTGCATCAATGCACATATTGCATCAATCAACATCTCAGATTTCCCGCTGTGCCAGGTAGCCGCTGCCAGCCTGCAACAGTTCCAGTGTATAAATATCAAACAACACTGAAAAATAAGTGTGTTATTTGTGTTTAAATTATTTAAATAAGATGATGAGAACCAAAACTCTTCATATCAATGCCAGAGAAACATCAAAATGAAATTAAATTATCGAAATAACTTTCAGAATGCCTACCTGCTCACAGAATAATTGTTTTATCTAATCATAGATAGATGAATCTATTTGTTATGATTTTAAGTATGTTTTCGTGGCATGCAAATGGCGAGTTTTGGTTCCCATCACCTCATATTAATTTAGAATCTGTTTTTTTATACACCACACCTCAACAGTGTAGGTATTTATTGTTAAAATGTGTAAAAGTAAATTGTATTAAGTGAACAAAAACAAAGAAAAAACTAAATGTAATCACTTCAAAGTGTCCTCTTTTGCTTTTTGGAAGATGGAACTTTGTATTTTTTGTTATTGATGTATGAGCAAAGTAATAAGACTGAGATTCAATAAAGAAAAAAAAAAATAAGTGTAACGAATTCAAAATGTTGTTTTAATTTTTAGAAGTTGGATCTATGTGTATATGTACATTTTGTAAATGCAAATTAAGATAAACTGAAGTATCCTTAGATACTCAGAACAATACGAGTAGGTATACTTAAAGGAAGTGGGTATTCCAAAATACTTTAAAAACCATCTCAATGCAATGGGATCGTCGATCGTTTGTCGGTCTTGCATCGTAGTTCGTGTTTTGGTTTGTTTATGTAGGTAGATATACTCGAAAGAAGTGGGTCAAATTCAAACTCCCTTTCAAGTTTCAAATGTGAATAAAGTTTTTCGTATCGTTTAATACGATTATGAACAAATATATTTTCGAGAATAGTTGCAAAAAAACTAATATTGCTTTTTTATTAAAATAAAAAAACAATCTAATATCAATCAAGAGACACGTTAATTGAGACTGGGCAATTGAAATCGAAGTTCTTTGATAGGCATTTGCATTTCTTTAAATTGATTACTGTGTACATGATGAATTAAAGACCTTTTTAAAAATATATTTGCTCTTAAACCATTTAAACGAACGACGAAAATCATAATTGAATTGCGATATTTGATTTTGTTGAGAAAAACAAATTTAAAACAAGTTTGGAAAAAGAGACATATCGCTGGATAGAACTCTCAAAGGTTGTAGGTATGGCAAAAATGAGTTGAATATATCAATATGTTGTACACAGAACCTTTTCGTAATAAGTTTCAATTCAGTGATATTAAAATGCTTGTAAAATATTTTAAAGGCATTAAACTAACAATTTGTTTAATAGTTGTATGGCTTTTAGATGGTCCCTTATCGGATTAGGTACCAGCATTTAAAAACTTTGAAGAAGATTTTCTCGAAAAATAATTATTTTACACACCTAAAATCTTAAAATACTCGGCCAGTGATAAGCATACACGTTGCCGAACCTGGAGATAATGTTAACAAAATAGAAAACCAAACAAGTTAACATTTAAGATCTTATTTAATAATCTGTAAAATATTTTCGATACAAAATATAAATTTCAAATTTGGAAAATGCTCTAAGTGATTTCTATCATCATCATCATCATCATCGGCTCGACAACCGGGGTCCGGTCCTGGCCTCTTTCAACAAGTCTCTCCACCTATCCCGGTCTCGAGCCGACGCCATCCAGTTGCGCACCCCAAGGTTTCGGGCGTCCTGGTCTACGCCATCTCTCCAGCACAAGCATGGTCTACCACGCTGCCGTCTACCATAGAATGTACCACAAAAGACTTTCCGAGCAGGTTCCTCTTTGCTCATTTGAGCTAGGTGCCCTGCCCACCGGAGTCTTCCGAGCTTAATTTTTGTCACTATGTCTGCTTCAAGGTAGATTGCGTACAACTCATGGTTGTACCGTCTCCGGAATCGTCCTTCCTGACATATGTGGCCAACAATTCTCCGTAAGACTTTTCTCTCGACCGCGGCTAGAGGTCACAGTGCCTTTTGCTAAGCACCCAAGTCTCGGATCCATACATGAGTACTGGCAGGACTATGGTCCTGTACAGCAGCAGTTTTGAAGTTATGGTTAGATTTCTAGATTTGAATAGCTTTGACAGACTGTAGTAGGCTCTGTTGGATTTGAGAAGCCGCCCGCGTATTTTTTCTTCTATATTGTTATCGGCTGCTACTGTTGACCCAAGGTATTTAAAGGATTGCACCACTTCAAATTCGTGCTCCGCTACCTTGATTGTTTGACTAACTGTTCTTCTCGCATTCGAGGCCACCATGTACTTTGTTTTACCTTCACTAATGTGCAGCCCCAGATTTTGTGCCACCTGCTCGATCTGGATGACAGCTTGTTCGGTTCTTCCGATGATGTCGATGTCGTCTGCGTAAGCCAGTATCTGGCTGGACCTGTTGACGATGGTCCCTCTTGTTGCCGTGCCAGAGTCACGGATTGCTTTCTCCAACGCCAGGTTGAAGAGGAGGCAGGCCAAACCATCCCCTTGTCGGAGTCCATTAAAGATGTTGATTGGTCTGGATAGCAATCCAGCTATTTTTACTTGGCTTGTTACGTTGGTCATGGTCAACCTACATAGTCGTGTCAATTTATTTGGGAAGCCGAATTCTCTCATGGCTTTGTAAAGTTCTACCCTGGCTATGTTATTATAGGCGGCCTCAAAGTCTATAAACAGATGGTATGTTGGAATGTTGAATTCAAGACATTTTTCCATCGCCTGCCTAAGGGTAAAGATCTGATCAGTTGTTGATTTGCCTGGAACGAAACCACACTGATATTGGCCGATGATTGTTTTAGCGTATGGGGTTATCCAGTCTTGTAGGATAGAGGAGAGTATCTTATAGGCGGTACTCAACAACGTGATACTTCTATAATTGCTGCACGTTGTGACATCTCCCTTTTTATGTATGGGGCATATGATACCTTTTCGCCAGTCTTCTGGCATTTCTTCATGCTCCCATACGTGCACTATGATATCATGAATTGGTTGACGTAAGGCTGGCCCGCCACCGTGGTGGAATAATTCGGCTGGTATGCCATCGGCTCCCGGGGCTTTGTTTCGTTTGAGCCGTTTTATAGCCTTCTCAACCTCTTCTATGCTTGGTGGCGGTAGCATAGGGTGTTCATCTTGAAGTAGTGGAGCCTCCACTTCTGCTGTGAGCTGACCATTTATCAATTCATTAAAGTACACTTCCCATCGCTCCAGTATGCTTTGTAGATCGGTGATCAGATTTCCCTCACCGTCCTTGCAGTATGTGCAGCGTGGTGTGTACTGCGTCATGTTTCGGATGGATTGGTAGAACTTCCGCGCCTGGTACGGACCTCGCTCTCGGCTGTTCTCTATTTCACAGATTAGGTTCTTCTCCCAGGCTGATTTTTTCTGTCTGTGAAGCCGTTTTTCTGTTCTTCTGAGCTCTTTATATTCCTCTTCGCGTGCCCGCGTTCTATGAGATTGTTGCATTGCTCGGTACGCAACATTCTTACGTTCAGTCGCTAGCTTGCATTCATCATCAAACCAGTCGTTCCGATTTCTTCGACTGCTGCCTAAGATGGAGTTGGCAGTACTAATGACAGTATTCTTAAAGCGTGTCCACTTCTCATCTACGCACAGCATACTGGCTCCAGGACTTTCTCTCCCTAAATCGAGTGATTCTAGGGCGAGTCCTAACGCATTACCAAAGATGGTACTGGTGTTTTCATTGCGTAGGGCAGCCGTGTTGATTCGAACCTGATCGGCGGATGCAATGTGTCTCCGCAAGGCAATCCGCCCTCGGAAAACCATACCAACAAGATAGTGATCCGAGTCGATATTGGCACCTCGGTACGTACGTACCGTCATCAGGTTCGAGTAGTGGCGACGGTCTATCAACACGTGGTCTATTTGGTTACGAGTGACTCCATCAGGTGATACCCAGGTGGCTTTGTAGATATCTTTACGCGGGAACCTGGTACTCGCAACGACCATGTTTTTCGATGCTGCCAATTCCAAGACTCGAAGTCCATTGTCATTAGTGTTCTCATGCAAACTATGGGTGCCTGCGTAGTGCCTGAATACCGGCTTCCGACCTATTTTTGCGTTCAAATCCCCAAGGATGATTTTGACGTCATACCTTGGGCAGACATTGAGGGCCCTCTCGACTTGTTCGTAGTAAGTTTTTTTTTTTCTTTTTCTTCGTCTGAGGACTCCTCCGTAGGTCCGTGAACGTTAATGAGGCTGATGTTTGTAAATTTGCCTCGCACGCGGAGATTGCATAGCCTTTCGCTTATAGCATTAAAGCCGATGATGGTAGACTTAATTTTTTCGCTTACTAGGAAGCCTACCCCGAGCACATGGTGTTTTGTATGACAGCTGTAATATACGTCATATTCCTTCTTCTGTAGAACACCATTCCCTGTCCATCTGATTTCTTGTAATGCTGTTATGTCAGCTTTATATTCTGACAGGGCATCGGCTAGCTGCTGAACAGCTCGAGCTCTATAGAGCGAGCGAACGTTCCATAAGAAAATTCGTTAATCGTGTGTCCGTTTTCGTAGCAAAGGTTGTCGTTTCCGAGGCTTGTTGTCAGTCTCATAATTCTCTTAGTTTTACGGGACAGGGAATTAACCTGTCGCCAACCTGAGGAACCAGCCTGATTTCTATCAGTTATATTAAATTATGACCACGACGGGGTCGCACGTTCTTGCCTTTATTTTTAAGTGGCTTAGAATGAAAAAATATACATTAGTATATAGTAACATTCAATTAATAAGAAAGCAAACCAGAATGAGAGAAGCCACATAAAATGACTGAAATTTTCAATGACCATTAATAAAGCTACTTTAATCATTGAAATAATGATAGTCATTTTATGTGGCCAAAAATTAATAACTATTTTGAAGATGCTTTTGCCATTTCAAAATAGTATACTAGCCTTCAATGATAAAAGCATATTTTTTTTCCACTAATTGATTGTGAATTTTATTAACAATTAAAATTTATTTGATATTGAGAGGATTAGGTACATGAAATGAAAACAATTTGGAATAGGCTGGAGTGGTGGACTATGAAAAACCAAATAATAGATGAATCGGTCATTTCAAAAACCTCCTATGTAAGTCACACAATTTGAATTTATCAGGAATCAATTGAAACTGAAACTAGTTTGTAAGGACTTTCTTGAGCTTAATATAGTATTTGGGTTTTAAAAGATTGAAATATCGAAAAACATTCACAGTTTATCAATATTAATATTGAAAAACACATTTGAAAATAAATATTACTTGGTTTTTGAAACCGATTCAATAACAATTTTTTTTTTTATTCTATTAAAAGTAGTTAAGGATTTAATGTAAAAGGGGCACAAACTAAAATCTAAACGAGAAGTGCCGGATCAAAGACCTAGCTACATAAGCCAAAAAAGTTAAAAAGTATAAAAGTGAAAATTTTCACACTCATTTTGGGATAATGTTTCTCACTGGAAAAATTATAAAAAGGATGCAGAAAATTCAAATTTTGATTAAGGAAAATATTTGTATATTCTTTTTCACAAAACAACTGCTCTAACGGGAAAAAAATATTTTTACTTTTGTAATTTTGCAAAAAGTGACCAATGTAGTTAAGAGGCTTAATAATTTTCAAAAATATTAAAATTTTATACATATATTTTAAAAATTCTAAGAAATCTACAAGGTATTAAGATCTATCATAGTTTGGATGTTGAAAATTCAAAAGTGGATGGTTCACAAATTGTTTCACTCAGAGATTGAAAATAACTGATTGTTATAAATCTTTTACATATAGAAAGACAATAAGAAAGTAAGTATTTTTTTTTTGAAAACGGCTGCTACAATTATTATAAAACTTTTTCTGTATTTTCAAATTAGGGCGATATACTACCAAAAATTATAAAACAATTAAGAATAGCAACTACGTCTCATATAACGTTTTTTTTTATTTATTTAAAATTTTCTCATCATGAACTCAACATATTTACATAAGTTTTTTTTCAAAATTTTGTTTGCATACATCATATTCAATCAAGAATTTGACACAGCGTTTTTTTTTATTTCTTCAATCCAAGAAGTAGCTTACCTGATATGTCCTCAATGATTTTTCATTTTAAATACATAGCTGGAAAAGAAAAATTTTAAAAAGTAGATTACCTGATACCATACAATGTATTCATTTCCACATCACCCAGTGGGGTAGAATACTAGATGCGTTTTTTTTTGAGGTTTCCCCGGGAGGCCTAGTCCTCATTCTAAAACTACACAAGTATTTTCTAATAAAATAAGAATTCTATAACTACTCACTACTACTAATTTTGTTGGTTTTTGTTTTTTGTTTTTTTGTTTTTTTTTTGGTAGATCGTAGTTTTTTTTAGTGAGGTATCCCCGGATGGCCTAGTCCTCATTCTAAAACTACATAATACTATAAAATATAAATTTCACATAATATATTGCACATAATACTACTAACATAAAATATATTGCACTTCAAATAAGCGTTTTTAAAATAATAATGCTACAATTGTATGTATATATAAAAAAGCGTTTGTAAATCGTCGTTTTTTTTACTGAGGTGTCTCCGGGCGGCCTTGTCCTCATTCTATTACTACTACTATTTATTTGGTTTCTTGTGTGTACTTATTAAAAGGGGTTTCGTAGCTGTTGTCCTCGTCCTTTTACCTACTGAAAAAAATGTAAGGAAAAACATTATATAGTAAAAAAATAGAATCAAACAATCAATATAACGTATAATGTTTTTATTAAGTAAGTAAGTATATTAAATTATATTTATATAATGAAAAATATATTAACAATTATACATAATAACAATTAAGAACTATATTAAATCTTGATGGTTTTTTTGTATGGATTCCTAGGCCAAAAAAATGTGACGAAACCGAAACGAGAAAAAAAAAACACGAAAATCTACGACAAAACCGTGAAAAAACACGAAAATCTGCGACCAACAAAAAAAAAATGCGACGAAAAAACATTAAAAACTACGACGAAAGCGAGAAAAAAAACGAAAAGTTGCGACAAAACCGAGAAAAAAGACGAAACGAGAAATTGCTATACGAGACATAGTTTTACGACACGAGAATTTTTTACACGAGATGACATTTAGCTTACGACACGTTTTTGCCATCAGTTGTTGGTTGGACGAATAAATTTTTTGGGTTCTTTTAGTTTCTTGTTGATTATTTTTGTCTCGAATATGATCATACCGATCAAAATAAACTTCGCGATTTCTTCTTTGTGCTCTTTCGTACAGCAAGCCGATAAATTTCCCTCGATGTGCGGCATGATTTCCGGGAACCATGTTTTCACGATGTTCTTCCTATCTTTCCGGTGCGGAAAATTATCAGGAAAAATTTCTTCGACAGTTCTAACAGTTTCTTCGAAAAGAATAGAAGGAACTGTCAGTTTGCCGAACTGTGAAGTAGTTGTAGTGGTTTTATAAGCACGCAATTTAATCAACATAGTTTGTTCCCTGTTTTTATCAACTTCGTCAATCAAAAACTGACAACAAACTTTGCAATTAAGTTTCTTCTTTAATCTTACGGCCGCAAATCCAGCATAGTATACTGCAGCTCCATCCTCTAGCTTCGTGCATTTAGCAATCTTTTCAAAGGTTAGTTCCACTTCGTCTTCATCGTCGTCGTACCTGTATATTTCTTTAAATAATTCTTCATAAATATCCTGGCTGGGTTGCTCACTAGGCTCTATGTCCATCGTTTTATCTAGTGCATCCAAATCCAATAGAGGTTCCGCTCCAGCATCCTCGTATCCGGAATGTTCTGCTGAATTTAGATGCTGGAATATTATGATCTTCATATTTCGAATCAATCTCCAAGCTGAAGGATTCCTTTCTTATGATCCGCGGTTACTTCTGACCATTGAAAATAAATTTTCTACGATATCGGTATTCAAATGCGCAAGGAGAACATAGCATTGCTCTTCGCTTTTTATATGTTCCCACATTTGTGTAATTGCCATCAAAGTTTGTTTTAATCCCTTAAAACAAGGTGGCACTGCAACAACGCTCATCGATTTTCATTTGGATATCCATTTCATCGCTTTGTTTAATCTATCCAAAATCTCTGTAGTATCGGAAAGAGCTTGTTTGTTGGGATTTCGTGAAAAGAGTCGGCCTGTATTCAGATTGTCAAACAGATCATTGAGCTGTTTGACAAACCTGGACGTTGCCTCTGCTCTTTTTTTGTCATCTTCTGTTTTGAAAACATGCGTTGTTTTCAAGATATATTGTATACGGGTGTATTCTCGCTGAAAACTTGTGTCGCAAGTTTAACCGACAATTTCTCGAAATTGTTCGGCCGAACGTGGGAGTTCGTCAACTTGTAAAAAATATGGAATGTTCCATACTTATCATGATCATAGATTTTTTGGATCACATTCCAATCGATGACGTCTTCTTCTATTTTGATGTTGTATTTCAGCAAAATATTCCTCACGCTCTTAAAAAGATGCGGGTAATCGTAGAGCAGGAAAACTCTTTGATCCTGTATGTCCACATACGGTTCTTTTTCCATGAAGTTTTGCGGTCCAAGTTTATTATACGCCGCCACGTTTATAGGACCTTGGTCACAGCTTGTTGCGACCACCGTCAGACCACAATTTATTACTTGAGTAATAATTGAAACTAGCATCTCTGACAACAATTCTCCGTTTGGACTACCGATGTAGTATGCAATTGTCTGTTTCCAATTTCGGTTTAGTCCTCTAAGGGTGAACACCATCGCTTTAGAGGCTGGATTGTCATTTCTTCCGTAGTCTCCGAAGTCCGTGAATCCGTAAATTATGTCATCTTTTAAACTTCTTTTCCATGGCACTCATCCCTTGAGATTTGCTCGTCAGCATGTCCGTCATAGGTTTTGTAAATCCACCAGCCAACCGGATCTCCGAATGCCATCGGTAAATTGTGCTTACCGATGGCAGCTTAAATCCTACGCTCAGCATGAACTTGTAACATGCTGGTGATTTATAAAAAAAATTTAAAAAAAGGTCCCTAGCCTTAGAACCCCAAGGTGCGTTTTCCTTGTGGAAGAGTTGCACCAAAATAAAAGTGCGCAACTCTTCTTTGAAGCCCTCCATTTGCTTCTCTAAACCTTTCCGTAATTGATATTCGCGATTCTTTCTAAGTTAAATGGGAGTATTGAAAATATATCTTGGAATTGATTTAGCCCTATTTACTTTTCGTGCTGATTTGTACGAAAAACGCTTTGGGGAGGGAAACTGAGAAGGAGAAATGTGAGAAGACGGAGTATCTCGAAGAGAATAATCTCTAATATAATTATGTGTGGCACTTGCAGCCAAGTTTTCTAACGACAAAGCTGGGCTGCAAGCTGTGGGAAGAACTGGAGCTGGAATTGCAAATAGAGGTGGAGGTGGAAGCGCAGAAGTCAAAACACCAGAATTTACCGTAGAGGTAGTTGGTATCGGGAGAGCAGACGTTACCATAGAGGTATTCTGCATCCGGGTCCTCGTGACATCCATAAGATTGACACATGAAATGTCATTGGATGTCTCATTGCACTTACATATCGACGGAAGAGATACAGGCAGTGAGTTGTTCGCGAGACAAGTCCTTGAGCCTCCGACTAAAATGTCTTTGGCATACAAGTGTTTTTGACACATCAAAGACCGAGGTTTCACATCGTCGATGTGGGACAAACCTCCATGCTTTACCCAAACCGATCTTCTATGATCTTTGGTAAGCACAAAAAATGAAAGCAAAGTAAAACTAGTTTGTCTCTCCTGACAATTAAAATAGCAACACTTCATAGGCATTTTAAAGAAAAAATATTTCACTTTTTAATATAACTAGTTAACTTTTTTTTATTAAAACTTTGAAGTCTAAACCGAAAACCACAAAAACTAAAAAAAATAATTTAATCCGATGTAATATAAAAATACGAAAAATACGAAGCAAAAACGTTAAAAATAAGAATATTTTATACTACTATTATATAAAAAATGCACCTGCTAAAAAAATGAAATTTATTGCACAGTAAAATAAATAATCCACCTGCTAAAAAAATGAAATATATTGCACAGTAAAATGTTAACAATTATGATTAATTTTTGAAGCAGTCCGCTTAAATGCTAAAAAGGATAAAAAGAAATATATAAATATGTTATTTAAGTGTATGTTACCGTGAACAGGAACACAGGATACACCAAACCACAAAAATAACACACAAAAAAAACAAATAAATGAAATATTAAATGTAAAATAAACACAAAAAAATGTTAAAGATATAAATTAAAGGGGGTATATGGGTATAAAAAGTTAAAAATTCAAAAATGCGTTCAGAAAATCTTAGGAAGAATTCACAAAAATATGTTTTGTAGCTAAAAAACTTCAATTATTTTTAGCTATTTGGGGTTGACATTTATTTAAAAAATAAACACTGTCACTGCTAATACACTTTCTCTTTTTATAATGATATTTTGCACTTCAAACACTGCACAATCATATACAAATTTAAGAACTTGAAAAGACCGATGGTTATTCCAAGCAAAAATATTCGATCTGATTTTATAAGTTAAAAAAAACTGAAATTCGTTACAAAAAAAGCGCGAAGAAAAAAAAAGCGAAGCGAGAACATCCTACACAATCACGCAATAAACACTTTTCCATGAAAAATCACATACATTCATACAAATAATATACCTAATTTCACTAAAAATTACCGTAATCTCTGTTCTACTGCTCTATTTTTCTTTCTCCTCCAACTACCATAAATTATAATAATTTATATATGTTTCTATACATCTTTCCCATAATGAAGAGTTATTTAACTCTTTCCCAGAACAAATAAATTAATCACTAATTAATAATTATTTTAATAATGCTAATAATCCGAACGTAGTTATAAAGACCCCACAAATAATATATAAAAGTGCCTTATATGTACCTAACTTTTCAAACTTTAAACGCACCAATAAGAAATAAAGATACAACTCGAATAGCTTTTAAACCAACTAATACCCTTCATAATTCCATTTTTTCAAGATTAAAAGACAGAATATCTATAGAAGAAAAATCAGATATTGAGTACAAAATTAATTGTTTAGGTGATGGATTGACATCATGTTCATCAGTTTATGTAGGTACATCCAAACAAAAACTTCGCAATAGAATACCTGGTCATAGATCAGATATAAATAGACCACCTCGAAGTCAGCCGGCGCACTTTCGATTTTCGCGAAAAAAAAAAATCTTAGGCGATGTACTCTGATTACTTAAATCTCAAAATTATTTTTTTCCATCGAGATATGTCAATTTTAGTCAGACACGAAAATGTCTTTTTGGTAGTTTTTTTTTTAAGATTTTAATATTTTATTTTTTATTATAATTGGGTGCATATTGAACTCATAAATCTACAATTTTTCGAAATTTAATTTAATTTCCCAATTACAAACACATATATTACATACTATGTATGTAAAGGGTGATTTTTTTGAGGTTAGGATTTTCATGCATTAGTATTTGACAGATCACGCGGGATTTCAGACATGGTGTCAAAGAGAAAGATGCTCAGTATGCTTTGACAATTTCTGATCCCTTATTATCCCTTGAAAGGAATTAAGTACATATATGTGCAGTAATGCAAAAAAAAAAAAAAAAAAAATTATAAAATCCACAAAAATACAAAAAAAAAAAAATCATAAAACCGGAAATGCCTGCTGTGGCTGTTCTAGTTTGTAAGTAGTCTGTAAGTAGCTTATAAGTAGGTTGTAATTAGTTTATAATTAGTTGTAAATAGTTTTAAGTAGCTTTAATTAGTTTAATTAATTTTAGTTAGTTTTAATTAGTTTTAATTAGCTTTAATTTAGTTTTATGTAGCTTGTAAGTTTTATATAAAACCAAAAAAATAAAGACATAGATACCGAGTTTTTTGTAAATTCTTCTCGGTAAAAAATAAAACCGACCTGGATTTAGTATTAAGATAGTTCTTAGGCCGAAAGGCATTAGCATTAAGTTATTATAGTTTAACTTAGAGCGCCCGACTGGGGCCAGTAAGTTAGTTTTAAAATATTGATAAGTAGGCTAGTTTTTATGAATTTTTGTCTAGCTTTAAGATAGTTTTAAAAAAATGGAAAATAAAAATGAATTAAAAAAAAAAAAAAAATGCAAATTTCACATTTGCTTTAGTCTATAATGTAATTAATGATCATTTATCTGCTTATTAATTGAAAAAATGCAACATAACAATGAGTAGATGCAAAAAAAAAAAAGTGTATGCCCACACAGGGCTTGAACCCATGAGAATCGACTGCCAGGCGGATACTCTTCCATCGCGCTATTGATAACTAAAAATTCTGTTGGTTGGTTTCGTATAACATCTACTTGGATTATTAAACAATTAATTTAGTCGAAATTTTAATTATTGATTTATTAAGTGGGGGAGCATGTAACAAAAAAAATTTTTGGTGTGCAAATTAAATTGCAAAATGAGCAATTATTTAAGCTCCTGTGCATTTAGATATTCGACTTGGTTACAAAGATATGAGCATTTGAAATTTCCATACAAAGTGCAATTTGTTTATATTTAAAAAAAAAAAAAAACAGGAGGTGTGCAATGAAATTTTTTTTGATTTTTGAAATGTGCAATTAGGAATACATCGCCTAAGATTTTTTTTTTCGCGAAAATCGAAACTGCGCCGGCTGACTTCGAGGTGGTCGATTTTGCGTGTCATCCTTGTGCAAAGTATTTTTTATAAATTGCAAAAATGTGGAACGCGCAAGGGTGACACGCAAATTCGTGAAGCGTTCCACATTTTTGCAATTTATAAAAACAACAAAACAGAACTATAGTCCACATAAAAATAAACATTTTTATTATAAAAAAAGTTCACGAAACTAGGAATAGTAAAGGAAAAACCATAAAAGCCGAGTTTGGTTGTTCTTCCTCTGTGATATTTTTCTATATTTTAGATTTTGGGTTGAGGAAAAACAACTAAAGTGAATTTTAGTGGTTATTCCCCAAGAAATAAATAAAATTTGTTTGACTAAATTCGAGTTTAGTTATTATTCCAAATGTAAATATTGATACTGCGAAGTTTTAAATTTACTTTAGTCCCTTTTCCGTGCCATAGAGTCATAACATGAAAATCTATTCCAGGGTTTAGTCTGTTTTCCAAAATTAAATGAGAAAAAATGTTCGCTTGAATGGACTTTAGTTATTTTGGCATGCAGATAATAAAATAAATGAATATATCAGTTTTATCATAATTCGAGTTAAGTTCTTGTGTGCGGTGGATTTTTAATCTTATCATTTTCGAGTGTTTTATATTGTGAAAAGTGCAATTAAAAATGTCTTCTCGATAACCAATGCTTTTGGCATTGGCCCGAATGTTGAAAGAAGGAGCTAAATATGAAGTTTCGGTAACTATTTTATTTATTTTTTTGTCTGTCTGTGCCTGACTGTGTCTGTCTGTGTGTGTCTGTTTGTGTCTGTCTGTGTCTGTCTGTGTCTGTTTGTGTCTGTCTGTCTGTGTCTGTCTGTCTGTGTCTGTGCGTGTCTATCTGTGTCTGTCTGTCTGTGTCTGTCTGTGTCTGTGTGTGTCTGTCTGTGTGTGTCTGTCTGTGTATGCCCGCCTGTGTATGTCTGTCTGCGTCTGTCTGTGTATGTCTGTCAGTGTCTGTGTGTTACTGTCTGTGTCTGTCTGTGGCTGTGTGTGTCTATCTGTGTCTCCCTGTGTCTATATTTTTCTATATCTACCTGTGTCTGTCTCTATTTATGTCTGTCTCTATCTTTGTCTGTCTGTGTCTGTCTGTATCTGTCTGTGTCTGTCTGTGTCTGTGTGTGTCTATCTTTGTCCCTCTGTGTCTGTCTATCTTTTTCTATACCTACCTGTGTCTGTCTCTGTCTATGTATGAATCTGTCTTTGCCTAACTGTCTGTTTGACTCTCTGTCTATCTTACCGTTCGGATTAAAGTATATTTTTCATTTTTCAGAATCAACGACACGTCCCACTAATTTTATTATGCAAAAAAGTTCTACACCGGAAAATAATATAAGTAGTGGTACGCAAATCATATTAGTTTAAATAAAAAAAGGAGAGAGAAAATTTTCTTAACAAACAGGAGACATAAATAATCTCTTATTTTAGATCAAGACTCGGCAACGATTAACAGTGAAGACAAAGAAAATGTCTCTTCAAGTAATATTGTTTACTGCGATGATCTACCATTAAAGACCCTGGTTTTCAAACTATTTCCAATGATACAGGCTCTGATGAAGAAATAGAAACCTTCAATTTTCAATTTTGGCGCCAGAAATCCAGAAACAATGGAAAATGTTACAAAACCTCTTCTGGAAAGTTTAAACATGCTAGAATTTCTCAACCATTTCGAATGTGTCGAAGTAACTGCCAAGAAAAATTCTGCTTGACAAAATTCAATCTATTTTCAACCACTATTGGTCTCTGGGTTCTAAGATCAAAGAATTCTATACATTGGGAATATTTTGGTTATTGAAAAGAAAAAATGTAACACTTTGGTAAATTCAAATGATCGAAAACGTAATCGAGAAAATACGGTAAAGTATTTTTTGGAATATGATGGAAATCGCATTAACGTTTGCTGAACACATTTCACACACTGTTTTGCTGAAACGTAAAGTTTCATTAAGAGTGTTATTTCTAAAAATGTTCATGTCCTCTTTTTCCGTTTCAAAATTGCCGCGGGAAAAGAACTCCAGTCATCAAAATAAGTCAGGAGAAGGAAGAAGAAGTAAGGCACCATATACAAAAGTTTCCTGCCTACGAGAGCCACCATAGCCGTTTGGATACATCCAAAAAATTTATTCACGGGAGCTTGAACCTTGCAATTATGCACCGCATTTGCAAAGAAGAAGTAGCTCACCCTGTAGGCATGATTTAATATGTTCAAATATTCACACACCATCAACTTAAAGTTTAAAGGGCCAAAATTAGATACACCATGCGATACATTTTTATCTAAAATTAAAGTTGCCCAAAGTGATGAAGAAAGAACGATATTGAATGAGCAAACAAATATGCATGTCGAGAAAGCAGACTTCGTTTACGATCAGAAGAAGATTGACAAAGAAAATGCGAAGCAAAATGAAAGCATGAAGGCTTTTGCATTGGATTTACAGAAGTATCTGCCAACTCCGTTTCTTCGAAATTCTGTAAATTTTTATAAAAGGCAGCTGTGGACCTTTAATCTTACGATTCACGATTTAGAGACGAATTCTTCAGTCTGTTTCATGTGGCACGAAGGTATTACACGCCGTGGTGGTAATGAAATTGCATCCTGCATTTTCAAGCACTGTTCGCACAAATAGTAAAAATTATAAAAGATAAAACTAAGCTATAAATTTTTAATTTTTTCAAATTTTTATTTGTTAAGTAAAACACAATGAACAGGTAGGTGTGATGATTAAAATGCAACTAAAAACTATTATATTAATCTGCCAAAAGGTTTGCTTAAGGCAAAGCCAAAAAACGGTATTAAATGTAATGAATTCTCAGCGCGTGAGGCAAGACCTTGAATTTTAGTTATAGATCATATTTCGTCTGGTCTCACGCTGCTGAGGGAGTTGGATGGAAATTGAATTGTAGGAAAGGTATGAAAATGGAAATTGGAGTAATTAAATTGACAAAAAATAATAAAAGTATATTTGGTGCCTTTGTGGGAAGTGATAGGAAATCATTTCAAACCGCGTCAGCTTTTAATTCAAAGCCGTGTGATAAAACATTGGTCAGGTTAAATTTTTCTTACATTTTATTTTATTCTATTTTTAACATACTCCCCCCTTTGAGGGATCTTATCTCTCGAAATTCTAAAATTGCGTTTCTATTTCAAAACGAGGAGCGTTTCCTCTAGGAAGAACGTTCCTCCTAGGAAGAGGTTTGGGCCTTCTTTTTTTTAATAAGGTAAATATGATGAATGCTATCATTGATATAAATAAGATGAAGCTGAATCCATAGTGATGGTAGTCGTGCATATTTATATCATTAACCCCTATATCCTTGCCTAAATCCTTAGCTAATTCATTTATTTGGTTCTTTATATTCTGTATTTCTGTATTCGTCTCATTGCTGGAAGATGTAGGGAGACTGACTAATTCATTTGATAGTTTTGTTTTGATTGCCTCTGAAATTTTAACTAAGGGAATAAATGAATTTTTTAAGGTGGTATTGCTCAGAACTCGCCCATTTATAACTAGATGTGGAAGTTTTAATGTGCATGGTCTTAGAAACTCCAACAAACCACTGCCAACGATGGTTACGCTCTTCGTTAATCTTTCACAAACTAGTAAACCAGTTACTGTGTCCTCAAGAGCAAATATTCAGCTATTTGCATCTCTAAGACTGATCCATTGATCGTGAAGAATACATTTTTTTAGAGAGCAGTAACTTAGAGCATTCTCCAAGTGATTCAGTAATGAAACTTCACAATTATTACTGCCTTGATGGATCATTGTTGGCAATTGTTGGTTATAAATAAAATGTCTAGTTGAAAGCAACTGACAAGATAATAATTGGTTTTCTGTTAATGCAAAATACCTTTCTCTCGTTGGAGTGACTGCCAGATACTGGGATGATAGTTCTATTATGAAACTTGAATTATTTTGAAATATGGGAAAGGGAACTAAATTGAAAAGCTGGAATTCTTGGTTATCCACCAAAGGAATCATCATTTCAAATATTATTGAGTCATTAAGACTTCGTCCCTTGATAGATGAAAGCTTAAAAATATCTAATATAGATGCTGTGGGAATGTTAAGATGAGACGGGAGATTGTTCCTAATGATTTGGAGTTGTTGGGTAAATTGGGAAGGCGAAATAAAATGAGGATTCATTTTGGCATTGTTAAGGCTAAGGAGAATGTCAAGTAATGTATCTTGCACCATCTCCAGATTTGTAACTGATAGAATCAAATACAATGTTAACGCAGAAAACCGCTGATTAACATCAATTATTTCTTGATGCTTTTCAATTACGTTTAATGATTTTTCGAAGATAGTTTTTAAACCTTGATATTGCTGACTTATTTGGAGATTGCTTCGATTAAGTAGATTTACTGTTGCGTCTGCTATTGAGCTTTGTTTTTTAAAGAGATGTACAAGGTGTTGTTCA
The DNA here is from genome assembly GCA_946251815.1 of Dasysyrphus albostriatus. Taxonomy (NCBI): domain Eukaryota; kingdom Metazoa; phylum Arthropoda; class Insecta; order Diptera; family Syrphidae; genus Dasysyrphus; species Dasysyrphus albostriatus. Next base: position 158,063,814 of record OX276335.1, on the reverse strand, counting down.
TCTTGGTTGACCAATGAAATTTGATGATGTATGTCCTTAGCATCATCTTGATCCAATACTCCAAATAAACTATGTGCTACATTTCCGATAAAATCGAAAGGAGATCTAGCAATTCTTATCCGTTTGCTATAAGATGTATGATAGTTATGAATGAGATCATTATTCGAATCGATAACATTTACTCTATGTTTGAGTGCGGTGAGTGTAGACAAACAAAACGGATTAGTTTTCAAATCATCTAAACAGATTGTATCCATTCTCTTCAGGTATGTTTTCACTTCTCCTAACTCTAACCAATACGATGACAAATTATAAAAGATATAAATGTTCCAAAAACTGTTAACAGTGCTAGCACTACCTATATCCTCAAAATAAATGCCTGTGGAATTGTTAAATTTTGTAATCCTTATTGGTTCACTTTCTAAGGAGGCTGCTAAAGGAAGCAATAGCAGCATTAAACATAATAACGATGTCATAGAATTACCAAAGAATCTTCCGCTTCTTAATTTCATTGAAGGTTCATTTTTTACTGGGGGTTCTGGACTTTGTTCTCGTTCTTCTTCATGATCAAGTGGTAAAGGGCATAGATTTTGAATTGCTCGTTGATATGTTCCTGTTTCCGTTCTTACATGTACCACTCGCACTAACCCATCAGACCCCTTGACAACTTCGACTACACGCCCAAGCTTCCATTTCATTGGAGGTTGGTGTGCATCTTTTAAAACAACCATTGCTCCGGGTTCTAGTTTTTTTTTTTTCTAGTTGAAGAAGGTGGAGGTACTCATTTGACCATCTGACGAAATTTGTCTAATCTTGAGATTTTATGATCAGTAACGTTAGGTTCAGGTAGTGCAGTTAATGGAGCCCCAATAAGAAAGTGACCCGGAGTCAATGCCTGCAAGTCATTAGGATCTGAGGAGATTGGTGTAAGTGGTCGTGAATTTAAGATTGATTCGATTTGAACAACGACTGTTGAAAGCTCTTCATAAGTTAAAGAAGCTTCTCCTAAGTATTTTATTAACATGGTTTTTGCAGCTTTAACAGCGGCCTCCCAAAGGCCTCCGAAATGGGGAGAGCGAGGTGGAATGTGTTTCCAGTTGATTCCCAATTTTAAGCAATTCGAATTGATTAATGATTTCGTTTCAGATGAGTCAAGGAAATCTTGAAATTCTCTTAATTGATTTCTTGCACCAACAAAATTTGTGGCATTGTCACAAAATATGGTGTGGCATACACCTCGTCTTCCAACAAATCGTTTTAAGCAGTTAATAAACGATTCAGTGGTAAGGTCGCTTACTACCTCAAGGTGAACAGCCTTTGTGGAGAAGCATACAAATACTGCAAGATAAGACTTTGTTGGTGTTTTTCCTCGAACTTTGTAATGTGTCCGTATTGGACCACAGAAATCCACTCCAGAAAAATGGAATGGCCGAGTAGGAATGATTCTTTCTTTGGGTAGGTTACCCATTAATTGATCGATAGATCGGGGTCTAGCACGAAAACATTGGATACATTTAGAGAGCACCTTGCGTGTTTCCCTTCCTACGCTTAGAATCCAAAATTGTTGCCTAGAGATAGATACAAGTGTTCTATGGGAGGCGTGTAGATGTTTTTTATGCAAATAATCTTAAAGTAATGTTGTGACTATATTATTTTTTGAAAGTAATATTTGGTGTTTTGCTTGAGAAGGGATTTCAGCGTTTTTAAGTCTTCCTCCCACATGTATTAACATTGTTGTTTTGTCAAAATATGGACTTAATGATAATATTTTGGAATTATTGTGGAGAGGTTTTCCTGCTTGAAGTGCTTTATATTCTTCAGGGAAAACACTTATTTGAACGCTTCTCCACAACAGTATTGTGCCCTTTTGGATATCTTCCATATTTAAGGAACCAATGCTTTTGTTTTCTTCACAACGGGACTTAAAACTCGTTAAGAATCGAGAACAATATGCAAAAATTTTTTGCAGCGTATAAAACGAATTTTTATGATTTACCGAAGTAAATAAATCACCTTGGATGGCCATGTTTAAAACCGTTTTAAGCTTTCTACGGCCAGGGATTTGTTCTGGTATTGAATAATCTACTTTAATGTTAGACAAACAATTTTGTCTTAAGAACTCTGGACCATCGAACCAAACAGTTGATCTTATAAGATCGCGCATTCCTAATCCACGCGATATGAGATCTGCAGGATTTAACTCTCCTCTAACATAGTTCCAATGATTCAAGTTTGAATTCGATTGAATTTTACCTACACGATTTGCAATATATGTCTCCCAGGTATAAGATGGTGCCTTTATCCATGTTAAGACTGTTGTGGAATCAGTGTAATAATTAATAGATGAAATTGCCCTACTAACTATTGGGAGAATTTTTTCAACCAAATCTACCAATAACACTGCCGCCTGAAGCTCTAATCGGGCTATGCTTGTTGCTTTCAAGGGAACTACACGCGATTTTGAGCACAATAATTGAACAAAAACTTTCCCTTCATTGTCAATAGATTTTAAATAAATGCATGCGCCAAAAGCACTTTCACTGCTATCAGAAAATGCATGTAGCTCTAATTTTTCTGCTGAATCTATTAAAACAAAGCGGGGTATATTAATTTTCTGTAAAGAGGAAAATTCTGACAAATAGTTTAGCCATTTAGATGCCTGCTCTAGAGGCAATTTTTCATCCCAAGAAATCTTGGTTTTCCAAAGTTCTTGAAGAAATATTTTTCCCAGTAATATCACTGGCCCAATAAGACCCAAAGGATCAAAGAATTTAGCCAAATCAGCAAGACCGCTTCGTTTTGTAACTTGAACATTAGAAGGTGCTTTATAATCGTATCAAAATCTGAAGGTGTCTTGAGTTGGCTCCCAAACTAAACCAAGTGTCTTTATTACTTCGGATTGATATATAGTCAACATTTTTTCTCGCTTTTCGAACGGAATATTTTCAAGAATACGTGGATCGTTTGAACAAAATTTAGTTAACTCGAAATTTCTTTGTCTTAATAATGTTATAGTTTCTTCGAGAAGCTGCTTGGCTTCTCTAAGAGTGTTTGCCCCAGTGAGGCAGTCGTCCACATATATATTTTTTGTAATTATTTTAGATGCATTAGGATATATATGCTGAAAATCATTTGCTAATTTAACTAGACATCTTGTGGATAAATAGGAAGCTGGAGCCATTCCATATGTGACTGTATTCAACTGATATGTTTTTAAAGGGCTTATAGTATCTGCCCTCCACAAAATGAGCTGATATGCTCTATCTATTGGGTGAACTAGAATTTGTCTATACATTTTACTTATATCACCAGTAAATACATATTTGTGTAGCCTGAAATTTGCAATAATTGAGAATAAGTCTGATTGGACTGTCGGACCGACCATGAGGGTGTCATTTAGAGAAAAACCTGACGATGTTTTTGCCGAAGCATCGAAAACGACTCGTAGTTTTGTTGATGAACTCTCTGGCTTAAGTACACAATGGTGAGGAAGGACATAATGATGCTTTGGTATTGTTTCCTCAGCAATCGGTGTCATATGACCAAGACGTTCGTATTCAGCCATGAAGTTAACATAACTTGTTTTTAATTCTGTATTATTTTCTAGTTTTCTTTCTAATGAATAGAAACACCTTTTAGCAATTGCCATAGAATTACCCAACATTTTATTTGGTTCCTGTTTAAAAGGAAGACGCACTATATATTGACCATGGTTTGTGGTTTTTACATGCTTGTTAAAATATTCTTCACACTTGAATTCTTCTTCAGAATAAATTTTTGATTCACCTTCAAAAGATTCACTTTCCCAAAAGGATCGGACTAGTTTATCTAAAGAACTCAGACTAGGTTTTGAGACTGAATGACAGTATGAACTGCAAGAAGGATCTACAACGCTACCAGCTAAAAGCCAACCTAACTTAGTATTTCGTAATAAAGGAAGATTATCTGAAATTCTGAACTCTCCTGGCAAGAAAAGTTCGAAAAATATTTCTGCACCGATTAATAAGTCTATGCGGCGAGAATCAATTGAGTAAGGATCAGCAAGAATAATGTTGGAAGGCAATTTCCATGTTTGCATGTCCACCGGTGCAGTTGCTAAATAATCACTTATTTTTGGCATTATACTGGCCTCGAAGGTTGTTTTATAAGCAGATGCTCTAGATTCTATGGAGACATTAATAATAAAACTTGACTGTGTTTCTTTTCCTCCAATTCCACTGATGGGAATGTCTCTTCTCTGTTTTTTAGTTCCCAGTTGCTGAGCTAATGAGGAAGTTATAAAATTCAATTGCGACCCTGAATCTAACATGGCTCGACAAGGAATTCGCATACCGTTTGAACATAAAATATTAACTATTGCAGTGGCAAGATACACCTCACGACCTTTGAACACAACTCCTAATGAATTACTAATTGATGACCCTGACTGAGTCTCTCCCACCCGACCAATATTATTATCACTCGACTTACCGGATGGTTTTATGTGTGAATCCTTTTTAGACGGATAGTGCAGCAAAGTATTATGCCTACCGTTGCACGTTTTACATTTTCCGAGCTGCTGACACGATGAAAAATGATGTCCTTCTGATTGCGTTCTTCCACTGAAAGATAAATAAATTTTTTGCAATTAAAAATCTTATGATTATTTGATTTACAGAAACTACAAATAGAAACTCCCCTTGAATTTTCGGAAGCGGTTGTTACCACTTTCTTCCTATCATCACGATGAAGGGCTTCTAGGGCTTGGAATCTAGCTTCAACGAATTCCAGTAGTTGCGCTAAAGTTGGACTGCTTCTTGGTGACTGTAGTGATTCTTCGAACATCATTCGGGTGTCCTTATCCATTCTGTCTAGCAACAGATGCACAACAACAGGATCCCATCCGCTGGTATCGTAGCCAAGGTTCTGGATAGCTTGCATAACTTCCTTTGGTGTGTCATGAAGTCTTTTGAGACTCTTAGCATTGTCAACGACTATGGAATTTTGAAAAAGTCTATTCAACTGTGCCGTTAACAACAGCCTCTTGTTGTTGAATCTGTCCACTAATGTGTTCCATGCCAGCTCATAATTGCTATCGGTGGCATGAAAATGTTGAATTAAAGTATGTGCATCGCCAGTTACATTGGTTTTCAGGAAATATAGTTTTTGTGCTGCTGCAATTGGTTGGTTGTGTACCATTTGTTTATACAGGTCAAAGAACTGAGGCCAATTAAGATAGCTTCCATCAAATTTTGGTATCTCAATTTTTGGGAGCTTAATTGTAGTTGCTCCGATTTGATTCATTTGACTTGATTGATTTGGTGTCACTCGGTTTGGTAGCCATGCAATTCTCTCGTCTAATTCTTCTTGGAGCTTAAAATACAGCTCTATGTCGGCTGCAGTTGCATCGTCCCCAAGTCGTTCATATGCGGTTCTTAATTCTTCCCAGTTGCGCATGAGTGTATTTGTTTTTTTGGAATTGCTGAGGTATAGCTTCCCGTAAATTCACCGGACAGTTGTTAAGAGATCCTTGGAAAATTTTCCCAAGGAGACGGAACTTGCTTTTACTTGTCAATTTACTGGTTCCCGGAAAGGTATCAATGCTGAATCTTTTACTTGTTTTATCTTCAGCAGTATCTGGTGCGGGCATTATTAAGAGCCCTGCTGGGGGCTTTTCGAGAGGCTCCTTTGGCTGCTCTGATGGCGGCTTGACTGCTGTGGTCTCTTTCGGCCTCTCTTCTTGAGTTCTATCCGCATTATCAGATTTTTGTACTTCCAAAATACGCTTCACGATGTCGTCCTTCATTGTCTCATGCACCCCTTTGATTTCTTTGAAATATCCCTTTATATGATATTCATGATCGGTTTCTAGAGGATACTTGGTCTTAATTTCGACGTCCGTGCTTTGGAATATTTCCCATAGCTCGTTGAGACTGGACCAACGATGTTGGAGATTCTCCAGGGTTTTTCTTCCAGGTCCATCCTTTCCGTAATTGCGGGCAAGCTTGCAGATAGCTGTGCCTACCTCCTCCTGATGGTCGGTTAGTTGTTCCAATGTAGAAACCATTTTCACTTTATTTTATATATTAAACGATTTTTGAGTCCAAATAAACACGCACACTTTTTTCAAAACTTATTATTTATCTTTTTAGTATAATTCTTCTTGTTTGGATTTATTTAATTTACAGGCCACTAAACTTTTTTAGTAGTGTCCTGTCACGGTCGCCAATTTGTTCGCACAAATAGTAAAAATTATAAAAGATAAAACTAAGCTATAAATTTTTAATTTTTTCAAATTTTTATTTGTTAAGTAAAACACAATGAACAGGTAGGTGTGATGACTAAAATGCAACTAAAAACTATTATATTAATCTGCCAAAAGGTTTGCTTAAGGCAAAGCCAAAAAACGGTATTAAATGTAATGAATTCTCAGCGCGTGAGGCAAGACCTTGAATTTTAGTTATAGATCATATTTCGTCTGGTCTCACGCTGCTGAGGGAGTTGGATGGAAATTGAATTGTAGGAAAGGTATGAAAATGGAAATTGGAGTAATTAAATTGACAAAAAATAATAAAAGTATATTTGGTGCCTTTGTGGGAAGTGATAGGAAATCATTTCAAACCGCGTCAGCTTTTAATTCAAAGCCGTGTGATAAAACATTGGTCAGGTTAAATTTTTCTTACATTTTATTTTATTCTATTTTTAACAAGCACCTTAAATCATTGCCATCAAGTAATACTAAAATAACATTTACAGTGACTCATGTTCTGGGCAAAATAAAAACTCGTATGTGGCTGCTATGTTTCTTCTCTTTCTTAAAGACAATTCTACTATTAATTACATTGATCACAAGTTTTTAGAGCCTAGACACACCCACATGGAATGCGATACTGACCATGCCCTTATTGAAAAGAAAAAGAGTAAGTCAAATGTTGAAATAAGTGTGCCTAGAAATTGGTATCAGTTCATAGATGGTATCAATTCCAAAATAAAAGTATTTGAAATGAATCAAACTGATTTCTTCAATTTCTGTGAAATGACAAAATGAAATTTGAATTGCAAAAGATTAAATTTAGAAGACGACAAATTTATATGGAATGCCGTAAGGTGTCGTTACACGAATGACACCAAGAAAATATTTTATAAAACGTCATTAAACCCAGAGGAACCGTTTAAAATACTAGCATTGGCCAAAAGAGGAGCTGAGGAGCGACTTTTACATGAGTTGATCTTAAAATTATTAAAGATGAAACAAATATATCTTCTGAGAAAAAGAAGGATCTCATGGACTTGATGCAGTTTATAAATCCCGAGTTCCATGAATTTTATATAAGCCATCCTGACTTAGAAAGTGAAGTAGATGAAAATTAATACAATCTGTTCTATTTTTCTAACGTTCCTGATATTAAATAACTTTTTAAAACCAGCCTTATCTTTTGTGTTTTTTTCTATTTTTAAAACGGTTTATTTAAAACTATATATATTTCAAACTATACCTATAAATGGTATAAGCACAAGACTAACATGAAGTTAAATTTTCATGATATTTATAAATGAACCCATTTCGTTACACCTGTTTTTTGTTTCTTGTTTAGTTAAATTTTGTTTTCAAATGTCTTTACTTATGCACGTACTTGTAATATTTATTATAAAATGAATAATTAGTTATTAAGAAACATAATTTTCAATAAATCAATGTTTTTAAAACCATTTGGCATAGTTTTTGTCCTTTATTTATTTATTTATACAGTGAAAATATCTAAAGACAATATTTTTTTATATAAATTCACAAAATTGTTTTTGAAACAACAGTTAAAGTCCAGATTGGTATAGTAAAATCCTCCATTACCCCAAGGAAGAATAGCTAAACTCAACTTTGTCAAATGAAAACTTCGATTTCCTTCAAGGAAAATTTATTTGTGGTTTAGACTCCATGTTGTGTGTTGTATGTATAATGAAACTAAAAATAAAATTTTAAAAAATTTTTAAAATATTAATTTATTTACGTTTAAAAAATAATTACCACAACATCGTTTTTATTTTTATTTTATACTGCGACGCGTTTCGGTTATCAAGGAAAAACAGCTAAAGTCGATTTTAGATTTTTTGTACGAACAATTCTTTCAAGTCAAAACAATTAAAGTGTTTGTTTTGCTTCCCACGCTTTTTAATGCAATGTTAACTAAATAGTTTGATTTTCTATTAAAGGAGAGCAAAAATACGTTCAATTCTATAATAGTTTCAAGGTGATCAGATTTTCCAATAATATTCTAGAGTAATTTGTAATTTTCAACTTTTCATAAGAACATCAAACGTCTCTCCTGAAAAATGTTAAAAATCGACTTCAATGGTTCAGTGGTTCAGTGGGCCACAGATATTAAGACAACGACCACCAAAAGGTTTTAATTTTTCAAAATTCTATTCAACAAGTCAATGCTGATATATACAGCATTGCTGTACATTACTCGCAAGCTCAAAACCTTAATTATACTTTTATGTCAAATTATAAATCAATTGCAAGTTTTTTTTTTTTTTTTTATCCGATGGAAATCTTCAAAAGACACTCGGTAAGAATCGGTACCAAGTAGTGTGGGACTCTTACCGCACTAAAACCACCAGTGAATCAGGACCAATCTATGAAAGATCGACAAATGATTTTTCTTTCTTAATTTATCAGTCGCATTGTGGGAAGTTTAAGTTATAACACTTTCCATAGCTTTTAAACCATCAGCTCATGGGGCTTGGTTCTCCTTAATCTCCGAACATTGCCTCGTACATTTAAGACGGTCTCCATTTCGGAGTTGGTATGACTTTGCAGTCGCTGATTGTGTGATACAGCGTGTTTTTGAATCACTTCTGTAACCATTTCAATTTGAAGGTCACGATGTAGATCGCTATTTCTTATATACCAAGGGGCATTTATTATTCCGCGAACGACTTTGCTTTGGAATTTTTGGATGGGTTCAGCATTTGTTTTCTTTGTACAGCCCCATAGTTGGTTGCCATATGTCCAAACGGGTTTCAGTACTTGCTTATATAACATTAGCTTGTTCTGGATAGATAGGTCAGAGTTCTTTCCTAGTAACCAGTACATTTTTTTGAGTTTGATTCGCCATTTTTGCGTCCAATCACTAACTTTATCGAGTGCATTTTGCAGTTTTTGTGTAGCCTTCGTAACGGATTTATCTGGCACCAATATTGCAGTATCATCAGCAAAGGTGGCTATGATAGCGTTGATGTCCACTGGAATATCCCTTGTATATAACAGATACAGGGTTGGTCCTAGGACACTCTTCCTTGTGGTACACCGGCTTCAATTTTCTTTAGTTCCGAGTAATTTTGGTTGTACCGTACTCTAAAGAGTCGGTTCGTAACGTAGGATTTCAGTATTTCGTAGTACTGCCTGGGAAGATCCCTTTGCAGTTTGTACTCAAGTCCCAAGTGCCAAACCTTGTCAAAGGCTTGAACAACATCTAAGAATATAGCCGAGCATACTTGTTTTTCTTCAAGTGCCTTTTCCACAACATCCGTAATCCGATGCACTTGGTCTATCGTGGAATGTTTATTTCTAAATCCAAACTGATGGCTCGGAATTAGTTTTCTTTCTTCTATTATTTTGCTTAGTCTTTTCAGAAGCAGTTTTTCGAAAACTTTTGCCATGATCGGTATAAGCGATATAGGTCTGTAAGATGTAACTTCTGTTGGTGGCTTACCTTGTTTAGGTATAACAATGACTTCTGCAATTTTCCAATGATGTGGCACATATCTTAGTTTAAGGCATGCATTCATTATAAATTGGAGTTTTTGAAGGCTATAGAAGGCATTTCTTTCAAAACCTGAGCAGTTATTAGATCGTACCCTGGTGATTTTTTGTTAGACAACTTATGTTGACACATACTTCTTACTTCTTTGAGCGTGACAAAAGGAATTTCACATTCGTCGTTTCTATCAACAAACTGTAATGGATCTGTAGCTGTGCTTGCTGGAAATGGCTTAAAAACATTCGCGAGATGTTCAACGAAGAGATCAGCCTTTTGTTTTGGGTTTCCGATCCATTTACCATCTTGAGATATTACTGGCGGGTTTTGTGCCTGTGGTCTTTTTAGGCGATTAGCTGCTTTCCATAAGGAGTATTCCGTAGAAGCATCCGCCGTCAGACTATTCAGGAATCTACTAAGTGAATCACTTTTAAATTCACAGATTCTTTTCTTTAGTTCATTGTTAAGACGGTTAAAAACTGCCTTATCACCTGGAAATCTCGTAGCTTGCCATTTTCTTCGAGCTCCTCTTTTCTCCAAGATCAGCTCCTTTATTTCGACAGGATATTTTATTTCTTGTTCTCTTGAGTTCGAAATTGTTGGAGTACTTTCTTCTGCAGCCTGTTGCACATCAGCAATAAATTGTTCTACTTCATGATCAATCTGTTCAATTGTTTGCATAGGGGATCTTAGGTTTATAAAACTTTCTAGTTTATCTCTGAATTCGTTCCAGTTTGTTCTTTTGTTCACGAGCTTAGGATTACTTTTTTCTATTATTGCTGCTTCGCTCAGTGATAATATTACTGGAGTATGATCTGACGATAAATCGTAATTACCTTCGACACTTATATGGTTTCGTTTAATACCTTTTACTACGAAAAAGTCTATAAGGTCTGGTATTTTGTTAGAATCAGATGGCCAATATGTTGGCGAAACAGAAGAATAAAATTCGCAGTTATAATTGCGGCCTGCTTGATATATCCGTTTGCCTTTCGTTGTTATGAGCCTAGATCCCCATTGGGTGTGTTTAGCATTGAAGTCGCCACCAACAAGGAAGTTATTTCCTAACAAATTTAGGAGTTCTGCATAGTCTTCTTCAGTTGGAGAGCGCCTCGGAGGGCAGTATATAGCTGCTATCTTAAACTCTTTCTTTTTTATACCAATACTAACTGTGGTTACTTGCATGTTTTCATTAGTAAACTTCGGCTCTTCATAGTGTGTTAAGCACTTTTTTATTAGTATTGCTGATCCTCCCCTAGCTTTGTCAGCTGGGTGCGGAGCATGATAACATGTATAGTTAGGTAGTGAGTTTTGGACACCAAACAAATATCTATATGCTCTATGTCTAAAAAGATGTTTAGTTCTGATACATGTTGTAAAAGACCGTTTGCATTCCATGTTGTGATTTTGAGTGTTCTGTCCATCATTGCTTTTTAAGAGCGACTTCTTCGCTTAGCTGTTTTATGTTTAAATCTTGTTTGTCAATCCTTTTCAGGATAAGTTTAAGCATTTCTTTAATAGATGTTTCTTCGTTCTTCCGCACATTTTTAACAATCTGGGAATAGGATTTATTTTCATCACTTTTGCTTAGTGCAATTGCTTTTGGCGGTTGATTTGTAGCTTTGTTTTCAACGGCTACTTTTTTGCTTTCAACTATTGCTTTGGTGGTTGTTGGGTTTCTTAGCTTGTTCCCAGGTTTCTTTTTTCTTTTTGTGTCTTGGAATTTTTTGGCAACTGGACATCCTCTGTAACTTGCAGGATGGTTGCCTTAACAGTTAACACATTTCGCTTTTTGTTCTCTGCCCATGGGACAGTTTTTAGTTGCATGCTTGCCTTCGCATTTGACACAAGCAAACTCACGATTGCAGTATTTTTGTGTATGCCCAAAGGCCTGACAGCGTTTACATTGTGGAACAATTTTTGACTTTCGTAGTGGTTTAATTTGACAACTATGCCCATAATTGATTTTATACTGTAGATCTAATCGAGACTTTCTTTATTTTCAAAGGTGAGCATAAAGTAGAGATCTCCTTGTTGTCGTTGATACCCCAGTGGAGTTTTTGATTGTCTCATTTTTAATAAGATTTTTCGCATCGAGAGCTTGGAAACCTTTTTGAATAAGGTCTTCGACAATATCTTTGGCAACACATGAAGAGTGGAGGCCTCTTGCTACTACCTTTATCGGCCTTGTAGCTTTATTTTCGTACGAGTGCCACTGAATTTTTTTTTTGTTCAATTCTTTAGTGATAGATCTATACGCATCAGCGTCTTCAACAATGACTTTCCAATTGTCTTTATTGTATGATGTATATTTACATGCCTTATTAGTGCATTTTCCTACTATGTTCTTAAGCTCACCAAACATTGTCAATCTAGAAATCATGATTGGAGGTGGTGCAGTTTGCTTAGTACCTTTAGCAAAAGACTTCTTTTGGGATACATCTTTTATTTCATTGTTTGATGTTTTCACTGTTGCAGGAATATCCGCTTTTGAAGCTACCTGCTTAATTTTTTGAACAGTCTCTGGGCTACCCTCTGCTTTCCGTTTCTTGGATTTATGCTTATTTCTGTTACCATCTGTTTCAAAAAGAAGCTCTTCCTCATCAGTATGAAACTCAATGGTTTTTGGCGGGCTTTTCACTACAAGTATTTTCGGACTAGTCTTGCTGTCATTATTTGAAGTTTTCTTGTCTAGCAAGCTGACTTTTTCTTCAAGTCTCTTAACTTGTTGCTGAAGACTTTCAACGAGGACTTCAAGTTTTTTTCTGGCTATTATTTCTTTTTGCCATTCCTCGAAATAATTTTCGGATTCAACTTGGTGGATCTCGTTGCTTGTTTTGGAACACTGCGGATCTCTTATTTCGATCTTTTCATAGATTTTGGTTCCTTTTTCGTTGATGACTTCTTTGTCATTTGATTTTTCGGTAAGGGTTTTCGATGGAGTGACCCTTGAGAATATTTTTGCCGGAGTCCTCAGTGTTTTAGAACTCCGTCTACTTCCTGTTAGCAATAATCCTCCCCAGAATCCGTAGGACCGATCTCCGAAGAGAGTGGATTTACCAGTTTATCTGGATTGCCACCTGGGTACAATATCTATTTGTTTTATTCATTGCCATATTTTTATTTTTTTTTTTAACTTTTTTTGTTACCCATAAATAGCTTCGTTACTTATTCTATTCAAGGTCAATGCAAGTAAATTCACATTTTGATCATTTTCAAAGAGCAAAAAAAAAGTAAAATATTATCTACTTCGAGTTGCTATTTCATTTGCATTCAATTTGAATAGCTGACAAGCTTTGAAAAGTTGAAAGAAAGTTTTTCACTAAGTATATTCAAAATTTATTATCTTCTCATTTTTGAATCTATCATCAAAATTTATATTTTATAATAATTTGGACTAGACTAATATGTCAATGGAAAAAGAAATGTTGCTGGTTAAAAGAAGAAATGAAAGTTTTTATGAATAAGTACTCGAATTTTTTTCGAAAATAGTGTGACGACTGGATTTTATGTAGTTTGAATTAAAAACAAATAACAATTTAAATTTTGTTTGCTACTACGTTTATCCTCAATCAAAGGATTATTTGTAGTGAACCCAAAACTCAAGATCAGAAATCGCCACTCACTATTATTTAGGTAAATAGGTACCTATTGAACAAATAAATAAAATAAGCGAATGTGTTCTCCACCCGCAAATGCCAAAACAGAGAAATCTACCCAATAACCAACTTTTCCTTCATGTTGACTTCTGTTATTCCTCTTACCGATTCAAACATTTATTTTATATTGCCATGTAAAAGATGATACCTACCAACCTATTTTTTTACTGTTTTTATTTTTAACCGGAAGTAATGTAATTATGGAAATACCTAGGCTCTTACGAATTTATTCGATAAGCCAAACACTTTTTTTCCTCGAACTCTTTCTTCATATAAGAAACGAAAACAAAAATTCCAATCCCAAGATCGAGCCGAATAAAGAAAATATACCTGCAAATATAAATTAAACTTTATTAAGTTTTTTTATTTTTAAAAAAAGATTTATTTCAAACGGGCAGCGTTTCTGCTTATAAGCACAAGAATGACAATGTTACTAAAAATTTTAAAGCTAAAATCCTAATTTTTGCACATTACCTAGCCAACTTATTCCCACAGATTTCCAGGTATTCGGATTTCATTATTTTCCTCTTCATAGCGTAAGACGCTGACACCTGCACTCCTCTTTCTCATATTCGGCTTGTGCAATACTATTTGCCTACAGCTTCGGCATCGTCGTCGTTAACTCCTCCCGCCTTAAGATCGAACGTCCGCGTTCAACGTAGCTGGTCTCAAAAGATGGGAAATAGCATCCAGGCCCAAGGTGACAGTGGATGGTACGTTTTCAGCAGTGACGTTTACTCGAAGGTGCGCAGGTGTTCTCTACACACCCAACCAAAATCTTATTTTCGAAGCATGCCAAAATTCCTTGATGTACCTTACTTATCTTTCTTTTCAATATTTCACCTGTATCAATATCCCAAACCAAAATATAAACATCAGTTCAAAACAAAATCATTCAAGCTACCTACCAGTAAAAGTAAACAAAAAAAACATCATGGGTGCTCTCAAAATCAAGCGCACCAAAAGCAATGAAAATTCACACACAAAAGAATCTAATGTCGTTCTCGATTAGACATTCGGAATTCTTCTTTTCTACTCCATTTTCACTCCAACTATTCCAAAAGCCTTCGATTGGCTATTCGGAGTACTGTTTTTGGAGTCTTTTTTTGTTCCCGATTTCAAGAAGGAGTAGGTTTTGAACATACGCATACTAGTTGTAATATTTTTTTAGGTTCGTTAATAACAATTGTTCACTTTATTTAAATTCTCCACTTATTAACTTTACAAAATAAAACACTTTACTTGTACAACCACAAAACAATTTATTGTTCACCATTAAAATTAATTCACCACTTTACTTTTATTGCTACCAACTTTACTCATTCAAGATTAAAAATAAACTGCGTCCCCTGCCGGTCAAACATGTGCTTTAATACTTTTCACAAGGTTCCCGAAAAAGCTGGAAGGTTCTAGTATTTGCTTTCAGAGCTTTCCATAGTGGAAATTTCCCATAAATTTCCCTTTCCAAAGCTTTCAATTTGACGTTTAGTATTGGAGGTTCGAAAGCTCACCAAAGCTCTCCGTATGTTGGTTTGTGTCCTGTCTAATCCGAAGTTCGGTGTTTCTTTTATTCGAAAGTGGTTATACTTCATTACAGAGTCGTTGTAGTACTAATGTTACAGTCGTTACACTGCCCCCTCCTTAAAAGGTGATCTTTAAAGGTCCTGTTGAATCGTTCAACCATTCCATGAGATTGTGGATGAAGCGGTGTTGTCCTCGTCTTTTTAATGCCAAGGAGTGTACAAACTTCCTGAAAGATTTTCGACTCAAAATTTCTTCCTTGATCTGAATGGAGTTCCATCGGTATGCCAAACCTGCTTATCCAGTTGAAAACATTCTGATCCACGACTGTTTTGGTTTCCGGGTTTGGGATGGCAAATGCCTCAGGCCACTAACTGAAGTAGTCCATTACTACAAGGATGTTTTCCACTTTCGGTTACTTTAAAAGGTCCCGCAACGTCTATTGCAATCCTCTGAAAAGGCGTGCCCACGTTAAACTGCTGCATTTTATTCTGGATATTTCTGCCTAGCTTGTTGCTTGCAGTACATGTATCACATTTTCGGGACCATTTTTCAACGTGCATGTAGCCAGTAGAATCGCTGCCTTAACTTCTCCAGTGTCTTATTGATCCCTAAATGTCCTCCGGAAGCTCCCTCATGCATCTCTTGAAGAACTTCATTAACTTTGGATCGAGGTACGATTAGATGCATCACATATGGTTTGCCGTCTGTGGACTTCCACTTATGTCTTAGCACTCCTTCTTGCACATGAAGTGAGTCCCATTGTGCCCAATACGCCTTAAGAGTTGGACTTCTATCGGAGATGTCACCCCATTCTGGTTTCTCCTGGTGTTCTTTCCATGCAAGAATGGGTTCAATATCCGAGTCTTCTTGCTGGGCGGTCCACAATTCTTCATTACTCCAACCGTAAATGGGATCGATTCTTAATCGCTGGATGGCAGCTCCCTACTTTTCTCCTTGACCTGTAAAATGCTTGCAGTCCTGTTTGTAGGGTCTTCTAGACATATGGCGTATGAGTGCAACCTTCCTCTTCGATGTTGAATCTGGTAGTCGTATGTCTGCAATCTCTCGATCCACCTTGCCACTTGACCTTCTGGATTATTGAAGTTCAAAAGCCAGTTAAGTGCGCCCTGGTCTGTTCGAAGAAGGAACTTCTGTCCATAGATGTACTTATGGAAGTGTTTTGTAGC
The DNA here is from genome assembly GCA_946251815.1 of Dasysyrphus albostriatus. Taxonomy (NCBI): domain Eukaryota; kingdom Metazoa; phylum Arthropoda; class Insecta; order Diptera; family Syrphidae; genus Dasysyrphus; species Dasysyrphus albostriatus. The sequence continues at coordinate 158,047,707 of OX276335.1, read as the reverse complement.
CGATATTAGAGCTAGAAGTTCTCTTCTGGTCACACAATAATTTCTTTCTGGCTTTGAGAGTACCTTGCTGTAATAGGCGATGACCTTCTCTTCTCTATTATGAACGTGCGACAGTATGGCTCCAATTCCCACGTTACTTGCGTCAGCGTCGATGATGAATGGTTTTCTGGTGTTGGATAGGCCAGAACAAATGTATTGCATAGGCACTGCTTGAGTACCTGAAAGCTTTTCTCGCACTCACTTTACCATTTGAATGGTTTGCCTTTTCGTGATCCCAGCAAAATCCTTAACAAAACGACGATAGTACGTGGCGGGACCAAGAAAGCTCAGAAGTTGATGTTTATCTTGTGGGGTTGGCCAATTCTTAACAGTGTCCACTTTCTCAGGATCAGTCTTCACTCCTTGGGACGAGATGATATGTCCCAAGTATTTTACCTCAGACCTGAAGAATGCACACTTGTCTGAATTTGATCTCAAGTTTGCTTCTCGCAGCCTCTGGAACATGGCCTTGAGGTTTCTACAATGCTCCTCAAATGTCTTATCATAAACGATGACATCGTCCAGATAAACCAGGCATGACTTCCAAGTAAGTCGTCGAAAACGCACTCCATCAAGTTTGCTTCTCGCAGCCTCTGGAACATGGCCTTGAGGTTTCTACAATGCTCCTCAAATGTCTTATCATAAACGATGACATCGTCCAGATAAACCAGGCATGACTTCCAAGTAAGTCGTCGAAAACGCACTCCATCAAACGTTGCCGGAGCGTTTCATAGTCTGAAAGGCATTACTTTGAATTGCCACAGACCATTTCCTGTGGAGAAAGCCATCTTTTCTCGATCTTCTGAATGGATTTCTATCTGCCAGTACTTTTCAAGTCCAATGTCGAGAACCATTCAGCTCCTTCCATTGCATCCAAAGTATCACTGAATCTTGGAAGAGGGTAGCTGTCTTTCTTTGTTACATCATTCAGCCTCCGATAGTCTACACAGAATTGAGTACTTCCATTTCCATTCTTCTTTTTGACAAGAACGACTGGGGATGCCCAAGGGCTTTTAGAATTTTCGATTAGCCCGTCTTTCTTCATCGTCGATATCATCTCTTCAACTTCGGCTTGTTTGGCTAATGGAAGACGTCTCGCTGGCTGTCGAATTAGTCTCACGTCTCCTGTGTCGATTCGATGCTGCACCAGTTGTGTTCGACCATACTGCCCACTGGGTGAAGAGAGGTCCTCAGGTCCACAGATTGCTGAGTGTCTGCTTCTGTGATATCAGTTATTGCGGACACTGATACACACTTTCCAACAACCTCGCCTTTTCTTAGCTTGACTACGTACGGTTTGGTGTTAAGTATCCGTATGGGCACCATGTTGTTGTTATGTGCCACAAGAGTCTTCCCTAGAATGATGTTTTGTGAAGACAGCTCCGAGTCTGGCTCCACCATAAGGTATCGATGGCTACCCAAATCACCTTTTATTTTTGTCCAAACGAACACTTCTGAAGAAGGTGGCAGGCATATATCTTCCTTTATGACAGTCCTCAGAGTTGATGTGCTTTCATTGCCATAAACCATAGGAATCTTCACATTTCGATACTTAAGAACTTGCTTCCCGATATCCGTGCTCTTTCATAAAGTCGATTCAAACAATGCACTCGTCACATATATCGGCTACCAGAAACAGATGTCAAAACTCCAGTTCTGCAAAACGGATCGTAAGACGAACCTCCCCGTACACTCTGGCTGCCTCTCCTGTTGCAGTTTTCAGACGGTAGGTGTTGGTGTTATGCAGCCATGTCATCTTCACCAAGTCTCTTCGAACAATGGAGGCAGTGGCACCGGTGTCGATCGTAGCCACTTGTTTCTTGCCGTTTAATATTGCCTCCACAGTCAGACTTTTATTATTTCGTTAAGTCTGCGAGATCCATCTCGGTGGTTCCTTTGCAACGCTGTTCTCTGGCATGAACACTCCTCAATTTCTATTTCTCTTACTTGATGGACTCCTTGAGAAGCCTGTTCTGCTGCTTCCAAAGTCAGGGCGAACGCTAATGCCACAGCAAGTGTGCGTTTTCCAGCAGTTCGAATTGCTCGCTGAAGGTTGATATCACACACAGCACGGACAAAGGCTTCTGTTGCAAATTGGTTGATGATTTCATCCCCTGCAGCCGCATATGACAGATGTGCCAACCGTTCGATGTCTGCTTGGAGCTGTTGCAGAGTTTCTCCTCTTTTCTGGAATCTAGTATTGAGTTGAACGCGGGAGACTTCTTGCATATGGCCATCTCCAAAGCGCTTGTCAATGGCCTGAACAAGAGCACTGAAGTTGCCATTCTAATCTGCTGGTATGGTTTGTAACAGTTCAGCAGCAGTTCTTCTAAGGGCAAGCGTCACAGCTATATATTTGTCTTCCTCGTCCCAGCCATTCGTTGCTGCGGCTGCTTCAAACTGTTTCTTGTGGATTGACCAAGAAGTTTGTCCATCAAAGGTTGGTGGATGCATCTCCTTTCTCTTTGGACAGCCACCAGAACTATCTCGAACTTTAATTCTCTTTACTTTATCCAATTCCTTTGTAATGCATTCGATTTTATCTTCAAACCTTGCTTCTACTGTCGATAATTGTTTATCGACAGTCGAAAATTGTTTGTCGACACGCTCTTCAAGGGCAATAATTCAAAACTTTTAACTTACCTTCGAAAAGATTCCGAAGATTCCTTTTTTTTTTTGGAAGTGTTGTTCTAGAAGATTCTTTTGTTCTTGGCTTTGTTGATCAAATCGTTCAAGAAGATTCTTTTGTTCATTGCGTTGTTCTTGGCTTTGTTGTTTGAATCGTCCGAGAAGATTCTTCTGTTCATTGCGTTGTTGTTGGCTTTGTTCGAGAATATTCTTTTGGCTGGCGAGCAGCTGAGAGATCAAAGTTGTTATGTCCGGCGGAATTATTTGTCCTTGCCTTTCCTCAATTTCAATGTCAAATATAAACGTGTCTGGGTTTTCTCCACGTTATCTTAAACCTTCTTGCAGACGAATTATATGATCATTCCTTGTTCCAGCAGTAGGAAGACCTCGCTTGTTCATCTCTGCCTTAAGTTCAAATAAATTCAAATCATTAAGAGTTTTACCCATTGTCTTTTCTTATTTCCACTTTCACAGTCACGTTCGCTTTTTGTAATGTTAATGCACAATAAATTGTCAAATAAACTATGTTTTATTCCACTTCTAATACCAATGTAATATTTTCTTAAGTTCGTTAATGAAACTTTTTCACTTTATTTAAATTCTCCCCTTATTTACTTTACAAAATAAAACACTTTACTTGTACAACCACAAAACAATTTATTGTTCACCTTTAAAATTAATTCACCACTTTACTTTTATTACCGCCAACTTTACGCATCCACGATTAAAAATAAATTGCGTCCTCTGCCGGTCAGACATGTGCTTTTATACTTTTCACAAGGTTCCCGAAAAAGCTGGAAGGTTCTAGTATTTGCTTTCAGAGCTTTCCATAGTGGAAATTTCCCATAAATTTCCCTTTCCAAAGCTTTCAATTTGACGTTAAGTATTGGAGGTTCGAAAGCTCTCCGTAGGTTGGTTTGTGTCCTGTCTAATCCGAAGTTCGGTGTTTCTTTTATTCGAGAGTTGTTGTAGTTCATTCGAGAGTCGTTTTAGTACAAATGTCACAGTCGTTACAACATACAAACTTTTCGTCGTATTACTTGTCAAAAGTGATAAATGCTTGAAGAAACCATTTTGTAAAATGGCGTCGGTCAGTAGTGTGTGTGTAAATTTATGTTTTCATATTCGATTGGAATCAAAAATGAGTGGAACAGTCAGAAAATCCAATCGAAAACGACATAAAAAGAAGTTTATTCTCCCTCTACCCTTATTAGTCTATATGGCTTGGTGTACAACTTCATCAAGCGCACATTCGTTTTTCATTCGGTAATTCAAAACAAATTCATTTCCTCTCAAAGAAACGAAAAATTCACCCATTAGGGTGTTTTACCAACTTTAGCGGACCCAGGTAAAGAAGATCCATATACAAACATAACAAAAAAACGACCAAAAGTTCATTCTTCCTCATAGAAATTTTGATAGCAAGGTGTTCTTCGACGAGCGCACCACGGTTCATCATTCGGCATGATATTTAATTTACAGTGCTCGGGGATCGTGACAAAAATTCCTTTGTTTGGGAATTTTTACCGAAATAAAAAATAAAGGAAGTCTTCTGATTTTGTGAAGTTTAAACATTTGAAATATACAAAAGAAGAATACACATTTTTTTTGATATTGTTTGGGTCGGAACTATGCTCGGACTGTCTGGACAGGGTACATAAACCTTGACCAGAATGACGATTATACAAAAAAGGTTCTTGTACCTTTTGTATACGGCAGTGTGTAATGAAGTTGTTGTGGAAATATTATTGCCCCTTACCACTGGTGGGGGGGAAGCAATAATAATGAAGAACACCAAACAACCTTTTGAGCGTAAATTACAAAATTGTATTATCTTACAACACTATTTATACATTAATTTTGCTTTCTTAGCTAAATTTACAAACACCTAAAATATACAAAATATAATACTCGTACGATACAAACTTTAAAAGGAAACATAATACTTTTCTGCCAGGTATGTTCTGAGCATGAATGCAGAAAAAACTGCTGACTATTGTGGGAAAATAATTATTTGAATAGGATTTGAAGCATACAGAATAATATGAAAATTAAGCATACAGAGAAGCTGTTGCTATTGATTTGACAGAGAAGCTGTTGTAGGGTGATATTCAAGATTGTTGGTATATGATAGTTGGATGCATTAAAATATACATTCTCCACCCGTTGAACTATGTTTGAAACTAAAGCACCATTTCGAAGGTTATGTTGTTGGGACTCTTGTCGTTGAGGTCTTCTTTTTTCTAGTTAGGGCTGCCTCGGATATCTGCCGAGGCTCTGCTGGGCTCTCGTTCGTCTTTTGAGATTAGCATCTTATGTTTGCAGTAATAGTAGTATGACCATCGTAACATGCAGATAAGTATTATGATGGATGTGATTAATGCGAAGTAGCTCACCGTAAATTGGTGCACATCGTTTTGATATGTTATAGAAGGCAACGTCTTACTAATATTTATGAGTTCTCATTTGAGCGCATCCAATTCCTATAAATGTTTTTTGTACGGCATGGTTTCATAACTTGTTGTAGTCAAATTTTCTAGTAAGACATAGTTGGATAGATTTGCTGCTGGAGAGAGTGACATCCTAGAGACCTTTCTTTGTATGAAGTGGCCACGTAAGGTTATGAAGTCATCTTTAATAACGCAGCCAGGTTGAATTTGTAGAATTCCAGAGCCTTCCAACATGGTCTGTGTTACGGTGTTATTGCAAACTAAAATAAGAGTGGTTTTGATCTTCGAAACTTAAATCCATTCATTTTGCTTATGAAGTTGCGCCCAGTAAGGGCCATCGTTGGCACTTACAACCTTGCATGCAGTAGATTGTTGACCGTGGTTCAAAAAGTTGATTTCGCAAGAGCTTACTTCAGATCCACGCCTGTAATTCAGACGCTGCAGATGGCATAGATATCTTTTTTCAGTAAGGGAAAAACATCCTAAAAACTCTGTTGTTGATAGGGGGTAATACTGGTCACGGTGCAAGTAAATCATAATGTAGTCGGTTGATGGTTGTATGGTAAAAAATGATGTTCGGACTAGAACTGGAACGGTAGTAACTTTGAAGATCTCGAATTCATCAAGACATAGGAGCGGTAATTCAATTTTAAAGATTATGTATTGAGAGCCTTGCCATGAATGCTCATAAGATGATAAAGCTTCGGAATTTCGTCTAGAGCAACTGGAAGCCTGACTGAAGAAGGAAGGTTTGATTTTATCTTTTTGAACTCGTTTTTAACTGAGCGGGTGAAATAAGCTGAGGGTTTATTTTTCCATGATGAGTGTCGATCATTACGTCTATTAACGAAGCTTGGGTCTTTTGAAATTGTGAAGAAAATAATACGAGCTGCAATGCGATTGAATTAAAAAGCTGACGTAGTCTTTCTTGGTGGTATTCTTGTCTTATGCCATTAATAACAGCTGTGAACTGTTTAAGGTTTTCATTTATTTCCTCAAAACGGGAACTTGTCTCTTGCTCATTTTGTTTAATTATATTGTAACGACTTCCACATTTGTACTATAACGACTCTGGAATGAACTATAACCACTCTCGAGTAAAAGAAACACCGAATTTCGGATTAGACGAGATACAAACCAACCTACGGAGAGTTTTGGTGAGTTTTTGAACTTCCAAAACTAAACGTCAAATTGAAAGCTTTGGAAAGGGAAATTTATAGGAAATTTCCCCTATGGAAAGCTCTGGAAGCAAATACTAGAACTTTCCAGCTTTTTCGGGAGCGGCGAAGGACGCAGTTTATTTTTAATCGTGAATGAGTAAAGTTGGTTGTAATTAAAGTAAAGTTGGTGAATTAATTTCAGTGGTGAACAACAAATTGTTTTGTAATAAGAAAAGTGAATTGTTTTATTTTGTAAATAAATAAGTGGAGAATTTAAATAAATTGAATAAGTTTTATTAACGAACCTGAGAAAATATTGCATTGGTGTCAGAAGTGGGATAAAACTTATTTAAATTGTGTTAAGATAATTTATGGTGCTTTAACAGACAATAATTGCAAAAAGTGAACGTGACTGTGAAAGTGAAAATAAGAAAAGACAATGGGTAAAACTCTAAATGATTTAAGTTTAATTGAACTTAAGGCAAAACTGAACAAGCAAGGTCTTTCTACGACCAAAAATGACCTTATTATTCGTCTGCAAGAAGGTTTAAAAGAAAACGTGGAGAAAACTCAGACACGTTTGTATTCGACATTGAAATTGAGGAAGGGTAAGAACAAGTAAGTACGCCGGACATAACAACTTTGATCTCTCAGCAGCTCGCCAGCCAAAAGAATATTCTCGAACAAAGCCAACAACAACGCAATGAACAAAAGAATCTTCTCGATCGATTCGAACAACAAAGCCAAGAACAACGCAATGAACAAAAGAATTTTCTTGAACGATTTGATCAACAAAGCCAAGAACAAAAGAATCTTCTAGAACAACAAGGCCAAGAATAAAGGAATCTTCGGAATCTTCTCGAAGGTAAATAAGAAACCTTTGACAGCAGAATTATTGTGTGTCGATAGACAATTTTCGACTGTCGATAAACAATTATCGACAGTAGAAGCAAAGTTCGAAGGTAAAATCGAATGCATTACAAAGGAATTGCATAAAGTAAAGAGAATGCAGGTTCGAGAAAGTTCTGGCGACTGTCCAAAGAGAAAGGAGATGCATCCACTTACCTTTGATGGACAAACTTCTTGGTCAATCTGCAAGAAACAGTTTGAGGCAGCCGCAGCAACGAATGGCTGGGACGAGGAAGACAAATATATAGCTGTGACGCTTGCCCTTAGAGGAACTGCTGCTGAACTGCTACAAACCATACTAGCAGATTAGAATGGCAACTTCAGTGCTCTTGTTCAGGCCATTGACAAGCGCTTGGAGATGGCCATATGCAAGAAGTCTTCCGCGTTCAACTCAATACTAGAGTCCAGAAAAGAGGAGAAACTCTGAAACAGCTCCAAGCAGACATCGAACGGTTGGCACATCTGTCATATGCGGCTGCAGGAGATGAAATCATCAACCAATTTGCAACAGAAGCCTTTGTCCGTGCTGTGTGTGATATCAACCTTCAGCGAGCAATTCGAACTGTTGGAAAACGCACACTTGCTGAGGCATTAGCGTTCGCCCTGACTATGGAAGCAGCAGAACAGGCTTTTAAAGTAGTCCATCGAGTAAGAGAGCTAGAAATTGAGGAGTGTTCATGCCAGAGAACAGCGTTGCAAAAGAACCAGCGAAATGAACCTGCTCGATGCTAGAATTGTAACAAGACCGGACATCTCCAACGCCAGTGTAGATTCCCACCTAGAAGACCTGACTGTTGGAATTGCAACAAGATCGGGCAACTTCAACACCAGTGCAGACTGCCACCTATAAGACCTGCATGTTGGAATTGCAACAAGACTGGACATCTCCAACGCCAGTGTAGATTGCCACCAAGAAGACCATGGAAATCCGACTAGAAGCATTGCACTCGTGAAGAAGAAAAGGAGGTTGTTGCTATCCAGAGATTAAGAGCGGATTCTACTGACAATTGGAGTAAAGAGGAAGTAATAACTGCCCAACAAGATGACTCCAGATCTGGATTGTATCAATGCCATAAATATCAGGGAAAGGGTGACAAGCGAAATTCCAAAGAAAGCTACACAGTTGGAAAGCACGGGTTTCAAGTGTCCATGGATGTCAGCCATTTCAGACCAGATGAGTTAACAGTCCAAACTGTTGGACACAGAGTGTTGGTGGAAGGTTAGCACGACGAACGTGAAGATGATAATGGTTACATAAGTCGTCAGTTTGTGCGGAAGTATCAGCTGCCAAAGGGGTATGATGCCAAGAACGTCATCTCAATAGTTTCAATGGACGGTATCCTAACAATCGAAACTCCACCAAAGGCATTGAAGAACAACGAAAGAATAGTGCAAATCCAACAGACTGGTCCCGTGAAATTGAGCGATAGTGAAAGTAAAGAAGAAAGGCTGGGCGACATTCGGAAAAGGACAAGAGCAAATAGAAAACTAACAAGTGATCAGATGAAAACACGGTACGACATAAAAGCAACAACAAACGGACTCCAAACGGGAGAGCTTGTGTGGTAATCCACACCGTCGGAAGGGACTTTCACCGAAACTTCAAAAATTTCCCTTTAGTTGAGAATATTCTGCAGACTTCACCGGGCTTAACAAATATTTGTTCGTCCTTCATTTGAATAAATTATAATCAAATACCGGATAATAAAAAAAAATTTTCATCAAAATGTAAATATTTAGTAAGAAGTTATAAAAATATTACTGAACTTTCATTCAAGTGCCCAAAGTCAAAAAACGATATGAAGCGCACGCTCGCCAATGTGTTCCTCGATTGATGTGTTATTCTTCATGGAATTTGTGTTGGTTCTATTAACTTTAAGAAATTAATCATTATTTTTGCAACTATTCTCCTAAATATATTTGTTTTAATTTTTTGAATTTACGCAAAAAAATTAATGCACTTTTGGATATTTTCCATGAATTTATATGTGAATTAGTGCGTTTACTACTGCCTCAAACCTTAATGTTTGTTTGTAATCAATGTATTTTTTTAAAGTTATTCTGATTATCAATCAATAGAATTTTTCTTATACGTATAAGCCTACATATTTGTTTGGAAAATAAAATAAAATTTTTAAAAGAAACCCTATGGAAATTTATTGTTTTTTTCGCGAGCTATTTTGTTTTGATTTTGACAGATGCACAGATGTTGTCCTCTGTAAGGAAAAAAATACACATAGTCCAAAAAGTCTCCGTACAGCAGCATAATTTTTGTTTATTCTGTGATTAACTTTAAAATTGTTTAATTTAAGAGAACAAACATTTTTGGAATCCACCAAGATTGAAAGAAATGAAACTTACAATTTTTCAACAAAAAAATAACACTTTATTGGAGAAAAAATTAAAAGTAAAACAAATTCACAGCACAGTAATAAATATAAGGAACTAAAAAGTCTCCGTACACTTTAAATAATTTTTTCTTATTTTCTTAAAAAAAGGAAATATTTATCCTAAAACAACAAATAATGTAGCTTAATAGCTAGTAGGACCTCCACTGTTTTTTACCACTTCTTGCAACCTATTTTTCATGGAATGGACCAGTTTAGAAGTAGTATCGGGGGAAATCTTGTTCCATTCCTCTAATAAGATGGCTTTGAGGCCAATTTTGCTGGAAATTGTGTGCTCACGAATTTTTTTTTTCCAAATGATCCCACAAATGCTCAATGGGGTTGAGATCTGGCGACTGAGCAGGATGTTTAACCTTCGTTCGGACATTGTAAAGCAGCCATTCTCTTACCAACATCGATGTGTGCTTAGGGTCGTTGTCCTGTTGGAAAATAAAATTGTTCCCAAGACCCAGTTTTTCAGCGCTTGGACATATTTATCCATCGTATTTTCAATGAAAACAAGGTTTCCAACACCAGAAGATGCCATACAACCCACACCATTACATGGCCACCACCGCGCTTCACAGTAGGGGTTAAGTTTTTCGGATTTAGAGCAGTATTCGGCTTCCTCCACACCATACGACGACTATCTGACCCAAAGAATTGAATTGAATTTACTCTCGTCGGTAAATATGACTTGATCCCAAAACGAGGTTTCTTTTCCCAAATGGTCGATGGCGTAGTCCAGCCTAGCTTTCTTATTCACTTATCTTATAAATGGCTTCTTCCGACTTACTCGACCATGTAATCCATTCTTGTTCAAGTGATTGCGAATTGTTTGGGGGGATACATCAACTCCGTCACTGATTTTTAGTTTTCCAGCGAGAACTGGTGCACTATGCTTCGGATCCTCTGCAACACTCCTCAGCAACCTCTTCTCCGTACGACGATTTATCTTTTTAGGACGACCAGATCTTGGTTTGTTTAAAATCGTTTTTGTTTTTTTAAACTGTTCCACAACGTACTGAACGGAAGAACGTGGCCTTTTGGCTATTTTTGAAATTTCAGCATAAGATTTCCCCTCATTGCACAGATCGATGATAATCTGCTTGTTAGCCAAAGGAATTTGCTTATTTTTCGATCCATTTTAATTTCCTTGAGACGAAACAAAATATTTAGCTAAAACATAGTTGAGAACACTTAAGCTTACCAAAAAAGAAATAATTCCTTATAACACACCTTACAGTGCCAACTACAACAAGAAAATGAAATCTGTACGGAGACTTTTTTTTCTCTATTTCAAGGAACCGCCACATGATTATGATCATAACGGTATCTTTCGAGCATAACAGTTCTTGGAATTTGCATAACAAGCGAGGGGAGACAACGTGCTGTCATCTGTGTTGCCATTTTGGTTTTTTTTATTAAACATAACTACTGTTTTTTTTGCTAAAACGAAAACGATAGTCTCTGTACGGAGACTTTTTGGATCATGTGTAGTTTTATAAAATGTTTGTAGCAAACTTAAAGAATTGATTGCACTCTTTCGTGAGCTATTTCGTTTTGCGTGTGACAAATGCTGACCTGCGTAAGGGAATATATTGTTTTTTTAAATGTTACTAGCGAACTTTTAGAAATGATTGCCTTCTTTCGCTAGCTATTTCATTTTGCTTGTGACAAATATTGATTGTAAACACGAATTAGTCACACGTACTTGTTGTTAAAATTCAAGTTATTTCTAAAGCTTTATTTTTATAGGTAAATTAATTAACATTTACCCAAAAGTTTATAACGAGATGAATTTTCTTAGGGATTAAAGTTTTTCTTTAAAACAGCCAGAAAATTTAATATAAAAATTTTGGTTCAATAAAAATAGAAGATTTTTAAAAATCTTTCAATTATTTATTTTCAAAGTTTATACAAATGTATGGAAAAAATGCTAAAGATTTAAGTATACATTTTTTGAAATTACTCTTTCAAACACGCCAAGAATCAATTGATTCAAACTTAAGACTAGAAAAAGAACCCAGACTAAAGAAAATCTTTGTTAAGGTAGGCAAGGTTGATGCGTACAGGCAATAAAGAAGTAAAGTTATCTCTAAATGTATAGTGGTATACGATTATATCGTTGTATAAGTTTCGATTAAAATTTCAAGTTACGTTTTTTATAAATCCAACACATGGCCCTTATCACACATATATTGCTGGTAAAATTATACAGGCAATGAAGTATACAAGTTGAATCAACTCATTAAAATTTTTTCATGACTTTTCTGAATTGGGAATGGCCTAGTGGTTAGCGCGCTGACCCCAGTCAATCTCGTACTGTGGAAGTGTGTAGACGTTTTCGGCTTCCCAGTTTATTAAAAGTAATTATCTCGGTGTGACGTAGTCAAGTTCAATTTTAACCAAGCGATTCCCAATAGTGTTAATAGCACAGAGGAAGAGGTGGCAGACCCACAACCTGAGGATCACGGGTTCGAGTCCCAGTCGGGGAAAAATTATTTAGCTGCTTTTTTCCATAATCGAGAAGTCGAAAACTTCATCGAGTGATAAAAACAGCAAATGGCATCGAACAACACGGCGAGGACATCGAACAGCAACAACAATAAAGCCAGCTATGGCACCACCAGCAAAAGCCGTAGCAGCAGCAACAACAACCAAGCAAGCGATGGCACCACCAGCCACGCCATCAACAAGTGCCGTAGCAAGAACGGCACACCCACCAACGGCAACAACAGCCGACATTAAAAACAAAAGGAGGAAGAGGATTAGCTGTGCGCCGAACCTCGTGAAGCGCCGCTCCACCATCACCTCAGCCCAGCTGCTAGCTGGGGTGAAGGAGACGGCGCGCACAGCCAAAACAACAGCAGCAGCAAAAATACAAGAACAACTGGATACCTCGCCATCCGACGATGACATCGAATATATGTCAGAGGGTGGCGAGAGATTGTATACAACGGGGCACAGCAACAGCAATCTGCTTGTTGACCTCACATCACCAGAGGCATCCTCCGAAGAGGAAAACGAGGCGCAAGAATTGGACGAGCAGGCCATCAGCCAAAAAATAGATGTCATTCGGAGATGGCACGTCTCAATGCCATCGTGACCCCACTGATAGAAGCGCTCTGACAAAAGCAAGAAGCTCGACGCTAAAAGGAGAAGCAGGAGCGCGAGCAGAAAAAAGTGGTGCAGGCGCCAAAAAAGGCAGTGCCACAGCAAGAGCTGCCACAGAAAAACAAGCAGCCAGACCTTAATGCTCAAGAGCAGCAGCAACAACAACAAATGCCAAAGGAACAACAACAGCAGCAGCCGAAGGAGCAACGGCCGAGAAAACAAACACAACAGCAACAGCAGCAGCAACAAAAACCACAGGAGCAGAGTCAGCAGCAGCGAGGAGAACACCAGCAGCAGCCACAGCCGCCCCAAAATAAAAAAGAAAAAGTGCCACCAATAAACACTTACAAAATGGAATTGCAGGAAACTATTGATTATGTAAGTCGGCCAAAGGCCAAAACTTTTTTATTAAACGTTTAAATAAAGATAGACATGCTATCCACTGCTCAACAGTGGCACAGCATAAAATTATAAAAGAATTGTTAAAGAAATCCACGACTGAATTCTTCAGTTTTACCCCCAAAGTGGATAAATATCAAACGGTCCTCTTGAAGGGCATAGATTCCTGCACGGAACCACAGGTGCTCTTAAATGAACTCCGTCAAAAAGCGAGCGACGATCTCGACTTTATCGGGGTCAAGCCGTTCGCTACAGTCAGAGCCAGATGGGAGAAACGGTCTTTGCCGTTCTTCCTAGTTCAGCTATCACCCAAGAGCAAACTGGATAGGTTGAGGAGTATCTCCGTCCTCAACTACCAGGTTGTTACTTGGGATAAATTAAAAAGACGTGGCGACATGCTTCAATGCATGCGCTGCCAAAGGTTTGGCCACGCTGCAGCAAACTGCGAAATGCAGTCACGCTGCATTAAGTGTGGTGAGGACCACATCAAGGGGGAGTGTAAGCTCGGAGAAGAACGGGTCGAAGACATGACCCAGCTTAAATGTGCACTTTGCGGAAAAGAGGGGCACCCTGCTAATTATCGGGGTTGCTCAGCTTTTCAGCAAATAAGAAATAACAAAGTGGCTAAGCAGACAGCGGTAGAGATACGCCCATCAACGCATGCTTCTACAGCAACGCCCGTTAATCCCCAAATTTCCTACGCCCAAATGGCGGCAGGAAGGGGAAAAACGGTACAGCCTGCAGCTAAGACAGCCCAACCGGCCTTAGTGCCAAAGGCGCCGGACGCTCAGGCCGAAATAAGAAGCATGTTGCTGGCAATTCAAGGCCAGTTAACAGGACTTCATAACCAAATACAGGAGCGGGCGACTAGGGTAGACTATCTCTACTCTGTTTTGCATAGCCTAACGCAAATTAGAGGTTAAAGGCGCGCTGTCGGAGAGGCCTCTTAGGATCCTTGCTGTGAATGTAAATTCACTGATTAGGACCGAACGTAGAGCTAATCTTTTCCAATTGTTGAAAGACCAAAGTCCAGATGTGTTTATGGCCAGCGAAACTAAGCTGAACCAGAAACCTAAATTGACTAACAACAATTACAATATCGTTAGAAGAGATCATACCAACTCCACTCAAGGGGGCGGCGTCGCAATCTTCATACGAAAAGGCATAAATCATAAAGTTATATATAATAGTGATCTACGTAGATTTCGGCTGTTAGAGGCGTGTGTCGTATGCATTCCTCTCCAACAGGGGAAGCGAATGTATGTGATCGCGGCTTATGCACCGGAATCACCTCAGCCAACTGATTTTTTGACAGAGCTTGAAAAACTTTTCGAATGTCTACACTTGAGCTTGGACGAAAACTACTTTCTCATGGCCGGTGATTTGAATGCCAAACACTTAGATTGGGGAAATCAAGTACAGAATCCGAGAGGTATTTATCTTTTCAATTGGATGAGTCAGTATAACGGTGAATATTGTATAGAACTGCTGGCTACGGATCGGCCATCGTTTCCAAGAAGCGGTGCATATCTGGATCTATTGTTAATAGACGCAAGACTGACAATTACTGACACTGTGGGTCAAAGACCAAGAAACTGCTTACGAACGATCGAGTACGACAGTGATCACTGCGGACTCGCCGCCGTAATACAGCTTCCCAACGAGCTCGTGGAGTTGGATGAGTATGTACCTGTGCATACTTACAATTACAGTAAGGTGCGCTGGCCACGCTTTACCAACGCCTTATCGAGCGAAATCAGTTCTAATAACATATCCCCACCAAATGACAGGAATTTGACAAATAACGAAATAGACCAATACATAGAACAAATGGATGAGACAATCAAACGAACAATGAAAAGAACAATACCGAAATACAAGCAACGGGACGCAACCGACATGTATCGAAACGCAACCATTGACGCACTACACAGACAAAAAAGTGGACTGCTGACAAGACTAAAACTCTTGTACCGACGGTTTACTGACCCTCACCATCTGGAGATTAGGACACTGAAGTCGTCGATCAAAAACATCAACCAACTAATTAAAGAGAACTATCGGTTGTCAGTTAATTTGTATTGGGACAACAAAATTCGGGCCGGTAATGCCAGCGACCCGAGCATATTTCCGCAACTTAACAAGATATTTAGAAGGAATGATCAGAACGACCTTCCGTGTCTCAAGCTTCAAAGAACGACAAACAACAGAGACGTACTTCTGACAGCAGGAATTAATCCAGAGGACGCCGTCTTGGACGATGACCTCTTTATTGTCGAAGATCCGCAGGAGAAAGTGAAGGCTGTGGGGGCAGCTTTCCAGCAAGTGTACAAGGTGAAAGCTTGCATTCGCCCCAATCACGACCTGGAAAACAGAGCCTTGCTCCATCACTTCTACCTTCGGAATGACATCACGCAATGGCGATCAGAGAACCTTGGTTTCACCGGGTTCAATGAAGATCATTTGGCAAACGCCATAATCGCCGAGCGAAATGGGCCCAGTTCCCTGTTAATTACGTAAGTGGAGCTCCAGCTCATCTTCGATTCATTAAAGAAGAAGAAGTCAGCAGGAGTCGATGGCATATCCAACGTTGTACTTCGACATTTACCTCAAGAAGCAGTAGACATTTATACCACTCTGTTTAACAACGCTCTGAATAATGCATATTATCCAGTGCGGTGGAAGACAGATGTGGTGCATCCTCTCCCGAAAAAGGGAAAGGACAACTCCAATCCGGCGAATCTCCGGTCGATAAGTCTTCTTCCGAGTATCAGCAAGGTATTCGAAAAAGTTATCAATAGAGCTCTGTCTAAGTGGGCAGAGGACAATAATATCATACCGGACAATCAGTTCGGTCTTAAGGCGGGACATGACACTATTCATGCCGCGTCGAAACTCGTTTTTGATGTCCAATGGAACAAATCTAAGAAGCAGTGTACAGGTGCCTGTCTGGTTGGTTTGAAGAAGGCCTTCGCCACCGTATGGTTAGAGGGTCTTTATCTAAAGCTGACCAGACTTGGCATTAGTAAACCACTATTATATATGCTTTATGATCTGCTCAATGGCAGAAAGTTTGTTGTCAAAAGTGGCTATGTAACTTCTGCCACAACCTTTAATATTAAAAATGGTCTTCAGCAGGGAGCGGTCAACTCACCGATTCTATTCAGCATTTACACCAGCGATCTGATAAGTAGTCTAACTCAGGCAATTGCGTATGCCAACGATCTAATTGCGTACAGAACAGCTCCAAAAGTCGAGGTCATCAGGATTCTTTTGCAGCGTGACTTCGAGAAGATTCAGCGATATTGCGATGACTGGAAGTTGAAAATCAACTTTCAGAAATCAGAAACTATCTTGTTTAGGACTCCATTGCTTAGAGCCACAAGGGATACGAGAAAGAACTGGCACAAGCTGGTGATCGTAGGGCCAAATGGACATCCACTGGCGAGTAAAAGTGTAGTTAAGTACCTTGGCATCTGGATGGATCAGTATTTGTATTTCGACAGACATATAAATGCTGCTCTTGCCCTGACGGAACGGTTGTTTTATAGCAGACGGCTTGATAGCAGGGTGAAGGTGATTTGCTACATGGCCCTTATCCGGCCGATGATTGCCTATGGATGCCCGGTTTGGTTCAACGTTGCCCCATCTGGAAAAGATTCGGGTGTTTGAGAGGCAGTGTCTTCGACGCTGCCTTGGATTGCACAGAACACCAGAGTCGGAATACAAACACTACTATTCCAACCTGGCTCTATTCAACGGCACCAAGATAAACAGGATAGATAATTTCTTGCTGAAGCTTATTCGAGGTCACATTGCAAGAGCGATGTCCTCGTCTAACAGCTTTATTTTTGGGGCTTACTACCCCAAAAACGAATACTACGAGAGTGTGCGTCTAAGCGGCTTTATTCCGCCCGATGCATTCCTCCACCTAGACAGTCGAGAGCTGATCCAGGATAGAGCGGCGGTTCTGCTAATCTACCACGTCGGCCGTAGAACTGTAGATCGGTGGCTCCTTTACAGTCGAGACGTCCTCGCACAAGACGGAGCTGAGCACCTTCGGTTCAGTAGGACTGTGTCCGAACGGGACCGAAGAGATAGGGTAATGCAGGAGAACCAGTTCTGGTGATTGAAAATCGAAGATGAAGTTCCTTCAGACATGTAATAGTTGACCTTGCTATTTTCTCTTGTATGGCTGACTTACATAGGTTTAGTAAGTTAGTTTTATGTAGGGACAATCAGGGTGGCACAAAAAAAAAAAAAAAAAAACATACAAAAACACCAAAAAACTTATAAAATCAACAAAAATACAAAAACATTATAAAAACCTGAAAATGCTTGCTGTGGCTGTTCGAGTTTGTAAGTAGCTTATAAGTAGGTTGTAATTAGTTTAAAATTAGTTGTAAGTAGTTTTAAGTAGTTTTAATTAGCTTTAATTTAGTTTTATGTAGTTTGCAAGTTTTATATAAAACCAAAAAATAAAGACATAGATACCGAGTTTTTTTGTGAAATTCTTCTCGGTAAAAAATAAAACCGACCTGGATTTAGTATTAAGATAGTTCTTAGGCCGAAAGGCATTAGCATTAAGTTATTCTAGTTTGACTTAGAGCGCCCGACTGGGGCCAGTAAGTTAGTTTTAAGATATTGATAAGTAGGCAAGTTTTTATGAATTTTTGTCTAGCTTTAAAATAGTTCTAAGATAATTGAAAAATAAAAATGAATTTACAAAAAAGCGCGCTGACAGGTGATTGGAAGGTCATGAATTCAAACCTCGGAAAATTCATTTAAGTAAGTAACATTTTTTCAAATAAAATAAAATTCTCCATATATCAGAGCAAAATAAAACATAGGACAAAGCCCCTTATGTGGAGAAAATAATCAGAAGAAATAAAATAAATAAAAATTAAATAAATTGAAATTAAGAACTTTTTTTTTAATACAACAGCTTTAAGTGGCTTTTATAAGGCCTTAATGCAAAACCTATATATGGCCTTTCGAAAGTCTTATTATACAAGTCATTTGCTTTCATATAATTACTTGTTAAGATGAGCTTTATTTGGCTTTTTTAAGGCCTTATTAAACTGTTGATCGAAAGCTATTTGATTGTTTAGCACCTGTGATTACAGGTTTTGAGGGAATCAAATAGTTTGTTTAATGTCAGCCAAAATGATTTGTGTAAGGCCTGTTTTAGTTACTATACAAGCCGGAAAATAGCTTGTATTAAAACTAAAACAAGTTAAATTGTTAGTTGGGCAACGACTCTGGAATGAACTATAACCACTCTCGAATAAAAGAAACACCGAATTTCGGATTAGACGGGACACAAACCAACCTACGGAGAGTTTTGGTGAGCTTTCGAACTTCCAATATTAACAGTCAAATTGAAAGCTTTGGAAAGGGAAATTTATTGGAAATTTCCCCTATGGAAAGATCTGGAAGCAAATACTAGAACCTTCCAGCTTTTTCGGGAACCTTGTGAAAAGTATAAAAGCATATGTATGACCGGCAGAGGACGCAGTTTATTTTTAATCGTGAATGAGTAAAGTTGGTTGTAATTAAAGTAAAGTTGGTGAATTAATTTCAGTGGTGAACAATAAATTGTTTTATAATAAGAAAAGTGAATTGTTTTACTTTGTAAAGTAAATAAGTGGAGAATTTAAAGAAAGAGAATAAGTTTTATTAACGAACCTGAGAAAATATTACATTATTTATGGTGGCGTCAATCACTGAAGTCTGGTTTCGAATAAGGCTAACTATGTGAACTTCATCATGTTTTATTGTGTTTATTGTAGCAGACATGTGGCTGGCGTATTCATCATAAAGGACCCCAAATAAAGCATAAGCCACATTGCTAACAAAATACGACGAACTCTCTAACTGATTGATGTTACGGATAAGAGATCATTATCCTTTTTTATGTCGGCAGCTATCCGGTCAAATTGGAGGACTGTCCCATTGCAAGTCTCGTTCTTATTTGGAGACAATTGGCAAATTTCTTCTAGCTTCCTATTAAAGGTTACTATCAAATCGTATTCGATCCAATAAGGGTCCATGTCGTAATAAGCGATTATGTTCCAACTGCTTAAAGTTATGGCTGAGGTTCCAAAATTTTCAAAGTAGATCCCTGGTTGTAACAGAAATAGTTGGGTCCTGACTGGAGCAAATGCTATCAAGGGAATGAATAGAAATACCAGGAGTAAAGAAAGGGTTGCTGAGCTAAGTGAAGGCTTGAACTCCTTTTTCGCTACTGGACCCTCATCAGACATCTGGCGTAAATATGCCATCGTTGTTGAGCAATGACTTGCCATTGGATTGATATCATCATCTTGAATTGGAACTGGAAGTGGAGCCAATCTGTGTATGGCACGACGGAATATTCCAAGAGCTGTCCGCACATCTGCTACTTGAATCAGCCCATCGGCTCCAATTATTACATTAGTGATACGTCCGAGTGGTCATCGCAAGCTTGGTGTGTTGTCTTTCTTGATTATGACCATCATCCCAGGTTCTGCATTTTGACAACTCTCCTTCCATTAATATCTGTGCCGTAACTGATTCAGGTAATCACGTGACCATCGGTGCCAAAACTCATTTTTGAGGTGATTTACAAGATTCCTGCGTGCAAGTACCCCTGAATCATTTGATGCGGCTGTGGGATCAACATTGCTAATGAGCGGTTTTCCGATGATGAAATGACATGGCGTAAGAGCGGTAAGATCATTCGGTGAATCAGACAATAGAGTTATGGGCCCTGAGTTTAATATAGCTTCAACTTGAGTGGCAGCTGTTTCAAGGTTCTCATACGTCAATGATGCTCCTGCCAGAGTGTGCTGTAGCAGATGCTTCGATGATTTGACCACAGCTTCCCATAGACCACCAAAATGTGGTGAGCGTGGTGGACTGAAATTAAAGTCACATCCCTTTGTAGCGCATGAAGATGTTATTTTCTTCCTCCCTGCCTCGGAATCCATGAAGGCCATTAGCTCTGATAGCTGGTTTTTAGCGCCAACAAAGTTTGTTGCATTATCGCAGTATATATTTCTGCAATGGCCCCTCCTCGGGGCCATTAATCGGCTAATGGCCCCTATGAAACCTTGTGTGGTTAAATCGATTACAAGCTTCAAATGGCAGGCCTTGGTAGATAAACAGCAGAAGATTGCAATCTATGATTTTTAAGGCCGTTTGCCTCTTATCTTGTAGTGTGTAGATATCGGATCACAAAAATCAACGCCTGTATTGATGATGGCAGATTTCCCATTTGTTTTGACAAAACCTTTGGGGTGGCGCGAGCACATTCGACACACTTGTGCAGCACTGATCGAACAAGCGTCTTTCCCGTTACTGCCCAAAGTGAATTTTAACAAATAGCATTTTGGTGAACGGATGATTATATGGTATCAGAATGGGATGCTTAGCGTCATATAGCAATGACGATGCTTCTAAATGCCTGCCCACACGAATCAGCCCTTCTTCATCTAAAAAGGGTGTCAGACTCTTGTATGGGTTGTTTTTATTTGGTACTTCACCCTCGTCTTTCAGATGAGCAATTTCATCTTTAAATTGATCTTGCTGGATATGTTTGAAGATGTTCTTTTTTGCTTGAACTAGTTTCGCAACTGATAGTGAACCATTTTTCAGTTTGATTGCTACCAGCCTCAACTCAATTTCTTCAGCTGAAAATTCTTCTTCCTTTTTCTTGATTTTGGTTATTATTGCCTTTTGTCTCAGGTTGTGGATGTACCTTAGCATAAAAGCGACTATTCTTTCTGCAAATTTGAAGGGATTTTTATGGTTGAGGGTAGTTAAGATTCCTTCTTGATGCTGGGGTGGCTTGTGAACAGCGGCTCCCATAGAAAAATTCTCGTTCATTGTTTTGTATTTAGGTGGCCAAATTGAAGTGGCTCCATGTAGAAACTTTGGTCCGTAGAACCAAATGTTGCAATCTTCAAGTCGTTCAGGTGCTATCCAACGTAAAACCACATCAGCCGGATTTTCTTTGGAAGGGACATGATGCCATTGCTGAGGTATTGTATTTTGTTGAATAGCGATACTCGATTAGCAACAAAAATAGGAAGAGAGTCGGATGATGATGAATTAATTCAAGCAAGAACAATTTCTGAGTCTGTCCATACAAATGTTGCGTCATTATGAATCCTTAGGTCTTTAGGAAGTTCAGTGGCAAGGTAAGCTGTACATAGCTCTAGTCGTAGAATAGTTGCTGTGCTGATTTTGTCTGTTTTGATGGTACTACTCTTGATTTAGAACATAGTAGTTGCACCGTGATAGTGTTGTCACTGCTAACCGATTGGACATATACTGCTACTCCATAAGCCTTCTCCGAAGCGTCAGCAAAAATATGATATTGTGTGTTTTTTGAGTTCCTATGTGAAGATATGTGCCTATCAATTTTGATGTTATTTAGTGATTGTAGGCCTTCACGATACTTAAGCCATGTCGTCTGCATTTCTTGAGGTAGTGCTGCATCCCTGTCAAGTTTCGATTCCCACAGTTTCTGGAGGAATATTTTTGCGACGACGACCACCGGAGCCATGATTCCCAGTAGATCAAATAAGTGTGCTATGTCGGAGTATGCAGAACGTTTTGTAACTCGAATTTATCAACTCAGGATGTCTTGACACAGAGTTGATCAGACTTCGGCATCCAAGTAAGTCCTACTGTCTTGATGTGTTCATCAACATTGCTGCTGAAGTCAAGCTCCACCTTAGCTTGTATAAAGTAAAATTTTTCGAATTTGGCAAGTAATAGCTTGTATAGAGCTTGTATAAGGCAATCTTGAGTAAGTCAAGAATTTCCCACCTGAAATTTACACAAATAGCTGCTATAAAGCCTTAAAATATAAGTTACAAAGGCTCTATTTTGCACAGGCAAGCTATTGGCAATAGCTGTCATTAAATGGCTTTGGTAAGGCCTTATTCAAGCATCCACGGCAAGCTATTGGTAATAGCTGTCAAAATGGTTGTCGTAAGGCCTTATGTAAATATCCAAGGCAAGCTATAGCTTGTTCAGCCAAGCTAATAGCAGTTCATGAAAAGCTATTTGCTGCTATAAGACCTGTAAACAAAAGTCTTATGGCAGTTGATTAGCTTGGGTAAATACGCCAAAATGACTTGCATAAGGCCTTTTGCTATTTCTATACCAGTCTGAAAATAGCTTGTATAGAACCGTATACAAGTTAAATTGTTAGTTGGGCGTTTCTCTGTCCTTGAGCGGAATGCCTTTCAGAAGAGATGCATGAATTGCGAACCACTTCCTTAACTTGAAACCACTACTTTGTAAAATTGTTTGCAGTTCCGGTTGGGTAGTGAGTAACTCGGCAATTTTGTCAGAACCAGTTAAGACTTCATCTACGTAGAAGTCTCGAAACAGTGCCATTGATCCCAATGGGTATCGTTCCTTATTTTCTTGTGCTAAGGCCTGAAGGCACTTTGTGGCTAGGTATGATGCAGAGGTGGTGCCGTAGGTAACTGTCTGAAGCTTGAAACACTTCAAGGCATCATTTGGACTGCTTCTCCACCAAATCAGCTGGAACTTCTGATCCTCTTCGTTTATGAGTACCTGTCGGTACATCTTTTCTATATCTGCGGTAAACACATATCGTGGCATGCAGAATCGTAGCAGCATTGAAAAGACATCATTTTGAATTGTTGGACCAGTGGAGAGAATTTCATTAAGGGATATATTTGTGGATGTTTTGGCGGAGGCATCAAATACTACTCTCAGCTTAGTAGTACTGCTATCTGGCTTTTGAATGCAGTGATGCGGCAAAAAATAATATGGTTTGGCAATTTTTGAAGGGTCACTTCTTGCATATGACCCAATTACTGGTATGTCTCCATAAACTGTCTGTAGAGCTTTCTTAGATCTGGTGAATTGGCAAGCCTCCGCTCAAGCGCTATAAATCTCCAAAACGCAATGTACTTGGATTCTTCTAAGCAAGTCGGTGCCTCTTTGAAGGGCAACCGAACCACAAATCGACCATTGGAGTCTCTAGTTGTTGTCACTCAAATCTCAATTGTTTTCCTGCTTGAGTGAAATTACTGTCTGTGGTTGAAGTTGTTTCTTATAATCGCCAAAACCTTTCAATCTGTTTATCAAGAGCCTTATCTGCGGTGCAAATTCCACAAGTTGCCACCATAGGATTGAAAGCGGGGGTTGATACCTTGCCTACTGCTATCCATCCAAATACTGTGTCTTGCAGGGTTGGAAGATCATCTCCTAGGCTTATTTGTCCAACAACCAAAGTTGAATAAAAGATTTCAGCACCGATTAGCAAATCTATTGGTCCCGGCTGATTGAATTGTGAATCAGCCAAAACAAGGTTATTTGGAATATTCCAGGTAGATGTATTGATTGGCCTTGATGGCTGTGGTGAAATTATTTTTGGAAGAATGTGTGCTTCCACTCGGGTGGAGAATCCGTTGATTTTTGAGCTTATTTCAACGCTAATTCTTCGATTAGATGCCTGCTTGCTTTGGCCAATGCCTTCAACACA
Source organism: Dasysyrphus albostriatus (assembly GCA_946251815.1). Taxonomy (NCBI): domain Eukaryota; kingdom Metazoa; phylum Arthropoda; class Insecta; order Diptera; family Syrphidae; genus Dasysyrphus; species Dasysyrphus albostriatus. Next base: position 158,024,105 of record OX276335.1, on the reverse strand, counting down.
TAACGCCTCATAAGTCTTCTTTAGACCCAATGATTTTGCAAGTTTGTCTGTTATTAGATTGATCTGTGATCCCAAATCCAACAACACTCGGCATGCTACTTGTTTTCCATTTTGGCACTTTAACTGGACGATGGCTATCCCCAGTATCACGCTTGAAGATTTGTGTGGTTTGCTGTCGACACTGGGACTGGTTCCTGCTGCAGAAGTGCAAAGACTTGCTGTGTCCATGGTGGGAGTTGAGTTGCCGGGTAATGCCGACACCTTTAAATTTTTGTGGGCTTTTTTAACTTATCCAAGTGAAGAAGTGTGTTATGCTTCTTTTGACACTTTGAGCAACTTCTGGAAGAGCAATCATCCCAACTAACGAAATTGCTTCGCATTTCAGACATTAAAGTTTTATTTGTTTCTATAGGACTATTACTGAAACCTTAAATATTTTCTGGTGTAAATTATATCAGCTTGATAGAAGCGATACATCAATGTTTCTTTAATCTCTCTATAATGCTCTTATGAAATAACCAAGATACTATCGCTTCAATAGTTATCCCATAAAATTCTTATACAATCAATATGTTAGTCTTTGTTTCTTTATTGCTTTTATTAGTGAATATGGCGTCGCAAAGCTATAATCGGCCATTTTATGTTTTATATTTTATATTAAATTTAGCATCGGAATACATATATTTATTATTATTATCAGTGTTTAAGGTTGGTATTTATTAATTAATTAATCTATTATACCTCTATTTATTAAATAAGCATATGTGTTTGTTTTAGCCATACAAATCTATTATTTTATATTTTTCTTGAACAAAGTTTTTCCTTATTATTGCAAGCTTATTGTGTCAAACGATACAATTCAAGATAAAAGTGATTCCAATTTAATGCATTGAATTATATATCTGAGATTGATGGAGTGGTTAACGAGCAAGACGAGCAGTCGATCTCGATCTGTGAAAGTGTACACACGTTTTCGGCTTTCACAGGGTTCCTTAAGTAAATTCGGAGTGACTTGTCAAAGTACTATTTATACCAAGCTATTTTCAATAGTGCAATAGCGCAGAGGTAGAGGTGGCCGACCGACAACCAAAGGATCACAGGTTCCAGTCCCAGTCGGGCAAAAATTATTTGGCTGCTTTTTTTCACAATTGTAAAGTAGAAAATTTCATCGAGTGGGAAAAGCAGCAAATGAAAAGCAACAACACCGCGGGGACATCGAAAGGTGCCCCAGCAACAACAATAAAGACAGCTATGGCACCACCAACTAAAGCCACGGTTAGTGCTGTAGCACCAACAACAACAACAACCAAGCAAGCAATAGCACCACCTGCCATGCCATCAACAAGCGCCGTAGCAACAATGGCAAACCCACCAACGGCACCAACAGCCGATGCAAAAAATAAAAGGAGGAAGAGGATTAGCTGTGCGCCGAACCTTGTTAAGCGCTGCTCCACCACCACCTCAGTCCAGCTGCCAGTCGGGGTGAAGGAGACGGCACGCACATCCAAAACGACAGCAGCAGCAAAAATCCATCAACAACTGGATACCTCGCCATCCGATGACGACATCCAATATATGTCCGAAGGTGGCGAGGGATTATATGCAACGGGGGATTCCAACAGCAACTTGCTTGTTGATCTAACCTCACCAGAGGCGTCCTCTGAAGAGGAAAATGAGGCGCAAGACGCACTTGATGAGCAAGCCATCAGCAAAAAAATCGATGAAATTCGAGGGGAAATGGAACGCCTTAATGCCATCGTGAACCCTCTGATCCAAGCTTTTAAAAACAAGCAAGAGGCTCGTCGTGAAAAATAGAGACAGGAGCGCGAGCAAAAAAAAGCGGTACGGGCGCCGCAAAAAGCAACGCCACAGCAAGAGCTGCCACCGAAAAATAAGCAGCCAGACCTCAATGCACAACAGCAGCAGCAACAACAACAGATGCCAAGTGTACAACAACAGCAGCAGCCGAAGGAGCAACGGCCGAAAAAACAAATACAACAGCAACAGCAGCAGCAACAAAAACCACAGGAGCGGAGTCAGCAGCAGCGAGGAGAACAACAGCAGCAGCCACAGCCGCCCCAAAATAAAAAAGAAAAAGTGCCACCTTGGAAGAAAATTACTTTCTCATGGCCGGTGATTTCAATGCCAAACACCAAGATTGGGGAAATCAAATTCAAAATCAAAGAGGTATCTATCTTTTATATTGGATGAATCAATACAACACTGAATATGGTGTCGACCTGCTGGCTACGGATCGGCCATCGTTCCCAAGAAGCGGTGCCTACCTGGATGTATTGCTAATAAACGCAAGACTGACAATTACTGACACTGTGGGTCAAAGACCAAGAAACTGTTTACGAATGATCGAGTACGACAGTGATCACTGCGGACTCACCGCCGTAATACAGCTTCCGAACGAGCTCGTGGAGTTGGATGAGTATGTACCTGTGCATACATACAATTACAGTAAGGTGCGCTGGCCACGCTTTACCAACGCCTTATCGAGCGAAATCAGTTCGAATAACATATCCCCACCAAATGACAGGAATTTGACAAAAAACTAAATTGACCAATACTTAGAACAAATGAACGAGACAATCAAACGAACAATGAACAGAACAATACCGAAATACAAGCAACGGGACGCAACCGGGATGTACCGGAACGCGACCATTGACGCATTACACAGACAAAAAAGTGGACTGCTTACAAGACTCAAACTCTTGTACCGATGGTTTACTGACCCTCACGATTTGGAGATTAGGACACTGAATTCGTCGATCAAAAACATCAACCAACTAATTAAAGAGAACTATCGGTTGTCAGTTAATTTGTATTGGGACAACAAAATTCGGGCCGTTAATGCTAGTGACCCAAGCATGTTTCCGCAAATTAACAAGATATTTATTTAGAAGGAATGATCAGAACAGACAACAGAGACGTACTTCTGACAGCAGAAATTGATCCAGAGGACGCCGTCTTGGACGATGATCTCTTTATTGTCGAAGATCCGCAGGAGAAAGTGGAGGTTGTAGGGGCTGCTTTCCAGCAAGTGTACAAGGTGAATGCGTGCATTCGCCCGAATCATGACCTGGAAAACAGAGCCTTGCTCCATCACTTCTACCTTCGGAATGACATCACGCAATGGCGATCAGAGAACCTTGGTTTCACCGGGTTCAATGAAGATCATTTGGCAAACGTCATAATCGCCGAGCAAAATGGGCCCAGTTTCCTGTTAATTACAAGGGTGGAGCTCCAGCTCATCTTCGATTCATTAAAGAAGAAAAAGTCAGCAGGAGTTGATGGCATATCCAACGTTGTACTTCGACATTTACCTCAAGAAGCAGTAGACATTTATACCACTCTGTTTAACAACGCTCTGAATAATGCATATTATCCAGTGCGGTGGAAGACAGCTGTGGTGCATCCTCTCCCGAAAAAGGGAAAGGACAACTCCAATCTGGCGAATCTCCGGTCGATAAGTCTTCTTCTGAGTATCAGCAAGGTATTTGAAAAAGTTATCAATAGAGCTCTGTCTAAGTGGGCAGAGGACAATAATATCATACCGGATAATCAGTTTGGTTTTAATCCGGGACATGACACCATTCATGCCGCGTCGAAACTCGTTTCTGATGTCCAATGGAACAAATCTAAGAAGCAGTGTACGGGTGCCTGTCTGGTTGATTTGGAGAAGGCCTTAGACACCGTATTGTTAGAGGGTCTTTATCTAAAGCTGACCAGACTTGGCATTAGTAAACCACTATTATATATGCTTTATGATAGGCTCAATGGCAGAAAGTTTGTTGTCAAGAGTGGCTATGTAACTTCTGCCACAACCTTTAATATTAAAAATGGTCTTCAGCTGGGAGCGGCCAACTCGCCGATTCTATTCAGCATTTACACCAGCGATCTGATAAGTAGTCTAACTCAGGCAATTGCGTATGCCGACGATCTAATTGCGTACAGAACAGCTCCAAAAGTCGAGGTCATCAGGATTCTTTTGCAGCGTGACTTCGAGAAGATTCAGCGATATTGCGATGACTGGAAGAAATCAGAAACTATTTTGTTTAGGACTCCGTTACTTAGAGCCACAAGGGATACGAGAAAGAACTGGCACAAGCTGGTGATCGTAGGGCCAAATGGACATCCACTGGCGAGTAAAAGTGTAGTAAAGTACCTTGGCATCTGGATGGATCAGTATTTGTATTTCAACAGACATATAAATGCTGTTCTGGCCAGGGCTAGGGAAGCTTTTGCCCTGACGAAATGGTTGTTTTATAGCAGCCGGCTTGACAGCAGGGTGAAGGTGATTTGCTACATGGCCCTTATCCAGCCGATGATTGCCTATGGATGCCCGGTTTGGTTCAACGTTGCCCCATCTCAAATGGAAAAGATTCGGGTGTTTGAGAGGCAGTGTCTTCGACATTGCCTCGGATTGCATAGAACACCAGAGTCGGAGTAAAAACACTATTATTCCAACCTGGCTCTATTCAACGGCACCAAGATAAACAGGATAGATAATTTCTTGCTGAAGCTTATTCGAGGTCACATTGCAAGAGCGATGTTCTCGTCTAACAGCTTTATTTTTGGGGCTTACTACCCCAAAAACGAATACTACGAGAGTGTGCGTCTAAGCGGCTTTATTCCGCCCGATGCATTCCTCCACCTAGACAGTCGAGAGCTGATCCAGGATAGAGCGGCGGTTCTGCTAATCTACCACGTCGGCCGTAGAACTGTAGATCGGTGGCTCCTTTACAGTCGAGACGTCCTCGCACAAGACGGAGCTGAGCACCTTCGGTTCAGTAGGACTGTGTCCGAACGGGACCGAAGAGATAGGGTAATGCAGGAGAACCAGTTCTGGTGGTTGAAAATCGAAGATGAAGTTCCTTCAGACATGTAATAGTTGACCTTGCTATTTTCTCTTGTATGGCTGACTTACATAGGTTTAGTAAGTTAGTTTTATGTAGGGACAATCAGGGTGGCACAAAAAAAAAAAAAAAAACATACAAAAACACCAAAAAACTTATAAAATCAACAAAAATACAAAAACATTATAAAAACCTGAAAATGCTTGCTGTGGCTGTTCGAGTTTGTAAGTAGCTTATAAGTAGGTTGTAATTAGTTTAAAATTAGTTGTAAGTAGTTTTAAGTAGTTTTAATTAGCTTTAATTTAGTTTTATGTAGTTTGCAAGTTTTATATAAAACCAAAAAATAAAGACATAGATACCGAGTTTTTTTGTGAAATTCTTCTCGGTAAAAAATAAAACCGACCTGGATTTAGTATTAAGATAGTTCTTAGGCCGAAAGGCATTAGCATTAAGTTATTCTAGTTTGACTTAGAGCGCCCGACTGGGGCCAGTAAAAACCTGAAAATGCTTGCTGTGGCTGTTCGAGTTTGTAAGTAGCTTATAAGTAGGTTGTAATTAGTTTAAAATTAGTTGTAAGTAGTTTTAAGTAGTTTTAATTAGCTTTAATTTAGTTTTATGTAGTTTGCAAGTTTTATATAAAACCAAAAAATAAAGACATAGATACCGAGTTTTTTTGTGAAATTCTTCTCGGTAAAAAATAAAACCGACCTGGATTTAGTATTAAGATAGTTCTTAGGCCGAAAGGCATTAGCATTAAGTTATTCTAGTTTGACTTAGAGCGCCCGACTGGGGCCAGTAAGTTAGTTTTAAGATATTGATAAGTAGGCAAGTTTTTATGAATTTTTGTCTATCTTTAAAATAGTTCTAAGATAATTGAAAAATAAAAATGAATTTACAAAAAAGCGCGCTGACAGGTGATTGGAAGGTCATGAATTCAAACCTCGGAAAATTCATTTAAGTAAGTAACATTTTTTCAAATAAAATAAAATTCTCCATATATCAGAGCAAAATAAAACATAGGACAAAGCCCCTTATGTGGAGAAAATAATCAGAAGAAATAAAATAAATAAAAATTAAATAAATTGAAATTAAGAACTTTTTTTTAATACAACAGCTTTAAGTGGCTTTTATAAGGCCTTAATGCAAAACCTATATATGGCCTTTCGAAAGTCTTATTATACAAGTCATTTGCTTTCATATAATTACTTGTTAAGATGAGCTTTATTTGGCTTTTTTAAGGCCTTATTAAACTGTTGATCGAAAGCTATTTGATTGCTTAGCACCTGTGATTACAGGTTTTGAGGGAATCAAATAGTTTGTTTAATGTCAGCCAAAATGATTTGTGTAAGGCCTGTTTTAGTTACTATACAAGCCGGAAAATAGCTTGTATTAAAACTAAAACAAGTTAAATTGTTAGTTGGGCAACGACTCTGGAATGAACTATAACCACTCTCGAATAAAAGAAACACCGAATTTCGGATTAGACGGGACACAAACCAACCTACGGAGAGTTTTGGTGAGCTTTCGAACTTCCAATATTAACAGTCAAATTGAAAGCTTTGGAAAGGGAAATTTATTGGAAATTTCCCCTATGGAAAGATCTGGAAGCAAATACTAGAACCTTCCAGCTTTTTCGGGAACCTTGTGAAAAGTATAAAAGCATATGTATGACCGGCAGAGGACGCAGTTTATTTTTAATCGTGAATGAGTAAAGTTGGTTGTAATTAAAGTAAAGTTGGTGAATTAATTTCAGTGGTGAACAATAAATTGTTTTATAATAAGAAAAGTGAATTGTTTTACTTTGTAAAGTAAATAAGTGGAGAATTTAAAGAAAGAGAATAAGTTTTATTAACGAACCTGAGAAAATATTACAATATTTATGGTGGCGTCAATCACTGAAGTCTGGTTTCGAATAAGGCTAACTATGTGAACTTCATCATGTTTTATTGTGTTTATTGTAGCAGACATGTGGCTGGCGTATTCATCATAAAGGACCCCAAATAAAGCATAAGCCACATTGCTAACAAAATACGACGAACTCTCTAACTGATTGATGTTACGGATAAGAGATCATTATCCTTTTTTATGTCGGCAGCTATCCGGTCAAATTGGAGGACTGTCCCATTGCAAGTCTCGTTCTTATTTGGAGACAATTGGCAAATTTCTGCTAGCTTCCTATTAAAGGTTACTATCAAATCGTATTCGATCCAATAAGGGTCCATGTCGTAATAAGCGATTATGTTCCAACTGCTTAAAGTTATGGCTGAGGTTCCAAAATTTTCAAAGTAGATCCCTGGTTGTAACAGAAATAGTTGGGTCCTGACTGGAGCAAATGCTATCAAGGGAATGAATAGAAATACCAGGAGTAAAGAAAGGGTTGCTGAGCTAAGTGAAGGCTTGAACTCCTTTTTCGCTACTGGACCCTCATCAGACATCTGGCGTAAATATGCCATCGTTGTTGAGCAATGACTTGCCATTGGATTGATATCATCATCTTGAATTGGAACTGGAAGTGGAGCCAATCTGTGTATGGCACGACGGAATATTCCAAGAGCTGTCCGCACATCTGCTACTTGAATCAGCCCATCGGCTCCAATTATTACATTAGTGATACGTCCGAGTGGTCATCGCAAGCTTGGTGTGTTGTCTTTCTTGATTATGACCATCATCCCAGGTTCTGCATTTTGACAACTCTCCTTCCATTAATATCTGTGCCGTAACTGATTCAGGTAATCACGTGACCATCGGTGCCAAAACTCATTTTTGAGGTGATTTACAAGATTCCTGCGTGCAAGTACCCCTGAATCATTTGATGCGGCTGTGGGATCAACATTGCTAATGAGCGGTTTTTCGATGATGAAATGACATGGCGTAAGAGCGGTAAGATCATTCGGTGAATCAGACAATAGAGTTATGGGCCCTGAGTTTAATATAGCTTCAACTTGAGTGGCAGCTGTTTCAAGGTTCTCATACGTCAATGATGCTCCTGCCAGAGTGTGCTGTAGCAGATGCTTCGATGATTTGACCACAGCTTCCCATAGACCACCAAAATGTGGTGAGCGTGGTGGACTGAAATTAAAGTCACATCCCTTTGTAGCGCATGAAGATGTTATTTTCTTCCTCCCTGCCTCGGAATCCATGAAGGCCATTAGCTCTGATAGCTGGTTTTTAGCGCCAACAAAGTTTGTTGCATTATCGCAGTATATATTTCTGCAATGGCCCCTCCTCGGGGCCATTAATCGGCTAATGGCCCCTATGAAACCTTGTGTGGTTAAATCGATTACAAGCTTCAAATGGCAGGCCTTGGTAGAAAAACAGCAGAAGATTGCAATCTATGATTTTTAAGGCTGTTTGCCTCTTATCTTGTAGTGTGTAGATATCGGATCACAAAAATCAACGCCTGTATTGATGATGGCAGATTTCCCATTTGTTTTGACAAAACCTTTGGGGTGGCGCGAGCACATTCGACACACTTGTGCAGCACTGATCGAACAAGCGTCTTTCCCGTTACTGCCCAAAGTGAATTTTAACGAATAGCATTTTGGTGAACGGATGATTATATGGTATCAGAATGGGATGCTTAGCGTCATATAGCAATGACGATGCTTCTAAATGCCTGCCCACATGAATCAGCCCTTCTTCATCTAAAAAGGGTGTCAGACTCTTGTATGGGTTGTTTTTATTTGGTACTTCACCCTCGTCTTTCAGATGAGCAATTTCATCTTTAAATTGATCTTGCTGGATATGTTTGAAGATGTTCTTTTTTGCTTGAACTAGTTTCGCAACTGATAGTGAACCATTTTTCAGTTTGATTGCTTCCAGCCTCAACTCAATTTCTTCAGCTGAAAATTCTTCTTCCTTTTTCTTGATTTTGGTTATTATTGCCTTTTGTCTCAGGTTGTGGATGTACCTTAGCATAAAAGCGACTATTCTTTCTGCAAATTTGAAGGGATTTTTATGGTTGAGGGTAGTTAAGATTCCTTCTTGATGCTGGGGTGGCTTGTGAACAGCGGCTCCCATAGAAAAATTCTCGTTCATTGTTTTGTATTTAGGTGGCCAAATTGAAGTGGCTCCATGTAGAAACTTTGGTCCGTAGAACCAAATGTTGCAATCTTCAAGTCGTTCAGGTGCTATCCAACGTAAAACCACATCAGCCGGATTTTCTTTGGAAGGGACATGATGCCATTGCTGAGGTATTGTATTTTGTTGAATAGCGATACTCGATTAGCAACAAAAATAGGAAGAGAGTCGGATGATGATGAATTAATTCAAGCAAGAACAATTTCTGAGTCTGTCCATACAAATGTTGCGTCATTATGAATCCTTAGGTCTTTAGGAAGTTCAGTGGCAAGGTAAGCTGTACATAGCTCTAGTCGTAGAATAGTTGCTGTGCTGATTTTGTCTGTTTTGATGGTACTACTCTTGATTTAGAACATAGTAGTTGCACCGTGATAGTGTTGTCACTGCTAACCGATTGGACATATACTGCTACTCCATAAGCCTTCTCCGAAGCGTCAGCAAAAATATGATATTGTGTGTTTTTTGAGTTCCTATGTGAAGATATGTGCCTATCAATTTTGATGTTATTTAGTGATTGTAGGCCTTCACGATACTTAAGCCATGTCGTCTGCATTTCTTGAGGTAGTGCTGCATCCCAGTCAAGTTTCGATTCCCACAGTTTCTGGAGGAATATTTTTGCGACGACGACCACCGGAGCCATGATTCCCAGTAGATCAAATAAGTGTGCTATGTCGGAGTATGCAGAACGTTTTGTAACTCGAATTTATCAACTCAGGATGTCTTGACACAGAGTTGATCAGACTTCGGCATCCAAGTAAGTCCTACTGTCTTGATGTGTTCATCAACATTGCTGCTGAAGTCAAGCTCCACCCAACTAACAACTTAGCTTGTATAAAGTAAAATTTTTCGAATTTGGCAAGTAATAGCTTGTATAGAGCTTGTATAAGGCAATCTTGAGTAAGTCAAGAATTTCCCACCTGAAATTTACACAAATAGCTGCTATAAAGCCTTAAAATATAAGTTACAAAGGCTCTATTTTGCACAGGCAAGCTATTGGCAATAGCTGTCATTAAATGGCTTTGGTAAGGCCTTATTCAAGCATCCACGGCAAGCTATTGGTAATAGCTGTCAAAATGGTTGTCGTAAGGCCTTATGTAAATATCCAAGGCAAGCTATAGCTTGTTCAGCCAAGCTAATAGCAGTTCATGAAAAGCTATTTGCTGCTATAAGACCTGTAAACAAAAGTCTTATGGCAGTTGATTAGCTTGGGTAAATACGCCAAAATGACTTGCATAAGGCCTTTTGCTATTTCTATACCAGTCTGAAAATAGCTTGTATAGAACCGTATACAAGTTAAATTGTTAGTTGGGCGTTTCTCTGTCCTTGAGCGGAATGCCTTTCAGAAGAGATGCATGAATTGCGAACCACTTCCTTAACTTGAAACCACTACTTTGTAAAATTGTTTGCAGTTCCGGTTGGGTAGTGAGTAACTCGGCAATTTTGTCAGAACCAGTTAAGACTTCATCTACGTAGAAGTCTCGAAACAGTGCCATTGATCCCAATGGGTATCGTTCCTTATTTTCTTGTGCTAAGGCCTGAAGGCACTTTGTGGCTAGGTATGATGCAGAGGTGGTGCCGTAGGTAACTGTCTGAAGCTTGAAACACTTCAAGGCATCATTTGGACTGCTTCTCCACCAAATCAGCTGGAACTTCTGATCCTCTTCGTTTATGAGTACCTGTCGGTACATCTTTTCTATATCTGCGGTAAACACATATCGTGGCATGCAGAATCGTAGCAGCATTGAAAAGACATCATTTTGAATTGTTGGACCAGTGGAGAGAATTTCATTAAGGGATATATTTGTGGATGTTTTGGCGGAGGCATCAAATACTACTCTCAGCTTAGTAGTACTGCTATCTGGCTTTTGAATGCAGTGATGCGGCAAAAAATAATATGGTTTGGCAATTTTTGAAGGGTCACTTCTTGCATATGACCCAATTACTGGTATGTCTCCATAAACTGTCTGTAGAGCTTTCTTAGATCTGGTGAATTGGCAAGCCTCCGCTCAAGCGCTATAAATCTCCAAAACGCAATGTACTTGGATTCTTCTAAGCAAGTCGGTGCCTCTTTGAAGGGCAACCGAACCACAAATCGACCATTGGAGTCTCTAGTTGTTGTCACTCAAATCTCAATTGTTTTCCTGCTTGAGTGAAATTACTGTCTGTGGTTGAAGTTGTTTCTTATAATCGCCAAAACCTTTCAATCTGTTTATCAAGAGCCTTATCTGCGGTGCAAATTCCACAAGTTGCCACCATAGGATTGAAAGCGGGGGTTGATACCTTGCCTACTGCTATCCATCCAAATACTGTGTCTTGCAGGGTTGGAAGATCATCTCCTAGACTTATTTGTCCAACAACCAAAGTTGAATAAAAGATTTCAGCACCGATTAGCAAATCTATTGGTCCCGGCTGATTGAATTGTGAATCAGCCAAAACAAGGTTATTTGGAATATTCCAGGTAGATGTACTGATTGGCCTTGATGGCTGTGGTGAAATTATTTTTGGAAGAATGTGTGCTTCCACTCGGGTGGAGAATCCGTTGATTTTTGAGCTTATTTCAACGCTAATTCTTCGATTAGATGCCTGCTTGCTTTGGCCAATGCCTTCAACACATAACGCCTCATAAGTCTTCTTTAGACCCAATGATTTTGCAAGTTTGTCTGTTATTAGATTGATCTGTGATCCCAAATCCAACAACACTCGGCATGCTACTTGTTTTCCATTTTGGCACTTTAACTGGACGATGGCTATCCCCAGTATCACGCTTGAAGATTTGTGTGGTTTGCTGTCGACACTGGGACTGGTTCCTGCTGCAGAAGTGCAAAGACTTGCTGTGTCCATGGTGGGAGTTGAGTTGCCGGGTAATGCCGACACCTTTAAATTTTTGTGGGCTTTTTTAACTTATCCAAGTGAAGAAGTGTGTTATGCTTCTTTTGACACTTTGAGCAACTTCTGGAAGAGCAATCATCCCAACTAACGAAATTGCTTCGCATTTCAGACATTAAAGTTTTATTTGTTTCTATAGGACTATTACTGAAACCTTAAATATTTTCTGGTGTAAATTATATCAGCTTGATAGAAGCGATACATCAATGTTTCTTTAATCTCTCTATAATGCTCTTATGAAATAACCAAGATACTATCGCTTCAATAGTTATCCCATAAAATTCTTATACAATCAATATGTTAGTCTTTGTTTCTTTATTGCTTTTATTAGTGAATATGGCGTCGCAAAGCTATAATCGGCCATTTTATGTTTTATATTTTATATTAAATTTAGCATCGGAATACATATATTTATTATTATTATCAGTGTTTAAGGTTGGTATTTATTAATTAATTAATCTATTATACCTCTATTTATTAAATAAGCATATGTGTTTGTTTTAGCCATACAAATCTATTATTTTACATTTTTCTTGAACAAAGTTTTTCCTTATTATTGCAAGCTTATTGTGTCAAACGATACAATTCAAGATAAAAGTGATTCCAATTTAATGCATTGAATTATATATCTGAGATTGATGGAGTGGTTAACGAGCAAGACGAGCAGTCGATCTCGATCTGTGAAAGTGTACACACGTTTTCGGCTTTCACAGGGTTCCTTAAGTAAATTCGGAGTGACTTGTCAAAGTACTATTTATACCAAGCTATTTTCAATAGTGCAATAGCGCAGAGGTAGAGGTGGCCGACCGACAACCAAAGGATCACAGGTTCCAGTCCCAGTCGGGCAAAAATTATTTGGCTGCTTTTTTTCACAATTGTAAAGTAGAAAATTTCATCGAGTGGGAAAAGCAGCAAATGAAAACCAACAACACCGCGGGGACATCGAAAGGTGCCCCAGCAACAACAATGAAGACAGCTATGGCACCACCAGCTAAAGCCACGGTTAGTGCTGTAGCACCAACAACAACAACAACCAAGCAAGCGATAGCACCACCTGCCATGCCATCAACAAGCGCCGTAGCAACAATGGCAAACCCACCAACGGCACCAACAGCCGATGCAAAAAATAAAAGGAGGAAGAGGATTAGCTGTGCGCCGAACCTTGTTAAGCGCTGCTCCACCACCACCTCAGCCCAGCTGCCAGTCGGGGTGAAGGAGACGGCACGCACATCCAAAACGACAGCAGCAGCAAAAATCCATCAACAACTGGATACCTCGCCATCCGATGACGACATCCAATATATGTCCGAAGGTGGCGAGGAATTATATGCAACGGGGGATTCCAACAGCAACTTGCTTGTTGATCTAACCTCACCAGAGGCGTCCTCTGAAGAGGAAAATGAGGCGCAAGACGCACTTGATGAGCAAGCCATCAGCAAAAAAATCGATGAAATTCGAGGGGAAATGGAACGCCTTAATGCCATCGTGAACCCTCTGATCCAAGCTTTTAAAAACAAGCAAGAGGCTCGTCGTGAAAAATAGAGACAGGAGCGCGAGCAAAAAAAAGCGGTACGGGCGCCGCAAAAAGCAACGCCACAGCAAGAGCTGCCACCGAAAAATAAGCAGCCAGACCTCAATGCACAACAGCAGCAGCAACAACAACAGATGCCAAGTGTACAACAACAGCAGCAGCCGAAGGAGCAACGGCCGAAAAAACAAATACAACAGCAACAGCAGCAGCAACAAAAACCACAGGAGCGGAGTCAGCAGCAGCGAGGAGAACAACAGCAGCAGCCACAGCCGCCCCAAAATAAAAAAGAAAAAGTGCCACCTTGGAAGAAAATTACTTTCTCATGGCCGGTGATTTGAATGCCAAACACCAAGATTGGGAAAATTAAATTCAAAATCAAAGAGGTATCTATCTTTTATATTGGATGAATCAATACAACACTGAATATGGTGTCGACCTGCTGGCTACGGATCGGCCATCGTTCCCAAGAAGCGGTGCCTACCTGGATGTATTGCTAATAAACGCAAGACTGACAATTACTGACACTGTGGGTCAAAGACCAAGAAACTGTTTACGAATGATCGAGTACGACAGTGATCACTGCGGACTCACCGCCGTAATACAGCTTCCGAACGAGCTCGTGGAGTTGGATGAGTATGTACCTGTGCATACATACAATTACAGTAAGGTGCGCTGGCCACGCTTTACCAACGCCTTATCGAGCGAAATCAGTTCGAATAACATATCCCCACCAAATGACAGGAATTTGACAAAAAACTAAATTGACCAATACTTAGAACAAATGAACGAGACAATCAAACGAACAATGAACAGAACAATACCGAAATACAAGCAACGGGACGCAACCGGGATGTACCGGAACGCGACCATTGACGCATTACACAGACAAAAAAGTGGACTGCTTACAAGACTCAAACTCTTGTACCGACGGTTTACTGACCCTCACGATTTGGAGATTAGGACACTGAAGTCGTCGATCAAAAACATCAACCAACTAATTAAAGAGAACTATCGGTTGTCAGTTAATTTGTATTGGGACAACAAAATTCGGGCCGTTAATGCTAGTGACCCAAGCATGTTTCCGCAAATTAACAAGATATTTAGAAGGAATGATCAGAACAGACAACAGAGACGTACTTCTGACAGCAGAAATTGATCCAGAGGACGCCGTCTTGGACGATGATCTCTTTATTGTCGAAGATCCGCAGGAGAAAGTGGAGGTTGTAGGGGCTGCTTTCCAGCAAGTGTACAAGGTGAATGCGTGCATTCGCCCGAATCATGACCTGGAAAACAGAGCCTTGCTCCATCACTTCTACCTTCGGAATGACATCACGCAATGGCGATCAGAGAACCTTGGTTTCACCGGGTTCAATGAAGATCATTTGGCAAACGTCATAATCGCCGAGCGAAATGGGCCCAGTTTCCTGTTAATTACAAGGGTGGAGCTCCAGCTCATCTTCGATTCATTAAAGAAGAAAAAGTCAGCAGGAGTTGATGGCATATCCAACGTTGTACTTCGACATTTACCTCAAGAAGCAGTAGACATTTATACCACTCTGTTTAACAACGCTCTGAATAATGCATATTATCCAGTGCGGTGGAAGACAGCTGTGGTGCATCCTCTCCCGAAAAAGGGAAAGGACAACTCCAATCTGGCGAATCTCCGGTCGATAAGTCTTCTTCTGAGTATCAGCAAGGTATTTGAAAAAGTTATCAATAGAGCTCTGTCTAAGTGGGCAGAGGACAATAATATCATACCGGATAATCAGTTTGGTTTTAATCCGGGACATGACACCATTCATGCCGCGTCGAAACTCGTTTCTGATGTCCAATGGAACAAATCTAAGAAGCAGTGTACGGGTGCCTGTCTGGTTGATTTGGAGAAGGCCTTAGACACCGTATGGTTAGAGGGTCTTTATCTAAAGCTGACCAGACTTGGCATTAGTAAACCACTATTATATATGCTTTATGATAGGCTCAATGGCAGAAAGTTTGTTGTCAAGAGTGGCTATGTAACTTCTGCCACAACCTTTAATATTAAAAATGGTCTTCAGCTGGGAGCGGCCAACTCGCCGATTCTATTCAGCATTTACACCAGCGATCTGATAAGTAGTCTAACTCAGGCAATTGCGTATGCCGACGATCTAATTGCGTACAGAACAGCTCCAAAAGTCGAGGTCATCAGGATTCTTTTGCAGCGTGACTTCGAGAAGATTCAGCGATATTGCGATGACTGGAAGAAATCAGAAACTATTTTGTTTAGGACTCCGTTACTTAGAGCCACAAGGGATACGAGAAAGAACTGGCACAAGCTGGTGATCGTAGGGCCAAATGGACATCCACTGGCGAGTAAAAGTGTAGTAAAGTACCTTGGCATCTGGATGGATCAGTATTTGTATTTCAACAGACATATAAATGCTGTTCTGGCCAGGGCTAGGGAAGCTTTTGCCCTGACGAAATGGTTGTTTTATAGCAGCCGGCTTGACAGCAGGGTGAAGGTGATTTGCTACATGGCCCTTATCCAGCCGATGATTGCCTATGGATGCCCGGTTTGGTTCAACGTTGCCCCATCTCAAATGGAAAAGATTCGGGTGTTTGAGAGGCAGTGTCTTCGACATTGCCTCGGATTGCATAGAACACCAGAGTCGGAGTAAAAACACTATTATTCCAACCTGGCTCTATTCAACGGCACCAAGATAAACAGGATAGATAATTTCTTGCTGAAGCTTATTCGAGGTCACATTGCAAGAGCGATGTTCTCGTCTAACAGCTTTATTTTTGGGGCTTACTACCCCAAAAACGAATACTACGAGAGTGTGCGTCTAAGCGGCTTTATTCCGCCCGATGCATTCCTCCACCTAGACAGTCGAGAGCTGATCCAGGATAGAGCGGCGGTTCTGCTAATCTACCACGTCTGCCGGAGAACTGTAGATCGGCGGCTCCTTTACAGTCGGGACGTCCTCGCACAAGACGACTTTCGATTCCTGGGCCTGCCAACTTTTTTTTAAATTTAATTTTATGTGAAATTCTTTAAGACTCTTATAACTAACTCCATAAGGGTACAATAGGAGTTAAAAAAAGGTTGTCTTTTTCACTCTATGGAGTTCTATGTGTATAAACCACCCCGAATTATAACTCGAATAGATAAATTACCTAACGTTGTCGACAGATATCTTATATTATTAAAAAAAAAAGAACACAGAGAATTTTGATTGGGAAAAAACATTCGAAAAAACCCAAATTTATAAACGTTGCAAATCACTCGCCGAACTGGCCGGTTTGAGAGTCGAACAAAGACTAAACTATATACTTCTCCTTAACAAAGGAGAGGCACGTTTTCTTTTGTATGAGCCCTTGTATAAAGATAGAATAGAGGAGAACGATATTAATGCATATAAAGACTATATAAAATATTTATGTTGGTGCTTGCTGACTTGCTGATGGTAGTGGTTTTGAACTCGTACGCTTGCGTTCGATACAGTCCCGACGAAAAAGGTATTTTTTTCCTCTAGGTTCTCCCCAAATGATTGCCCCTCGCTGTTGATTGGTTAAGCTGCTCACTTTGCTTGCCATTGGTTGGGTTGTGTTATTCCCCTTGCTATTAAACTTTGTAACGAAACTGAGAATTGAATTAAAATAATCATATTTGATAAGTTCGCCTTCATTCAATTTACTTTAGCTTGCAAACCCCTACCTACTCTGCTTCGGATCTTTATTCCATTGGTAAGATACATATTTTCTGAACAGATCGAGTTAGCTGCCCCGCATCTGTTCGTAGAACTACGGACCTGACTACTCCATCCCTTTCGATTAGCCTGCTCACTTTACCCATAACCCATTGGGCTGGAGGCACTTGATTCTTCAGCTGTTGAAAATGTTGGCGGGAACACAATGGGTTCACCTATCAAAAAATGATCTGACGTCAAAGCTTGCATGTCACATGGATCATCGCTGAGAGGATGAATGGGACGGGAATTTAATATCCCCTCTATACTGATTAACAATGTTAAAAATTGCTCGCTTTCTAGGATCTTTTGTCCAACTATACGCTTTAAGTGATATTTCATCGACTTAAAAGTGGCCTCGTATTTGCCCCCCTGATGCGGAGCAGCTGGCACCATAAATATCCAATCTGTACCTTGCAGACTTAGCTTGCTGAATAATTCATCCTTTTCCCATTCTTTCCCAGCTTGCCGGAGTACCCTTGCCACGCCAACGAATGACGTCCCATTATCGCTGTACATATGCTGACAATGCCCTCTCCTACTGACAAACCTCTGATAGCATGCTAGAAATGACATATCCCCTATCATATCAATGTGGACCGCCCTTGTCTTTAAACATACAAATATTGCTACCCAGGCTTTCCTTGTGCTGATTCGCTTGCCATTTCTATCCAGCACCTTAACCATAAATGGCCCTGCATAGTCAACCCCGGTGCGTAAAAATGGCTTTCCAACTCGCACCCTATCCGCTGGCAATTCTGACACTAATTATTGCTCTAACCTATAGTTATAACGTGCACAAATTGGACACTTGTGTATATAATTTCGAAGCTCGCTACACAATCGTGGTATCCAGTACTGCTGTCGAATGAACTGCATCATTATCTGGGCGGCTCCATGTTTGGTTGACCGATGAGCATGATCAATTATCAGCCATGCTAGCCTCAAACCTGATGGTACTATAGCTGGATGACACATCTGATATTCTTCGCTCGCTTGATGTAGGCGCTCTCCTACTCGTCGAACACCCTCCTCATCAAAAACTGGTTTGAGATATTCGATCTTGCTATGCTCAGTCAACTGTCCTTTTGTCTGAAGTGCCACTATATCCTTGCCGTAGACATGTTTTTGAGCTTTCTTAAGAAGATACGTCATACCTTACATTCTTTCCGTAGCTGTATGCGTTATTACAGTTGCCGAATCAACACTGTACCTAATTCGCTTGCTATGTCGCCCTAACTTGCGTTCCTTTGCCTTTGCCCTAAGCCGATTCAAGTAGTGGTAAGCATTTGCTAACGCACCTACTGCATTTTCAAGTTTCGAAGTGTATTCTTCTATCGGAACACTAGCTTGCTGCTCAGGTACCCATATACCTAAAGTTTCCCTAGCCTGTGCAACTACACATACTTGCATTTCGCTTGCTGCTATTGGTGAAATCTCACTCCCTATTGGATTAACTGGCCAATCAGCTTCTTGCTCAACTAGCCATGATGGCCCATGTAACCATAGCTCGCTTTTGATTAACTCGGCTGGTGATAAACCTCTACTAAGTAAATCTGCTGGATTTTCCTTAGTCCCGACGTGTCGCCAATTTTTAACGCAGGTATTTGTCTGAATTGATTATACGCGGTTCCCTACATATGTTTTCATATCACGAGGAATTTTTTGCAGCCAATGCAAAACCACCATGGAATCTGTCCACAGCGTATACTTTACGTTCGCCCAATCCATTGCCTTAAATAATTCTATCAATAGCCTACCGAGCAACTCTGCTGCCGCTAACTCTAAACGTGGAATAGTTATTGTCTTAAGGGGAGCTACTCTTGTCTTGGAAGCAATTAACCCACTAGTAACCTTTCCATTTGGTTGTTCTACCCTTACATACAATACCGCTCCATATGCCATTGTAGAAGCATCAGAAAAACCATGAACTTCTATTCTTGCTCCCTCGCCTGTACCTTAGGTTTTAGGTTTAGGTTAGAAGGGGTGATGATACGGCGGGCCGCATCATCTCACTCGGATCTCAGTGGATCCATTGCGCTCCCCAGGTGGGTGGTGAAGAGGGATAGGGAGGGGTTTGATGAGGAGTATTAGTTGTAGGGGGCCTCCCTGAACCATCCTGAGTTCTGAATGAATTGTAGGATGTTTTTCAGTGGCAATACAGAGATGTCGCCCAGTTCATCGAAGAAATATTCTCCTAGGGCTGCTTTCCTGGTTCTAGCTAGGCTGGGGCATTCACATAAGAAGTGAAGGGAGCCCTCTTCCGCCTCTTCATCATGACACCCTCTACATAAGTCAGATGAGCTGATGCCCATTCTTTTCATATGGGTTCCCATAGAGTTATGCCCCGTTTGGACGCCAACTATGAGTGATAATTGAGGCCTGCCTAGCTTGAGTAGGTATTCAGTTTTTTTCTTCGAAATGTTCGGCCAAAGGTTCCTTGAAACCCGACAGGTGTCGATAGATGACCATCTGACATTTGCAGCTTCCAAGAAACAGTGGTGTATTCTACTTTTTTCTTCCTCCAGTGGCATGAGCACCGAGGCTACGATTAGGCTCGGATCAAGAGATGATCCGCTTTTGGCCAGTTCATCTGCCATTTCATTTCCGTGAATATCCCTATGTCCTGGGACCCATTTTAGGGTAACTGTGTTCGTTGCGTTGAGTATTCTTAACTCATTTTGGCAACGATCGATCAGTTTGGACTTTATGGTGATTGAGGAAATGGCTTTAATTGCCGCCTGGCTATCTATGAAAATGTCAATATTTTTGTTGACTAATTTACGTGAAGCAAGATGTTTCGCGGCCTCACAAACTGCCAGCACTTCCGCTTTGAATACACTGCAAAAATTTGGAAGCTTCATTGATCTATATATGGGTGGGTTATCTGAATAGATACCTGACCCAACACCCTCCAAGGTTTTGGAGCCGTCGGTGAAGACCGAAACATGGTTTGTATTTATGACCCTGTTTTCGTTCCAGAGTTCCCTGGTGGGGATGTCTGTCATGGTTACTGGGTTGAAATCAATGTGCGGCGAAACATAGTCCGTTTGAATGTCAATGTCTGTAAAGTTCATTATAGTTCTGTGACCGAAGAGGCCCCTTTTCCAATTGTTACATTGTTGCAGTCGTAAAGCACTTTTTGCCGCCAACTCTTTCGTGAACAGATCGAGTGGGGCAAGTGAAAGGAAAGTTTCTAGGGCGGCCGTTGGTGTGGTTCTTATAGCACTGGTTGTTCCGATACACGCTAGTCTTTGAATTTTAGTCATGGTTTTTAGATTGGTTTCCTTATCCAAGGCTGGCCACCAGACCATACATGCGTACGTTAGGATTGGCCTTATAATGGCTGTGTACATCCAATGAATAGTTCTAGGGCTGGGACCCCATCTTCTACCAAAAATTCGACTGCACGTATAGAATGCTACTGAGGCTTTTTTCTCTCTTTCTTTAATATTCCTTTTCCAGTTCAATTTACGGTCAAGTACAACACCAAGGTATTTGGCGGTATCCGAAACTTGAAGAGGAGTTCCGTTCATGGTTGGCGGGTTTATGTTGGGAATTTTGTGTTTCCTTGTAAACAACACCAATTTTGTCTTTTGAGGGTTAACGCTAAGTCCGCAACTTCTGGCCCAATTACTGAGCTTGTTGAGGGCTAATTGTAGGAGGTCGCATAAGGTTGGGACAAATTTTTCCGAAGCCATTAACACAATGTCATCGGCGTATGCAACGACCTTGATGCCATTCAGATTAAGTTTAACCAATATCTGGTTGACTACAAGGAGCCAGAGCAGAGGAGATAGAACTCCACCTTGCGGAGTCCCCTTGCATGTTCTAACTTTTAACTTCGTATCACCCATTTCTACATTTATGAGTCTTGTTTGAAGCATGGAGTCAATCCAGTTTATCAGTAACGGATCGATGCTGATCGAGATGAGGGCTTGTCGAATTGCACTATTTTCAACATTGTTAAATGCCCCTTCTATGTCAAGGAATGCTACCAGTGTAAATTCCTTGAATTGGATCGATTTTTCGATTGTGCCGACCACTTCATGAAGCGCTGTTTCAACAGATTTGCCCTTCATATATGCATGTTGGGCCTGTGAGAGCATGCCGTCATTAAGTTTTAGGCGAATGTGAGTCTCCACTAGTCTTTCTAAAGTCTTGAGATGAAAAGAGGATAGGCTTACATGTTTGCCTCATAAATTCGCCTGTACCTAGCCATCTGGATATTCTAAATTGTTCTAAAAGCTTTATCTCTTGCCACAACCCTTGCCATCGATACCTAATCTCCGCTGGCCCTTCTTGATCCCAATCCGAACCAGTGCGCCATAAATTTTGTATTAGAATTTTACCGAGAATAATTACTGGCATTGGGGTCATATAGCTGCGCTATATACCTAAGCAAACTGTAAACTTATCCGCGATCTCAGGTGATTTTACCTCAAATGTAAATTGGTCCTGGTCAACCAACCATTTTAAACCCAATACAGTAGCTTGCTCCTTGCTGTCAAAAATTATATCTTTCGACTTTCATTTGCGGAGCTCGAATACAGCTGTCCGTGACACACTATCCAATCGCCTTGCCGTGTATAGTGCTTCTTGTTCACTATGCCGACCTGAAACGCAGTCATCCATATAAAAATCATTACAAATTACTTGCTCTATATCTGGATGCGTTTCCTTTGCATCCCGTCCACATTGGATCAATGCTCGCACTGCGTTGTATGCTGAGGATGTCATGCCATAAGTTACAACTGTTAGCCAATGTTCTTGCAGCCTATCTCTTAAAGACTCACGCCAGAAAATTCCTTGCATGTCCCACTGATATCTAACTATCTTTACTTGCCGAAACATCATTTTGATGTCTGCACTAAAGGCTATCCTTTGTCTTCGGAAACGTGTGACTATCTCAAATAAATCTCGTTGAAGCTTCTCACCTAGCTGTTGTACTTCATTGAATGAAATGCCCTTATCTGTCTGGCAACTACAATCAAATACTGCTCTGATTTTTTTGGTCACACAATGATGTGGTATATAATACACAAATCTTCCTTGCCCGGCTTGCTGAGGTTCTTCTACCTTAACCATGTGGCCTAGGCTTTCATGAGAGCTGGGTCCCTTTCCAATTTCCTTTCCAACATGAAAAATCTTTTCAATGCTATCGCCCTTGAATCGCCTATGTCCTGAATGTCAGGTTTAATAGGAATTGTGACGACGAAGCGTCCTTCACTATCACGTCTTGCCGTATTTATAAAATTTTTTTTTACAGCTTGCTCTTCTGCCGACCTAAACTTAGACCTCCCCAACTGATCCAATTCCCAAAGCTGCCTTACTAGGCTATCCAATCTGTCGACTTCAACACATCTTAGTATGGGTGTACTGTCATCTTCTCCCTCTATCGTACCCATTGAATTACCTCCAAATATAACTATACCAAAACTTGTCTCAATGGCTGTCATCGTACCAAACATTCGTGGTATCGAACATACTATTACCCTTGCAAAAAACTTTACTCCTAGCAGAATATCAACTCGTGCTTGCCTCCAATAGGATGGATCCGCGAACGGAACTTCAGAACTTTCTGTCATTTGCTCTACATTATCTTGGTCACTAATGACCAGCTCGCTTCTTTTGGCAGTACCAACAAATCTTCTTCAATGTGTACTTCAGAATCGTACAATGAAACTATTCCAACCCTTGCCTGCTTATGAATTTGTATTGTATTACCTTATATGCCGATGACCTTTCTCGTAGCTTGCCGCGTAAAAATATTGAATGCTCGCACCGGTTTGTGTGGAATTAAATTCAGTTGAGCCCCTGAATCTAGAAGCGCTCGCACTGGCCCAACCAAACGACCTTCAAATGACAATCTTACCAAAATTTGTGGGCATCAAAGCTAGTTCATCAGTGGAAGAAGAATATAAATTAAATACATTAGAATATGTCTCAAGTAAATCTTTATTTTTATCTCCTTTCTGTAATTTTTGCCGTTTTGCTGGCATTGTTAATTGTCAATCCCCTTTGCGTTTGGATTCTACTTTTGACACCATAGCTGATAATGGTACCTTATGATTTGGGCACAATAAACTCGGGCGCGGAGACTGGAAGCATGTGGTTTCATTGTGCCCCTGCTTGAGGCAATTCTCGCATAGTACGTACATACGCACAATGGGAAGTCTAGCTGGCTGCTCGAAAGCCCTAAACTCCTTGCAGTGATATAGCTGATGATCCTCACCGCATAGCTCACACTTATGTTGTATCCTCGCTGCTCTGTTTTCTTTCGTGGCTTGCCGTATTGGAGTTTGTGTCCTTGCTTGCTGTTGTTGTCTTGCCGTGTTTCTTTGCTGTACCGTTCGCTCGCTGCCAAACTTGTCAAAGCGTGTCCTTGACTCTGCCTTTGCCACTGCACCACTCATCACAGCCGCTGCTCTGCCTGGCGACCGCTTGCCGGTTGTGCATATGCTGCAGCCTGCCTATCCAAAAAGGCTAGCATCTCTTTTGTCGTAGGAGTTTCAGACTGGCGCTGCAGTTCCCATTGGCGTGCTGTGTCCGCATCTAGCAGATCATGTAACATGTGTACAATCATCATATCCCAGTGCTCCACCGGGATCCCTAGCGCCATGAGCTGCCGAAGAGTTTCATGCGTCACATTTGACAACCGTTGTATATGGTCCGCACGAGGGACGGCTGGCAGAGCTGGCAGATTAATGAAATAAATGAGCCTCAACAGCTCGCGACAGGTTAGGTATTTTTATCATACAGCTCATTGAGCCTGGCCTAGGCCTCTAAATAGTTACTGTCGGTTAGTTGCCATTCCCCCATCGGCCTGGCTGCATTGCCAGTAAGAGATTTGTCCAAATGTTGAAACTTGAAAGTCGGTTTTACCTGGTCATTTTCGTGGACCGCCGCAATAAACCGGTCCTTGAAACCTTGCCATTTGGTGAGGGACCCATCAAATTCCCCCCAAGTATTCTTCACCTCTTGCTGTTGTGGCATCTGGATGGATACCTCGATGGGCTGGCCGCTCGCTCCTTGCTCCCTGGCTGTCCCTTGCTGAAGCTCTGCTCGCCGATTCATGTGTGCCAAAAGCTTTCGTAACTTTCCTTTCGTGTCAAGGTAGAGTTCCTCAGCTGCAGCTTGCTGCTTTTCAACTTCTTCAAAGTCATTCGCCTTGCCAGTTATCCATTTTATATGATTCACATTTACCTGGCTCCACCATCGCCTGGTTGCTCAGTAGCCTCGGCAATGTAGCTCGCTATCCTTTCCATTGCTCTTAAGCATGCTGTATGAGTTTTATTGTTTGCCATTTTCTATGATAGGATAATAAGAAAGATATTGGAATTTAAAGGTAAATGTATGTGAACCTAATGTGAGCTTGAGCAAGATGAATGTTATAAGCTTGGTGTAAAATAGCTTGCCAAATATTCAACAATCTTATTCACCCTTTAGCATTGTACTTAAGGTAACTGTGAATGAATAAGAATTATATATCTGTTAAAAAAGAGTATATATATTCGACTTAGCAATTGTTAAGATTATTCAACTTAAAATGGAAGTATGCCTTTCGTGTGAGATAAACCAATCAATTATTGGAGTTGTAAATTCCAATCACGCACCTCTGCCGTAAAACGCTTGATGGCTTGTCCTATTTGAATTGTAAAAAATCAAATACAAATTGACTTGCCGAATTTTAAATTGAACAAAATAATTTTTCCGAATTTAAATGTTCTTGCCGAAATTTACCTACGGTCGCTGGACTTCATCAAGAGATTTCTAGAAAATCTTAGCTTGCCATATTTGTGAGATTATTTTATCTTGCCATATCAATGATTTCCTCCTGTCAGGGTATGTATAATTGCTATAATTATACTGCCTTGCCACCTCGCTCGTCATGACAGCTGACTATAGTTTATTTAGCTTTCGTAAATTTCATCGAATCCCGTGGATTCGGAAAAAGTATTAAACAATTTTGTTTCTTTATTTTGCTTGCCACCGTAGCCACTACCACTACCCTTGCCACTCTTAATTTGATACAAGGTTATAAAATTCAATTCACGAATAGAGCTTTCATTACCTTGCCAATGGCTACGGTTTATATTCCCTAACAATGCGCATTATTACTCCCTAGCCTACCTAATACCTCGTCTGTACTGTGTTAACGCAAATAAATAACCCCAAATATTAAAATAAAATTCCCTACGATGACACTTGTGACACGCTGTACTACACCTGTGTACGATAAAGTCAGAGACTCACTCTACTTCATTTCCCAATACACACTCATGTAAATATACCTAGCAAGAGATACCCCTATGTCACAAGCATCACAGTCACAGCACAGCCCGAAACAACGCAAAAGAAACGAGAAAAGAGAGAAAGAAAAAATATATGATGAAGACCCAGCCGGCCGTCGCCGTCGCTAGCATGTGCCAAACAATATACATATCGCACTGTACATATTTGCTTTCGTTTTTCGCCTAGCCGATGTAATTTAATTACGCTTATCCGATATAACTTTCAGAACTTGCACTGTTAGCTCACAAAGAATAATATAGCTCAAAGCAACACAGAATTTACTTACTAGTATTGCCTTTATCTGAACTTTGCTTTTTAGTTTGAGAAAAAAACAACACCAACTCACACTTTTTCCTTTTATTTTATAAAAACACAGAAAACTGAACTACCCAATGTGTCGGTCACAATACTAATGAAAATAATTAGATAAAATAAGCAGCTGCAGCTTGCCATTCTACCCCTTATGTATCTTGTGTTTTCTTTGGTTTTGCTCGCCAGTGTGTGGGTATACATAAGTGCCTATGTACCTATTCGTTGCTTTGCGTACTACTAACACTGATCGTGTGATGTATTTTGTTTTTTCTCAGTGCTCGCTACCTATATACCTATGCATACATAAAAAATACTTGCCGTTGTAAATTTTGTTTTCGTTGGTTTGAATTTGCCAACCCACGGCTGGCAGATTTGTGTCTGGACTTGCACATTTTGTTTTCGTTGGTTTGGATTTGCCAACGGCTGGCAGATTCGTGCCTGGACTGCACATTAATGATTTTACAAAGAAAGAAACTGTACATACATTACCATAAGGCAGCTTGCTGTGGCGAAATTCTTACTCAATATACATGATGTATTAAGGGTGCTGCTCCAAAATAATTCATTTATTTAAAATAAAGGAATTTATCACTTGCCGAATCAAAACAACACATGCTCAAAACTCGCGACTTCGATGTGGGCTTGAGCTCGCCTCTTTTTATTTTGAATCTGTTTTTAAGCTCGCGGTATTTATTTATTTATTGCTATCCGATTTTAATTTTTCAACTCGCGGCCTTTTCACCATAGGTTGCTTGTCGCTATCCGGCTCGTATGGACCAAATCTATAAACCACCCCGAATTATAACTTGAATAGATAAATTACCTAACGTTGTCGACAGATATCTTATATTATTTTAAATAAAAACACAGAGAATTTTGATTGGGAAAAAACATTCGAAAAAAACCCAAATTTATTAACGTTGCAAATCACTCGCCGAACTGGCCGGTTTGAGAGTCACATTTTCTTTTGTACGAGCCCTTGTATAAAGATAGAATAGAGGATAACGATAATAATGCATATAAAGACTATATAAAATATTTATGTTGGTGCTTGCTGACTTGCTGATGGTAGTAGTTTTGAACTCGTACGTTTGCGTTCGATGCACTATGCATTGGTTATATGCGTAGGTTGAATGAAACCGAAAAGCATCAATGGAGGAATATAGAAGAAAAATTGTTAGTTGGGATTTGAGTTATGTCCTGATCTTATTGAATTTGTGCAGTACCTTGATCTTTGCACCAGGTTTAATCACTGTGATGGGCTTAGTTGTGTCGTATATGCCTTGTGGGATCTGGGCTTCTGTTGATGATCTTCTGAACCTTTTCCATGGCTTGACCCTAGTGATGGTAGCGCCTTTGGTTGCTTGAGTGACTGCTCCCAAAGTGTGAGCGTGTTTTTGTCCTTCTTTTTAGTCAAAATGACCATCAAAAGAGGGTTCCAATTGTGAGTGTCTATGCTTAGACCCCTTAAACTGAGCATGCACTCTTGTGTGGTGTCATGCAAGGCTTTTATTGCCATTGTGCCTTCACTAGAAATGACAGGTTGCATCAGCAATCTCTGTATGTGCGCTGTCGCCAGTAGCCTAGGATTGTCGTATCGATCCTTGACTACTTGCCATGCTGCACTGTAGTTGTCATCGGACGTGGAAAAGTGCCTTATCGGGTTCTCTGCTTCACCTGCTAGAATTGTCGTCAGGTAGAATAACTTTTGACAGTTTGCAATGTCTTGTTTGTGTACTAGTTCTGTAAAGAGATCGCTGTACTGCTTCTATTTCATGTAGTCCCCATCAAAATTTGGCAGGGTTATCTTGGGTAATTTAAGAGCTTGCTTGTGTGTGCTTGTTATAGGATGATTACTAGCTGGATTGGATGATATTGAGTTGTGTGGGGTGAACTGCTCCAATCTTTCGGTCAAAGAAATTAGGGAATCTTGCACATTGTCTTTCAACTTGTAAAATTCTTCCACGTTGTATCCATTTTGTCTTGATGATCTTCCGAAAGATCGTGAATGAGGCGATGGGTTTCCTCCAGCTCCATCAAGTATTTTTGCAGCGCATTTAATTTAACGCTGCAAAAAGCTGAACTCCATGCATCTTTTGTAGTGGCCTTGAGACTGTTTAACAATCGCTGTGAAGACTGTGTGGTTGTGCCTTGTCGTCTTACAACTCTTGTTGGCTCAGATGATGGGAATTCTACGGGTTGCTTTAATTCAGTAAGTTTGTGTGTTTCATCTGTATTTTTATGGCCTGGTAAGCCCTCAGCTCCAGCTGACTTCCTTGAAGGATCGCTGTCAGCATCTATAGGCACAATTGACTCCAGGTTATGCTTGAGTTCATGTACGCCTTTCTTACCTTCTCGTACGTATTTGCTTGATCATACGGAGTGTCTGCTTTAACATGTGCCTTTATCTGGCCATGATTATCAGTGAACTCTAACCAGAGAGCTTCTAATAATCTCATTTTTTTTGGCTTATATTCGACTGTTTTTCGGTCGGGTATATCTTTGCCAACGTTGTTCTTTAGTCGTATCAACTCGTCCGTTATGGCCTTCTGCCGGGCCACGATGGCACACACCTTCATTTCATCCATGGTGATTATTTGTGTGTTCAACCTTCAAGAAGAAACAGAAAGCTTGCTGATATCCACGTGCTGGTAGATTCTGAAACGTAGGAACTCAGGAACTCTCGAATTTTGTTAATCTCCACCTATTGGTGGATTCTGGAACGCAGGAACTCTGGAACTCTCGAGCCTTATTAATATCAACCTGTTATTGGATTCTGGAACGCAGGAACTCTGGAACTCTCGAGCCTTGTTAATATCCACCTGTTGGTGGATTCTGGAACACAGGAACTCTGGAACTCAGGCTATTTGAATTGTAGACCAAGTGTTTAAGCCCTTAGAATGCTTAATATTACTTAGAATCAGAAGGCTGTTTGTGTTCTTAATCACGTCGGGGTCACCAATGTTTGAGTCGGAACCATATTTCTCCGTCTGTCTGGACAGGGTTCATAAACCTTGACCAGAATGACAATTATACAAAAAAGGTTCCTGCACCTTTTGTATACGGCAGTGTGTAATAATGAAGTTGTTGTGAAAATATTATTGCCCCTTACCATTGGTGGGGGAAAACAATAATAATGAAGAACACCAAACAACCTTTTGAGCGTAAACGACATAATTTTATTATCTTACAATACTATTTATATATTAATTTTGCTTACTTAGCTAAATTTACAAACATCTAAAATATACAAAAAATTATACGATACAAACTTTAAAAGGAAACATAATACATTTCTGCCAGGTATGTTCTGAGCATGAATGCAGACAAAATTGCTGACTATTGTGGGAAAACAATTATTTGAATATGAATTGAAGTATACAGAATAATATGAAAATAAAGCATACAGAGAAGCTGTGGCTATTGATTTGACAGAGAAGCTATTGTAGGGTGATATTCAAGATTGTTGGTATATGATAATAGGATGGATTAAAATATACAGATATTATAAGAAAAGTAAAATACCAACGTAAAAGCGATAAATATCATAATTGCTTTAAAAACTAATTGAAATTTATTTTGACATTTTTAAACTTTTGATTTTTGTTTTCAATAAATTTGATACTTATTAAGAAACCAACATTTTTGGAAATTAATAGGATAATAGTTGCAGCGATTGAATATTACAAGTAGAATTATTTACGGGCCCAAAATGTTTAGAATTATTAAAAAAACAATCAAAACTGCCAAAAAATATATTAAAGATGACTAAAATCATTTTCAAACATTATTTTATTTATTTGATTAAATGAAAGAAGTCTTTAGAACCTATTCCCGTTGGGTTTGTGGCTGGCTAAGCTTTACTTTAGCTGACCTTGATTACAACAAACTAATAGTGAGAAAGCTTCTTAGAATTATTATTGGTTGAAGTATCTCCTTGTTACAATAACTGAATATAAAGAAAATTTGAAAAGAAAATTCTTCTGTTTAAGTAGAGCGACTTAATTTATAATTCAAGTTAAAAGTTCAAATGAGCTCAACTCCATTGCGTTTCGCCCAGGTATGATAGTTGGGCTCATCAGTTAGATGACTATCATACCCTTCTAAGACGCAAATTTGTATCGATGATTACCGAATAATATAAAAATAACAGCATTGTAGATACTGTGACACTTAGAATATCAAAAGCCCGTGCTCAGGCATATTCAATTATTATAAAAAGTCTGAGCACAGGCATTTGATACTCTGTACCTAAGTACCTGAATTTAAACAAATTCCCTTAGAATAAAAAAATTCACAGTATCTCCAATGCAGTGATTTTTATATTAGTCGGTAACCATCGATATAAATTGGCGTCTTAGAAGGGTGTGATAGTCATCTAACTGATGAGCCCAACTATCATACCTGGACGAAACGCAATGGAGTTGAGCTCATTTGAACTTTTAACTTGAATTAAAAATTAAGTCGCTCCACTTAAACAGAAGAATTTTCTTTTCAATTTTTCTTCATATTCAATTATTATAAGAAGCTGTGTCTGAATTTAAACAATTTCCTTTAGAACAATGAAATTCACAGTATCTCCAATGCTGTGATCTTTATATTAGTCGGTAACCATCGATACAAATTCGCTCATCTAACTAATAAGCCCAACTATCATACCTGGGCGAAACGCAATGGAGTTGAGCTTATTTAAACTTTTAACTTGTATCTGCTTGTTTTTGCAACGACTAACTGCCTGACCAGAATAGAGTGCTGCAACTGGAGCTGCAGCTGCAACTGGAATAATGCTGTACGAAAAATGAAAAATGCTGTACGTGCTTTTTCAACTCGCCCACAGTGTGCTGTACAGCTTTCTGATATTTTGGGCATTTGAAGTCATTTTAATTAAATAAATACAAATTTTTTTAAAATAACTAAGTTTTTTGTTTTATTTAAATAAATTTTATTTTAAATGAAAATTACAAACAAATTTTCACAACTTTAAAATTAATGGTGAATGATGCGACGAACTTCAGAGTGTTACTCCATCATCGGGTGAATTACATTGATTTTGTTTTTGATTTTTATTGTTGTTGATGACAATTGTCTCTCGTTGCGCTGTGAAATCATGTTGAGCTTTTAAGGTATTATATTTGTCTTCTTTCTTCTTTTTGGTATTGTAATATTTTCTCAGATTCGTTAATAAAACTTATTCCCTTTATTTAAATTCTCCACTTATTTACTTTACAAATTAAAAAAATAAAACACTTTGCTTTTACAACCACAAAACAATTTATTGTTCACCACTGAAATTAATTCACCACTTTACTTTTATAACATCCAACCTTACGCATTCACGATTAAAAATAAACTGCGTCCTCTGCCGGCCAGACATGTGCTTTTATACTTTTCACAAGGTTCCCGAAAAAGCTGGAAGTTTTTCATAGTGGAAATTTCCCACAAATTTCCCTTTCCAAAGCTTTCAATTTGAAGTTTAGTATTAGAAGTTCGAAAGCTCTCCTTAGGTTGGTTTGTGTCCCGTCTAATCCGAAATTCGGTGTTTCTTTT
Source organism: Dasysyrphus albostriatus (assembly GCA_946251815.1). Taxonomy (NCBI): domain Eukaryota; kingdom Metazoa; phylum Arthropoda; class Insecta; order Diptera; family Syrphidae; genus Dasysyrphus; species Dasysyrphus albostriatus. The sequence goes on along the minus strand of OX276335.1, from coordinate 157,992,861 downwards.
ATTCGAAAGTGGTTATAGTTCATTCAAGAGTCGTTGTAGTACAAATGTGACAGTCGTTACACTGCCCCCTCCTTAAGATTGATAGTCCCGAGTAAATCCATCACATTCTTTACCATTATAACGGTGTAAACGGCTGTGAACTACTTTCATTTTGCCTCTAAGTCCTCTCTGAATGCGGTAGATGACATCCTTTATTCGAGTTACAACAGCCTTCCCAATTTTATTGAAGTTTCGGGGAAAGTCCCTTCCGACGGTGGGGATTATAACACCACACAAGTTCTCGCTTGGAATCCGTTCGTTTTTGCTTTTGTTTCGTATCTTGTTTTCGTCCGCTCACTTGATAGCTTTATATTTGCCCTTGTGCTTTCGTGAATTTCAAGAAGCTTTTATTTCAGGTCTTCCACGTAGTCGTCTATTTCTTTGGGCTCATTACCAGAACATCCAAATTTTATTTCACTTGGCAGTCGTATTGTGTTCCCGAGCAGGATTTCTGATGGTGTATGTCCTGTTGAGCTATGTACTGCACTTCAATAGACCATCAAGAATAACGAAATATGCCGATCCCAATCTCGTTGGTTGTCGCTTACTACTTTGGAAAGATGTTCTTTAAGGGTCCTGTTCTGAATCGTTCAACCATTCCATCAGATTGTGGTTGAAGCGGTGTTGTCCTCGTTTTTTTAATGCCAAGGAGTATACAAACTTTCTGAAAGATTTTGGACTCGAAGTTTCTTCCTTGATCTGAATGGAGTCCCATCGGCACACCAAACCTGCTAACCCAATTGAAAAAAATCTGATCCACGACTGTTTTGGTTTACTGGTTTGGGATGGCAAATGCCTCAGGCCACTTGCTTTAGTAGTCCATTACTACCAGGATGTATCGGTTTCCACTTTCGGTCTCTGAAAAAGGTCCCGCAACGTCTATTGCAGTCCTCTGAAAAGGCGTGCCCACGTTGTACTGTCTTATTTTACTATGGATTTTTCTACCTGGTCCCTTGCTTGCAGCACATGTATCACATTTTCGGGACCATTTTTCAACGTGCATGTAGCCAGTAGAATCGCTGCCTTAACTTCTCCAGTGTCTTATTGATCCCTAAATGTCCTCCGGAAGCTCCCTCATGCATCTCTTGAAGAACTTCATTAACTTTGGATCGAGGTACGATTAGATGCATCACATATGGTTTGCCGTATGTGGACTCCCACTTACGTCTTAGCACTCCTTCTTGCACATGAAGTGAGTCTCATTGTGCCCAATACGTCTTAAGAGTTGGACTTCTATCGGAGATGTCACCCCATTCTGGTTTCCCTTGGTGTTCTTTCCATGCAAGAATGGGTTCAATATCCGAGTCTTCTTGTTGGGCGGTCCTCAGTTCTTCACTATTCCAACCGTAAATGGGATCGATTCTTAATCGCTGGATGGCAGCTACCTCCTTATCGGAGTGTTTTGTAGCTGATATTAGAGCTAGAAGTTCTCTTCTGGTCACACAATAATTTCTTTCTGGCTTTGAGAGTACCTTGCTGTAATAGGCGATGACCTTCTCTTCTCTATTATGAACGTGCGACAGTATGGCTCCAATTCCCACGTTACTTGCGTCAGCGTCGATGATGAATGGTTTTCCTGGTGTCGGATGGGCCAGAACAGGTGTATTGCATAGGCGGTGCTTGAATACCTGAAAGCTTTTCTCGCACTCACTTGACCATTTGAATTGTTAGCCTTTTTCGGTAAGCTGATGCAAATTTTTCGCGATCCCAGCGAAATCCTCAACAAAACGACTATAGTACGTGGCGAGACCAAGAAGCTCCAAAGTTGATGTTTATCTAGTGGAGTTGGCCAATTCTTAACAGTGTCCACTTTCTCAGGATCAGTCTTCACTCCTTGGGACGAGATGATATGTCCCAAGTTTTTTACCTCAGTCTTGAAAAATTTACACTTGTCTGGATTTAATTTTAAGTTTGCTTCTCGCAGCCTCTGGAGCATGGCCTTAAGGTTTCTACAATGCTCCTCAAATGTTTTACCATAAACAATGACATCGTCCAGATAGACCAGGCATGACTTCCAAGTAAGTCCTTGTAAGCACTCTATTAAACACTCAAATGTTGGCGGAGCGTTGCATAGTCCGAAAGGCATTACTATGAATTGCCATAGACCATTTCCTCTGGAGAAAGCCGTCTTTTCTCGATCTTCTGAATGGATTTCTACCTGCCAGTAGCCACTCTTCAAGTCCAATGTTGATAACCATTTAGCTCCTTCCATTGCATCCAAAGTATCGCTGAATCTTGGCAGAGGGTAGCTGTCTTTCTTTGTCACATCGTTCAGCCTCATATAGTCAACACAGAATAGAGTACTTCCATCCTTCTCTTTGACAAGGACGACTGGGGATGCCCAAAGGCTTTTAGAAATTTCGATCAGCCGATCTTTCTTCATCGTCGATATCATCTCTTCAACTTCGGCTTGTTTGGCTAATGCGAGACGTCTCGCTGGTGGTCGATTGGTCTAGCGTCTCCTGTGTCGATTCGATGCTGCACCAGTTGTGTTCGACCATAGTGCCCACTGGGTGAAGAATTAGCGTACTCGTGGAAAGAGGCTTCCAGCGAAACTTAGCTGTTGTTCACTTAAATTGGATGACTTGAGAATTTTTGCCTTCATAGAATTCAATTTCCTCGGGTCCACAGATTGTTGAGTGTCCAATTCTTTGATCTTAGTTATAGCGGACACTGATTCACACTTTTCCACAACTGCTCCTTTTCTCAGCTTGACTTCGTACGGTTTGATGTTAAGTATCCGTACGGGCACCATGTTGTTGTTATGTGCCACAAGAGTCTTCCCTAGAATGATGTTTTGTGAAGACAGCTCCAAGTCAGGCTCCACCATAAGGTATCGATGGCTACCCAAATCACCTTTTATTTTTGTTCAAACGAACACTTCTGAAGAAGGTGGCAGGCATATATCTTCCTTTATGACAGTCCTCAGAGTTGATGTGGTTTCATTGCCATAAACCATAGGAAACTCCACATTTCGATACCTAAGAACTTGCTTCCCGATATCAAGGATTACTCCGTGCTCTTTCATAAAGTCGATTCCAGCGATGCACTCGTCACAAACATCGGCTACCAGAAACAGATGTGAGAACTCCAGTTCTGCCAAACGGATCGTAAGACGAAACTCCCCGTACACTCTGGCTGCCTCTCCTGTTGCAGTTTTCAGATGATAGGTATTGGTATTATGCCGCTAAGTCATCTTCACCAAGTCTCTTCGAACAATGGAGGCAGTGGCACCGGTGTCGATCGTAGCCACTTGTTTCTTGTCGTTTAATATTGCCTCCACAGTCAGACTTTTAGTGTTTCGTTTAGTCTGCGAGACCTGAATAGTGGTAGTGGCAATCGATACCAGAAACCAGCTTCTACCCCTTGAAGTTGGTTCTTACTCATTTCCCGGTTGAGAAATAAGTAGAGTTGTAGTATTGGTGTTATTGTTTTTATTTCTGCGTCCACAATGTTGGTATGAAGTTCTTCTAGGTGGTAATCTGCACTGACGTTGGAGATGTTCTGTCTTGTTACAATTCCAGCATCGAGAAGGTCCATCTCGGTGGTTCCTTTGCAACGCTGTTCTCTGGCATGAACACTCCTCAATTTCTATTTCTCTTACTTGATGGACTCCTTGAGAAGCCTGTTCTGCTGCTTCCATAGTCAGGGCGAACGCTAATGCCACAGCAAGTGTGCGTTTTCCAGCAGTTCGAATTGCTCGCTGAAGGTTGATATCACACACAGCACGGACAAAGGCTTCTGTTGCAAATTGGTTGATGATTTCATCCCCTGCAGCCGCATATGACAGATAGTTTTGTTTACGGTTCGTTTCGTTAACAAAAAAAATATATATATATTGTATTCTCTTGTGAGAATACCACCATCAAATAAAACACTAGTGATTTTTTAATAATATAAATTTATTATGAGCTTCAGATCCCTTACCGCTATACTTCATCTTCAATCTTCAGCTATACGTTGGAATACTAATTAGAACTAAACTACTAAGTGATCGGAGAAACCCTTTTATACTTCATATTTGTTTACTCAGCAATATGATTGAAGATCATATGCTGCTCTTTGTTTAATAAAATTGCTGACACAAGAATTCTATTGGAATTATTAAAGATGCTTTGTGCACACAAGTTAAGGCAAAATGTGCTTATATGCAGTTTTATATTTATAATATCGGATATCGTCATTCGCTATGAGATGAAATTATAAATCATTGTGTGAGCATTACATTTGGTATATGGAAAGATACTTTGTATCTTTCTTCATTATCATAGGGTGTTTAATATTATTACAAAATTATGTGAGGGTGTTCTGATAATGTAACCCCTCCCTCCTTAAGTTTGATGCTCTCCTGAGTATCTATAATTCTATTTTCAATTTTAATTTGTTTGGTTTCTTTACGCTTACAATATAATAATAATATTGCAATTACAACAATTATGATTGTTATACTTGTATATGATATAATATGTTTTACATTGTTCTGATATTTTAATTCTTGTAATTCTTTTAAATTTTCGATTTGATTTATATGTATATTTTCTAAAGTAACATTTATTTTTGTAAAGTTTAGTGTATTATATAATGGAATTACAATATTTTGCTTGAAAGTTTCTTTTTGATTTGAATACAAAGTTGCATTTATTTTGATATTGCAATCTTTAAAATGTATTAGGTTATTTTTAGTAATTTTATATTCAATATTATTACAATAGTCATTTAAACTTGTTTCTAATAAATTTTTTGTTAATATAAGGCCATCTTCTATTTCTATTAATTCTTGATCTTTATTAGATCTAATCTTACAATTTTCGTATTTTGTTTCATATAAATTTTGTATACATATTGGACTTTTATTTAAATGTTTAATATATTTAATTGCATTATTTTCATACAATGTTTTGTTATAAATTATATAATTATACTTTGATATTTCGATTTCTAGTCCTTGTTCATTTGGAACAGGTAAAATAATTATGGTTTCATATTTATATGTAAATACTGGTATTTTTAAAATAAAAACTAAATTGTTATTTCTAGTTACTAAACTACTTTCTATATGTTCTAATTTTTGTACAGATATATTAAATCTTTTATTTTCTTCTTTTGTAAGAATATTTCTTCCTAGAATTCCTAATCTTGAAAAGACTATATTGTCTTTTAATTTCTCAACTTCATTGTTTAACAACATTATATCGGTATTAATTTGTAAGGATAATATAGTTTTAGCTAAATTTTCTTGTTTTGCTTCTGTTGAATTAATAAAATTTCTAAGCACGTATTGATGTTTGTTTATTCTGTCTGCCATAGTTTCTAACTCTGTTTGGAATTGTGTATTAATCCCTATCTGTTTGTTTAATTCTGCTATAGCATTTTTATTGTTTTCTTCTATTATTTTCAAATGATTCTCAATTTCTAATCTTTCATCATTATCCATAAAACCAAAAAGAAAATGGAGTGCACTACCTACTATGTTTATTATTCCTCTCCTTTGTCTAGAATAAGGAAGTATACTATGTAATTTTGATTTTGTATCTGCTAATGCTTCTGTCATTAGTCTTTTTAATCTTAAGTCATTAAAATTATTATAGCCTGTTTCTATAGAAAATTCAATTTGTTTAATTATTTCATTATAAGTTTCTAAATTAATAATGTGAAGTATTTTGTCATATCTGTCAATCAATTCAATTGGCTCTTGTTTAATTATAATAACGGGTGATTTTTTAGCTGGTTTGGTTTTGGCAACACTGGTTTTGACAGCTGACGTGTGTTTAGTACCTTGTGTCACTGTCAAACAGCTTCAGTTTGGTTTGCAATTTAACCATGGATCGTCTTACAAATGAACAACGCTTGCAAATTATTGAATTTTACTATCAAAATTCGTGCTCGGTTCGAAATGTTCATCGCGCGCTGCTTCCATTTTATGGTCGGCATTCTCGACCTTCTGAGCAGTCTATTCGGAAGATTGTGACCAAATTTCGCACCAAATTTACTTTGTTGGACATTAAACCACCAACACGTTTACGTACTGTGCGTAGTGAAGAAAATATTGCGACCGTATCAGCTAGTGTGACAGAAGACCGCGAAATGTCGATTCGGCGCCGTTCCCAGCAGTTAGGCCTTTGTTACAGCTCTACGTGGAAAATTTTGCGGAAGGATTTGGGCGTAAAGCCTTTTAAGATACAGCTGGTGCAAGAACTAAAGCCAGCCGGCCTACCACAACGCCGAATTTTTGGTGAATGGGCTCTTGGAAAGCTGGCCGAGGATCCGCTTTTTTATCGAAAAATTGTGTTCAGCGATGAGGCTCATTTTTGGTTGAATGGGTACGTAAATAAGAATAATTGCCGCATTTGGAGTGAAGATCAGCCAGAAGCATTGCAACAGCTACCAATGCATCCCGAAAAAGCCACTGTTTGGTGCGGTTTATGGGCCGGCGGCATTATTGGGCCATATTTCTTCAAAGATGATGCGAATCGCAGCGTTACTGTCAATGGTGAACGCTACCGAGCGATGATAACAAACTTTTTTTTGCCCAAAATGGAAGTTCTTGACTTGCATGATATGTGGTTCCAACAAGATGGTGCCACATGCCACACAACACGCGAAACAATGGCGCAATTGCGAGGCGAGTTTGGTGAACAGTTAATTTCACGTTTCGGGCCGGTCAATTGGCCGCCTAGATCGTGCGATTTGACACCATTAGATTATTTTTTGTGGGGGTATGTCAAGGCTAATGTCTATAGGGACAAGCCCGCTTCGATTGACGCACTGGAAGCCAACATCCATGCATTCATTCGTGAGATACCGGCCGATATGTGTGAAAGAGTATGCCAAAATTGGACTCAGCGGATGGGCTACCTGAGACGCAGCCGCGGTCAACATTTGCATGAAATTATCTTTAAACATTAAATTGCAAGGTTCAAACTATCGATTCAAATAAATATTTCATTCATTTGTTCGAATTTTTTGTGTTTTTTTTTTTTAAAAAAGTTCTAAACCTCTTAAAAAATCACCCGTTATATCCTGCTTGGTTACGAATTTCTTGCAATAAGAACTCTGATTTCACCATGGTTATGATGAAGAATAAATAAATATTTATGGCTTCCATATTGCCTGTAAAGAGATTAAATTATTTATCACTATTTTGATATTTATATTTTCTTTTGAAAAAGCTTTTATGTATTTTTTTCTGATTAGCATAATATTTGTTATTTATTTTTTCTACTTTTGTTTTCTTATATTTTGCAGCTATCTTCTTTGCTGTTCTAACTACGTCTGCTTTTACGTATAAATCTTTATTTAAATCTGGTTCAACAAAATCTATTTTATTTTTATTTCTTTTATTAATATTATCTTCTTTAACTTTATGAATCTTTCGTCGTATTTCTTCTAGCTCTTCTACCTTAATTTTGTTTTGAATAAAATCTATAGGCTTTCTTAATGTCGTTGAATGGATTGTACAGTTATATATACTAACTGCTTTTATTACTTTCTCTTTTAAATTTAATACGTTCTTTTTCTTTTCTTGTACATTATATATTCTTATATGTTCATTGAGTGTACCGTGCACTCTTTCTACATCTGAGTTTCCTGTCTTATGATTTGGAGTTACAAGTTTTATCTTAATTCCTTCTTCGTTACAATATTCTTTAAATGCTAGGCTATTAAATTCATTGTCGCATACGATTTCTTCAGGTTTGCCTAGTATAGAGTTTCTAAGTTTAAGTTGCTCAATTATTTTGTGAGTGTTTCTACTAGCTATGGGAAAAGCTGTCAAATGTTTAGTAAATTTGTCAATAATTGTCAAAAAGTAAATATCTTTACCTGGAATATATATATCCATGTGTATAAGCTCATTTGGCTTAAGTGTAGTTTTACTTATTTCAAATTTTATTTTCTCTGGATTTCTATCATGTTTCGCTGTTTGACATACAGTACAATTGTTTATGTATCTTCTTATTAATTCCCTTAATTTTGGAAAATAGAATTCATTTTTAATTTCAAGATATGTTTCTTGTATTCCTCGGTGATTATATTGTTCATGAATCTTTTCAATGAGATTCAACGCATCATTTGTATTACTTAAATCTTTTAAAAGCGTAATGCATCTTAGTAATATCAGTTTACTTTGATTGCTGTAAAGCTCAACATATTTTTCCTGAATTTTGCAAAATAAATTATCACTTGGACAATATAATGCCACTTTTCCGTGATCGGGTAAAAATTCCCTTAATGCTTCAGTAAAATAATCGCCTACATCTTTTGATTTAATAATTAGTCTTCTTACACCTTGGTATATACATTTTATATTTTTATTTTCATCTTCTGACTCTATAACTTCTATTTGATGTTTAAACATATTTGTAGGTAATTCTGAAATTCCTATATGATCATTTCTTTCTTCTATACCACTATGATTTGTGGCTAACGATGTATCTTCATTCGCATTGATTGCATTGATTTCAAGTCGACTAAGGTAATCTGCTACACGATTTTCCTTTCCTTTTAAATATTCGATATCAAAGTCATATTCATTTAAACTTATTTTCCATCTCTGGAGTTTTGAATTTGGTTCTTTAAGGTTACTTAACCAAATTAAAGGTCTGTGATCGGTTCGTATTTTAAATTTGCGACCGTAGAGATATGGTCGAAAATATTTTACTGACCATACAATACTTAATAATTCCTTTTCAATAGTGCTATATCTACGTTCATGTTCGTTAAGGGTTCGAGATGCATAGCATAATGGATGATTTGATTGTGAAAGGACAGACCCAATTGCATAATTTGATGCATCTGTTGTTAACACGAATTCTTTAGTGTAATCAGGATATTTTAAAACAGGGTCACTAGATATGAGTAATTTCAGTTCTTCAAAAGCTGTAATATATTCTGGGTCTTTAATATTTATCTTTGTTTCTTTTTTCAGGTATTTTGTCATAGGCACTGCTACCTTTGAATAATCTCTTATAAATTTCCTATAATAACCTGTTAGTCCTAAAAACGATTTTATTTGTTTAGTTGTGCATGGAATGGGTATTTTTTCGATAGCTTTTATTTTATCTGGATTTGGCTTTATCCCATTTGTAGTAATAACATGACCTAAGTATTCTGTTTCTTTGCTAAAAAATTTGCATTTATCTATTTGTATTTTTAAATTATATTCCTTGAGTTTCTGAAATACTTTATTTATTGAAGAAATATGTTCTTCTAATGATGTGCTAAATATAAGGATGTCGTCTAAATAGACAACACATATTTTTCCTACAAGTCCTTCTAATACGTGATTTATCATTCGCTGAAAAGTAGCGGGGGCATTTTTTAATCCGAATGGCATCCGATTAAATTCGTTATGATTATTAGCTGTTGAAAAAGCAGTTTTATGCCTGTCTTCAGGGTTCACCAATATCTGATGAAAGCCTTTCGCTAAGTCAAGAGTAGTAAAATATTGGGCTCTCCCCAATTTACTGAATATTACGTCAATATTTGGAATAGGAAACTTGTCTTCCACGGTTATTTCGTTAAGTTTTCTATAATCTATGACAATACGCCATTTCTTGATTCCTGATCTATCTATCTTTTTGGGTACAACCCAGATAGGTGCATTATATGGGCTACTACTTTCTTTTATTATACCTTGATCTAACATTTCAATTATTTGGTTTTCTACTTCATTTTTGTGTACTTCTGGGTATCTATACAATCGTGTATATATTGGTTTATTATTTTTCGTTTCAATTTTATGAGTAACTTCTTTAACATTAGTTAAAATATCTCCTTCTTTATAAAATAATTTCTTATTATTCTTGAGTATTTGAATTAGTGCTTTCTTTTCTTCCGCGTTCATATAAGGTTTAATTAATTTATTTATTAGATTTTCATTTTCATCAATTCCACATAAGTTTATTTGTGTATTTGATAACTCTAGAATATAATTTTCTAAAGGATAATCATCCTTGGGTTTTGATAGTAATGGTATTTCTATATTATTAATTTTCACAGTATGAGTATAATATGATAATTCGGCTTGTAATGGTATAAGTATATTGTTTCCTAAAATTCCGTCGAATGTACTATTCGTAATTGGAGTAATTAAAAATTCCATGGTTGATTCTTTTTTATTAAATTCACTTGGTAATGGCAAAATTATTTTTGTACGTATTAAATTATCTCTAAATAATGTTTTAATGGTATGTGGTTTATCTAGTTTAGTTTCAAAATATTTTGGAAATATATTTTCTTTCAAAATAGAAGTTGCAGCTCCTGTGTCTACTAATAATCTAAGCTTTTTATTTAAAATATGGAAATCTATGCAGGGTAATGGTCTGCTGAGGCATGTATTTGAAAATTTGATGTATCTTGAGTTAAATGATCTACTTCCATTGGTTCTGGAATATTTCTTTGCGTAACAAATGTATTACGATTTTGATTGGAAAAATTACCACTTCTGTTCGGTTGCCTATAATACTGTTCGTTTTGGTTTTGATTATTATTTCTATTAAAGTGTTTACCATTGTCATTAAAATTTCTCTTGTTATTATTCCTATAATTAAAATTTTTGAAATCATTTTTGTAATTTTTGTATTTAATTTTGTATTTTAAACTATAGAATAGTTTGGATTAAAATTATTAGATTTATAATTATTATTAAAATTATTATTGTTATTAAAATTATTTTTGTACTCATTATTTTTAATGTTTCTATCGTTCCTATTATGAATATCTTCTTTTGTCCAATGACAAGATTCTAATTTATAGAATGCTTCGCTAAGGGTTGTTATGTTATGATTGATTATTATTGAACTTGCGTTCGGGGGTATTCTTTCACAAAATTTAGATAATAATGACGCTTCATTATTGAAAGGATTGTATTCTTCCGGTTTATTTTCAGATAAATAATATTTATTATTTAGTCTACAGAGGATTTCTGAGAATGTATTATATAGTTGAGAAATGTTTTTTGAATAAACTTTATCTGCTAGTTCTTTTAATTTTAGAAAAGATTCTTTCTCACCAAAATTCTTTACTAGAATATTTTTTATGTCTTGCCAATTATTAGGGTCACCACTCCTTAATACTACCTCTAGGGCGAAATCTGTTATTTTTGATTTTATTTCACTCACTATAAATTCTTTTGAACCTTCGTTATACAAACTACATGAATTTATTTCAAATTCTGCTTTAATAAATATAATTAAATAACAATTATTCCCATTATAGGTTGGTAAATTTTTTTTATAATTTTAGGGGGTCAAGGTTGATTGAAGTAATTTTTACCTGATTTTCTAATCTTAATACTGGTTCACTGTTTTGTTGATCTGCTGCTACTGGATCTGTTGATTTGATTTCCTTTTCGTCGGGTTTTAATGCTGGTGGAATCCTATATGGATTATATTTCCTCATTTAATTATTCGATCTCGTTGGGGCTTTCGACTTGGATTATTATTTTTGCCACGTAAAGTTGTTCTTCCTTCTTTTTACACGTTGGGGCTTTCGACTTGGATAGTTCTGCCTCGTAAAGTTGTTCTTCCTTCTTTCACTTTTTCAATTTAGGTTATATACATATATTATATTTTTGTATAAACTTTTTCTTCTGTCCCAGTTTTGTTTTTAATTAATTCTCCATTTTAGTTGGAGTGAGCTACTAATTAGTATTTTTTCGATTTTAGTTCGAAATTCGATTTTCACTCGAATATATATTTTTTTTTTATTTCACTTTGTGTGTAGTATCTCTGCGGTACTCTGCTCCCTTTTGAGTTTTAATTTCCTCTAGTTGCATTCAATATATATTATATTATTTTTTTTTCTTTTTTTTCAGTCCAACATTCCCTCTATGGGATTTCGTGAAATTGTCCTTCACGGATCTGTATTCACTATGTTTTTCACTGAATATTATTAATTTATTGTCCTATACCTTTTTGGTTATATCACTTAACCGGTATTTAACTATTTCAATTAGTACGGACGATTATATTTTTTTTATTAAATCCCGAATAAAACTTTAATAAGTACGATTCATTGATCTTTCGAGATCCTACCGACTGCGCCAGTTTTGTTTACGGTTCGTTTCGTTAACAAAAAAAATATATATATATTGTATTCTCTTGTGAGAATACCACCATCAAATAAAACACTAGTGATTTTTTAATAATATAAATTTATTATGAGCTTCAGATCCCTTACCGCTGGTGGGGGGAAATCTTCAGCTATACGTTGGAATACTAATTAGAACTAAACTACTAAGTGATCGAAGAAACCCTTTTATACTTCATATTTGTTTACTCAGCAATATGATTGAAGATCATATGCTGCTCTTTGTTTAATAAAATTGCTGACACAAGAATTCTATTGGAATTATTAAAGATGCTTTGTGCACACAAGTTACTGAAGGCAAAATGTGCTTATATGCAGTTTTATATTTATAATATCGGATATCGTCATTCGCTATGAGATGAAATTATGAATCATTGTGTGAGCATTACATTTGGTATATGGAAAGATACTTTGTATCTTTCTTCATTATCATAGGGTGTTTAATATTATTACAAAATTATGTGAGGGTGTTCTGATAATGTAACCAGATGTGCCAACCGTTCGATGTCTGCTTGGAGCTATTGTAGAGTTTCTCCTCTTTTCTGGTCTCCAGTATTGAGTTGAACGCGGAAGATTTCTTGCATATGGCCATCTCTAAAGCGCTTGTCAATGGCCTGAACAAGAACACTGAAGTTGCCATTCTTATCTGCTGGTATGGTTTGTAGCAGTTCCTCTAAGGGCAAATGTCAAAGCTATATATTTGTCTTCCCCGTCCCAGCCATTTGTTGCCGCGGCTGCCTTAAACTGCTTCCTATAGAATGACCAAAAAGTTTGTCCATCGAAGGTTGGTGAATGCATCTCCTTTCTTCTTGGACAGTCACCAGGACTTTCTCGAACCTTCATTCTCTTTACTTTATCCAATTCCTTTGTAATGCATTCGATTTTATCTTCGACCTTTTCGAACTTTGCTTCTACTGTTGACAATTGCTTATCGACAGTCAAAAATTGTTTATCGACACGCTCGTCAAAGGCAATAATTCTGTTGTCAATGGCTTCTAACTTACACTCGAGAAGATTTCGAAGATTCCCTTAATCCTGGCCTTGTTGTTCTAGAAGATTCTTTTTTTTTTTTGTTTTTTTTTTACAATTCAGATACTTTGTTGTAGTGAGCTTAGAGCAAGCTGCAAACCTACAATCAGAGGCTCATCATATGTGCATGTGTTAGTGGTTTGTAAAATAATGCGAGCTAACACATGCATACAAATAAAAATAACACATTTACATACAAATAAACAATAAACATAATTAAACAATATATATCACATTTGAATTAAATATGATCTAAAATTAAAAAAAAAAAAAAAAACAATCACGAAAGTGGAGCACTGGTTCGAAAAATTTTTTCAATCCCATCTTACTAACGTTAAAATCAACCGTGGAGCCATTTAAATTAAATATCCTGCACATACGCTTAAGAGGCTCATGTAAACCGTAGTTAGTTCTATGGAAATTTACATGTAAAAGTTCAAATCTTCTCAGATGGTGAGATCCTCCACGGAAGTTTATGCCAATACAGGCCAACAAATCAGGAGCATCGATTTGACCATTTATAAGTTGGTGAAGAAAAATTAGATCATTATTCACCTGCCTTTGATATAAAGTTGGGACTTGCAGTAGCTGGACCCTATGTTCATATGGTGGAAGGTTGAATGGATCTGCCCAAGGAAGACCTTCCAGAGCGAATGAATTTATGTTGTATCGATTAAATACGATTTTTATGAATTTCACAAAAGGGAGACCATACTTGAGACGCGTACTCTAGATGAGGTCGTACATAACAATTGTATAAGGAAAGCGTAACGTACGGATCGTGAAATTCCTTTGCCCAACGTTTTATAAACCCAAGCATAGAGCTTGCTTTATTACCAATGAAGTTAATGTGTTCAGTGAATTCTAAATTTGAGCTGAAGTTAACACCCAAATCCTTGAAACAATAGACTCGACAGAGTTTGTGTTGTAAAATAGAATAATTGAAAGCATTTGCAAGTCGCTTTCTAGAGAAAGTAATTGTTTGACATTTGGCAGGTTTAAGAGAAAGACCGTTTTTATCACACCAAGTAGCGAAACTATCAATATCGGCTTGCAAAAGAATATGGTCATGGTTAGCTTTTATTGTCTTAAAAATTTTTATGTCATCAGCGAATATAAGAATATCACTTGAATGTATACTTGAGACAACATCATTAATAGCAAGAATAAATATAAATGGACCTAGATGACTTCCCTGGTGCACACCGGAGTGAGCCTTGAATGAGTTTGAAAGGCAGTTTCTAAATTTCACCTGGTACGATCTATTTTCAAGGTATGATTTTACCCAGGTGATACAAAATGTTGGAAACCCTAAAGATTTTAGTTTAAAGATAATAATGTTGTGACTAAGTTGGTCGAACGCTTTAGAAAAATCAGTATATATACAATCCATTTCACTTCCATTTTCTAATGCGTTAGAACATTTATGCAAGAATGTAAGGAGGTTTGTTACTGTTGATTTACTTCTCACAAACCCATGCTGTTGTTCACATATTATATTCTTGGTATGGTATGCTAAAGTCTCACACACAACTTGTTCGAAGAGCTTTGGAATACATGACAGTTTGGATATAGATCTATAATTCGAAATATCAGCTTTATCACCTTTTTTGAAAACTGGAGTTAGAAATGAAGTTTTCCATGAACAGGGAAATTTCCCTGATTTGATCGAAAACTCAAACAAAAATTGAAGAGGCTCAGCCAGTATATGCCTACAATGTTTCAATAACATTGGGGGAACTCCAATAGGCCCAGAAGAGAAATCATCATTTAACGATGAGAGAAGGTCTAAGACAGTACTTTGTTGCACAACGAAATTGTTGCAACTCGTTTGCGCATAAGAATGCAAATTTCTGAAATAATGTTCAACAATATCAAGAGGTGTATCTACGAAAGAGTTAGGAAAATTGTTCGCAAAAGCGTTGCAAATATCAATAGTTTCTTTCAACACACAATTTTCATATATAAAATTTGCGGGGTAACCATCTGAATTTTTCTTTGAATTTACAAACTTCCAAAATGCTTTAGGGTCTTCTTTAAGAGATATTCCTATTT
This sequence comes from Dasysyrphus albostriatus, assembly GCA_946251815.1. Lineage (NCBI taxonomy): Eukaryota > Metazoa > Arthropoda > Insecta > Diptera > Syrphidae > Dasysyrphus > Dasysyrphus albostriatus. Next base: position 157,977,648 of record OX276335.1, on the reverse strand, counting down.
TGTATACATGATTAGTATATAGAGACTTTGACAGAGATTTAAATTCTTCGAAAAGGACAACGTAAGAGTTGTGGTCAACTAAAGAAAGAGTTTCTAAATATGTTTTCCAAGCTCTATTTCTTTTATTTCGTAGTATCCTCAACTCTTTTGAATACTATGAGTGGCAAAAGCTCGTGTTTTTAAATAATTTTAATGGGATAGTGTTATTTATGCAGTTATAGAGTATGATATTAAAACTAGTAACTGCATCGTCAATATTACTAGAATTTGGTATATTGTCAATACCAGATCTAGCTAATTCTTCTGAAAGCAACTGAAAGTTTGCCTTTCTAAAGTCAAAAGTATATGAGTGATCATAAGCGTTGCTATTTTCAATTATATGACTGCTCAAGTCAAGAACTACATCCAGGGGAGGATGATAACTATCTATATTAGTGATTCCAGAACTAGATTCTAGAACAAGAGTACTAATAGCGTCGGAAGAAAAAACTAAATCGAGAATTCGATATTTTGAATTTTTAATACAGCTTACTTGCTGAAAGTCAGTTATAATAATTCTATTCAAAAACTGGAGCTCAGTTTGTGAAGAAGTTACGCTTACGCTTCATGACAAGATTCATCCTCAGAAGGAACCCACTCTATAGCTGGTAAATTAAAGTCTCCGAGAAGTAATATGCTGCTGTTGGAGCAAGACAATTCAATAATAAAATCGAGGGCCTTAGAGAGTTCTACATAAACTGAGTCCGAGCTTTTTGGAGGGATGTAAGCATTTAATATATAAATAAATTTTGACTCTACGGTTAACTTTATGCAAAATAATTCAACTGATAGATTAAAAGGAAATATAATAAGAGAAGATATAAATTTATTACGAACTGTGATCAAAACACCACCTCCCACTTCTTTTGGTCTGCCAACATGACGATCTTTTCTATAAACTAAAAACTCTTTATTAAAAAGTTCTGTGTACAAAAAGCTTGACTTAAGCCAGGTTTCTGTCAAAAGAAAGATGTCATGTGAAAATTTCTGAGAGTTAATATAGAGATCAGCAGTTTTTGTGCGAAGCCCTCTTACATTTTGATAGAAGAGGGAAATCCTATTTAGTTTTTTGGGCATGGAAATTTGGAGAAGTTACGAGAAAACCTGTTTTTCCTTGTTAACAATTCTTTAACAAGAGCTTCAGGAGGCCAATTACCAGAATCACAGATAGAATCAAAGTATGAAGAATTTGTTACTATTTTAAAAGATGAAACAAAGCTATTTACTCTACTAATTTTTGTACACTTAACGGATGCACTCGTAGGGATACAATTTTTATTTAATAGGTGGGAAACGATATCGTCGGCAGCAATTTCTGGTTCAAGGCGAGAGATAAAGATAGACTTTGGTTTGGAAACAGCTTTGATAGGTCTAGGATCAGCAATTATGTTAGAGACGGAAGCACATTCTATACCAGGAACAGTGCATGGGACCATTTCTGAACTTCCATTCCTTACCTGAACCGAAAAAGCTAGTTCTAAAGCAATAGGGGGGCTAAGATTCGTTCGTTTAGGGGGTGGGCCAGAGTTTTTTACAACTAATGTGTTATCTCGCCCCCTTTTGTTACTTTTTTTTTAAAACAATAACGTTATCATGCACAGTTGAGCTTGATGATTGTTTAAGCAAATCATCATTCATGGGCACGATTTGGAGAGGAAGAGGGTCCTGAATAAGGTCATCAGTAGAGGTACCGATGTCTACTGGGTCATTTAGGAGTGTTAACGAGCTAAATCTTGAGACTACGTCGTTAAAATTACTTAACATTTCTTCAAACCCCTTAGACAGTTTCATATTGTCCACTTTAAAATTTGACATTTTGAAAGCCAGTTGAGACAAGGAAAGCTTACGGCAATCAGTACAATACCAATACGCAAATTTAGAATTGGTTACTTTCTCAATAAATGCATTGGTTGAGCCGATGCATTTAGCGTGGTAAAGATTCCCACAAGGCCCAAAACAGGTGAAGAGTGGGGAGGAATTTGAGCCCTCTGAACAATTCTTTGCAGAGCAGACCATTTTGAGGATAAAAACTATTAAATTTTATAAACATAAAGACTGAAAGTAAAATATGGGGAAAGAATTTCTTAAATTTCTTAAATTTGTAAAAATGCTAATTAAATTATAAATATTAAAAAAAAGAAGAAAAAAAAAGAAAACAAAATGGGCTCTACTAGGATAAGAACCTAAGCTTTAAAGATTAGGGTGCCGTGTCCTTTTTTTTTTTTTTTGTGTAAATTCATTTTTATTTTTCAATTATCTTAGAACTATCTTAAAGCTAGACAAAAATTCATAAGAACTAGCCTACTTATCAATATCTTAAAACTAACTTACTGGCCCCAGTCGGGCGCTCTAAGTTAAACTAGAATAACTTAATGCTAATGCCTTTCGGCCTAAGAACTATCTTAATACTAAATCCAGGTCAGTTTTATTTTTTACCGAGAAGAATTTCACAAAAAAACTCGGTATCTATGTCTTTATTTTTTGGTTTTATATAAAACTTACAAACTACATAAAACTAAATTAAAGCTAATTAAAACTACTTAAAACTACTTACAACTAATTTTAAACTAATTACAACCTACTTATAAGCTACTTACAAACTAGAACAGCCACAGCAAGCATTTTCCGGTTTTTATAATTTTTTTGTATTTTTGTTGATTTTATAATTTTTTTTTTGGTGTTTTTGTATGTTTTATATTTTTTTTTTTTTTTTTTTTTGGTGCCACCCTGACTGTCCCTACATAAAACTAACTACCTAAACCTATGTAAGTCGGCCATACAAGAGAAAATAGCAAGGTCAACTATTAAATGTCTGAAGAAACTTCATCTTCGTTTTTCAACCACCAGAACTGGTTCTCCTGCTTTACCCTATCTCTTCGGTCCCGTTGGACACAGTCCTACGGAACCAAAGGTGCTCAGCTCCGTCTTGTGCGAGGACGTCTCGACAGTAAAGGAGCCGCCGATCTACAGTTCTACGGCCGACGTGGTAGATTAGCGGAATCGCCGCTCTATCCTGGATCAGCCCTCGACTGTCTAGGTGGAGGAATGCATCGGGCGGAATAAAGCCGCTTAGACGCACACTCTCGTAGTATTCGTATTTAGGGTAGTAAGCCCCGAAAATTAAGCTGATAGACGAGGACATCGCTCTTGCAATGTGACCTCCAATAAGCTTCAGCAAGAAATTATCTATCATGTTTATGTTGGCGCCGTTGTATAGAGCCAGGTTGGAATAGTAGTGTTTGTACTCCGACTCTGGTGTTCTGTGCAATCCAAGGCAGCGTCGAAGACACTGCCTCTCAAATACCCGAATCTTTTCCATTTGAGATGGGGCAACGTTGAACCAAACCGGGCATCCATAGGCAATCATCGGCCGGATAAGGGCCATGTAGCAAATCACCTTCACCCTGCTGTCAAGCCGGCTGCTATAAAACAACCGTTTCGTCAGGGCAAAAGCTCCCCTAGCCCTGGCCAGAGCAGCAATTATATGTCTGTCGAAATACAAATACTGATCCATCCAGATGCCAAGGTACTTTACTACACTTTTACTCGCCATTGGATGTCCATTTGGTCCTACGATCACGAGCTTGCGCCAGTACTTTCTCGTATCCCTTGTGGCTCTAAGCAATGGAGTCCTAAGCAAGATAGTTTCTGATTTCTGAAAGTTGATGATTCCAGTCATCGCAATATCGCTGAATCTTCTCGAAGTCACGCTGCAAAAGAATCCTGATGACCTCGACTTTTGGAGCTGTTCTGTACGCAATTAGATCGTCGGCATACGCAATTGCCTGAGTTAGACTACTTATCAGATCGCTGGTGTAAATGCTGAATAGAATCGGCGAGTTGACCGCTCCCTGCTGAAGACCATTTTTAATATTAAAGGTTGTGGCCGAAGTTACATTACCACTCTTGACAACAAACTTTCTGCCATTGAGCATATCATAAAGCATATATAATAGTGGTTTACTAATGCCAAGTCTGGTCAGCTTTAGATAAAGACCCTCTAACCATACGGTGTCGAAGGCCTTCTCCAAACCAACCAGACAGGCACCCGTGCACTGCTTCTTAGATTTGTTCCATTGGACATCAGAAACGAGTTTCGATGCGGCATGATTAGTGTCATGTCCCGCCTTAAAACCGAACTGATTGTCCGGTATGATATTATTGTCCTCTGCCCACTTAGACAGAGCTCTATTGATAACTTTTTCGAATACCTTGCTGATACTCGGAAGAAGACTTATCGACCGGAGATTCGCCGGATTGGAGTTGTCCTTTCCCTTTTATATATATAATTCCTTTTTATTTTTCAATTTTCTTAAAACTATCTTAAAGCTAGACAAAAATTCATAAAAACTAGCCTACTTATCAATATCTTAAAACTAACTTACTGGCCCCAGTCGGGCGCTCTAAGTTAAACTAGAATAACTTAATGCTAATGCCTTTCGGCCTAAGAACTATCTTAATACTAAATCCAGGTCGGTTTTATTTTTTACCGAGAAGAATTTACAAAAAAACTCGGTATCATTGTCTTTATTTTTTTTTTTTGGTTTTATATAAAACTTACAATCTACATAAAACTAAATTAAAGCTAATTAAAACTAATTAGAACTACTTAAAGCTACTTAAAACTATTTACAACCTACTTATAAGCTACTTACAGACTACTTACAAACTAGAACAGCCACAGCAAGCATTTTCCGGTTTTATAATTTTTTGTATTTTTGTGGATTTTATAATTTTTTTTGTGTTTTTTTTTTTCTTTTTTGGTGCCACCCTGACTGTCCCTACTTAAAACTAACTACCTAAACCTATGTAAGTCGGCCATACATAAGAAAATAGCAAGGTCAACTATTAAATGTCTGAAGGAACTTCATCTTCGTTTTTCAACCACCAGAACTGGTTCTCCTGCTTTACCCTATCTTTTCGGTCCCGTTCGGACACAGTCCTACTGAACCGAAGGTGCTCAGCTCCGTCTTGTGCGAGGACGTCTCGACTGTAAAGGAGCCGCCGATCTACAGTTCTACGGCTGACGTGGTAGATTAGCGGAACCGCCGCTCTATCCTGGATCAACCCTCGACTGTCTAGGTGGAGGAATGCATCGGGCGGAATAAAGCCGCTTAGACGCACACTCTCGTAGTATTCGTATTTAGGGTAATAAGCCCCGAAAATTAAGCTGTTAGACGAGGACATCGCTCTTGCAATGTGACCCCGAATAAGCTTCAGCAAGAAATTATCTATCCTGTTTATGTTGGCCCCGTTGTATAGAGCCAGGTTGGAATAGTAGTGTTTGTACTCCGACTCTGGTGTTCTGTGCAATCCAAGGCAGCGTCGAAGACACTGCCTCTCAAACACCCGAATCTTTTCCATTTGAGATGGGGCAACGTTGAACCAAACCGGGCATCCATAGGCAATCATCGGCCGGATAAGGGCCATGTATCAAATCACCTTCACCCTGCTGTCAAGCCGGCTGCTATAAAACAACCGTTTCGTCAGGGCAAAAGCTCCCCTAGCCCTGGCCAGAGTAGCATTTATATGTCTGTCGAAATACAAATACTGATCCATCCAGATGCCAAGGTACTTTACTACACTTTTACTCGCCAGTGGATGTCTATTTGGCCCTACGATCACCAGCTTGCGCCAGTTCTTTCTCGTATCCCTTGTGGCTCCACGCAACGGAGTCCTAAACAAGATAGTTTCTGATTTCTGAAAGTTGATTTTCAACTTCCAGTCATCACAATATCGTTGAATCTCATCGAAGTCACTCTGCAAAAGAATCCTGATGTCCTCGACTTTTGCAGCTGTTCTGTACGCAATTAGATCGTCGGCATACGCTATTGCCTGAGTTAGACTACCTATCAGATCGCTGGTGTAAATGCTGAATAGAATCGGCGAGTTGACCGCTCCCTGCTGAAGACCATTTTTAATATTAAAGGTTGTGGCAGAAGTTACATTGCCACTCTTGACAACAAACTTTCTGCCATTGAGCATATCATAAAGCATATATAATAGCGGTTTACTAATGCCAAGTCTGGTCAGCTTTAGATAAAGACCCTCTAACCATACGGTGTCGAAGGCCTTCTCCAAACCAACCAGACAGGCACCCGTACACTGCTTCTTAGATTTGTTCCATTGGACATCAGAAACGAGTTTCGACGCGGCATGAATAGTGTCATGTCCCGCCTTAAAACCGAACTGATTGTCCGGTATGATATTATTGTCCTCTGCCCACTTAGACAGAGCTCTATTGATAACTTTTTCGAATACCTTACTGATCCTCGGAAGAAGACTTATCGACCGGAGATTCGCCGGATTGGAGTTGTCCTTTCCCTTTTTCGGGAGAGGATGCACCACAGCTGTCTTCCACCGCACTGGATAATATGTATTATTCAGAGCATTGTTAAACAGAGTGGTATAAATGTCTACTGCTTCTTGAGGTAAATGTCGAAGTACAACGTTGGATATGCCATCGACTCCTGCTGACTTCTTCTTCTTTAATGAATCGAAGATGAGCTGGAGCTCCACCTTCGTAATTAACAGGGAACTGGGCCCATTTCGCTCGGCGATTATGGCGTTTGCCAAATGATCTTCATTGAACCCGGTGAAACCAAGGTTCTCTGATCGCCATTGCGTGATGTCATTCCGAAGGTAGAAGTGATGGAGCAAGGCTCTGTTTTCCAGGTCGTGATTCGGGCGAATGCACGCATTCACCTTGTACACTTGCTGGAAAGCAGCCCCCACAGCCTCCACCTTCTCCTGCGGATCTTCGACAATAAAGAGGTCATCGTCCAAGACGGCGTCCTCTGGATTAATTCCTGCTGTCAGAAGTACGTCTCTGTTGTCTGTCGTTCTCTGAAGCTTGAGACACGGAAGATCGTTCTGATCATTACTTCTGAATATCTTGTTAATTTGGGGAAACATGCTCGGGTCACTAGAGTTAACGGCCCGAATTTTGTTATCCCAATACAAATTAATTGACAACCGATAGTTTTCTTTAATTAGTTGGTTGATGTTCTTGATCGACGACTTCAGTGTCCTAATCTCCAGATTGTGTGGGTCAGTAAACCGTCGGTACAAGAGTTTTAGTCTTGTCAGCAGTCCACTTTTTTGTCGGTGTAATGCGTCAATGGTCGCGTTCCGGTACATGTCGGTTGCGTCCCGTTTTTTGTATTTCGGTATTGTTCTGTTCATTGTTCGTTTGATTGTCTCGTCCATTTGTTCTAAGTATTGGTCTATTTCGTTATTTGTCAAATTTCTGTCATTTGGTGGGGATATGTTGTTCGATCTAATTTCGCTCGATAAGGCGTTGGTAAAGCGTGGCCAGCGCACCTTACTGTAATTGTAAGTATGCACAGGTACATACTCATCCAACTCCACGAGCTCGTTCGGAAGCTGTACTACAGCAGCGAGTCCGAAGTGGTCACTATCGTACTCGATCGTTCTTAAACAGTTCCTTGGTCTTTGACCCATAGTGTCAGTAATTGTCAGTCTTGCGTCTAATAGCAATAAATCCAGATAGGCACCGCTTCTTGGAAACGATGGCCGATCCGTGGCCAGCAGTTCTATACGATATTCAGCGTTATACTGACTCATCCAATTAAAAAGATGAATACCTCTCGGATTCTGTACTTGATTTCCCCAATCTAAGTGTTTGGCATTCAAATCACCGGCCATGAGAAAGTAATTTTCTTCCAAGCTCAAGTGTAGACTTTCGAAAAGTTTTTCAAGCTCTGTCAAAAAATCAGTTGGCTGAGGTGATTCCGGTGCATAAGCCGCGATCACATACATTCGCTTCCCCTGTTGGAGAGGAATGCATACGACACACGCCTCTAACAGCCGAAATCTACGTAGATCACTATTATATATAACTTTATGATTTATGCCTTTTCGTATGAAGATTGCGACGCCCCCCCCCCCTTGAGTGGAGTTGGGTCGATCTCTTCTAACGATATTGTAATTGTTGTTAGTCAATTTATGTTTCTGGTTCAGCTTAGTTTCGCTGGCCATAAACACATCTGGACTTTGGTCTTTCAACAATTGGAAAAGATTAGCTCTACGTTCGGTCCTAATCAGTGAATTTACATTACAGCAAGGATCCTAAGAGGCCTCTCTGACAGCGCGCCTTTAACCTCTAATTTGCGTTAGGCTAGGCAAAACAGAGTAGAGATAGTCTACCCTAGTCGCCTGCTCCTTTATCTGGTTGTGAAGTCCTGTCAACTGGCCTTGAATTGCCAGCAACATGCTTCTTATTTCGGCCTGAGCGTCCGGCGCCTTTGGCACTATGGCCGGTTGGGCTGCCTTAGCTGCAGGCTGTACCGTTTTTCCCCTTCCTGCCGCCATTTGGGCGTAAGAAATTTGGGGATTGACGGGCGTTGTTGTAGGAGCTCGCGTTGATGGGCGTATCTCTACCGCTGTCTGCTTAGCCGCTTTGTTAATTCGAATTTGCTGAAAAGCTGAGCAACCCCGATAATTAGCAGGGTGCCACTCCTTTCCGCAAAGTGCACATTTAAGCTGGGTCATGTCTTCGACCCTTTCCTCTCCGAGCTTGCACTCTCCCTTAAAGTGGTCCTCACCACACTTAACGCAGCGTGGCTGCATTTCGCAGTTTGCTGCAGCGTGGCCAAACCTTTGGCAGCGCATGCATTGAAGCATGTCACCGCGTCTCTTTAGTCTATCCCAAGTTACAACCTGGTAGTTGAGGACGGAGATACTCCTCAACCTATCCAGTTTGCTGCTGGGCGATAGCTGAACTAAGAAGAACGGCAAAGACCGCTTCTCCCGTCTGGCTCTGACTGTAGCGAACGGCTTGACCCCGATAAAGTCGAGATCGTGGCTCGCTTTTTGACGGAGCTCATCTAAGAGCACCTGTGGTTCCGTGCAGGAATCTATGCCCTTCAAGAGGACCGTTTGATATTTATCCACTTTTGGGGTAAAACTGAAGAACTCAGTCGTGGATTTCTTTAATAATTCTTTTATTATTTTATACTGCGCCACTGTTGAGCAGTGGATAGCATGTCTATCTTTGCTTAAGCGTTTAATAAAAAGTTTTGGCCTATGGCCGACTTACATAGGTCAATAGTTTCCTGCAATTCCATTTTGTAAGTGTTGATTGGTGGCACTTTTTCTTTTTTATTTTGTGGCGGCTGTGGCTGCTGCTGGTGTACTCCCTGCTGCTGCTCGTTCCGCTGCAGGTTACTCCGCTCTTGGACTTTTTGTTCTTGCTGTTGCTGCTGTTTTTTCGTGCGTTACACCTTCGGTTGCTGCTGTGTTTGTTCGTTTGGTAGCTGTTGTTGTTGCTGCTCTTTTTGGTTCTGCTGTGGTATTTGCTGTTGTTGTTGTTGAGCTTGCTTTCGCTTTGGCTGTGCCAGCTCTTGTTGTGGCGCTGCTTTTAGTGGCGTTGCTTTTTGTGGTGCCTGTAGCACTTTCTCCTGCTCCTGCCTCTCGCGTTCTCGTCGATCTTCCTGTTTGCTTTTCAGGGCTTGAATTAGAGGGGTTACAATGGAATTGAGCCTTTCCATTTCCCCCCGAATGGCATCAATTTTTTCGCTAATCGCTTGCTCATCAAGTGCGATTTGCGCCTCAGTTTCCTCTTCGGAGGACGCCTCTGGTGAGGTTAGATCAACAAGCAAGTTGCTGTTGGAATCCCCCGTTGTATATAATCCCTCGCCACCTTCGGACATATATTCGATGTCGTCATCGGATGGCGAGGTATCCAGTTGTTGATTGATTTTTGCTGCTGCTGTTGTTTTGGCTGTGCGCGTCGTCTCCTTCACCCCGGCTGGCAGCTGGGCTGAGGTGGTGGTGGAGCGGCGCTTAACCAAGTTCGCCGCACAGCTAATTCTCTTCCTTCTTTTATTTTTTGCATCGGCTGTTGGTGGCGTTGGTGGGTTTGCCGTTGTTGCTACGGCGCTTGTTGATGGCATGGCTGGTGGTGCCATTGCTTGCTTGGTTGTTGTTGTTGTTAGTGCTACGGCACTAACCGTGGCTTTAGCTGTTGGTGCCATAGCTGTCTTTATTGTTGTTGCTGGGGCATCTTTCGATGTCCCCGCGGTGTTGTTGGTTTTCATTTGCTGCTTTTCCCAATCAATAAAGTTTTCTACTTCACGATTGTGAAAAAAACAGCCAAATAATTTTTGCCCGACTGGGACTCGAACCTGTGATCCTCAGGTTGTCGGTCGGCCACCTCTACCTCTGTGCTATTGCACTATTAAAAATAGCTGGGTAAAATTAAAACTTTGAAAAGTCACTCCGATTTAAGTTAAAGAAAACTGTGAAAGCCGATAACGTGCGCACACTTCCACAGATCGAGATCGACTGTGTTGTCCTTTCCCTTTTTCGGGAGAGGATGCACCACAGCTGTCTTCCACCGAACTGGATAATATGCATTATTCAGAGCGTTGTTAAACAGAGTGGTATAAATGTCTACTGCTTCTTGAGGTAAATGTCGAAGTACAATGTTGGATATGCCATCGACTCCTGCTGACTTCTTCTTCTTTAATGAATCGAAGATGAGCTGGAGCTCCACCTTCGTAATTAACAGGGAACTGGGCCCATTTCGCTCGGCGATTATGGCGTTTGCCAAATGATCTTCATTGAACCCGGTGAAACCAAGGTTCTCTGATCGCCATTGCGTGATGTCATTCCGAAGGTAGAAGTGATGTAGCAAGGCTCTGTTTTCCAGGTCGTGATTCGGGCAAATGCATGCATTCACCTTGTACACTTGCTGGAAAGCGGCCCTAACAGCCTCCACTTTCTCCTGTGGATCTTCGACAATAAAGAGGTCATCGTCCAAGACGGCGTCCTCTGAATTAATTCCTGCTGTCAGAAGTACGTCTCTGTTGTCTGTCGTTCTCTGAAGCTTGAGACACGGAAGATCGTTTTGATCATTCCTTCTAAATATTTTGTTAATTTGGGGAAACATGCTCGGGTCGCTAGAATTAACGGCCCGAATTTTGTTGTCCCAATACAAATTAATTGACAACCGATAGTTCTCTTTAATTAGTTGGTTGATGTTTTTGATCGATGACTTCAGTGTCCTAATCTCCAGATGGTGAGGGTCAGTAAACCGTCGGTACAAGAGTTTTAGTCTTGTCAGCAGTCCACTTTTTTGTCTGTGTAGTGCGTCAATGGTTGCGTTTCGATACATGTCGGTTGCGTCCCGTTGCTTGTATTTCGGTATTGTTCTGTTCATTGTTCGTTTGATTGTCTCATCCATTTGTTCTATGTATTGGTCTATTTCGTTATTTGTCAAATTCCTGTCATTTGGTGGGGATATGTTATTCGAACTGATTTCGCTCGATAAGGCGTTGGTAAAGCGTGGCCAGCGCACCTTACTGTAATTGTAAGTATGCACAGGTACATACTCATCCAACTCCACGAGCTCGTTCGGAAGCTGTATTACGGCGGTGAGTCCGCAGTGATCACTGTCGTACTCGATCGTTCGTAAGCAGTTTCTTGGTCTTTGACCCACAGTGTCAGTAATTGTCAGTCTTGCTTCCATTAGCAATAGATCCAGATAGGCACCGCTTCTTGGAAACGATGGCCGATCCGTAGCCAGCAGGTTGACACCATATTCAGTGTTGTATCGACTCATCCAATTGAAAAGATGAATACCTCTTTGATTCTGAATTTGATTTCCCTTGGTCTTGGTGTTTGGCATTCAAATCACTGGCCATGAGAAAGTAATTTTCTTCCAAGCTCAAGCGTAGACACTCGAAAAGTTTTTCAAGCTCTGACATAAAATCAGTTGGCTGAGGTGATGCCGGTGCATAAGCCGCGATCACATACATTCGCTTCCCCTATTGGAGAGGAATGCATATGATGCACGCCTCTAACAGCCGAAATCTGCGCAGATTACTATTATATTTAACTTTATGATTAATGCCTTTTCGTATGAAGATTGCGACTCCTCCCCCTTGAGTGGAGTTGGGTCGATCGCTTCTAACGATATTGTAATTGTTGTTAGTCAACTTATGTTTCTGGTTCAGCTTAGTTTCGCTGGCCATAAACACATCTGGACTTTGGTCTTTCAACAATTGGAAAAGATTAGCTCTACGTTCGGTCCTTATCAGTGAATTTACATTCACAGCAAGGATCCGAAGAGGCCTCTCCGACAGCGCGCCTTTAACCTCTAATTTGCGTTAAGCTAGGCAAAACAGAGTAGAGATAGTCTACCCTAGTCGCCTGCTCCTTTATCTGGTTGTGAAGTCCTGTCAACTGGCCTTGAATTGCCAGCAACATGCTTCTTATTTCGGCCTGAGTGTCCGGCGCCTTTGGCACTAGGGCCGGTTGGGCTGCCTTAGCTGCAGGCTGTACCGTGCGTTGATGGGCGTATCTCTACCGCTGTCTGCTTAGCCGCTTTGTTGTTTCTTATTTGCTGAAAAGCTGAGCAACCCCGATAATTAGCAGGGTGCCACTCCTTTCCGCAAAGTGCGCATTTAAGCTGGGTCATGTCTTCGACCCGTTCCTCACCGAGTTTACACTCCCCTTTGATGTGGTCCTCACCACACTTAACGCAGCGTGACTGCATTTCGCAGTTTGCTGCAGCGTGGCCAAACCTTTGGCAGCGCATACATTGAAGCATGTCGCCGCGTCTCTTTAATTTATCCCAAGTTACAACCTGGTAGTTGAGAACGGAGATACTTCTCAACCTATCCAGTTCGCTGCTGGGCGATAGCTGGACTAGGAAGAACGGCAAAGACCGCTTCTCCCGTCTGGTTCTGACTGTAGCGAACGGCTTGACCCCGATAAAGTCGAGATCGTCGCTCGCTTTTTGACGGAGCTCATTTAAGAGCACCTGTGGTTCCGTGCAGGAATCTATGCCCTTCAAGAGGACCGTTTGGTATTTATCCACTTTGGGGGTAAAACTGAAGAACTCAGTCGTGGATTTCTTTAATAATTCTTTTATTATTTTGTGCTGCTCCACTGTTGAGCAGTGGATAGCATGTCTATCTTTACTCAAACGTTTAATAAAAAAATTTTGGCCTATGGCCGACTTACATAGGTCGATGGTTTCTTGCAGTTCCATTTTGTAAGTGTTGATCGGTGGCACTTTTTCTTTTTTGTTTTGGGGCGGCTGTGGCTGCTGCTGGTGTACTTCCTGCTGCTGCTCATTCCGCTGCTGCTGACTGCACTCCTGTGGCTTTTGTTGCTGCTGCTGCTGCTGTGTTGTTTTCTTTATTGGCCGTTGCTCCTTCGGCTGCTGCTGTGGTTGTTCCGTTGGCAGCTGTTGTTGTTGCTGCTTATTTCGGTTCTGCATTGGCAGTTGCTGTTGCTGTTGCTCTAGCAGATTTTGCTCTGGCTGCTGGCTTTTCGGTGTTTGCTCAGGCTGTGGCGCCTGTACTGCTTTTTTCTGCTCGCGCTCCTGCCTTTCTCTTTCGCGTCGAGCTACTTGTTTTTCCTTCAGAGCTTGAATCAATGGGGTCACAATAGCATTTAAACGATCCATTTCCCCCCGAATTACATCGATTTTTTGGCTGATGGCCTGTTCATCCAGTGCTTCTTGCGCCTCATTTTCCTCTTCGGAGGACGCCTCTGGAGATGTGAGATCAACAAGCAGGTTGCTGTTGCTGTCCCCTGTTGTGTACAGTCCCTCGCCACCCTCTGACATATATTCGATGTCATCGTCGGATGGCGAGGTATCTAGTTGTTGATGTATTTTTGCTGCTGCTGTTGTTTTGGCTGTACGCGCCGTCTCCTTCACCCCGGCTGGCAGCTGGGCTGAGGTGGTGGTGGAGCGGCGCTTTACAAGGTTCGGCGCACAGCTAATCCTCTTCCTCCTTTTATTTTTCGTATCGGCTGTTGTTGCCGTTGGCGGTTGTGCCGTTTTTGCTACGGCGCTTGTTGATGGTATGTCTGGTGGTGCCATCACTTGATTGGTTGTTGTTGTTGCTACGGCAGTGACCGTAGCTTTCGCTGGTGGTGCCATAGCTGGCTTTATTGTTGTTGTTGCTGGGGCACCTTTCGATGTCCCCGCTGTGTTGCTGGATTGCATTAGCTGTTCTTCCCACTCGATGAAGTTTTCTACTTCACGATTATGAAAAAAAGCAGCCAAATAATTATTGCCCGACTGGGATTCGAACCCACTACCTCTGGATTCTCGGTCTGCCACCTCCTCCTCTGTGCTATTGGCACTATTGAAAATAGCTTGACTGTAATTAAACTATACCTAGCCACTCCGTAATATTTAATTTAAATAAACTGGGGAAGCCGAAAACGTGTTAACACTTCCACAGTACGAGATCGACTGGTGCCGTGTCCTTTTTATCTGCACCACTGCCTATACGAAAATTGCTATTGATAATTAAATTAAAACGAGAGTAAAGATAGGATTAAAAGTTAAATAGAAAATCGACAGAAAGGGACAACAACTAATTACCTGTAGCTGAAAGCTTATGCTAAGGGAAAACAACTAGGGGAAATATTTTAAAAAAGCACTATTAGCACAAATACAAGGAACGGATATATTTACTAGGTAAATAAAATAGAAAAAAAAACCTAAAGCTCACTCAATGTAGAGGAACAAAAATTGAAATTTACAAAAAAAAAAAAAAAAAAATACTCTTACCAAGCACTATGAAGACAAAAAATAAAATTTAAAACTTTTAGCACAACTAGACAAAAATAATACAGAAGGTGGAAAATTTAAGTTAAATATTCACTTATTCAGCATCAAGTCAAATCAGAATCAAGTCAAATACACAATTTAAAATTAATAGAATACGTATAAAAGAATTAAAAGAACACAAGCGATATGACTACACAACCAACTAAAGCAAACCTTTGTTGTTCTAAAAGATTCTTTTGTTCTAGGCTTTGTTGATCAAATCGTTCAAGAAGATTCTTTTGTTCATTGCGTTGTTCTTGTCTTTGTTGTTCGAATCGTTTAAGAAGATTCTTTTGTTCATTGCGTTGTTGTTAGCTTTGATCGAGAAGATTGTTTTGGCTGGCGAGCAGCTGAGACAGCAGAGTGGTCATGTCTGACGTACTTACTTGTTCTTGCCCTTCCTGCATTTCAATGTCGAATATAAACGTGTCTGAGTTTTCTCCACGTTTTCTTAAACCTTCTTGCAGACAAATTATAAGATTGTTCCTTGTGCCAGCAGTAGGAAGACCTCGTGTTCAGCTCTGCCTTAAGTTCAACTAAATTTAAATCATTTACAGCCAAATTTATTAGATTTTCTTAAAATGCCTCTTAGCGTTAATTCGATAATGAAAAATTCGTGTGAAAACTCACTAATACATGTTCATTTCAGCTGTTTTTTGACATCGTGCAAAGAAATGCAAACAAAAGATGAGCACATATATATATTTATAAGAGAGAAAGAGAAGCAACTGACATACTAAATGCAAACGAAAAGAAACAAGACCCCATTTCGGTTTGTGATTCTTTTATGTTTGTGTTCAGAAACTCTATTATTTAATTTTTTAATTCACACCTTGGGCTTTTGATAGAAAAATATGTTAATAAATCGAAACAATTTATTTTACAATTCAATTTATAAATGGAAACCACAAGTCTTAAAGCTTTCATTATGTACCCACAGCAAGAATATGAAAACTCTACCCACATACAAATTTTATTTTCGATGTAAATCAAAACACAATTTTTGATTTTAAAATAACTTTAAGAGCAAGAGCTCTTTCTTTATAAATGTCTTCTTAGAATCTGACTCTACAAAATATGAAGTATCCTTATTTATACATTTTCTATACTTAATGTAAGGCGTCGTTTCCTGTTTGGTTTTTAGTATTGTCTTTTGTCTCGTCCTGGGTCTATCCTTCTTTATTACCTTTCCTTGGAATGAACAAAGGTTGATGAGGCATCCCTTTGTTCTTGTGTTGTATTGAACTATGTTGGTACATCTGTTCTTAATTACCTGAACTATGTTGGTAGATCTGTTCTTAATTACTTCTCGTACTTTCATATGTTTAAAAGGTAGTTTCTTTATTAAGATGAGCTGCTGCCATAACTCCTCCCTCCTTAGAGTCTTCCTTCAGTTCGTTTATGACTGGAGGTAGATTTATTATAGTTTTATTTTGACTTTTTATTTTGTACAATATTATTATTACAATGATCGCAATGATTAATATAATTGTTGAGAAACTAAAAATATACTGTGTCTCCTTTTTATTTTTTATTTCTATTATTTCTTTTAAGTTATCAATGGATTCATACTTGATTTCTTCTAAATATTCATTTGAAAAGTTAAAGTTTAATACAGGTATTATTTTTTCTTCTTTGTAATACTTTCTATTATAAATTACATTGTTTATTGAAATTTTACAGTTCTCTGCTTTTATTAAGTAATTTCCTTCTAATATATAATTTAAATTATTACAATTTTGTTGTATTTCGGTTTTTTCCAGATTCTTAATAATTAAATATTTTTCTTTTTCTATTATAACATTTTTTCCTTTGTATTCTTTAGTTTTGCATTTCATTTGTTTTCTTATTAATATATTTTCTATACAATCGTCTTTTAATATTTTTAAATTTTTTATTTCTTTAGTTACATAATATAATGTTTTATTTAATTCTTAAAAGTTATTTGTTTGTAAATCTATAATTTTATTATTAATCGGAAAGTTTTGAATATATATTTTATTAAACTTTTGGTTGGAATATTGTGGAATTAATACAATTACTAATATATTTTCTTTGTAAGTTGCTAAAATGATTTTAATTCTTTCAATTTTTCAAATGTGATATTATTCTCTTTAATTTCTTGGCTTGTAATTATGTCTTGTGTTAATATTCCTTTTCTGCTTGTCAGTATTACGTCTTTTATTTTTCCTAAAGTTTCTTTAATTTCTTTTATGTTCTTATTGAATTCTATTTCTATACGAAGGTTATCAATATCATTACTTCTATTTTTTAATTTATTTATTGTTTCAATGCCTTGGTTCATCAAGGCACTTAAAGTTTTAAATTGATTATTAAAATGATCTTTTATCTTAATTTGTTTATTTAAGTTATCTATGGTATTATCATTATTTTCTTCCACTGTTTTAAGTTGGTTTTCTATTTCTATTCTATCACCGTAATCCATTATTCCAAATATAAATTTTAAAACAATACCTCCTAAATTTATTAATCCTTTTAATTATATGATGTGGGATTAAGAAATCAATTTTTTTTTCTAATTTAATTATTTCACTTAATTGTTTATAATGTTTTTCTGGCATTATTTTATATTGTGCTTTTAATTGTTCGATTAGTCCTTTATAATCGGTTAAGTTGATTAAATGTATCATGGTATTATATTTTTCTATGAGTTCTACCTTTTCACTTTCTATTATTAAAAATTCTTGTTTAATTTCACTAATTTGTATTTCCTGCGGTCGTACTACCGTTATTTGCTTGTACAGAATAACCATTAGGAGTATCACTACTGCTTTCATATTGGATGGTCGCGAATTTTTTCTTCCTCCTGAATTGGTCTTTGTGCAAAACTTGTGTTCGTACGTGTGGTCTTATTGTAACTTTCTTCTGTTTTTGTTCTATAACTTTTGTTTTTATGTTTTTTTATGTTTTGTTTTTAGTTTATCAAATCGCTCGGGATTATTGATTTTAGTATAGTAAGGATTAATTTCTTTATCACTCCTATTTTTATTTAATTTCTTTAATATTTTTTCTTTATTACTTTCTATCCTTTCGCGCACTAATTTAATAAGTATCCATATATCCATGTGATAATATTGATGTGGACCTTCTGGGGTGATTGTTTTCTCGTATGGGAGTTTTATTGGATTTCTTTCTATTTTAAGATTACAAAGTTCGCAATTGTTAATTACTTTTGTTATTAGCTCTTTCATATTTGGTGAATAATATTTTTTTTTATTTCTAAATAAGTTTTTTCAATTCCTGTATGATTATAATTTAAGTGTATTTTATTTATTTCTTCTTCAGTTTCTGGAGTTTTAGTGTCAATTAAAAAGGTGTTTGTCCTAAAAAGTTTCTGATTATTATGATGTAATTTCCAATAATCTTGGAATTCTAAAAATGATATATCTTCTACCATGTACATACAGTTTATTATGTTTGTATCACATTCTTTTATTATGTATTCATAGGTTTCTTTGCTGAAGTTTTTTCTGATTATTTTTGTCCTTCTTTTTCCTGGGAATGGGAAAGTTATCATCTCTTCTATGTTATTTTCACCTTTTTCTAATATTATTTGTCTTTTGAATGTATTTAAGGGTTTCTCTGTGATTGATAATAGATTGGAACTATTTGATATTACACTATGTCTGGTGCTAACTAAATCTTCTTCCTTTTCTAATGCATTTATTGTATCTATCTTTATTCTTGAAAGTGCATCTGCAACTTTATTTTCTTTTCCTGCTAGGTATCTTATATCGAAGTCATATTTTTCTAATTTGATCTTCCATCTTTGTAACTTACTATTAGGTTCTTTAAGATTATGCAACCATGCTAATGGTCGATGATCGGTTAATATTTTAAATCTTCTACCTAAAGATAGTGACGAAACTGTTTTGTTGCCCATACTATTGCTAACAATTCTTTTTCTATCGTTAAATACTTACATTCATGTTTGTTTAAAGTTCTACTTGCAAATCCTAATGGCCCATGGTTTTGACTTAACACGGCTCCTATTGCAAAGTTACTTGCATCTGTAGTTAAAGTAAATTCTTTTGAGAAATCTGGATGTTTGTTTATGAGTGTGTCTTGCATCGCAAGTTTTAGTTTCTCAAATGAGTCTTTATACTCTCTGTTTTCTATATTGATTTTGCTATCTTTCTTTAAACAAAGTGTCATAGGTTTTATAATTTTTGCATAGTCATTTATAAATTTTCGGTAATAACCTGTTAATCCTAAAAATGATGGTATTTCTTTTATAGTTGTGGGTATAGGGAATTTTTGTATTATTTTTAGTTTTTCAGGATTTGGTTTAATACCTTCTGGAGTTATTATATGTCCTAAAAATTCACTTTCTTTCTTTAAGAAATCGCATTTGTTAAGAGATACTTTTAAATTTACGCTTTGGAGTTTCTTGAATACTTTTTCGAGAGAAGAAAGATGTTCTTCTAGTGACGTGCTAAATATTATTATATCATCTAAATAAACATAACATGTTTTTCCTACAAATTCTTTTAATACCTCGTTCATCATACGCTGAAATGTCGCCGGTGCGTTTTTGAGACCGAATGGCATTCTAGCGAATTCGTAATGACCTGATAAAGTAGAGAATGCAGTTTTTTCTCTATCTTCTGGTTTTACCTTTATCTGATAAAATCGTTTTGTCAAATCTAATGTAGTAAAATAATTTGCTCTTCCCATTTTATCTAGAATATCATCTATTATTGGTATAGGGAATTTATCCTCTTTGGTGAAATTATTTAAATTCCTATAATCGATGACAATTCGCCATTCTTTTTCTCCTGTTTTATCTTCCTTTTTAGGTACTATCCACATAGGTGCATTATATGGACTAGTGCTTTTTACTATTATTTTTTGTTTTAATAAATCATCTATCTGCTTATCAACTTTTTTTTTATGAACTTCTGGATACCTATAAATTCTGGTAAAAATTGGTTCATCACTTGTTGTTGCTATTTTATGTTTTACTTGAGATGTGAAACTTAGATCATCTCCCTTGTGAAAAAATGTTTTTTCATTGTTTTTTAATAATTTTGTTAAATTTTTATGCTCTTCGGCATTTAAATGGTCTAACCTTTTATTTTCTAATTCGTCGAATATAGAAATTTGTGGTTCTATATTATTAAAGTGATTTATTTCTTTTATATATTCTTTTTCTTCGTCTATACTGAAGAATAAAGGGATAATTTCACTATTTAATTCTAAAGTTTTTTTTTTTAAATCAACCTTACTTTGGTTTGGGATTAATATATTATTTCCTATAAATCCATTGAAATTTTGATTGAAATCAAATATTTGGAATACACAATCTTCTACGGCATTGTAAATAGATTTTTCTTTAGGTATTTTTATTTCTTCATTTATTATAACTGGAGTTCCAACAGTTTTTATAGTTAAAGGTTTTTCTCTTTTTATAATATAGTCTTTTGGGGCATTATTTCTACTAATTAAACTATTCGTTGCTCCCGAGTCTATTAACATTCGAATAATTTGTTTGTTTTTTACTAACTTAATAAAGGGCAATCCGGTTCCGAGGACTTCTGACTTCTGTTGTAATAATTGGGATTGTAATTATTACCTTTGTAATTGGGATTTCTATAGTTATGATTGGGATTATTATTATTATAATAATTGAATGGTAGTTTGATATTTACTGGATTTTTTGGTTGAAAATTATTTTGATAAGATTTTTGTGGTATATAGTTATTAGGTTTGTTAAGTTGGAATTTTTGGTCTTTAGGGGAATATAGTTTCTGTATTTTAGGTTCTGATCTTTCTTCCCTTTTTTCTTCTATGAATCCTGCTTGAGTAAGTTCGTGTAATGCTGCTTGTAAGCTAGCTGGTTTAAGTGAGAATAATACTGGTCTCATATGAGTAGGTAACTTTTCTTTAAAGGTATTTAATGCAGTTTGGTTATTATGAGATATCTCATGTGCCTTTTTTTCTTGCACTGTTTTCTGATTTAATTCATACAAAGTTCTCTGTATCTCATTATAAAATGTTATTACATTGTTTTTGTAACTTATTTGTCTAAGGTCGTCATATAATTGAAAGCTACTTTTGAATCCTCCAAAATTACTTATTAATAATTCTTTTATGTCTACCCATTTCTGTAGATGTGCATGAATTTCTACGCATCTTTTTGCTTTGCCTATCAATTTTGATTTTAAAATAATAATACACATTAATTGTGATTGGTCGTCATATTTATTTAATGTTGGAATAATTCCATCTACATTAGTTATGAACGTATATAAGTCTTCTCGTCTACCGTGAAACGTACTTAATTTCTCGATGTACGTAAGTGGGTCTAATGTCAATGATAAAGCCATTTTAATATTTTCTTTTTCAATAATTTTTTCAGAACTACTTTCAATATTTTCACAATTATTTTTCTTAGAATTAGTACTTAAATTATTCTTACAACTTTCTGGTAGCGGTGTGCTTCTGATGTTTTTTAATTGTTCGTCTTCTTCATCCGTTGTGCTTCCTTCTTCATCTGTGAATCTTGAATCGGGTTTTGGTAATTTCTTCTTTTTGACTTTATCTAATAATTTTTTCATCTGCTTGGCTCTAATTAGTTTTTCCTCTATGGAACTTCGTAACATTAGTCATTTACGTTGACATTGGTTATTAAACTAATTCACTTTGTAGTTTTTCTTTATCTGCTTTAAAGAATTCTACTTGGTTTTGTTCTTTATCTAATTTAAAGATTTTTTACTTAAACTCTGGGTTCACTAGAGTGTATAGATTTTTATGAATTTAATTACTATTTTCGATAGGGTATTCACAATACAAAAATTTTAACTTTGTGGTTTATAAAGTGATTCTTACTTAGATTTTCACTGATTTAAACTTTAAGTTCATTACAGTGTTCACGGAAATTTGTAATTTATACTTAAACTCTGGGTTCACTAGAGTGTATAGATTTTTGTGAATTTAAACACTATGTTCGATAGGGTATTCACAAGAAAAAGAATTTTAACTTTATGGTCTATAAAGTGTTTCTTACTTTGATCTTCACTGATTTAAACTTTAAGTTCATTAAAGTGTTCACGGAAAATTTTATTTTGTGCGTGACGATTTTTGTTCGAATCACTAGATAGCAATTTTATTTTTATGTAGTATACTTGTACATTTTTCGATAGCTATCCTACCGACTGCGCCAATTTTATGTTTGATGTAAATCAAAACACAATTTTTGATTTTAAAATAACTTTAAGAGCAAGAGCTCTTTCTTTATTAATGTATTCTTAGAATCTGACTCTACAAAATATGAAGTATCCTTATTTATACATTTTCTATACTTAATGTAAGGCGTCGTTTCCTGTTTGGTTTTTAGTATTGTCTTTTGTCTCGTCCTGGGTCTATCCTTCTTTATTACCTTTCCTTGGAATGAACAAAGGTTGATGAGGAATCCCTTTGTTCTTGTGTTGTATTGAACTATGTTGGTACATCTGTTCTTAATTACTTGAACTATATTGGTACATCTGTTCTTAATTACTTTCATATGTTTAAAAGGTAGTTTCTTTATTAAGATGAGCTGCTGCCATAACTTACATACATAGGTGTTCCTATATTTCTGTAATAAGAACAAAAAAAATTGGTTTCGAAAGTCAAAATATGATTAAGATGGCTTTAAGTAACCTTTAAACGCGGTGAATGGCGTTTAAGTTGAGATGCATTTAAGTAACGTAGCTTAAAAGTGAAAATTGATTATAGATACCGATTTCGCGCTTAAGAACAACTTAGAGGAGTTTTAAAGTTAGGAAGACTTTAAATTTTCTTAATAAATACGGCTGTTAGAGTTTTACCCATTGTCTTTCTTATTTTCACTTTCACAGTCACGTTCACTTTTTGTAGTTATTGTCTGTCAAAGCACAATATATTATCTAAACACAACTAAATTAAGTTTTATTCCACTTCTAACACCAGTCAGACATGTGCTTTTATACTTTTTACAAGGTTCCCGAAAAAGCTGGAAGGTTCTAGTGTGTGCATCCAGAGCCATAAATTTCCCTTTCCAAAGTTTTCAATTTGACGTTTAGTCTTTGTATATATAAACCATAGTACTATCATGGAAGCCATCGAAGAGGGCGACATCTGAAGTACCCAAGGGGTACCTTGACGTGGAGAATTTGAACTGTCGATGGAGACTTGAAATTGTGAATTGTCAAAATATAATCAGAACGGGAAAGACGTATACCGAATTCATGAGAGTTCGATAGAGTCAGGTAAAAGGCATTTTCTCAAGAGGATAATGGTATAATGAGAAAACAGATAAAGGACACAATGAGGAAAATATTCAATTTTGTTTTGGTTTGTTATTGTTTTGTTTACATTTTTTTGTAATGAATATAAAGCTTAAGACATAAATAGAACAATTTTGGATATTTTCTTCGGCTTCATGGGTTTTTGTGGTGCAAGAGCAAGGGGTAGGTATACATGTGAGAGTGGAATTGTTTTTTCACTGTTGCAGCTTTCTTGTGTGCAGGATTTTTGGGTTCTGTGGTACAAGAGGAAGGGGTTGGTATTGTAATATAGGTATGTGGGTTAGTTGTTACAGATGTAGGTGTTTTATGTGCAGGATTTTGTACGTGCAAAGTTTTGGCGCTTTTTCTTCAACGGCTGAAAATTTCAACGGTTGGAAATTGCTTTAAATCAGTTGATTGGTCGGCATTCTGATTGTTGCGCTGTTTAAGTGTTTTTCCGAGTGTTACAAATCAATTTAACGGGTGATTTTTTAGCTGGTTTGGTTTTGGCAACACTGGTTTTGACAGCTGACGTGTGTTTAGTACCTTGTGTCACTGTCAAACAGCTTCAGTTTGGTTTGCAATTTAACCATGGATCGTCTTACAAATGAACAACGCTTGCAAATTATTGAATTTTACTATCAAAATTCGTGCTCGGTTCGAAATGTTCATCGCGCGCTGCTTCCATTTTATGGTCGGCATTCTCGACCTTCTGAGCAGTCTATTCGGAAGATTGTGACCAAATTTCGCACCAAATTTACTTTGTTGGACATTAAACCACCAACACGTTTACGTACTGTGCGTAGTGAAGAAAATATTGCGGCCGTATCAGCTAGTGTGACAGAAGACCGCGAAATGTCGATTCGGCGCCGTTCCCAGCAGTTAGGCCTTTGTTACAGCACTACGTGGAAAATTTTGAGGAAGGATTTGGGCGTAAAGCCTTTTAAGATACAGCTGGTGCAAGAACTAAAGCCAGCCGACCTACCACAACGCCGAATTTTTGGTGAATGGGCTCTTGGAAAGCTGGCCGAGGATCCGCTTTTTTATCGAAAAATTGTGTTCAGCGATGAGGCTCATTTTTGGTTGAATGGGTACGTAAATATATTACATTGCAACAGCTAACAATGCATCCCGAAAAAGCCACTGTTTGGTGCGGTTTATGGGCCGGCGGCATTATTGGGCCATATTTCTTCAAAGATGATGCGAATCGTAGCGTTACTGTCAATGGTGAACGCTACCGAGCGATGATAACAAACTTTTTTTTGCCCGAAATGGAAGTTCTTGACTTGCATGATATGTGGTTTCAACAAGACGGTGCCACATGCCACACAGCACGCGAAACAATGGCGCAATTGCGAGGCGAGTTTGGTGAACAGTTAATTTCACGTTTCGGGCCGGTCAATTGACCGCCTAGATCGTGCGATTTGACACCATTAGATTATTTTTTGTGGGGGTATGTCAAAGCTAATGTCTATAGGGACAAGCCCGCTTCGATTGACGCACTGGAAGCCAACATCCATGCATTCATTCGTGTGATACCGGCCGATATGTGTGAAAGAGTATGCCAAAATTGGACTCAGCGGATGGGCTACCTGAGACGCAGCCGCGGTCAACATTTGCATGAAATTATCTTTAAACATTAAATTGCAAGGTTCAAACTATCGATTCAAATAAATATTTCATTTTTTTTTTTAATTTTTTGTGTTTTTTTTTTTTAAAGTTCTAAACCTTTTAAAAAATCACCCTATATTAATTACGAGAAACCTTCCCACCTATATTGTGATAGTGATCGTGTGTTGATTAATATGATACCATTTGCATCCAAATAGGTGCATTCTGTGTATCTTTGCTATATTTACTTTCCTCCCCAAAAATAGTTTTTTTTTATTTAATTTAGCGTGATAAGGATTGTGAAACAATTTGGTGCTTTTTCTCTTTTTTTACACTTATATTTTTAATTATTAATTTCATTGTATTATATCTATACCTACCAATAATTTTTTTTAGAAGCTGAAAATTGCACAGTAGGGTGTTTTTTTTTTATTTTATAGCTTTTTTATTATTATTTTATTTTTAAACATTTCACTAAATTCTAAAATAAGATAAATTTAAGGTCGAATAGGTAAGTACATATCCGTTTATTAAGAATCCGGATATCCGTGTATTTATAATCCGTGTATCTATTCAAAATTGGTGTACTAAAAATCAGTGTATTAAGAATCCGTGCATTAAGAATCCTGGTATCCGGATACACGTACAGAATGGTACGCTCTATTACTTTTGTACCATCCTGCCTAAACCTAAACCCACCCCCCAATTTTTATCAAACTTGTTATTACTATGATAGGGAAGATAAAAAAATATGGTCTCACCATTCTGAGATTATGTCTGCTTATTCGTTGAGCTACCAGCTAAACCACTGGATCGATTTTCTTCAAACTTGTAAAATAGCATTTTTTAATAATTCCACCCACACAGTTTCTTAATTTTTTACAACAAAAAATAGCGGTATCGGCCATACATTCTCTTTAGCAACTTTCTCAAAAACGGCTCCACAACTTTTCTTAAAAAAATCAGTAAGTTAGTTAAGGCTATACCTTTAAGTAGTATGATAATTGATGGTACCCCCCAAAAAACAGTTTTTATCTTCGATTTTCTTTAAAACTCTAGAAAGTAAATATTCATTTACATTTTCAAACAATATTTTTTGGATTTTCAAAAAAATTTTTCAAATTTTTTTTTAATCAAATATTTCAAAAACGACGTGTATTTTTTTGAAACTACGTACTTAAAGGTATTTTTTAATTAACATTTCTTAGAATATTTAAGGCAAAGTTTTACAGTAGATGACGGACATAAGAAAGTCAAAAAATGCAGAGAATTTCTTTCTAAAAACCGTGTTTTCTTCTATGCAAAATTGTATATAAGGACAAAAATTTCTTTTATTAGATAAATGCATTATGAGAAAGAAAATTTAATTTAAATTTCACTAAATCAATTGAAAAAAGTTTCCAAAGCACCTACTCACTGAATAATTGTATGTATCTTGTTTTTGCATTCATTCATAAAAATAGCTTATAAAGTGTCAAAAACAATCATTAAATTATGAATTTCCTTCAGACTTTAAATTTCGAAATTTTGTACCAGAATAAGTTTTTTATATCAGCGTTTTTCTTATGAACTGTTTTCTTATATAAGATTCATTTTACACGTTACTACATGGAAATGTGCATGGTGTTTTAGAATGTCTATCGCATAAGCGAGTTTTTCTTATATGGGGCAGACGGCACAATTGCCATGTCGTTTTTTTTTTAGAAAACCTATAGTAAAATTGTTGATGAAATAACAAATGTTAAAAAAAACACCGGTAAGGAAAAGGTAATTTTTCTCTAAATCGGTTGCTATGATTTTGATGAAACCTTTTGGTTTTTATTGTTTTGAATTATCTCATTATCGGCTGAACGGATTCAGATTAGTTTTCCTATGTAAAAATTTCAAAAAAGACCTAATAATAAAAAAATAAATACCTATAATTTGCATACCAAAGATTTTCCCAAAAAATGTTTAAGTTTAAAAAAAATGTATGAATTTATATACAATAAGTTATGTGGCCGTATATTGGTGCCGTTTGTTATAAATACCGGCCATAGTAATCTCTTAAACAAAAACAATGGCCGGATACTGAAATCTTACATGTAAAATACATTTTAGTTGATGGTAGAGGAAGCTAGAAGTATTTTGCTTCATTTAAGCATAAAAGAGATACAAAAGTTGATTTCAGGCAAAAATCTAGTAACCGGCCACCCTGGGCGGTTACTAAAACATCTTATAAAAATGGTGTTCCAGTAACTAAATTTTAAGATGGTTTATTATATTGTTGATACAATAAAACAAAATACAAGTTTGTATACTTACGGATAATACTGAAAATAACAACTTATTCTTATTGGTTTTCCTAACATTCGCTGTCAAACTTTACCAAAACGTAAAATGTACCTGGATTTTTTGTCAGAATATATTTGCCCATGTAAACAATGTTTTATTTTCTGAAAACTAACCCTTTCAAAGAAAGTGGACGGATACTAGTGACTGGCCGGGTACTGGTACACTTACCCTACCTACCTAATAAAAAAAAACTTGAAGACCAACAAGTACCTAAATATTTACCAAAAGATGAACATATGCCCACATATTGGTAACAACCCTCAAAATCTACTAACAAAATCAGTAATTGCAAAAAAAACTTTAATTCAAATACCATTCCTATTTTCCAAAATATCCACCAACCCAAAAAAGATTCCAATTGAAAAATCAAATATACCCACCAAAAGATATGCCTACCAACAAAATCATGCAAGAAAAGAAAATTTCAATTTAAATACCTACCAAAAGATATATGACTATCATGTTTAAAGTCAATCAGAAAAACGAAAACAAAACCTACCCTCAATATAAAAAAATCGTTCATGATAGTACTATGGTTTATAACGGGTGATTTTTTAGCTGGTTTGGTTTTGGCAACACTGGTTTTGACAGCTGACGTGTGTTTAGTACCTTGTGTCACTGTCAAACAGCTTCAGTTTGGTTTGCAATTTAACCATGGATCGTCTTACAAATGAACAACGCTTGCAAATTATTGAATATTACTATCAAAATTCGTGCTCGGTTCGAAATGTTCATCGCGCGCTGCTTGTGTTCAGCGATGAGGCTCATTTTTGGTTGAATGGGTACGTAAATAAGCATAATTGCCGCATTTGGAGTGAAGATCAGCCAGAAGCATTGCAACAGCTACCAATGCATCCCAAAAAAGCCACTGTTTGGTGCGGTTTATGGGCCGGCGGCATTATTGGGCCATATTTCTTCAAAGATGATGCGAATCGCAGCGTTACTGTCAATGGTGAACGCTACCGAGCGATGATAACAAACTTTTTTTTGCCCGAAATGGAAGTTCTTGACTTGCATGATATGTTGTTTCAACAAGACGGTGCCACATGCCACACAGCACGCGAAACAATGGCGCAATTGCGAGGCGAGTTTGGTGAACAGTTAATTTCACGTTTCGGGCCGGTCAATTGGCCGCCTAGATCGTGCGATTTGACACCATTAGATTATTTTTTGTGGGGGTATGTCAAGGCTAATGTCTATAGGGACAAGCCCGCTTCGATTGACGCACTGGAAGCCAACATCCATGCATTCATTCGTGAGATACCGGCCGATATGTGTGAAAGAGTATGCCAAAATTGGACTCAGCGGATGGGCTACCTGAGACGCAGCCGCGGTCAACATTTGCATGAAATTATCTTTAAACATTAAATTGCAAGGTTCAAACTATCGATTCAAATAAATATTTCATTCATTTGTTCGAATTTTTGTGTTTTTTTTTTTTTTAAAAAGTTCTAAACCTCTTAAAAAATCACCCGTTATATACAAAGCTATCATGAACGATTTTTTTTAGGAGAACTTTGGTCCAGCAGCGGCGCCACATTCGGTCGGGGTTTTTTGCATGGAGACTTGTAAATAGGCCATATTTAAAGAATGGAATATAAGTAGTAAGAGCAAGAGGAATGTATTTTTTGCATTCTGATAAGAATCAAAGGGAGTAAAAGGGATATCCAAATCAGGTGTTTGTGAAATGTCAAAAAATAAAAAAAGGGTGAAGAAAATGAGAAAACCAAAGAAAAATAGAAGAAAATGGTAAAAAAAAATATCTGAAAATAAGCTGCTTGCGTCGTCGCCCTCGCGACTGTCGTAGCAACTAGGACAAAAATAATTTGCAGAGATTTCCTTGTAGGATGTAGGCAATGTGAAAAGAGAAACATATGATGGTATAAGTAAAGCTATGCATATTTTTTTATATTGAGGGTAGGTTTTGTTTTCGTTTTTCTGATTGACTTTAAACATGATAGGTAGTCATATATCTTTTGGTAGGTATTTAAATTGAAATTTTCTTTTCTTGCATGATTTTGTTGGTAGGCATATCTATTGGTGGGTATATTTGATTTTTCAATTGGAATCTTTTTTGGGTTGGTGGATATTTTGGAAAATAGGAATGGTATTTGAATTATAGTTTTTTTTTTGCAATTTCTGATTTTGTTAGTAGATTTTGAGGGTTGTTACCAATATGTGGGCATATGTTCATCTTTTGGTAAATATTTACCTGTTGGTCTTCAAGTTTTTTTTTATTAGGTAGGTAGGGTAAGTGTACCAGTACCCGGCCAGTCACTAGTATCCGTCCACTTTCTTTGAAAGGGTTAGTTTTCAGAAAATAAAACATTGTTTACATGGGCAAATATATTCTGACAAAAAATCCAGGTACATTTTACGTTTTGGTAAAGTTTGACAGCGAATGTTAGGAAAACCAATAAGAATAAGTTGTTATTTTCAGTATTATCCGTAAGTATACAAACTTGTATTTTGTTTTATTGTATCAACAATATAATAAACCATCTTAAAATTTAGTTACTGGAACACCATTTTTATAAGATGTTTTAGTAACCGCCCAGGGTGGCCGGTTACTAGATTTTTGCCTGAAATCAACTTTTGTATCTCTTTTATGCTTAAATGAAGCAAAATACTTCTAGCTTCCTCTACCATCAACTAAAATGTATTTTACATGTAAGATTTCAGTATCCGGCCATTGTTTTTGTTTAAGGGATTACTATGGCCGGTATTTATAACAAACGGCACCAATATACGGCCACATAACTTATTGTATATAAATTCATACATTTTTTTTAAACTTAAACATTTTTTGGGAAAATCTTTGGTATGCAAATTATAGGTATTTATTTTTTTATTATTAGGTCTTTTTTGAAATTTTTACATAGGAAAACTAATCTGAATCCGTTCAGCCGATAATGAGATAATTCAAAACAATAAAAACCAAAAGGTTTCATCAAAATCATAGCAACCGATTTAGAGAAAAATTACTTTTTCCTTACCGGTGTTTTTTTTAACATTTGTTATTTCATCAACAATTTTACTATAGGTTTTCTAAAGAAAAAACGACATGGCAATTGTGCCGTCTGCCCCATATAAGAAAAACTCGCTTATGCGATAGACATTCTAAAACACCATGCACATTTCCATGTAGTAACGTGTAAAATGAATCTTATATAAGAAAACAGTTCATAAGAAAAACGCTGATATAAAAAACTTATTCTGGTACAAAATTTCGAAATTTAAAGTCTGAAGGAAATTCATAATTTAATGATTGTTTTTGACACTTTATAAGCTATTTTTATGAATGAATGCAAAAACAAGATACATACAATTATTCAGTGAGTAGGTGCTTTGGAAACTTTTTTCAATTGATTTAGTGAAATTTAAATTAAATTTTCTTTCTCATAATGCATTTATCTAATAAAAGAAATTTTTGTCCTTATATACAATTTTGCATAGAAGAAAACACGGTTTTTAGAAAGAAATTCTCTGCATTTTTTGACTTTCTTATGTCCGTCATCTACTGTAAAACTTTGCCTTAAATATTCTAAGAAATGTTAATTAAAAAATACCTTTAAGTACGTAGTTTCAAAAAAATACACGTCGTTTTTGAAATATTTGATTTAAAAAAAATTTTAAAAATTTTTTTGAAAATCCAAAAAATATTGTTTGAAAATGTAAATGAATATTTACTTTCTAGAGTTTTAAAGAAAATCGAAGATAAAAACTGTTTTTTGGGGGGTACCATCAATTATCATACTACTTAAAGGTATAGCCTTAACTAACTTACTGATTTTTTTTAAGAAAAGTTGTGGAGCCGTTTTTGAGAAAGTTGCTAAAGAGAATGTATGGCCGATACCGCTATTTTTTGTTGTAAAAAATTAAGAAACTGTGTGGGTGGAATTATTAAAAAATGCTATTTTACAAGTTTGAAGAAAATCGATCCAGCGGTTTAGCTGGTAGCTCAACGAATAAGCAGACATAATCTCAGAATGGTGAGACCATATTTTTTTGTCTTCCCTATCATCGTTATAACAAGTTTGATCAAAATTGGGGGGTGGGTTTAGGTTTAGGCAGGATGGTACAAAAGTAATAGAGCGTACCATTCTGTACGTGTATCCGGATACCAGGATTCTTAATGCACGGATTCTTAATACACTGATTTTTAGTACACCAATTTTGAATAGATACACGGATTATAAATACACGGATATCCGGATTCTTAATAAACGGATATGTACTTACCTATTCGACCTTAAATTTATCTTATTTTAGAATTTAGTAAAATGTTTAAAAATAAAATAATAATAAAAAAGCTAGAAAATAAAAAAAAAAAACACCCTACTGTGCAATTTTCAGCTTCTAAAAAAATTATTGGTAGGTATAGATATAATACAATGAAATTAATAATTAAAAATATAAGTGTAAAACAAAGAGAAAAAGCACCAAATTGTTTCACAATCCTTATCACGCTAAATTAAATAAAAAAAAACTATTTTTGGGGAGGAAAGTAAATATAGCAAAGATACACAGAATGCACCTATTTGGATGCAAATGGTATCAAATTAATCAACACACGATAGTAGTATAAACTAGAGGGTTCTGGAACACCGGTATCACCGGTATCACCCTAGAGGGTTCTGGAACACCGGTATCACCGGTATCACCCTAGAGGGTACGAGAACACCGGTATCACCGGCATCACCCTAGAGGGTACGAGAACACCGGTATCACCGGCATCACCCTAGAGGGTACGAGAACACCGGTATCACCGGCATCACCCTAGAGGGTACGAGAACACCGGTATCAACGGCATCACCCTAGATGGTACGAGAACACCGGCATCACCCTAGATGGTACGAGAACACCGGCATCACCCTAGAGGGTACGAGAACACCGGCATCACCGGTACCACTGGTACCAATTTGGGTTCTGATCTATGAATGCCAGCAATTAAGATTTACGATTATAATACGTGCATTGATATATCAAGACCCTGATACATCGTTACCATCATGTCACTCATCTGACTAATAGGACTTGACCATCTACATATATCTATTGCTTTAGGATTTTTCCTGGATTGAGGTAATAATTAGTGTAACAAAAGCCTAATACCTCATTATCATAGCATTCATTTGTCTAATAGGGCTATACCTACTTTATCTATTGCTTTGCTAGCATCATGTCAATGATATTACTAAACCCTGTCCCTTATCATTAAAATCCTGAAAAATGGTCCAAGGGTTATTTTCATTGCGGAATACAAATGTACGTTAATAAGGTCAACACATTATTTTATCTATAGGGATTGATGCCGACGATTAAAATATGCATTCATGATGATCGCAACACATAAATTTATCCAACTGCTTCCTTATTTACATCGATGATATCCCAAGTGACAACAATACAAATTTATGATAAGGTTAACTACATGAATGAATGCGGGGGGAAAACTCTATTGTTCTACTATTAGCAATCAATATGATATAAGCATACATTATTACCTCAATACTTCTTTTAATTAGTTACTTTTCACCCCAAAGAAACCTTTTGCAATGTGTAATACGACATTTAGGATCATATCCTGTATATGACTACTTTCCTACCCTTAATAGCAAATGAATAAACATATAAATGTTATTATATTCCTATATTATTTTGAAGTGGTGATGTAAATTAAATGGAATGAGCAAATCTTGAATAATAACACATGTTTTTTTTTTTTATAATATTATATTTTATTTATATATTTTCTGGTTATATTTTTAGGTTTACATTGAAAAATAAAAAAAAAAATAATAACAATCCTTAGACAATTCTGTTAACAACTTGGTCAAGTGGATTGTATTCAATAATCCGATCATGAAGCATGAGGCAGTAAGCTGAAGTATTTGTAGGAATGTTTTTTGATGTTCTCATCTCCAAGCGTATATCGATAGGTCCTGTTTTCAAAGCCTCATTTTGATGTCTGCAGTCTATAACAAAAATTGGAGCACGAGATTTAAATAGATCCCAAGAAAGCAAAGGTTCAGTGTTGGTTTTATTGTAGTAAGTTCTTTGAAAATCCGTATACATTTTGTAGAACAAGCTATATCTATTTCTCTCGAAAGAAATATTAAGATCTTCATGAGGATATACATCAGAGTTTAAACACACTTTTAAGTCTGTTAAATCACAATGGTCAAACGTTGTAGGATCAGCAGATATTTTTTTATTTTTTGCAGTTTGTAGTGCAAATACAATGTATCGAGGTTTTTCTATTTGCGTTGTTGTTTTAACGTTCCAGATGTGATGGTCAGAGCTTGATAACATGGGATACTCATAGAGATCCCAGTTTCGGAAAGCAATTTTCATAAAACTATTTGCATTTATAGATTTATATAGATTTAATTTCATCGAATCTGATAAAGTCACGTGTGGTACTCTCCACTGTACCTTATGTAGTTTTACTTGTACATTTTCATCAGTTGGGGAGATTATAGCGTTTTCATCCATCCTAGAACGAGTGAGAATTAGATCATGACGAGCATTGGGAATAATTTTTTTATAATCTTCGGCAAAACCCAAAAGCTTATTCAATGGAATGCAGTAGTTAAAATATAATGGTTTCAAATAAATATCTGAATCAGGAGACCATGAAGCATTTAAAAGCATATCACTCTCATTTTTTGTCAACGATAAATAGTTTTTGATTGTTGTTGTAATCCCCACATTTCGATTGTAATCAATTTCCTTTCCATTCAGCTCATAACGTATTTCGTCGAAGAGAAAAGCCATTGCATTGTTTACAAGTCTTGTGCTGACTATTTCTTTTCCATCTGTCTTCGATAGTGATCCTCTAACATATAGAAAACTTTCCGAAGGAAGAACATTAAGATTTTGGTGTTGTATGCAAATCTGAACGATGTCATTTTTTTCAAAATTGTTTTGATATGGTGAGTAAGTATGATATTCATATTTAGAAACACTTTCATAGATTTCGGGCTCTTGGAAAATGTTCAACATATTGCTATATTTTGTTTTTGATTTTCAATATTTTATGATATACCCCAATGAGAGCAAAAAATCCTGATTATGCTTTGTAAGATTATGTGTTACCGCGGCTGAGTTCGAAGCTTGATTGAGTAATGAATTATTTTCGACGGTGTTTTTATATAGGATTGTGCTAATTATATTTTCATATACAATCATGGCTGCGGTTGTAAATGTAATCGAGCCGTTAATGTCTCTCCTCTAAAATTTATAACTTTTCCGTCTTGATCTATGAACTTTAAACACAACGATGTTAATCGTCTGACGTTCACGGGTAAATAAATGACATTTTTCGGAACTTCTATGATTTTATAGCCTGGACTTACTTTAACAGCAAATTCATGTAAAATATGCGCAGGTTGATTGTTAATATACGTTCCATCTATAATATTACATTCAATGCGTATGGCATTAACTCTATTTATATCGACGAAGAGATCTGATTCATATTGCCTATTTGCCTTCAGCAGCTTCTTACTAAATC
Source organism: Dasysyrphus albostriatus (assembly GCA_946251815.1). NCBI lineage: Eukaryota > Metazoa > Arthropoda > Insecta > Diptera > Syrphidae > Dasysyrphus > Dasysyrphus albostriatus. The sequence continues at coordinate 157,943,276 of OX276335.1, read as the reverse complement.
CTAAAAGAGATCCAATTGAATTCGGTTTTTTGAAAATCTATAAGCCCGCAAACATAATTAGATTTCAGTACAATTGGTGGAAAATATTCTGCATTGAGACTTGATTCATTCCCACTTAATGTTAATGTTAGCGACATCCTGGTTAAAAGAAAAATGAGACAGTTTTGATGTGTTCACATGGTTTTATTCATTTTTTATTTAAACTTTTGAAAACATTTCAACATTGGTCTAATAAAAATCTTAAGCATAAATGTCCACATATAAATGTATCAAAATCTTGTTCTCGAATATAATTATAATTTATTTGATTACCAAGATAGTCTATTACTTCAGTTGGTGGTCTTAAATTACCAAAACTATCGAAATACTTTATAATATTATATTTTTTATTTCTAATATATGCTACCCAATGAGTACCCATACCAGCTTCACTATCCAAATTTATAACGCCACACTCTTGATCCGTAGAGGTTTTTGGTAATGAGTCTCGCATAAAAACTCCTCTAAAGTGCTTGAGATGTTTCTTTCCAAACCGTAGAATATCATGGTTATTTAAGGGTCTCTAAGGCAGCAAATCAATCAGTTTTTTGTATTAGATGTGTTTAGAAATAAACCAAGACCATTTTTATATGGTTTCAAGTATAACCCCTTCCCTTGAATAGCGACTGCCTACATAGCCTTATTATGTCGTTTGTTTTCTTCAAAAGCTCTTTTAGCAGCATGAACGTCATTGAGTGCTTTTGCAACTCCGGCAACTCCACTTGTTAAAGATCCAACAGCTGATAAACCAGCTAGAATAGGAGCTAGAAATGGAAGAAAACCACCTCTCTTTGGAAGTGGGATTATTCTTGGAGTTTGTATATTTTGTTTTTTTTTTTATTTTTAAAAACATTTTTTGCAGCTTTCAGAGCAATATTTGCTATAGATGTTGTACCACAACAATTGATATTGCTTTTAATAGCATTTCTCGCTTCAGTTATGGCCTTTTTAAAAATATTTTTCTTACAAGGCTGTTTCTTTTGTTTACTAGCTCGGATAGTTTTTTTTTTATTCTCTGTATTACCCATACCGAACTTTGTTTTCGCCTTCATCATGTTGGTGACCAAAAGGCCGCTTAACTTTTCAGACGTTGAAGAGTCGTTTGCTTTAAATCGTTTCCACGCTTGCTCAGTTAGAATTTTATCAGCAACGTGTCGATCTGAGACAGAGCTACTCTTAGAATATGCAATATCATGCAAACGACAAGCCTCATCCAGTTTATTAACCCCCTTATCTCCTCTACGTAATCGTTTTTCCAATTTAGTTCCGGGGCCACAATAATTATATGAAGGAAGATGTAGCTCAAATGGTAATTTGTCTATAACCGTATTCAAAAGCCCCTTTCCTTCAATTGATTTTCTTTTATTATGAGTATGACTTCGAACGTTGTGCTCAATCATATTATAATTTGTATACCTTCCTACTTGGAGGTTGAAACACATATGAATATAATCATATAAAAATGCTATGTTTTATTGTAAAAGCTATCAGTCGGCATTATGCGCTTCGTAAAGCAGTCAGAAGTTATTAAAGTAAAAAACTTTGATTCCAAAGTCAAAATAAAAAAAAAACATGGTTCATTATTCCCAAACAGTATTCGAGGAATTATCGTTGGACCATCAAACTGTGGAAAAACAAATGTTATGCTTAGTATTCTTCTCGATAATTCTTCTTCGAAATAATTCAATATTTATATTCGATGATGTTGCATGCCAGAAACAAAATAACATAAGATATTATTTTTGCATGGGTCGTCATAATGGAGTTGATAGTTTTTACTTATGTCAGTCCTATACCCATATACCAAAACATTTAATTAGAGACAATGCTAATTTTATTATTCTTTTCAAACAAGATGAATTGAATTTGATGCATGTTTACAAAGATCATATAAACTCTGATATGACATTTAATCAGTTTAAGGAATTATGTTCTCAGTGTTGGGCTGATAATTTCGGTTTTCTGGTTATAGACAAGGAAAGCACCATTGAAAAAGGTCGATATAAAAACAGTTTTCACAAAATTGCAATACTATAAATATACATTAATCATTTGAAAGCAACACATTACATCAGCACCACTGTTTGGAGGTACTAGTCCATCATATATAATCATAATAAAATAAATATTTAAATACTGTCTCATATTTTGTACTATAAAAAATGGATGAAAGTGTGTTAAATGATCTAATAAAAACGCGAAATGTGCTAAAAAATAAATATTTTCAACTAAAAACTGGTAAAATGATGTGAGAATCTGAGTTGGAAAACACTTTCAAACCCATCGTTGAGCCGTTGAAAAAATTGGTTGAAAATATTAAAAAAGAAGAATCACAACAAGAGGATAATATTAAAACACCGAAACGTCGTAAGCTACATTTCAAATCTTTTAATGAAAAGGATGAGGAGGACCATGAGCGAGCAGAATCACCTTCATTAGAATTGAATAGTCCAGATAATACTTTTTTATTCAGTACACCAAAAAATTTTGATAGTCCTAATAAATCATCGTCTTTCAATCAACAAAAACTATTGTCAGAGTCGAATCGTGATACGGCCTATGGACCATATTTTGATGCAAACACTCAATCTGTAAAAATAGGAAAGTGTAGCTTTAAAATGAGTGATAAGAATATTATCATTGATGATGAAATTTTTACTCGAACTCCGGGTCTCATTGAATTGGTGTTAAAGAAAAATCCTTGTAAGCAAAAATATACTAAGGATGACTTAGAACAATATTCGAAAATCCTCCAAAAAACTAATGCATACAGAATGAATCATGATAGTTCTTCTCGAATTAAGAGTAACAGAGGTGTGAAATATACACAAATAATAAAGGCTATTGTCGCTGGACTTAAAAATGATAATGCAAAAATAGGAAAATCCTATTCTAGTATTACTGAAATGAAATACACAAACAAAGATATTGAATATGTATACTGGAATGATCCAAATGAACTTGTGGATAGACTACGACTTTTGATAGCATCTAAAAATGCTGGTAACGATAACCATCAGAATGAAATCACTTCCATAATTGAATTAAAGGAATCAAATATTATATATTAGTATCATACTAAAAAGAAAACTTAACATTTGAACAATGAACGTCGACAAATTCGGTAGGAACTTCAAACCTACTCCAAAAACCAGAGGTATTGTGGGTCCTCCAGGATTGGGTTTTAAACTCTTACCCTCTGGTGATTTTGATATAGAAAGTAGATATTTAAACAATGTTGGAAGTAATCCTGAATACCCCCACCAAGCCGTGTGTAAAGGATATGTTGATGATCAAATAAGTCTTAAAGAATCAAGCATTATAAACCACATAAATTCTTCTTTAATGGAAGTTTTATCCACTTTTAATAAGGAAATTCATAAGCTAAAAAACCACATAGACTCTACGATAAAGGAAACAATAAAAAGTATGGAACGAGAAAACACAGCATCACAATTAATTTCTCAAAAAAATCTTAAAGACTCCATAGACGAAAAGCATATTGACAAGAAAATAAAAAATAAAATTGAATATTTAATGAAGATGATGTTTCCTAATGTATCCTATACACCCATAGATTAAAATAAAAATCACAAATACAAATGCTATGATTAAGAATATTAAATAGTTTTCAAAGTTTTATTGTTATATGTGTTACAAATATTTTTCATTTTACGTTAATTCCTCTTACAAAAAGTAAAAAATTGTTAGTAAGCATTCAACACTTTAACCAGCAACAACTATAAAAATGGACTCAAAAGTCATAATTAAAAACATTTTTGATTTTTTAAAAACTCATCGCAAGAATGTATTGGATGAGCATTATGAAGAGATCTTAACTTGCATTTCCCTGTTAAAAAAATTCGATAATGTACATTACACTGAAACTATTCACGGACATCATTACTCCAATTGCTGCTGGGCATTCAACCAATGTAAGCTAGGACCCGATACTTGCGCCTGCTATATGGTAGAAAACCGTTTGGTTAGAATTAAGAAATTGATGTTATTATATAAAAGATTGGAATAAAAGCATACATTTATAAAAATATATAAAAGATTTGTTTTATTTATATGAAGTCACTCTTTTTAAATATGAGTAAGCGAAAGGTTGTTGAAGAGTTACATAAGGCTACACGGCGAAATTTTAAACGTCGTCATGTTATCATAAAGGGATATGATGACTTGTGGCAAGCAGATCTGGTTGAAATGATTCCTTACAGCGACCAAAACAATGGATTTAATTCTTTGATGACAGTTATCGATGCTTTTTCAAAATTCGCTTGGGTTGTCCCAATGAAAAACAAAAAAGGCATTACTATTTCAAAAGGAATGGATGAAATATTTACTAATTCTTCTAGGATTCCAAAGAACTGATGATGGAAAGGAATTTTTCAATACAAACTTCAAGAGTTTGAAGGAAAAAAATAAAATTAATCACTATTCTACATTCAGCTCATTGAAGGCTTCAATTATTGAAAGATTTAATAGAACCTTTAAGGAAAAAATGTGGAAAGAATTTAGTTTCAATGGAAGAATGAATAAGTGGGTAAATATTTATAAGAAATTGCTTTATGATTATAATCATTCTTACCACCGAACCATTAAATGTAAACCTGCAGATGTAAACAAGAAAAATTCAAAGTCAATGTTATCACTTTTCAAAAATAAGAAAGAAGTGTTTAGTAAAAGAAAATTCAAAGTTGGTGATAACGTAAGAATTAGCAAGTATAAACATGTATTCGAAAAAGGTTTTACACCCAACTGGACTACTGAGGTTTTTAAAATAAGAAAAGTCCAAGCAACAAAGCCTATAAAATATCTTCTCGAAGACTTTCAAGGAAAACCTATTCAAGGAGGCTTTTATGAACTAGAACTGCTGAAATCTGATTGTGGCGATGTATATCTAGTTGAAAAAGTTCTACAAACGAGAGGAAATAAAGTTTTTGTAAAATGGTTGGGATTCCCACCAGAACATAACTCTTGGATCGATAAAAACAAAATTCTGTAAAATTAATAAAAGAAATAAATTTGATTTTTAAAAATTTTAATTTTGCTTCTTTTTCTTATATATATATACGAGTATATATATATTTATATGCTTATAAATTATATTAACATAAAATTATTTATATTTTTGTAAATTTCAGCTCAAACGTTGATCCACGTTGATATGTTTTCTCTAAAGCATAAGAGCCTCCTCCAATTAGTAATATGCTTTCTGTGGACAGCTTTGCGTATCTTATCGGTAAAAAGACCTATAAGAAAAAAAAATAATTTTCAAGTATTTTGTATAAAGGAGGCAGAACAAGAAAAATTGTATCTTACCGTATATTCGCCAAGATCCGCTACGATTCTATCACCCCACCGGGTCGTAACCTTATGCAATTCAAACAATCTCAATGGCTTAGAAAATATATTGATTTAAACAATGAACTAAGAAAAAAAGCCACCACAAAGTTTGAAAAGGATCAGCGTAAACTTTGCAATAATGCTGTATTCGGAAAAACTATGGAAAATGTAGACAAACGAAAAGATGTTCGAATTGTCGACTCTATAGAAAGCAAAGGCAGCCATCTCGGTAGTCGCGCTCTTATAGCTAAACCTAATTTTCATAACATATTAGAATTTTCGGAAACCATGGCTGCTATTCAGTTAAAACGAATTCACAGTGTATATAATAAGCCTATATACTTAGGTTTTTGTGTTTTGGAGATTTCAAAGTATAAAATGTACGACTTTCATTATGCATACATGAAACCTAAATTTAATGACAACCTACATCTGGCCTACATGGATACCGATTCATTTATTTATAAAATAAGAACAGATGATTTCTATAATGATATAAGAAATGATATAATAGATAAATTTGATACTTCAGACTATTCAACCCAAAACCGCTACGGTATTGCCCAGCTCAATGTGAAAAAGTTAGGATTTATGACGGATGAAAATAATGGTAGAGTAATGAAGGAATTTATAGGATTAAGAGCTAAAATGTATAGTATAGACATAGAAGATGCAGCACTAATAAAAAAGGCTAAGGGTGTTAAATCAGCAGCTGTAAAAAAATGTCTTTACAAAATTACAGAGACTGTTTGCTACATAAACAAAACTTCTGTAATAAAATGTTGAACTTTAGATCTAAACACCATACTATATACACCGAATGTATAAACAAATTAAGTTTAAGTTGTTCTGATGACAAAAGATTTATATGTACTAATAATATAAATACACTAGCTTGGGGTCATTATCGAATAGAACTTGAAAATGAAATATAAAATATTTAATATTAAAATTTAATTAAAAAATAAAACAATATTAAAAAAATTAACATGACTTTTTACCTAACGATTCTTTTCTCTGACCACCTTTCTGAAAAAATTAACTCTTAAACATCATGTTCTGTTCATGATTTTGTTCAGCTTCCTATGGTGATTTTTGCGTTCCGAACGTGAATTTTACGTTTTTGCGTTTTAACGTAAACGCTAATTTTACGTTTTTTCGTTTTAACGTGAACGTGAATTTTACGTTTTAACGTGAATTTTACGTTATTGCGTTTTAACGTGAACGTGAATTTTACGTTTTTACGTTCTAAAGTGAACGTGAATTTTACGTTTTAACGTTCTAAAGTGAACGTGAATTTTACGTTTCAACGTTCTAAAGTGAACGTGAATGTTACGTTTTAACGTGAATTTTACGTTTTTGCGTTTTAACGTGAACGTGAATTTTACGTTTTTGCCTTTTAACGTGAACGTGAATTTTACGTTTTTACGTTCTAAAGTGAACGTGAATTTTACGTTTCAACGTTTTAACGTGAACGTGAATGTTACGTTTTAACGTGAATTTTACGTTTTTGCGTTTTAACGTGAACGTGAATTTTACGTTTTACCGCGAATTTTACGTTTTTACATTCTTACGTGAACGTGAATTTTACGTTTTTACGTTCTAACGTGAACGTGAATTTTACATATATATGTTATAAAACAACAACGCAAATAGAAAAACCTCGATACATTGTATTTGCACTACAAACTGCAAAAAATAAAAAAATATCTGCTGATCCTACAACGTTTGACCATTGTGATTTAACAGACTTAAAAGTGTATTTAAACTCTGATGTATATCCTCATGAAGATCTTAATATTTCTTTCGAGAGAAATAGATATAGCTTGTTCTACAAAATGTATACGGATTTTCAAAGAACTTACTACAATAAAACCAACACTGAACCTTTGCTTTCTTGGGATCTATTTAAATCTCGTGCTCCAATTTTTGTTATAGACTGCAGACATCAAAATGAGGCTTTGAAAACAGGACCTATCGATATACGCTTGGAGATGAGAACATCAAAAAACATTCCTGCAAATACTTCAGCTTACTGCCTCATGCTTCATGATCGGATTATTGAATACAATCCACTTGACCAAGTTGTTAACAGAATTGTCTTAGGATTGTTATTATTTTTTTTTGAATTTTTCAATGTAAACCTAAAAATAAAACCAGAAAATATATAAATAAAATATAATATTATAAAAAAAAAACATGTGTTATTATTCAAGATTTGCTCATTCCATTTAATTTACATCACCACTTCAAAATAATATAGGAATATAATAACATTTATATGTTTATTCATTTGCTATTAAGGGTAGGAAAGTAGTCATATACAGGATATGATCCTAAATGTCGTATTACACATTGCAAAAGGTTTCTTTGGGGTGAAAAGTAACTAATTAAAAGAAGTATATTGAGGTAATAATGTATGCTTATATCATATTGATTGCTAATAGTAGAACAATAGAGTTTTCCCCCCCGCATTCATTCATGTAGTTAACCTTATCATAAATTTGTATTGTTGTCACTTGGGATATCATCGATGTAAATAAGGAAGCAGTTGGATAAATTTATGTTTTAATTGTCGGCATCCATCCCTATAGATAAGATAATGTGCTGACCTTATTGACGTACATTTGTATTCCGCAATGAAAATAACCCTTGGACCATTTTTCAGGATTTTAATGATAAGGGCCAGGGTTTAGTAATATTATTGACATGATGCTAGCAAAGCAATAGATAAAGGAGGTATAGCCCTATTAGACAAATGAATGCTATGATGGCAGTGAGGTATTAGGCTTTTGTTATACTAATTATTACCTCAATCCAGGAAAAATCCTAAGGCAATAGATATATGTAGATGGTCAAGTCCCATAGTCAGATGAGGAAAAATCCTAAAGCATTAGATATATGTAGATGGTCAAGTCCTATTAGCCAGATGAGTGACATGATGGTAACGATGTATAAGGGTCTTGATATATCAATGCACGTATTATAATCGTAAATCTTAATTGCCGGCATTCATAGATCAGAACCCAAATTGGACCAGTGGTACCGGTGATGCCGGTGTTCTCGTACCCTCTAGGGTGATGCCGGTGTTCTCGTACCATCTAGGGTGATGCCGGTGATACCGGTGTTCTCGTACCCTCTAGGGTGATGCCGGTGATACCGGTGTTCTCGTACCCTCTAGGGTGATGCCGGTGATACCGGTGTTCTCGTACCCTCTAGGGTGATACCGGTGATACCGGTGATACCGGTGTTCCAGAACCCTCTAGTTTATACTACTAACGATCACTATCACAATAAAGGTGGGAAGGTTTCTCGTAATTAATAAATTGATTTGTAACACTCGGAAAAACACTTAAACAGCGCAACAATCAGAATGCCAACCAATCAACTGATTTAAAGCAATTTCCAACCGTTGAAATTTTCAGCCGTTGAAGAAAAAGCGCCAAAACTTTGCACGTACAAAATCCTGCACATAAAACACCTACATCTGTAACAACTAACCCACATACCTATATTACAATACCAACCCCTTCCTCTTGTACCACAGAACCCAAAAATCCTGCACACAAGAAAGCTGCAACAGTGAAAAAACAATTCCACTCTCACATGTATACCTACCCCTTTCTCTTGCACCACAAAAACCCATGAAGCCGAAGAAAATATCCAAAATTGTTCTATTTATGTCTTAAGCTTTATCTTCATTACAAAAAAATGTAAACAAAACAATAACAAACCAAAACAAAATTGAATATTTTCCTCATTGTGTCCTTTATCTGTTTTCTCATTATACCATTATCCTCTTGAGAAAATACCTTTTACCTGACTCTATCGAACTCTCATGAATTCGGTATACGTCTTTCCCGTTCTGATTATATTTTGACAATTCACAATTTCAAGTCTCCATCGACAGTTCAAATTCTCCACGTCAAGGTACCCCTTGGGTACTTCAGATGTCGCCCTCTTCGATGGCTTCCATGATAGTACTATGGTTTATATATACAAAGGTACTATGGTTTATATATACAAAGGTTTAGTATTGGGAGTTCGAAAGCACTCCGTAGGTTGGTTTGTGTCCCGTCTAATCCGAAATTCGGTATTTCTTTTATTCGAGAGTGGTTATAGTTCATTCGAGAGTCGTTATAGTACAAATATGACAGTCGTTACAGTATCTTATAGCAGTTAGAGGTCTGCAATGAATGTCTTGAAACAAGTTTCATTGAAACAAGTTTCAAGACATTCATTGCATTTCAACTACACACTACTTGCAAATATAATGAATGAATCAATTCTAAAACGATAAGCATTCAACTCATTCATTCATTTTATAACAAGCACCTAGTGTAGTGTACACCTATAAGAACGAGTTTTTTTTAAATAGTTGTACCCACAAAACTAGTGTACACCATTCAAGTATTCTGAGTACACTGAATACACTGAGTACACTGAGTGCAAGTGAACATCTGAAGTGTGTAGTGAGAACATTAAATAGAGATTTAACTACTTAACTTACTTTACATTGCAGTTACAAAATTTTTTCCTATATAGGTTGGTGAAATACGTCTGTCACAAAAAATTTAATAAATGGCTTATGTAGGAGTATAAATAAAGAAACAAATTAAGTATTTTTTTTATTATATTTTGTTCTCGTTTTTTTTTTTTGTATATACTTATGTATTTCTTAGGAAAGTAGTTTAAAATCTTATATAGGCATGTAATGCATATCGTGGGTCTTCTGTCAAAACCTCATTAGTCTTAAAATAGCATTTTAATGTATTTTAGATCAAATTAAATCAATGAATGAAAATATCAATGCCTCGTAACTGTATCATGGTTCCTTTTGGTTCCATCAATCAGCTTCAAAACCTTTTACGGTCTAAGAATCCCATTTTATTAACTTTTAAACCGTTTTTTTGTGTCTTCTAATTAATTTTTCAAAACCGACTTACGAGGTTTTGACAGAAAGCCGACGATATGTTTTACATAAAAACGATAATCTGGTTTGGCTAGAAAAAATCTAAGTATAGGTTTGGTGGGGCTTAGGATAGAAAAAGTTAAGCCTTTTTAACCTTTTTAATACAGATGAAAAAAATTACTGAAAATTGAGCCTTTGTTTTGCTGAAAAGGTAAGAATAAGAAATCAAATTTCTTAAAAAGCATTTATTGAATAAAAAAAAACTTCTCTGGTAAATTTTCCCAACATTATTTTCAGAATATTTTCAATTTATTTTTCAATTTATTTTATCAAAAATAATTTATATTCGAATTTTTTGTATTCTATAAATTTTGCAAAGTTTTTTATGTCACAGGCGACAATTGCACCCTTAACCCATTTTATGAAGCACAAAGGATATTGATAGGCAATAGAGTAAAATTATATATTTTTTTTCACAAGAAAACATTGCTACTGCACATTCAAAAAAAATTTTTTTTCGAAGCTTCTATTTATTAAACAGCAACAGTCTTCAAAATTTAATGCGTGAAGTTCAATTTGTTTGTTATTTGCTTTTGGAAAATTTAATATGGTGTTACTCGAGTGTCGGGTTTGTTTTGTAGATTCTTCCATAGGGGTGTCGGAATTTGTTTTTATTTTTTAAATTCAAAATGGGTATCGTGGATAGAAAGAAGTAATTTTTGTTCTGGGATATTTTCCAAAATTGGATTTTGAGACCCCCGGTTTTAGGTACAAAATTACAATTCTAAAAAATGGTCTGAAAAACCATTTAAATATGCATAGATATGTGGTCACAGTAACTTAAAGTGCTTTTGCTTTTGAAACATGCTGCTAAGAAAATAGACTAAAAAACTGCTTCTTAAATGTCATTAAAACTCTTTACTTTAAATCTTAAGGAAAGCCCCCAAGAAATCTATCGATTTTCTAGCCGTTTTTGATTATATTTTTTTAATGGAATTTAATGGAATGCTCGAATTGGCCCGACAACTTTATACAGCGTACTTAAATTGATAATCGGTCAGTACAATTGAGTAAAGAAGTGCAAAATAAAACATTATAAGTAATTGTGACCAGATATCGAAGCGAATTCAAATGATTTTTTTGACCACTTTTTCGAATTATTGTTTTTGTTTACCATAAAACGGCCGCGGGGTCTCAAAATTCAATTTTGGAAAATGTCCAAGAACAAAAATTACTTCTTTCTAAATCCTTAACAAGATCCACTATACCCATTTTGAAAAAAAAAAAAATTAAAAAAAAACCGACACCCCTATTCCTCCACACTAATAACTGTTCTTTACAAATTTATCATTGCATTTCATTTCTCTCTCCTAGTACACATGACACTGAGTATTCAGTGTACTCGGTGTAGTTTGGTCTGGAGGAAGTGTACACTTGTTTCAAAAGTAGTGTACCCTTTTCTGTGAGAGAAAGCAAATACTGTACAGGTTTTGATAATCAGTGAAGGAATAGTGTAAAGTATTCGAAGCTTTTTAAATGAGTACTCGTTTCAGTGTACACTACATTCAGTGAGTAGTGTACACTGAAGTACTATACTCATTTATGAAAAGCAAATGAATGTATTCATGCAGACCTCTAATAGCAGTGTCATATATTGGGTTTGTTTTTAAAGTCAATTTATGGTTTAGTAGTCTGTCTTGTTCTTGTTTGTAAGGTTTGTTTATCTCAAATTCCTCTGTCGCGTCTAATGTGTTCCCTTTTTGCATATGTGCAATGGTTTCAAGTTAGTCGTAAAGTCTGTGTAATTATGGTTGTTTTCTATTAAATGTAGTGCGAATGTGGGTTTGGTGTTTGGTTTTGGTCTATGTTCTATGAATCTTTCTTCGAATGTTCTACCAGTTTGGCCTACATAATATTTTTGGCAATCGTTACATTCGAGTTTGTAGACTCCAGAGCTGTTTTTTGTTTCTATTTTTGTTTTATGTTTTAATATGTTTTGAATGTTATTGTTTGTTTTGAAAGAAATAATAATTTTTAATTTTTTGAATTCAAATTGAATTATTTGGGGAAGTATGTTGGTGTATGTTACTGATGTATATTTGTTATCTGTGGTTGTGTTTATATTGTTTTTGTTGTTGTTTATTTTCTTTTTTGTAAGTGGTTTGTCAATTATTGTTGTGTTGTATCGATTTGCGTATGCAATGCATTTTATAATGTTGATCTCGTTCTGGTAATCTTGCATTTGAAGTAGTCAGCTGTGCGAATTTAATTCAACACAAAAATAGAAAATAAAACAAAAATAAAAGTGGATAATGATGAAATGGAAGCTAAAATTACTTTACGTCCTTATCAGAGATTTAAAAGAGTTTGAAATTTTCTTCAAACCCCATGTAAACACTGGTTGCGCTCACAATTTTGAAACGTCAAAAATGCTGCATGCAAAATTTAAAAGTTGGGCAACTTTTCCAGCTCCATCTGCAGCTGCATCGTGTACTGTTCGTACCAATGGATTTGTGTGTATTCCACATTTTGACAGCTATTCCAGTTGCAGCTCCGTCTCCATTCTGTTGAGACAGTAACTGGCTGAACAGAATGGAGACAGATCTGCAACTGGAGCGGCAGCAGCTGGAATAGCTTGCAGTCGTATGTACGGTTTGAAATTGTTTGGCAGCTATTCCAGCTAAAGTTAAAGTTCCAGTTGCAGCACTCTATTCTATTCGGAAAGTTGGTGTCTGAAAACAGGCTCGTTTTGGAACGTGCGTTGGGTCTGTGGGCAAAAGCTTAAAACAAAAATGTTTTGTTGCAAAAAAAATTTAGCGCACACCCTGCTGAAAACAACACGCCACGTCCTGGTTCTTAGGAACTTGAAGCGGTTAGCTATTTCTTAGCTCTTTCCCTTGTATGAATCTGGATATGAGGTAAGCACCGAACAAGATAAATATTATTATGCTAAATCCGATGTTGGTAGCGAAATTGATGTTGTTTTTTGTGGTTAATAAGCTTATCTGCGAAGTACCGTTTATGCTCAATTCTATCATCATCTCGAGAGATTGTTTCTCTTCCAGGGTTGCATTTTTTGACTTAGGTTGTAGAATAGTGGGCAACGGTTGGTGCTTCTTGATCTCCGTGGTTTCATACCACTTATTATTTACTTCGATTGGGGAGCTGTCATTTAACGTGATTAATTCGTTGTTGAATTTGAGAGGACCATTAAGCTGGTTCAGGAACAGGACATCTGGTGATATTTCCTCGACTGATGGGATGTGTTGGTTATTAATTATTGGGCATGATGACATTTGACTCTTGAGTAGCTTGGGGGTACATGTTCAGGCCCAGCAGATAATATTTTTTCGAGATTTTTCGAGTGGGTACAATTACCACTCGAGATTTGTCGGTATTTTTTAACAAATACTAATTCATATATTTGTACAAAGAACAGGGACGCTACAAAAGTAGAGCGACAGGGACAGCAAACGACGCCATATTTCTTGCCGCTCTTTTGACATTTCTCTTCAGTAAGGTTTGCCAATTCATGATGGAAAGATATACGAGCCAACAAATAGTTGAAATTGTTAAAATTTACTACTGAAATTCGGAGTCAGTGGCCTCAACGTTAAGAGAATATTGCTGCCGCTGAGGTTTCAGTTGCGGAAAGCTCAGATGTGTCTCTCACACGTCGTTCTCAAGCGTTGGGCATATCTGTGACGTCGTTGTGGCGAATTTTGCGAAAAGATCTTAGCCTACATCCTTACAAGATTAAATTGACGCAAGAACTGAAGCCAATTGACCACCGGAAGTGTCGTATGTTCGTGAATTGGGCTGAGCAACAACTTGAAAATGATTCGGATTTTCATCGAAAAATCATCTTCAGCGATGAGGCTCATTTGTGAATGAATGGCTTCGTCAATAAACAAAATATGCGGTATTGGTCAGGCAGCAATCCACACGTACTCCATAAGTCATCATTGCATCCCGAAAAAATTACGGTTTGGTGTGGTTTATGGGCCGGCGGCGTCATTGGGCCATACTTCTTCCGTGATGATCAAGACCGGCACGTTACTGTGAATGGGGATTGCTACCGTTCAATGATAACCGAATATTTTTGGCCCCAATTGCATGATATGGACTTGGAGGACATGTGGTTCCAACAGGACGGCGCCACAAGCCACATAGCAAATGTCACAATCAATTTATTGGAAACCAAGTTTGGAGAACATGTTATCTCACGAAATGGTCCAGTCGCCTGGCCGCCTCGGTCGTGCGATTTGACGCCGTTAGACTATTTCCTGTGGGGCTACGTCAAGTCTTTGGTCTATGCTAACAAGCCAGCGACGATTGATGAACTTCGTATGAATATCGAACGTGAAATTGCAGCAGTATCGACTGATTTATGCTTGAAAACCGTCCAAAATTGCTCGTAGAAAAGAAGAAAAGAAATCGAGTTCCGTACATAATGGCATCGAATGTACTTTCACAATTATAAAGTATTTCATTGATATCCAAAACCGTTTTTGTTTTATTTAAGAAAAACTTTTGTAGCGCTCTTATTGAAAAACCCGATATAAAAATGGAAATAATGTTCAATATAAAATCACTTATTTCATTAATTATATAAAATATTTGCAGCTATTCATATAAACGGAAACGTTGGGGAACGTTTCTCCTTATAATCTAAGGTCTTTTACCATGGCCTTTATGAATACTTTTCTCAATTGCAAATAGAAAAACAAAAACTAATGTAACAAAAATTTAAGAAAACCCTGTTGTACTGAAAGAAAGGAAAAATAAAATTTAGGAAATACTCAAATGAGTTTAATGTAAATCAAAAAATCTCACACAACTTTAGCCGTGTTTTATTGAAAAAGTTATTGCTCGCACAGTAAAATTTCCCTTGTCAACTAACAACAAACCCAAAAGTGTCGATAAAAGTCAGTAAAAAAGTGGATATAAGAGCTGAGATAAGGTTTCGTTAAGTTTAAACTTATGTGGCGCTGGAATAGGGTTAAGTTGATAATAAATGTGAGTATATCGTTTTATTAGTACTTGTATTGCTGCGCTAGCTATAAATACAAAAAAACGCACCTATCACTTTTCGTTTAGTTTGGTGTTCGATTAGAGAAATTGATAACACTGGTTTGCAACGAAAATGCCTTTAAATCAAACCACACCTACTTTACTTAAAGATTTTGGCATAGCGGATTTGAATCCGAAGTCAAAATGATTTAGACATTTCAACATAAACATTTCAAAAACCCGTTTTTGACGTCGTTTTACTTCACCACTTAATATATTTAGCAAAACTACTAACAGGATCTGAAAGAATTTTTTTTCATTTCACTATGTAAATCATTTCAATTTTTTTTTTTTAAATTAATTTTCTTCTCAAAACAGCTAAGTTAAAAAAACAGTAAATATGTACTTATTTGCTTTCGGAAATTTTTCCGCTTTCTTTCTTTTAATAAACAAACTATTCAGAGCTTAATATTTCACACTTATTCTCTCAGACCAGTAGGTATTGATATAAATCGATTTTTAAAATAGAGGTGGCTTAATGGGGTGGGAAGCACTGGAAGGGGTAATATGCCAATTTTGTTAATTATTTTCTTATTATATTTGGGCCTTGGGATACAATAAAATAAAAAGTTCAACATATAACTTTTTGTGATGCCTAAACCTGGTTTGACGGTTTTATCAGTGAAATGAAGTTTGCACTTAAATATTTCTTTGTTTTTAAATCCTCTGATCATAGCTAATCTTCTTTATATGTGTACTTGAATTAATGAATATTGAAGAGAAACTCTAATATCCGAATCAGATATTTTTTACAGTGTTAATCATAACAACTACCGGATTCCAAAATTTCTGCAGTTTTTTAAATTTATCGGCTTAAAATGTGAGTACAAAGATCTGGTTTAATGTGAAAGCTAATATTGTTAGTCCAGGAAAATTAGACTTTCACTTCGAAAAAATTCCGACAAAGCTGTAAAAGCAATAGATTCTGAGGAAATCATGCAAGAACTTCACGGTGGAGTAAATTTTGTAAAATGTTATTAATCGATGGGCTAAAATTTGTGTTCGATTTGAGATTGGCCACAACTCCTCTTAATGAAACCCAAGATTTTGGGGTGGCCGGGTTAAGGGGAGCACCACCATCTTGAAAAAGAAAGCTATTTGGTTATTTCATAAAGTTATGAAGAAATAACATTAAGACAGTAAAATTATCTAAAAAATGAGCTATAAACAAACTCTGTAGGTTTATTAATGTTCAAGTTATAGCGTATCAAAATAACACTTTTTATTTTGTACTGTAAATGAACAAATAACGGTTTTTTGTTAATATCTCAGCAGATATAATTTTTTTCAAAAAACTAGTTTACATTAATGCTTATAAAATTTTGATCAGAAAAGATTATAACACTTTTTTTTCGTAGGAGAAACAGATTTCAAGAAAAACGTGCACAAACGTTATAATAGGAGCTTTTCTCTGTAATTAATTTATTTTCTTCATTTTGCCTTGGTAAAATAGGCAATGAGCGCGTTTGTGCCCGTTTTTCTTGAAATCTATTACTCATACGAAAAAAAGTATCAGCATTTTTTTTATTTAGAATTTTATGAACATGAATATGAGCTCATTAATTTTTTGAAAAAAATTATATCTGCTGAGATATTAACAAAAAACCGTTATTTGTTTATTTACTGTACAAAATAAAAAGTGTTATTTTGATGCGCTATAACTTGAACATTAATAAACCTACAGAGATAGCTCATTTTTTAGATAATTCTACTGTCTAAATGTTATTCTTTCATAATTTTGTTGTAAAAGGAAGTTTCATCGAGTTGCTGAACAAAAACCAAATAACTTTCTTCTTCAAGATGGCGGTGCTCCCCTTAACCCGGCCACCCCGAAATCTTGGGTTTTATTAAGACGAGTTGTAACGGAACCTGTTGGTGAAGACAGGACTAAAAAAAAAACAAGTAAACTTTCAATCTCCCTAAAGAGGAGGTACCACAACCAAGGATCACGAAAATGAAAGTACATTTCTAGTTTAGCTTAATTCCTTGAAGTCCTTGCAAAACCTTCACTCCTTAAGCCACTATTACGACCCCTAGACTACAGGATCCTAAAGGCCGACCCTGGCAGCGAGAGTGAAGGGTGTTCAGAGTTACAACGGCTCGGCATGCTTGTATTAGCCAAGGCTCAGCTCGTCGAATATGGATGGGTTCTTGCCATCGTAACTAAGAACGTGTGTTACGATTAAAAATCATGCCGAATGAATGATGGAAATTCAGTAAAACGAAAATAAAAGAAAGGTTCGAAAATAAATCGAGACCAGAAATTCATTCAGTTTAAAACGAAAAACGATCACAATCCGAATTTCAGTTAAAATGATAAATAAGTGATAGAAAACCTGAGTTGGCAATCCTGGAGAGTGGTAGGACAAGATGTAAAGTCCTAAAGAGGCAAACCCACCCACGCATCACCATTGAGATGCGTCCTCGGTCACTGCGACCTCTTAAAATATTAATACAGCAACCCCCTAACTTGTAGTTCCGCGATTAACTAAATTACCTCAGATCTTCCCATGATTAATGTCATCTTCTATTAGAGGTCCTTTAGCTTGGCCACATCCACCCGCAATAGTCCTTTTAGCAAATCATTTTAATATTACCCAAAAGTCTACTAAATCAAAAATGGAACCAACTTCCTATACTGAGTTTATACGAATTTCAGAAAAAGGTATTTTCAGAAAACATTATAATTTTATTATATTAAATAAAGGTACACTTGTAAAATAATTATTATATAAAAGAAAAGGGTTTTCCTCAAAATCAATATTCAAAAATATAGTAAGAAGTAATTATAAAAGTTAAATAGTGTAATTATTTAGATTTTGAAAATACCTTCAAAAATATAAAAAAACAAATGACCAATTATAAATATGTATTTGAATCTTACAATTTTAAACTTTCTATCTCCTACTAATGACTTGTCTTTAATATGTATTTGTTTAACATATTACGGCTTCATATCAAATGCGGTTCAATTTGTTTTCAAAACTGTAGATCGTTATTAAATTTTCGTTTCTTATAATCTGTAGTGTAGTTTTAGGACAACTTCACTTCCGTTTTTGTTTTCATTTATGAAATTCACCTTTGTATATATAAACCATAGTACTATCATGAACGATTTTTTTTAGGAGAACTTTGGTCCAGCTGCGGCGCCACATTCGGTCGGGGTCGGGGACAAAAATTATTTTTGTCCTAGTTGCTACGACAGTCGCGAGGGCGACGACGCAAGCAGCTTATTTTCAGATATTTTTTTTTACCATTTTCTTCTATTTTTCTTTGGTTTTCTCATTTTCTTCACCCTTCTTTTATTTTTTGACATTTCACAAACACCTGATTTGGATATCCCTTTTACTCCCTTTGATTCTTATCAGAATGCAAAAAATACATTCCTCTTGCTCTTACTGCTTATCTTCCATTCTTTAAATATGGCCTATTTACAAGTCTCCATGCAAAAAACCCCGACCGAATGTGGCGCCGCAGCTGGACCAAAGTTCTCCTAAAAAAAATCGTTCATGATAGTACTATGGTTTATATATACAAAGCTTGTGTGTGTATATTACCTACTCTTATAACTCTGTGTATCGTTTGCCTTTTTCCTTCTCTCATGCAGAGTGGCTTTTTTGCTTTTATTTTTATTTGAAATTCCGATCTTCGAATCTGAGTTCGACATTTTGGGCAGAGGCCTCTTAAATGCCATTTTAAGCATTGTAAAGGCATTACAATTAAAAATGTTCGCAACAGAAAAAGAAAAAGTGATGGAAGGATAAAACACATTTAACCCGTTAATAGATAGTGATGGAATTTTATGAGTCTGGGGAAGGCTGTTAAATGCTGATATTCATTATTCGAAAAAGCACTCTATCTTATTGAAGCCGAACCATCTTCTTTCAAAACTCATCATAGCCGATGCTCATGAATAGACATTTCACGGAGGTAATGAAAAGATGATCGCCTACATCAGGCAACGATTTTGGATATTCAACATACAAACATGCAAAAACAATTAAAGGGTACTTTGTCAATTTTGTCTATATGGCCACCAAGGCCGTTCAAATCGAGTTGATAAGCGATATGATATCTCAAGCTTTCGAAGCGGTGTTTCGACACATGGTAGCTAGCAGAGGTCTTTGAAGAGAGCTTTTAAGTGACTGTGGCAGAAATGTTGTCAGTGCCGACCGAGAATTGCAACATTTCTTGCGTCAAGCTGAAATGGATTGGAGAAATGTGGCAAATGAAATGAAAAAACAAAATAGAATTGTCTTCCCCCCACTTCCACCCACTTTGGTGGTCTATGGGAAGCGGGTATAAGATCTGAAAAATTCCACCTCAAACGTGTGGCTGGCAAACAGCTTTTGACATTCGAGGAGCTCAATATGTTTCTGACACAAATAGAAGCGTGTCTTAATTCGAGACCCTTATGCCCTCCATCAGATGACATCAATGACATTAATTTATACCAGCCTTAAACGTCAGGCTATTTTCTAGTGGAAGAGCCACTTCTTGCACCACCACAACTGGAGTACCAGTTAGAAAGAATTGCGGCATTTAGAAGGATGGAATAGAGTCCAAACCCTAGTACAATCATTTTGGACAGAATGGAGTAATGAATATTTAGCCAGGTTGCAGCAACGCCCTAAATGGATACGAGAAGTTCAACCATTGATCAAGTAAGGAGATCTTGTCCTCATGAAAGACGAGTAACTACCACTATTGAGATGAAGCCTAGCCCGAGTCATCAGTTTAAATCCAGGACCAGATGGTTTAACGAGAGTTGTGACTCTAAAGACGATATTCATAAAGCACTCATAAACGGCGCTTAAGTTTATGAGGCTCATAACCCAAATAATATTTTTGCTATTCACCAACCACTCATAGCTCTTTTTCGAAGTCCAAAAATGAGAACAACTCTCTCGTCACCAGACACCCCCAATCTGAGAAATCAAAATTTTTTTAAACTGGCCCAATTTTGTCAGTACTTCTTGGATTCTTAAAAAAATGAGTGTTGCACGCATATATACACAAGTTCTTTGTAACTACAATAATTTCTACTTCTTTTCTATTCACGTAATATTTCTTAGTTTAGTTTTAAAAGTACCGGGAAGAATATCATTGCAGGTTTGTTTTATATAGGGAAACGTTCTTAAATAGTTTTTGGTTTCCAAAACAGAATCGCTTGATTGAGAGAAAAAACCTAATTTGTGAATTATTGTTTAAGTTTTCATAATAAAACCTTTAGCAAAACAAGAAGGTAGATAAATTAATCAACACAATAATTCTTAATCAAATCTAATGTTATCAACACTAGAAATCTAAAGCATTGCCTAATTTCATCAACTATATGAATAAAAGACATCGCCTAGTATTATCAACCCAATTGATACTTAAAAAACTTTCATGCAAAAAAAAACACCTTGGTTCAAAATTCTTAAAAATGTATTCTCCACAGCACACACACGCCCAAACACAAAATGTATTCTCCATCGTCCTCAATTATTTTTGTAGCTAAAATCATCAATGAATTCACTTGCCAAATCATAAAAGAAGCGACATGCCATGATTAATTAAGTGAAGAGTAATGCAGATTCCTCAGTTCATAGATTTTACTCCACTTTGTGCTTAAGAAACAACCCTTTCTTTTGCCGAATTAAAAATTGCTATTGTAATAGGAAAAATTATGCGATGAAAAAACAGTTGAAAAGGAATCTACAAGTTCATGAGTTCATATTTTGTGATTTGTTTGTGACTATAAATTTCCACCTTGTTGGATTAAGTTCACAGGGGCTTTCTGTAAGAAATTCAATGAAACATGAACCAAATTATATTATAAAACGGATAACACGAATTTTGTGGTATAATTTAAGAGGTCTACAAAAGCCGAAGGCATATATATTATATATCGATGAAAATTAAAAAATTGATTAAGAAATTCCACCACAAGAACTAAAAAACAATAAAACAAAATTGCACAATAAGTACGAGCGAGAGTACTTATTTGTTCACGACACTTTATTTTATATTTTCACTTTAAAATTCACAACACTTATTAAGATTCGTGTTTCCCCTTTTATTATATGATGATATGAGTATTATATTTCTTATATTTCCATATAAGTTTTTTTTTTTTAGTACTTTGTTTAATTTGTTATTCCACATTTTTTGTTTGTGTTTATACGTCGACAAATAGGTGACGTTTTGATTTTGTCCACCCAACAACCAGTTGACTGGGCAGATGATCGGAATATCCGATGGCCGTGTTCAGTGCTGTAGAAAATTAGCGCGAATTAGTGGGAAAAGCGCAAACAAATATGAAAAAGCTGGTGTGTGTGATGTAAAAATAGAATTAGGACGATTCGTGGTAAAAATAATCTCGAGATAAGAAAAAACAGTTTTCTGAGAATTGGTAATATTGATAAGCCCGAGCAATTACTTTTGCTAGCTAGAACTGTCAAATCTGAAGCAATTGCCTAGTTTCACAATTATAAAAAAATTATAGCAATTGCTTTTGCTTTCTCTTTCTTCTCTTTCTTCTCTAAATCACTTAGAGGAAAAACATTGGCAGCAGCAAATCTAATTGAATGCAAAATATTTCTTGCCAATGCTTAATAAACAATTATTGATCAATTTTATAAACAATCCACAAAATAGTGCATAAAAGTGAAATTAAACAATAATAGAAAGAGATAGCTTGGTAGAAAGTCCTACTGATGTTTTTAACAAGAATACCTCTTGTATTCTATTAAAAAATAGTCTATGAATTTGCCGATCTCTTTATTGATTTTCATTTAATATATGAAGTGTCAAGAGCCACAAACACCATGGCATATCAAATGTAAAGCAATTGCTAAGTTCAAATTTTCGAACTGACTAACGAACTAATATAAAGCAATTGCTAAGTGCTTTTACTTTGCTACAGAGTTTACTTAAAGCAATTGCTCTGTTTTATTAATGCGACCCAATAGTGGCACTGCTTTGCCTGACAGCCAACACAACTGATAAGTGTGTACGTGAAACTATTCACGCAGGTTTGATATCCAACACGGATGACACTAAGGTTTGCTAATGGCTGCTTTTAAATGTTGGAGCTTGAAGTACACCCAAAAATCGTATTTTGTTAACGAAAAATTTTATGCAAACATCAATTTTTGCTATGATACTTGTTCCAAGTGTAAAAGTTAAGTGCCTCAACTTTTCTTCGTTAACTTAGTCCGAAGGGGTTCTGGGCTACCTGCACTTTGTTATACATAAATCGTGTGTGAACCACGTTGCTAGCACAATTTTTCTCAGGGCCCTGTTTTTTTGCAAGGCCGAAGGGAATTGGATGAAAGAAACTATGTCGGTGCTCATCAAATTACGGATAATTTTCAACACTTAACTTAAGCAAGGAGAAAAACTTTCTTTCCGGCAAGAATTACATACATGTAACCGAAAATTTGAATGGAAACTCCATGTTTTTTTCTGTGATGGCGTCGGTAAGTGTGGTTTTTTCGACCGATTTCATCCATGCTTGCAAGAAAGCTATAAGTTGCCAACGTGCTTATCACTAAAACGTTTGTTGCGTTGTTCACATCGGTAACACAGTTTTTCTTCGCATTTAAGCTAAGCGCCAATAATTCTCTTCGTTTAAAATAGCCCAAAGAGGTTATCCTCTACCTCCGCGAATGACTGTAATAGATAAATCGCATGCAAATGCCACTTCTTTTGGTTCAGCTTAGCCCCAATTTTACGCAACATCACTTTTGCTACGACCTGTCAACGAGTTGACAAGTAAGCTTTTAGTGTACTACACGCCAATAACACACCTTTTATCCGCTTTTTAGTTAAGTGCCCGGAATTCTATGTGTTAAGCTTAAAATAACGACTACAAGTGTCACCTAATTGCCTTAAAATCAACTTTTTCTGGAGCATCATTTCCCATTTCCATCCGTCATTGGAATTAGACAGTTGATGGCTTGAAAGATAGGGGATGAACTATACTTTGACAAAAAAATGTTTTTTATATCCAAATGTCACTCAGTTGCCACAAAGTCACCATTCGTCATGTAACGAATTATGAGATGGGTGTGGTTTTCACATCATCGCATTTGGATCCCTACGTAGGATATCTGAAACAACAATTAGTTTCGGGCCCCACGTTGGGCGCCATCTGTAACGAAATTTTGAATGTGTGTTGTTTACACATCATCGCTTTTACATTTGGATCCCTACGTAGGATATGTGAAACAACAATTAGTTTCATGCCCCACGTTGGGCGCCATCTGTAACGAATTATGAATGCGTGTAACTTTTATTAATAAGACGTTACCATCGTACCTCACTGAAACATCGTTATTGCTAAGTTGATATATCAATGAAATGAAATGTCAACTCTTAACAGAAATACTACACACACAATCACAACGACTCCTTGCAGAAATGAGAAACTTCTATATAATTCTATAACGTCATAGAATTACACTTTGGCTCCTCATCTTTAGATGAATATGCTTCGATGTTAAACATAAACAATTTACCACACACCAAATGTCGACCCAACAGCCGAGTTATTAGTAGTTTCCGAAATCACCGTATTTTCTTTCACAATGAGCTTAGTAACTCAAATGACTTGTGTCACTCAAACTGACCATAACAATTCAAACTGATTACTATAACTCAAAGACTGAAAACATCGATCATATCCAAAAGAGAGACTGGTGAAGAAATTCAAGAGTACTTTGTAGTCTGCTACGGAGTTGGGTGTAACCGACTTCTGTTTCAGAAAAGAAAATACAATTAGATCTCTTGAATATTCTCGTTCTCTTAAGGAATCGTCCTTGCCCTTACTCCTACCATCACTATCTTTCCTGGGCTCTGGATGGATAGATCAAATATTCTTCCGAATAAGGTTGTCTCTACTCGACAACTACACTAGGCCTGCTGGGTGCACGATTGCTTAAGCTCGCCGGATGAGGGGGGGATCTTGCAGCCGGAGTGAGACGGAGTTATATTATTTTTACAGACCTAAGATTCTGATGTTTTGAATCCAAATGAATTTTAAGAATACTGGAACCCGAAATTTGTATGTGTGACGAACGAATGATTGCTTTAAGAGTGCAATAACCCGAAATAGTATTATGTGTGATGAACAAAAATAGTTGTACTAGCTAATATGAACCTATGGTTTTCATTTCGTCCTGATATGCGAAAACCCCATGTTTGAGAGTCACAGCTGTTGACGTGCTCTCAGCCATTTACTATACCCACCCATTCGGTATGATTAATGAAACCACGAATCATTATCCAAATTAAGCTTTCCATTGGCTTCGGAAATATATTTGGAAAACTCCCATCCTATCCGAAGGCAGGAATCCTTTAAAATAAAATTACTTACTTAATGTTCCAACACACCCACCCCCTCCACAAAAACTTACTCAAGCTTCATCTTTTATGTTCAAAAAAATTAGTCACGTATCTGAATCTCGAAATCTAAAATCATCTTCAAATTACCCAAAAACAAATCTCAAAATACTTAACTTTAAATTTTACTTAAATGTCTTAAAAATTTATTCAAAAATATATATCTCAAAATATAACTCAGTATCATAATCTGAGTGTGCTAAAGTTTTCTTTAATAGGATCTCTTAATAACTTATATAATTATATTTTTATTTTACTATAATTATGCTTCCACTCGCACTTTAAATTCTCTTAAACTCAATTATATATTTTTACGTTACTCTTTTAATAACTTCTCATTATGATTTCAAATCTTTACTCAATTAATGTTTACAACGTAATTAAAGCTTTCGACTTTCAATAACGTCTCGTTTTTGTTGTTAAATAATTAAAAATATATTGTTTATATGTATTTTGTTGAATAATAAAAATCTATTCCCTTATTCAAATTCGATTTTCAAAAATGTTCGCATATATATAGTTTAAAATATATAAAGTTTAAATATAGTTAATCAAAATATTGACCTCCAATACTAAAAATGTTAAAGTTTTCAAAAATATAAAAAATAATCACTCACCAAATCTTTTCCTTGTAGAAGTGTACTTGTACCCAGATGATTGATGTTCAGCTTTGCTATATAGATTGTTTGATGTTAAATGTTATATGATTTCACTATATGTATCCATTCTTGAATTTTTGTTGTTATTACTCACGATGGTTATTATATTATGCTTGCAATACTTTATTGACTCTGAATTATCAGAGGAGCGGAAGAATTTACACTTTTTCAAATAAATTCCCTACTCAAAATAAATAAACCCTATCGCTTTCAGTATACTGGACCTCTACTGTATTTTCAATTACCTGTATCCAAGTATCTGTATCTCTTTGATTTCAGATACTTTCTTAGGATATATCTCGAAAATAGTTCGCGACTTTAATTTCAATTTTTCTTCAAATTAACTTTATCTTTACTTTACTGATTTTACTTTACTTTCTTATTCTAGATTTTACTTTATCGTTTGTTTCTTCTTATTACTCTTCCAGATCTAAATCTTTCTCTCTTCAAGTACTGAATATACAAAAATTCAAAACTCTAATCAAAATCAATTATATGTATATCAACGATTCAAAATTTACGCAATCAAAATTATCCATCTGATGATCGAGTCGGTTATCTTCCGATAGTTGATTCTCGCTATGACCTTTCTTATCTCTTATCAAAAAAAAAACTGAATCTATGAATCTTTAGCTTATCATAAAACGTTCACTGAGTGTAAATCAATAAATACTTAGAAAAATATAAACTACAAATACAACTAATAGATAAATAAATACCAACATCCTTATTTTTACTTGTTATCGTTTAGTAACTTATCCTCTGAATTTTTATTGGGGGTTTGACGTAGTTTTACACATCACAAAGTGGTTCTTAGGATTACGACAAGAGGTGACAGATTTCTGAAACACTTTTCTGGAACTATAGATTCTGGATCTGCTTGGAGATTCTTGACGTAATTATAGATGACTTGACGGTAATTTTGACTTGACTGATTCTTGACGGTGTATATATATTTATTGGACTTGACTGATTCCTGACTGTTTCGTAGAGATGACTTGACGTGTACGAGAAATGACGGACTGACTGTACTTTCATATGAAAATGTTGTGCTCGTGGACAGAACGTAAGTATGTATCCCTAAAACGGACATACTTTCTGGAGCTGCGTAACGGTTGTTATGTTTGTTCGCAAGACAAAACATGTATCGATATACATAGGTGAGTATGTATGCTGGTTTTCGGGGTAGTTTTGTTATTTTAAACTGAATACAATTGTCTCAGACTTCTCTGAAGATTTTTACATTTATGAATATCATTTAATTGCACTGAAGTGAAGTCATTTCACGATTCTTCTGTAGGTGTAATAAATGATTGATTGGCGATAATGAATCGCACGTTGTAAAGGATTTTGCTTTATATTAATTGGTTTGGTTAAATAAGCTTTTGTTGCTTAAGATGTTATATTTCTAAGCTTTTTGCTTACATGGTACTTTGTTCAATAATTGGTCTTTTAAGGTTTTGCTTTATTGGTCTTTTTATGCTTTGCTTAATTATTCTGTTAATGCTTTGCTCAATTGTTTTGTGAATGCTTTGCTTAATTATTCTGTTAATACTTTGCTTATTTGTTTTGTTAATGTTTTGCTTAATTATTCTGTTAATGCTTTGCTTAATTGTTTGATTAATGCTTTACTTAATTATTATGTTAATGCTTTGCTTAATTGTTTGATTAATGCTTTGCTAATTGGTCTGGCCGCCACGTGGTTTCTCGTACAGTCTCGTCACAATTGAATTTCGTACCTGTAGGGTTACAAAAACTATTAGAGAACTAGAAAAAATACACTAGGGGCTCTACAAATTATTCTTTCTTTTTCTTTATCTTTCTTTCTACCAACTGTACTATATATTTAATAAATAGAATATTACCTTTTCTGGTGCAATTAATCCAATTGATTCGACATCGACATTTTGCTTCTGGGTATTCTTGCGAAGCCAGAAAATCCGTGCAACAATGTTCTTGGCCATTAAAGGCGTATAAATTGATTAAAAATCAGCACAATACCTTGATAGAAATGTTTACCATGATATAACAAATGTTTTACGATATTTTTCTGACGATTGAACTAACAAAATTCAGTAGATTATTTCGGATTAAAATTGAACAACTTATTCGATCGGTGGCCAGACTAAAAATAACTATGTCTACCGGTTGAATTTAAATCGAAACCTTACTGAATTGGGCTATGGCATTTCGGAACTGTTGGAAATGAATTCAACCGAACCGGTGTGAGCAATGGGTTCGTACTCGAACACAATTTCACCTCTGAATGATTTTGGTTCTGTATTGTAGTTTAAGGTTCTCTACACACTAGATTCGTGAATTGTATAAACAATTGTGTTGAGAAATGTATTCGTTTAAAAATATTTATGAATTAAAGAGAATGAGTGAGAGGGAGATTTTATTTTATTATATTAATCCCAATCAGACTATTAATATTATGCCCTGTAGATGTGGCATAGACTTTTATTTTTATTGCGAATCGTTATCGACTCCTTTTTGTGTGACATGAGTTGGATGAGTTCAAAGTAGGTTTGCACGTATGGTGTAGAACTGAAATATGTTGAACTGGAACTCGCAATTGACTTAAAGAAGGAAATGACTATTGGAGTTAACGTTTGTTGGCACTAGTTTTGACGAATGATGGACTATGAGATTCTGTTTTTGGATAATTCGAATTAATCGAATAATCAGAGTCAGCTTCTTTCCTACAAAGCTTGTTCTTTCGACAAGCTACTAGCTCGTCTAAAGGACAAGAAAAGAAACAGCTTTAAAATTATTTGCTGTGTACAAAAGAGTCTCATGCACAGCTGATGCCGGCTATCGCTAATCTTAACTTAATATTATCGTTTCAAATCTTTTGTGTGGACAACCGATTCAAAACCCTTTTCGTCTTTCACTTTGTATAAATTATTTCCAATTATTTTAAGTACTGTTGCCTTCAGGAATTTCGGACAGAGCTTTGCGCTTTTGTGTTTCGTAGCGTCACTTAGAACAAAGTTACGCTTATATACTGTCTCTCCTACCTGAAAATTAACGACTCTACTTCTCAAATTATAACTATCTCTATGGGTCTCATGAGCTTGATGTAAAATAGTTTTAAGGTGTGAGTGCAGAATATTCATTTTTGCGGTCTTCGGTAGCCAATCTATTTCGGAATTATTTAATCCATTAAGTTCTTTCAAAAGTTTATAATCCGCTCCATGTTCAATCATCCTCTGACCAAACAGAGCTTCATATGGCGACATGCCCAAAACGGAGAGAACTGAAATGCGAAGAGCACTATCTATACAGGATAAATATTCGTCCCAGTTGTATTGTCGTATATCGATATAAGAGCAGATTGCAGATAAGATTGAACGATTTACCCTCTCGCTCGCGTTTGCCTGCGGTGAGTAGGTTGCTGTTCTTATATGTCGTATACCAAACATTTCCACCATCTTACCAAACTCTTTACTCAAAAATTGAGATCCGTTATCCGACAATAAACTTTCGGGTACTCCACATACAAAAAAGATATCGTCTCTCAAAAACTTAATTACTTCCGATGAATTTAATTTTCGTCTAACGCGATAATTATATATGTGTTTCCACTTCTTGATCGTGGGTAGGGTCGGAGGAAATCCACATACACGTGTTGATATGGTCTCTCCACAGTGTATGCGTCCCCCATCTTCGTTCGCAAAATTGCATTTGAAGCTTTGGTGGTTTAACAAATTTCGCAACTACTCACAAGCTGTTTCACCTGAGTAGCCATGGCTGGCCAGAAAAATTGATGGCGGAGGCGATAAAGCATTTTGGCTATTCCCCCATGCGACGCTCTCGGTGGACAATGAGCTTTCGAGATCAACTGTTCGGTCGGCGACGATGGAATCCATAACTTCCAGACTTGTTTGTCTTGAAGCGGGTTTCCTGTAGAATGCCTGACCTTTTTATAAACGAAACCTCCCGAAACTCGAAGGTCAGGTAATCGTTAGTTATTGTCTCTGATGTGTTGTGCAATTTGGAGATACTCCTTCCGCTCAGTCACTGTATAGTTTCTTTACGCGACGTTTAACTTCTGTGAATAATAGTAAATTGGTCTTTCTACTCCCGATTCATCCTTCTGACATAAGACGCATCCAATACCGGTGTTCGAGGCGTCACATAATATGATGAATTGTTTGTCGAAGTCTGGATTTATCAAAATTGGGGCAGAAGTCAACGCTTTCTTAATGGCTTCGAAAGCTTTTAGAGCTTCCTCACCAAACTCAAATTTTCTCCCTTTCTTCAAGGTATCTGACATAGTGCTCACTACAGATGAAAAATTCTCTATAAACCGTCTGACCATCCTGCCATGCCAAGAAATCGACGCACTTGACTCATTGACGTTGGTACAGGGAACTCCACAATAGCAGATATCTTTGCAGGATCAGCCTTCAAGCAACCCGGTCCTACTAAGTATTCTAGGTATTGAAGTTCTTGAAAGCAAAATTTAGATTTTTCGACGCTTATCGTCAATCCAGTCTCCAATAACTTTTTCGCTTCTATACGTAAAATTTCCACATGTTCTTGGAACGTTTTAGATATAACTAACAAGTCATCCAAATAAACAAAAACTCGATCACGAAATTCTTGTAGTACAACCAGATTCATTAAATAGGTAAGGCTTTGAGCAGCATTCGAGAGACCGAACGGCATCACCTTGAACTGATAGAGTGGTCTTCCTGGAACAGTGAAGGCCGTCTTCTCTCGCAAACTTTGCTCCAGCGGTATCTGCCAGTACGCATCTTTCAGGTCCACACTCGAAATGAAATGCGTCTCTGAAAGGCGTGCCAACATCGGTCTATTTGAGCAATTGGATTTGCATTCTTTTTAGTTACGGAGTTTACCTTACGAAAGTCCAAGCAGTTCTTGCCTGGCTTCCGTACCAGTACGACAGGTGAACTCCATGGCCTGGAACTCTCTTCGATAACTCCTAACTCAAGCATGCTGTCCGATTCCTCATATACTAGGGCTTGTACCGCCGGAGATATGGGATAATGACGTTGCTTGATAGGCAAAGCGTCACCCGTATCTATCGTGTGTTCTAGAAGGTGAGTCCGTCCTAAACCTCTGTCAGCGAACGATGGAAAAAGCTCTATAGTTTCTTCCAATATTCTTGATTCATGGTCGGACAACTTACACTTGGTTGGATCTTTGGCTATGATTTCTGGGTCAGAAGCTGTGTCTAAGGATGATATTATATTAGGAGCAATTTGGAACAGTGCCCAAAAATCAACCCCTAAATATAGTGATTGGGCTAGCGATGGCATGATAAATAAATTCAATTCACAGACTTTGTCTTTGAACTGAATAGCAGCTTCTTGCCGTCAGCAGTTGCCACGTTTGAAGTAAATTTCTTGTAAGGAATGTTTTGTTCCTTCAAGAACTCTAGCGCTCCGGAGCCAAGACAACTTATGCTTGCTCCTGAATCTAAAAGACCGAGCCACTTCCTCCCAAATATTTCCACTGAGACGTATGGACGGGGATCGTCTGTTATGTTTTTAAGATTAGTTGCTGATATTGCTTTGTGTATTTGTTTTCTGAGTTTCATTCGTTTTCTTAGTTTAAATATTTTCATCGAGCGACAAGGAAATGTTACAATTCTCTTTCGAGCCTTATAATATTGAATTTGCCGTTCTTTAAATGGTTTAATAATATGAAATACTTTGGTTTTCCCTGATAAATCAATTCCGTTATTTCCAGCTGAATTCTCTCGATTAGTTTTTAACAAGGTAATCTTAGGTTGAGTGTTGTTACTGTTTGCTACTTTGCCGAGTATTTGGTCTTCACAACGACTCTCTCGGATGAGACGTTGCTCTAAGGATAGTTTTTTGCACAAGTAGGACAACTGGGAGAAACTGTTCCCTCCCGACCACATTTAAAACAGAATAACCGTCTTTTTGGATCTGGACAATCTTGGAATAAATGACCCACGCCCTTACAATTCCAGCACTTAAATTCTTCTTTCCTATGGAGAGCCTCTATAGAAGTACATGGATTGTCTTGGAGAACTTCGCTTGACTGTTGGTCTAGTTCAAGAACTTGACGTCTAACTTGATTGTTTAAAAAGTTTGGTTGGGTTTTACCTCTCGGGCTGTCTTTTCCGTTCAAGAATTTCTCAATAGTCCTGCAGACATAAACAAGCCCCGCGAGCCTACTAGTGTTGAAAGTTATCAATAACTCTCCCATCCTTCTCTTCACATTTTGTTTTACTAACTCCACGATCTCTTTAGCTGGTTTGGGGGTTTTCAGTCTTGAGTTCAACTTTATGAAGTCGTCATAGAAGTCGTCGAAACTCTCATTGACAGTTCAGAATCTGTCTCCAGAGTTGTGTACTGCTCCAGCAAAGCTACTTTAAGCGCTATCCATGAGGTTCGAGGATTGTTCTTTGTATACATCCAAAACCATGCCTCAGCTGGACCGTTAACAAAATGATGAAAGTTAGCTACTATCTCTTCCCAAGATACGTTATAACTATCTTTTATGCGTTCTAATCTAAATATGAATTCATCAACGGTCATACCTTTATTGTCAAATTTGACTCCCCACTTGTGATAGTGTGGAAATCAGACATACGTACTAGCTGGTGAAGGCGCTAGGTTAGGTCGGTTCGAAGTGGATGGCGAATCGTTAAGATTCATTTGACTCAATTGCGTCAGGAAATTATCCACATTGGACCATCTAGCCATATCAACTGGGTGAACTATAGGTTCATTCTGTTGAGTCTGAATCGGAATTGGTTGAGTAACGTTTGAATGAGCCATGGACTCATTTTGGTGCTCAGCTGGTGTTGGTGCTTCGCATAGGTTTCTACTATCTTGTGCGTTCGGTTGTGATGCTCGTAAGGATTGACTTAGGGTTCCCTTTAATATGTTTCCTACTTGTTCTAAGATTTTCGTTTGATTTCGGTTCAATTTAACCCTATAGTTGCCGACACTACCTCCTGTACAGAATTCTCGAATTGACTCACGTTAAAAGATTCATGACCCCCGTTGAGACTTGAACTTGCCGCTGGGGCTTTGTCTCTTGTTTCAGCGTTCTCACCTACAAGATTCTTGTCGTTAATGTTGCTACCTGAAGCTACTGGATCAGCATCGGAATCATTCCTACTGTCATCAGTCGGATCAAGTGGCATACTGTCTCTTCGTTGGTATCTCAAACTACGGGTATTCGGAATTGACAAACGCCTTGAACCACGCATACTCATTTGTCTATACTATCTGTTTGCTTTATTAAATTTTAATGGATTACTAACTTATTTGTTTTTATTTCAGAAATAAGTTCTTAACAAATTAAATTTTCATTCACTTTCAGCTTTAATTAGACTACCGAAAGAATGAGCTATAAACCTGAATAATCTTAAACCTACCTCCTAGATAAATTCCGAAAATTAAATCTTTATCTAAATTTCACAATAACTTGACTAAATCTGTGCCACCAGGCAAGACTAAAATAACTAAATGTGCCACCAAGCAAAACTTAACTGAACTAAACTAAAAAAAAACTAAACTTATCATAAATTGTCGGGGTTTGTGTGTTGGAATATCAGTTGAAAGTTGGAATAACAACGATATCATAATCCCACAAAAACAATTGATGCGTTGATACCACTTCTACTGCTAAAAATAATATCAAACGCAAAATTATTAATGTCTTTGGTCTTTTCGCGTGATAAAATAGATTGAATTCCCATTCGAGAAACAGAAGGATATTCGCCACACTGCAACAGGCGTGTGTCAGGAAATTGTTCAACCAACCACCGGTCAATGTATCCGAAATCTCCTTTCTACTCCTCTAGCTAAAATTCTTTCTAACAGAAACTGATGTTGGTGTTCAAGAGAAATCTTTTTCTCAAAGAAGTGAATTTCTAGTGACTTTCTCTATGCTTCTACAATAGACGTGCGTCAGGAAAATGTTCAACCAACCACCGGCTAGAAGGTCAAGATAATCCTCACTCTAAACTCGTTCCACATAAATTAAGCGTTTAGCCTTAATGCAATAGACCACTGAGGAAATGTTGACCCAGTGCGGACATAAGTGCTTACTACCAAATTTCGAGGTCAAGGACAACAAATCGGTTTACTACAGCAGACAAAGCTCTACTAAATATAAAAACTTCCGGATAGTAATGTTGACTACGCTGCCCTCGATATTACACCTCGAGTGAACTTCCTCAACAAAAAGTTGACTCAATAAAATTTTAAACAAAATTGAATTTGTTTCTAACTCTGAAATGTTCTTTAAAAAAAAAAAAAAAAAAATTTACTATAACTTTTCGTAACTACGTTTAACAAATCGTGCCCCATGTTGGGCGCCATCTGTAACGAATTATGAGATGGGTGTTGTTTTCACTTCATCGCATTTGGATCCCTACGTAGGATATCTGAAACAACAATTAGTTTCGGGCCCCACGTTGGGCGCCATCTGTGACGAATTATGAATGCGTGTAACTTTTATTAATAAGACGTTACCATCGTACCTCACTGAAACATTGTTATTGCTAAACAATGCTGCTAAACAGAAATACTACACAGACAATCACAACGACTCCTTGCAGAAATGAGAAACTTCTATATAATTCTATAACGTCATAGAATTACACTTTGGCTCCTCATCTTTAGATGAATATGCTTCGATGTTAAACATAAACAATTTACCAAACACCAAATGTCGACCCAACAGCCAAGGTATTAGTAGTTTCCGAAATCACCGTATTTTCTTTCACAATGAGCTTAGTAAAAGAGAAAACCCCATGTTTGAGAGTCACAGCTGTTGACGTGCTCCCAGCCATTTACTATACCCACCCATTCGGTATGATTAATGAAACCACGAATCATTATCCAAATTTAGCTTTCCATTGGCTTCTGAAATATTTTTGGAAAACTCCCATCCTATCCGAAGACAGGAATCCTTTAAAATAAAATTACTTACTTAATGTTCCAACACACCCACCCCCTCCACAAAAACTTACTCAAGCTTCATCTTTTATGTTCAAAAAAATTAGTCACGTATCTGAATCTCGAAATCTAAAATCATCTTCAAATTACCCAAAAACAAATCTCAAAATACTTAACTTTAAATTTTACTTAAATGTCTTAAAAATTTATTCAAAAATATATATCTCAAAATATAACTCAGTATCATAATCTGAGTGTGCTAAAGTTTTCTTTAATAGGATCTCTTAATAACTTATATAATTATATTTTTATTTTACTATAATTATGCTTCCACTCGCACTTTAAATTCTCTTAAACTCAATTATATATTTTTACGTTACTCTTTTAATAACTTCTCATTATGATTTCAAATCTTTACTCAATTAATGTTTACAACGTAATTAAAGCTTTCGACTTTCAATAACGTCTCGTTTTTGTTGTTAAATAATTAAAAATATATTGTTTATATGTATTTTGTTGAATAATAAAAATCTATTCCCTTATTCAAATTCGATTTTCAAAAATGTTCGCATATATATAGTTTAAAATATATAAAGTTTAAATATAGTTAATCAAAATATTGACCTCCAATACTAAAAATGTTAAAGTTTTCAAAAATATAAAAAATAATCACTCACCAAATCTTTTCCTTGTAGAAGTGTACTTGTACCCAGATGATTGATGTTCAGCTTTGCTATATAGATTGTTTGATGTTAAATGTTATATGATTTCACTATATGTATCCATTCTTGAATTTTTGTTGTTATTACTCACGATGGTTATTATATTATGCTTGCAATACTTTATTGACTCTGAATTATCAGAGGAGCGGAAGAATTTACACTTTTTCAAATAAATTCCCTACTCAAAATAAATAAACCCTATCGCTTTCAGTATACTGGACCTCTACTGTATTTTCAATTACCTGTATCCAAGTATCTGTATCTCTTTGATTTCAGATACTTTCTTAGGATATATCTCGAAAATAGTTCGCGACTTTAATTTCAATTTTTCTTCAAATTAACTTTATCTTTACTTTACTGATTTTACTTTACTTTCTTATTCTAGATTTTACTTTATCGTTTGTTTCTTCTTATTACTCTTCCAGATCTAAATCTTTCTCTCTTCAAGTACTGAATATACAAAAATTCAAAACTCTAATCAAAATCAATTATATGTATATCAACGATTCAAAATTTACGCAATCAAAATTATCCATCTGATGATCGAGTCGGTTATCTTCCGATAGTTGATTCTCGCTATGACCTTTCTTATCTCTTATCAAAAAAAAAACTGAATCTATGAATCTTTAGCTTATCATAAAACGTTCACTGAGTGTAAATCAATAAATACTTAGAAAAATATAAACTACAAATACAACTAATAGATAAATAAATACCAACATCCTTATTT
This sequence comes from Dasysyrphus albostriatus, assembly GCA_946251815.1. NCBI lineage: Eukaryota > Metazoa > Arthropoda > Insecta > Diptera > Syrphidae > Dasysyrphus > Dasysyrphus albostriatus. Next base: position 157,907,481 of record OX276335.1, on the reverse strand, counting down.
TTACTTGTTATCGTTTAGTAACTTATCCTCTGAATTTTTATTGGGGGTTTGACGTAGTTTTACACATCACAAAGTGGTTCTTAGGATTACGACAAGAGGTGACAGATTTCTGAAACACTTTTCTGGAACTATAGATTCTGGATCTGCTTGGAGATTCTTGACGTAATTATAGATGACTTGACGGTAATTTTGATTTGACTGATTCTTGACGGTGTATATATATTTATTGGACTTGACTGATTCCTGACTGTTTCGTAGAGATGACTTGACGTGTACGAGAAATGACGGACTGACTGTACTTTCATATGAAAATGTTGTGCTCGTGGACAGAACGTAAGTATGTATCCCTAAAACGGACATACTTTCTGGAGCTGCGTAACGGTTGTTATGTTTGTTCGCAAGACAAAACATGTATCGATATACATAGGTGAGTATGTATGCTGGTTTTCGGGGTAGTTTTGTTATTTTAAACTGAATACAATTGTCTCAGACTTCTCTGAAGATTTTTACATTAATGAATATCATTTAATTGCACTGAAGTGAAGTCATTTCACGATTCTTCTGTAGGTGTAATAAATGATTGATTGGCGATAATGAATCGCACGTTGTAAAGGATTTTGTTTTATATTAATTGGTTTGGTTAAATAAGCTTTTGTTGCTTAAGATGTTATATTTCTAAGCTTTTTGCTTACATGGTACTTTGTTCAATAATTGGTCTTTTAAGGTTTTGCTTTATTGGTCTTTTTATGCTTTGCTTAATTATTCTGTTAATGCTTTGCTCAATTGTTTTGTGAATGCTTTGCTTAATTATTCTGTTAATACTTTACTTATTTGTTTTGTTAATGTTTTGCTTAATTATTCTGTTAATGCTTTGCTTAATTGTTTGATTAATGCTTTACTTAATTATTATGTTAATGCTTTGCTTAATTGTTTGATTAATGCTTTGCTAATTGGTCTGGCCGCCACGTGGTTTCTCGTACAGTCTCGTCACAATTGAATTTCGTACCTGTAGGGTTACAAAAACTATTAGAGAACTAGAAAAAATACACTAGGGGCTCTACAAATTATTCTTTCTTTTTCTTTATCTTTCTTTCTACCAACTGTACTATATATTTAATAAATAGAATATTACCTTTTCTGGTGCAATTAATCCAATTGATTCGACATCGACATTTTGCTTCTGGGTATTCTTGCGAAACCAGAAAATCCGTGCAACAATGTTCTTGGCCATTAAAGGCGTATAAATTGATTAAAAGAAATGTTTACCATGATATAACAAATGTTTTACGATATTTTTCTGACGATTGAACTAACAAAATTCAGTAGATTATTTCGGATTAAAATTGAACAACTTATTCGATCGGTGGCCAGACTAAAAATAACTATGTCTACCGGTTGAATTTAAATCGAAACCTTACTGAATTGGGCTATGGCATTTCGGAACTGTTGGAAATGAATTCAACCGAACCGGTGTGAGCAATGGGTTCGTACTCGAACACAATTTCACCTCTGAATGATTTTGGTTCTGTATTGTAGTTTAAGGTTCTCTACACACTAGATTCGTGAATTGTATAAACAATTGTGTTGAGAAATGTATTCGTTTAAAAATATTTATGAATTAAAGAGAATGAGTGAGAGGGAGATTTTATTTTATTATATTAATCCCAATCAGACTATTAATATTATGCCCTGTAGATGTGGCATAGACTTTTATTTTTATTGCGAATCGTTATCGACTCCTTTTTGTGTGACATGAGTTGGATGAGTTCAAAGTAGGTTTGCACGTATGGTGTAGAACTGAAATATGTTGAACTGGAACTCGCAATTGACTTAAAGAAGGAAATGACTATTGGAGTTAACGTTTGTTGGCACTAGTTTTGACGACTGATGGACTATGAGATTCTGTTTTTGGATAATTCTAATCTTAACTTAATATTATTGTTTCAAATCTTTTGTGTGGACAACCGATTCAAAACCCTTTTCGTCTTTCACTTTGTATAAATTATTTCCAATTATTTTAAGTACTGTTGCCTTCAGGAATTTCGGACAGAGCTTTGCGCTTTTGTGTTTCGTAGCGTCACTTAGAACAAAGTTACGCTTATATACTGTCTCTCCTACCTGAAAATTAACGACTCTACTTCTCAAATTATAACTATCTCTATAGGTCTCATGAGCTTGATGTAAAACAGTTTTAAGGTGTGAGTGCAGAATATTCATTTTTGCGGTCTTCGGTAGCCAATCTATTTCGGAATTATTTAATCCATTAAGTTCTTTCAAAAGTTTATAATCCGCTCCATGTTCAATCATCCTCTGACCAAACAGAGCTTCATATGGCGACATGCCCAGAACGGAGAGAACTGAAGTGCGAAGAGCACTATCTATACAGGATAAATATTCGTCCCAGTTGTATTGTCGTATATCGATATAAGAGCAGATTGCGGATAAGATTGAACGATTTACCCTCTCGCTCGCGTTTGCCTGCGGTGAGTAGGTTGCTGTTCTTATATGTCGTATACCAAACATTTCCACCATCTTACCAAACTCTTTACTCAAAAATTGAGATCCGTTATCCGACAATAAACTGTCGGGTACTCCACATACAAAAAAGATATCGTCTCTCAAAAACTTAATTACTTCCGATGAATTTAATTTTCGTCTAACGCGATAATTATATATGTGTTTCCACTTCTTGATCGTGGGTAGGGTCGGAGGAAATCCACATACACGTGTTGATATGGTCTCTCCACAGTGTATGCGTCCCCCATCTTCGTTCGCAAAATTGCATTTGAAGCTTTGGTGGTTTAACAAATTTCGCAACTACTCACAAGCTGTTTCACCTGAGTAGCCATGGCTGGCCAGAAAAATTGATGGCGGAGGCGATAAAGCATTTTGGCTATTCCCCCATGCGACGCTCTCGGTGGACAATGAGCTTTCGAGATCAACTGTTCGGTCGGCGACGATGGAATCCATAACTTCCAGACTTGTTTGTCTTGAAGCGGGTTTCCTGTAGAATGCCTGACCTTTTTATAAACGAAACCTCCCGAAACTCGAAGGTCAGGTAATCGTTAGTTATTGTCTCTGATGTGTTGTGCAATTTGGAGATACTCCTTCCGCTCAGTCACTGTATAGTTTCTTTACGCGGCGTTTAACTTCTGTGAATAATAGTAAATTGGTCTTTCTACTCCCGATTCATCCTTCTGACATAAGACGCATCCAATACCGGTGTTCGAGGCGTCACATAATATGATGAATTGTTTGTCGAAGTTTGGATTTATCAAAATTGGGGCAGAAGTCAACGCTTTCTTAATGGCTTCGAAAGCTTTTAGAGCTTCCTCACCAAACTCAAATTTTCTCCCCTTCTTCAAGGTATCTGACATAGTGCTCACTACAGATGAAAAATTCTCTATAAACCGTCTGTACCATCCTGCCATGCCAAGAAATCGACGCACTTGACTCATTGACGTTGGTACATGGAACTCCACAATAGCAGATATCTTTGCAGGATCAGCCTTCAAGCAACCCGGTCCTACTAAGTATTCTAGGTATTGAAGTTCTTGAAAGCAAAATTTAGATTTTTCGACGCTTATCGTCAATCCAGTCTCCAATAACTTTTTCGCTTCTATACGTAAAATTTCCACATGTTCTTGGAACGTTTTAGATATAACTAACAAGTCATCCAAATAAACAAAAACTCGATCACGAAATTCTTGTAGTACAACCAGATTCATTAAATAGGTAAGGCTTTGAGCAGCATTCGAGAGACCGAACGGCATCACCTTGAACTGATAGAGTGGTCTTCCTGGAACAGTGAAGGCCGTCTTCTCTCGCAATCTTTGCTCCAGCGGTATCTGCCAGTACGCATCTTTCAGGTCCACACTCGAAATGAAATGCGTCTCTGAAAGGCGTGCCAACATCGGTCTATTTGAGCAATTGGATTCGCATTCTTTTCAGTTACGGAGTTTACCTTACGAAAGTCCAAGCAGTTCTTGCCTGGCTTCCGTACCAGTACGACAGGTGAACTCCATGGCCTGGAACTCTCTTCGATAACTCCTAACTCAAGCATGCTGTCCGATTCCTCATATACTAGGGCTTGTACCGCCGGAGATATGGGATAATGACGTTGCTTGATAGGCAAAGCGTCACCCGTATCTGTCGTGTGTTCTAGAAGGTGAGTCCGTCCTAAACCTCTGTCAGCGAACGATGGAAAAAGCTCTATAGTTTCTTCCAATATTCTTGATTCATGGTCGGACAACTTGCACTTGGTTGGATCTTTGGCTATGATTTCTGGGTCAGAATCTGTGTCTAAGGATGATATTATATTAGGAGCAATTTGGAACAGTGCCCAAAAATCAACCCCTAAATATAGTGATTGGGCTAGCGATGGCATGATAAATAAATTCAATTCACAGACTTTGTCTTTGAACTGAATAGCAGCTTCTTGTCGTCAGCAGTTGCCACGTTTGAAGTAAATTTCTTGTAAGGAATGTTTTGTTCCTTCAAGAACTCTAGCGCTCCGGAGCCAAGACAACTTATGCTTGCTCCTGAATCTAAAAGACCGAGCCACTTCCTCCCAAATATTTCCACTGAGACGTATGGACGGGGATCGTCTGTTATGTTTTTAAGATTAGTTGCTGATATTGCTTTGTGTATTTGTTTTCTGAGTTTCATTCGTTTTCTTAGTTTAAATATTTTCATCGAGCGACAAGGAAATGTTATAATTCTCTTTCGAGCCTTATAATATTGAATTTGCCGTTCTTTAAATGGTTTAATAATATGAAATACTTTGGTTTTCCCTGATAAATCAATTCCGTTATTTCCAGCTGAATTCTCTCGATTAGTTTTTAACAAGGTAATCTTAGGTTGAGTGTTGTTACTGTTTGCTACTTTGCCGAGTATTTGGTCTTCACAACGACTCTCTCGGATGAGACGTTGCTCTAAGGATAGTTTTTTGCACAAGTAGGACAACTGGGAGAAACTGTTCCCTCCCGACCACATTTAAAACAGAATAACCGTCTTTTTGGATCTGGACAATCTTGGAATAAATGACCCACGCCCTTACAATTCCAGCACTTAAATTCTTCTTTCCTATGGAGAGCCTCTATAGAAGTACATGGATTGTCTTGGAGAACTTCGCTTGACTGTTGGTCTAGTTCAAGAACTTGACGTCTAACTTGATTGTTTAAAAAGTTTGGTTGGGTTTTACCTCTCGGGCTCTTTTCCGTTCAGGAATTTCTCAATAGTCCTGCAGACATAAACAAGCCCCGCGAGCCTACTAGTGTTGAAAGTTATCAATAACTCTCCCATCCTTCTCTTCACATTTTGTTTTACTAACTCCACGATCTCTTAAGCTGGTTTGGGGGTTTTCAGTCTTGAGTTCAACTTTATGAAGTCGTCATAGAAGTCGTCGAAACTCTCATTGACAGTTCAGAATCTGTCTCCAGAGTTGTGTACTGCTCCAGCAAAGCTACTTTAAGCGCTATCCATGAGGTTCGAGGATTGTTCTTTGTATACATCCAAAACCATGCCTCAGCTGGACCGTTAACAAAATGATGAAAGTTAGCTACTATCTCTTCCCAAGATACGTTATAACTATCTTTTATGCGTTCTAATCTAAATATGAATTCATCAACGGTCATACCTTTATTGTCAAATTTGACTCCCCACTTGTGATAGTGTGGAAATCAGACATACGTACTAGCTGGTGAAGGTGCTAGGTTAGGTCGGTTCGAAGTGGATGGCGAATCGTTAAGATTCATTTGACTCAATTGCGTCAGGAAATTATCCACATTGGACCATCTAGCCATATCAACTGGGTGAACTATAGGTTCATTCTGTTGAGTCTGAATCGGAATTGGTTGAGTAACGTTTGAATGAGCCATGGACTCATTTTGGTGCTCAGCTGGTGTTGGTGCTTCGCATAGGTTTCTACTATCTTGTGCGTTCGGTTGTGATGCTCGTAAGGATTGACTTAGGGTTCCCTTCAATATGTTTCCTACTTGTTCTAAGATTTTCGTTTGATTTCGGTTCAATTTAACCCTATAGTTGCCGACACTACCTCCTGTACAGAATTCTCGAATTGACTCACGTTAAAAGATTCATGGCCCCCGTTGAGACTTGAACTTACCGCTGGGGCTTTGTCTCTTGTTTCAGCGTTCTCACCTACAAGATTCTTGTCGTTAATGTTGCTACCTGAAGCTACTGGATCAGCATCGGAATCATTCCTACTGTCATCAGTCGGATCAAGTGGCATACTGTCTCTTCGTTGGTATCTCAAACTACGGGTATTCGGAATTGACAAACGCCTTGAACCACGCATACTCATTTGTCTATACTATCTGTTTGCTTTATTAAATTTTAATGGATTACTAACTTATTTGTTTTTATTTCAGAAATAAGTTCTTAACAAATTAAATTTTCATTCACTTTCGGCTTTAATTAGACTACCGAAAGAATGAGCTATAAACCTGAATAATCTTAAACCTACCTCCTAGATAAATTCCGAAAATTAAATCTTTATCTAAATTTCACAATAACTTGACTAAATCTGTGCCACCAGGCAAGACTAAAATAACTAAATGTGCCACCAGGCAAGAGCTATACTCAAAAATTAGCTGAAAATGCGCCACCAGGCAAACTTTACTGAACTAGACTGACTAAATACGCCACCAGGCAAACTAAAACTGAACTAATTACGCCACCAAGCAAAACTAAACTGAACTAAACTAAAAAAAACTAAACTTATCATAAATTGTCGGGGTTTGTGTGTTGGAATATCAGTTGAAAGTTGGAATAACAACGATATCATAATTCCACAAAAACAATTGATGCGTTGATACCACTTCTACTGCTAAAAATAATATCAAACGCAAAATTATTAATGTCTTTGGTCTTTTCGCGTGATAAAATAGATTGAATTCTCATTCGAGAAACAGAAGGATATTCGCCACACTGCAACAGGCGTGTGTCAGGAAATTGTTCAACCAACCACCGGTCAATGTATCCGAAATCTCCTTTCTACTCCTCTAGCTAAAATTCTTTCTAACAGAAACTGATGTTGGTGTTCAAGAGAAATCTTTTTCTCGAAGAAGTGAATTTCTAGTGACTTTCTCTATGCTTCTACAATAGACGTGCGTCAGGAAAATGTTCAACCAACCACCGGCTAGAAGGTCAAGATAATCCTCACTCTAAACTCGTTCCACATAAATTAAGCGTTTAGCCTTAATGCAACAGACCACTGAGGAAATGTTGACCCAGTGCGGACATAAGTGCTTACTACCAAATTTCGAGGTCAAGGACAACAAATCGGCTTACTACAGCAGACAAAGCTCTACTAAATATAAAAACTTCCGGATAGTAATGTTGACTACGCTGCCCTCGATATTACACCTCGAGTGAACTTCCTCAACAAAAAGTTGACTCAATAAAATTTTAAACAAAATTGAATTTGTTTCTAACTCTGAAATGTTCTTTAAAAAAAAAAAATTTACTATAACTTTTCGTAACTACGTTTAACAAATCGTGCCCCATGTTGGGCGCCATCTGTAACGAATTATGAGATGGGTGTTGTTTTCACTTCATCGCATTTGGATCCCTACGTAGGATATCTGAAACAACAATTAGTTTCGGGCCCCACGTTGGGCGCCATCTGTAACGAAATTTTGAATGTGTGTTGTTTACACATCATCGCTTTTACATTTGGATCCCTACGTAGGATATGTGAAACAACAATTAGTTTCATGCCCCACGTTGGGCGCCATCTGCGACGAATTATGAATGCGTGTAATTTTTACTAATAAGACGTTACCATCGTACCTCACTGAAACATTGTTATTGCTAAACAATGCTGCTAAACAGAAATACTACACAGACAATCACAACAACTCCTTGCAGAAATGAGAAACTTCTATATAATTCTATAACGTCATAGAATTACACTTTGGCTCCTCATCTTTAGATGAATATGCTTCGATGTTAAACATAAGCAATTTACCAAACACCAAATGTCGACCCAACAGCCGAGGTATTAGTAGTTTCCGAAATCACCGTATTTTCTTTCACAATGAGCTTAGTAAAAGAGAAAACCCCATGTTTGAGAGTCACAGCTGTTGACGTGCTCCCAGCCATTTACTATACCCACCCATTCGGTATGATTAATGAAACCACGAATCATTATCCAAATTAAGCTTTCCATTGGCTTCTGAAATATTTTTGGAAAACTCCCATCCTATCCGAAGACAGGAATCCTTTAAAATAAAATTACTTACTTAATGTTCCAACACACCCACCCCCTCCACAAAAACTTACTCAAGCTTCATCTTTTATGTTCAAAAAAATTAGTCACGTATCTGAATCTCGAAATCTAAAATCATCTTCAAATTACCCAAAAACAAATCTCAAAATACTTAACTTTAAATTTTACTTAAATGTCTTAAAAATTTATTCAAAAATATATATCTCAAAATATAACTCAGTATCATAATCTGAGTGTGCTAAAGTTTTCTTTAATAGGATCTCTTAATAACTAATATAATTATATTTTTATTTTACTATAATTATGCTTCCACTCGCACTTTAAATTCTCTTAAACTCAATTATATATTTTTACGTTACTCTTTTAATAACTTCTCATTATGATTTCAAATCTTTACTCAATTAATGTTTACAACGTAATCAAAGCTTTCGACTTTCAATAACGTCTCGTTTTTGTTGTTAAATAATTAAAAATATATTGTTTATATGTATTTTGTTGAATAATAAAAATCTATTCCCTTATTCAAATTCGATTTTCAAAAATGTTCGCATATATATAGTTTTAGCCGCAGAAAACTAGATCCAAAATACAAATTCCTAGGAGATAAAGAACACGGAACACAATTAGTTTTATTACTATTTTATTAATTCTAAGTAGACTAGGGATTTATAATATCTGTATTGTGATGCGTACGGCTCGGCTTCATCAATCAGACTGTCTCTTCTCCTTAAAGGGCATCGCAATTTGTTTTCTGTATTATCGTTGATTGGTCGGTTGCAGGTGGCTTCTATCAACTCTCGAAGGAGGGTTAGTCGTGGCATTCGCTAATTGGTTAGTTACGTCTCAGACGTCACACTGCACTCCAATCTCGTTACCCCGGACACTCCCCTTTGCCTAACGGCACTTTCATTAAAATCCATAACGGTATCCCACCATTTTTGCTGACCTGGCAAAACGTGTCTCATAAGACACACCCCCCCTTTTTTTTTCCCCTGCACATAATAAATGAATAAAATAATATTCATATTTCATTTAAAGTGATATTCATATTTCATTTGACTTAAATGAAATATGAATATTTTGTAAACAAGTGCATTCCTTTCCCAATCCATAACTTAGCTTAGAAATAAAGAATGATTCTAAAGTCAGTCTTTAATCCACCAAGCTACTGAGAAGTGCAGCCTCGCTTAGGACAGCGGCTTCTCTTTAGCAAATAAAAAGATATTAAGAATTAATAAATAAGAATGAAAAATGTTGATAAATAAAATATAAATAAAATAAAGAAAAATAAAATAAAAAAAAAAGAAAGAAAAAAAAACTTTTGTTTTTTTTTATGACAAACCGCGAGGCAAGCACGGTAATTGGCGCAGTCGGTCGTGCGTTTAAGTACAAGTTCGTGTAAGAACAAAACAACCAAAAAACGAGGTTATTTACCTTAAAGTTCGCGTAAGAACAAAATAAGTAAAAACGCGAGTTTACCCACTACAAGTTCGTGTAAGAACAAAACAACCAAAAAACGAGTGTTATTTACCTTAAAGTTCGCGTAAGAACAAAATAAGTAAAAACGCGAGTTTACCCACTACAAGTTCGTGTAAGAACAAAACAACCAAAAAACGAGTGTTATTTACCTTAAAGTTCGCGTAAGAACAAAATAAGTAAAAACGCGAGTTTACCCACTACAAGTTCGTGTAAGAACAAAACAACCAAAAAAAACGAGTGTTATTTACCTTAAAGTTCGCGTAAGAACAAAATAAGTAAAAACGCGAATTTACCCACTACAAGTTCGTTTAAGAACCAAACAAACAAAAAAGCTCAAGGAAAACAAACAGAAGAGTGCGAGAAAGTGCGAATGTTTAAATATTTTATCTAAAAATCATAGTTCGAATAAGAACAAAGCTGACAAGAGTTTACTTTTATCTAAAAATCATAGTTCGAATAAGAACAAAGCTGACAACAGTTGAAATAAACATTGTAAAATAAACAAACAAAAATGCCGGAGACAAGAGCAGCAGAGGCAAGAGCGGCAGCAGCAGCAACAGCGGCGGCAGCAGACAACACAACAATAAGAACATCACTTTCATTAATCTTAGACCCTGTCAAATATTTAAATAGCATTCCCATCTTCAATGGAAATCTAGATAACATAAACAGCTTCATAGACTTACTAGATAGGGTACAGCCCTCATTAGCCAAATTTGATTCAGACAGTCAGTTTATTTTTCTAGATATCATAAAAAGTAGGCTAGTAGGGAAGGCTAGAGAAGCCATCGAAATAAATAATAACGTATCAAGCTTTGAGGATATAAAGAAAATCCTGTACCAGTATTTTAGCGATAAAAAGTCAGTCGAGGAACTTTACGACGAACTGAGAAGTACTCAATTCGTTGACAACTGCAAAAATTTCTATGACAGAATAAAGATATGTCTTAGCCGTCTAAATAATAAGACAAAACTCGAAAGAGGCATCATGGCACCAGTGGAAATAAAAAAGAATTGCGAAATGGCCTTACGCCTTTTCAAAAACAAAATCCTTGAACCTATGAAAGGAGTTTTAATTTGTAGAGTGCCAAAAAGCCTAGAAGAAGCCATGGATATCCTCCATGAGGCAGGATATGCTTACGTTAGGATTCCAATACAAAGTAATTACTCAGGGCAACACAGAAATAATTATAACAACAATTACAATAACAACAACAGTAATTATAACCATAACCCCTTTAATAATACTAATAGATCTGGTCAGTCCAGAAACTCCAGTAATGTCTCAGGACAACACAGAAATAATAATCATAATAATAACCACAATAATAATCACAATAATAATCAGAATCATAACAATGGGTCTGGACAGAGCAGAAATTCTAATTCTGGCCAATCCCGATATAATAATAACCATAACCCTTTTAATCAAAATAATAGATCGGGACAATACAGAAACTATAATTCTGGACAGTTCCAAAATTACAATAATAACAACCCTAGTAATAATAACTCTGGAAACTGGAGAAATTCTTCAGGCCAGTCCAGAAATTATTATAATAACAATAACTACAACAATAATAATAATAACCCTGAGCTAATGGACACCTTGTCCATATCTCATCAACGACAGGTGAATACCCTTTCATTTGTTGTCCACCATGAAGAGTTCGTTCATGAATATCTAATGCAAGTAGTTTTGAAAACTGGTGAGATTCATTTAGTATTACTGGATGTCGTTGATGGAATGGAAGTGGTGAATTATTCAATCTACCACCTACTCGAAGAATTTCGTCTTCATCAAGAAAAGGGTTCAGATTTCGAATTTTACTTTCTTTTGGTATAGGTTTGCTTTGTTTAAGTATGTGAATTTCTCTTGGATATAGTTCCCTTTGCACAATTTTTATTAGCTGATACTCAGATGATATGAGTTCTTCTACCGTTAGAGGATGAGTATCCAGTGGTTTCTTTGGATTTTTCTTGACAAATTTGTTATTAATAAATCGTCGCCAAATTGCAGTACTTCGTGTTAGACGTTTAAGTGTCGAGAAGCTTTTGAAAAAGTCATCATTTATTGTATTGAAAAAACATTGTCGTGTATCTCTTTTAATTTCCTCATTTGTTTCCAAAGATTTTTCGGTATGAAGTTCACTGGATGAAAAGTCCTTGAGAAATTCTGGGCCACACCACCATAATTGACAATTTTTAAGTTCTTTGGGAGATAGTCCTCGGGAACCAATGTCCGCAGGATTGTCTTTGCTACATACATATCGCCATATATCTTTGCTTGTAAGTCCTTGAATTTCTGTTATTCTATTGGCTACAAATGTGGTACGAATGGACGGAGATCCCTTTATCCATGCCAAAGTTATCATGGAATCGCACCATGCAAAGATCTCTAGCTGTTCGAATTGCATTGCCCTTGATACTTCATGCAGAAGTTTTGCCAGTAATAAAGCCGCGCACAGCTCCAATCTTGGTAAAGATATCTTTTTTATTGGGGCTACTCTGGTTTTCGATGCCAACAGCCGAATATGTTCTTGACCATTTGAAATTGTTCGGGAGTATATAACCGCCGCATATGCTTTCTCTGAAGAATCGCTAAATCCATGCAGTTGGACATGCGATGCATGCTTGGTTGATAACCAACGTGGGATTTCTATTTTTTCCATATCATGTAGCCCAGTTCGAAGATCAATCCACGATTTCTCTATTTCTGGTGGTATAATGCTATCCCAGGGTATTTCTTCTGCCCAAAGTTGTTGCATAATAAGTTTCGCTTTGATTACACATGGTGAAATCCATCCCAAGGGGTCATACAGTCGTGCAATATCGGCCAGTACTGATCTCTTCGTGTGTTTATTTATTTCTGAAGTGTTTATTTTAAACGAAAATGTATCTTTTACGGGATGCCATTGGATCCCTAACATTTTAATTGAATCCTTTATTTCAAATTTTAATGGAAGAAGCACTTCTCGTTCGTTCTCAGGTACTCCTTCTAAGATTTTTGTTGAGTTACTGGCCCACTTGCGCAATGGTAATCCAGCTGATCTTAGCGTCGAAATAACATCGGTTTGCAGTTTGATGGCATCATCTTCATTGTCAGCTCCATAAATGAAATCATCTACATAAAATCCTTCGATGATGGCTTTGGTAACATGAGGTAGAGAATCTTCGACGTCCATAGCTAATTGTTGTAAAGTTCGTATCGCCAAGTATGGGGCTGACGCAGTTCTAAATGTGACTGTTTTGAGTGCGTACGTCCTTATTGGCTCGTCTTGTTTTTTCCTCCATAAAATAAGTTGGTATGGAGTATCCTTTTCTGCTATCCATATCTGTCGGTACATCTTGCAAATATCTGCTGCAAATGCTACCTTAAACTTACGCCACTGGGCTATTAAATCAAGTATATCCATTTGAAGACGTGGACCAATTAACAGATTATCATTTAATGAAGTTCCTTTAGACGTTTTACACGACGCATCAAAGACGACTCGAAGTTTGGTTGTTGAGCTTGATTCTTTAATAACTGCATGGTGAGGAAGAAAATAATGGTTCCCATTCTCAAATTCGGTATTTGTTTCAACTTCTTTCATGTGACCTAACGTAGAGTAGTCATTAATACAGGATGTGTATGCTTCGTTTAGTATCTCATTTGATTTGAGTCGTTTTTCGATTTGAAAAAACCTTGCCATTGCTGCTCCTTTGGAGTTGCCAAGATTAGGTCTTATGTTCTCTATGAATGGTAATTGTACCTCATATCTGCCATCTTCTCTTCGTCTTGTTGTGTTTTTATAGTGGATTTCGCATTTTTCTTCTTCTTGTGTAAGCTTGCGTGTTTCTAAGTCCTCTTCAATTTCCCAAAATTTTCTCAGCTGTGCATCCAGTGTGGTATGATGAGTTTGAATTATTGTCGAGTTTAGTGGAAGGTTGGTGCTCATTGTTCCTGTTAAAATCCATCCAAATTCTGTGTTTTGAGCCACTGGAGACCCATTTGTTCTTGGAATTAACCCTTCAAGAATAATTGCAGCATAAACATCGGCACCTAGGAGCATGTCAATCTTCCCAGGATTGAAATAGCATGGGTCTGCCAATGTCAATTTTGACAAATGTTCCCAAGAAGTCGTAAGCAATTGATGTGCTGGCAACATAGACGTTAGTTTTGGGAAAACAAATGCTTTGAGATCACAACTGAAGGAAGGGTTGGTAAATGAAAATAAAGTTATATTGACCATAGAAGTTGAGCTGCCCGTTGATGTTTGTCCTAATCCTTTAACACTTGCAAATGTCTTTTGCTTCTTAAGATTGAGAATTTGGGCAATGTTTTCGGTTAAAAATGATGCTTCTGACCCTGGATCTATGAGTGCTCTAATACCATGTTGAGTTCCATCAGCAGCTAAAACTTTAACCAACGCAGTGGCAAGCAAAACATTGTGGTGTGTTTGATTATGGAATGTATTCACGTTATGAGTAGAAGATTGTGGGACATTATACTGGTATTCTGCATTATTCCACGTATTTCGAGAACTATCTGGAGACAATGGAGAATCATTTTGTTCGTCTGAATTTGCTAGAATTAACGGAGTATGGTTTTGATTTTGAGGTATATACTCGTAGTTAGATGTCGTTTCACTTTTTGGTAAATTTCTCCAGTTATGTTTCGAAAAGAATTGATTTGGGTTTTGAATTTGATTGAAAGTCGGTGTATAACTTTGTGCATTTGTCCTCCAATATGCAGGAGTGAACTGATTTTCACCTTGAACAAAGAAAGTGTTATAATCTGTTTGGTTTTGTCGTTGAAAAGGTGAATGTAAGAAATTTGTATGATTGCTACCAGGATAATTGTTTGGAACTTCAAAATGTAAAAGCGTGTGATGTTTTTGACCACATTTTTGACAGCAATTAGCGCTATTGCAACTTGATCCATGGTGGTCGTATCCTAAGCAGTTCGAGCAGACAGAATTAGTTTTAACGGCTTTGATTCTAGTATTCACATCCATTTTTAAGAATTTTGGGCATAGTCGAATTCCGTGAGATGCTTTACATATGCGGCAAAGAAATTTCTTTGTTTCGTATGGCGTTTTTGTTTTGTAATTATTTGTTGGTACCATCGAGCTATGCGAATTTGCTTCGAATTGGGTTGTTATGCTCTGATTTGAATCCAGAATATTTTCTAAGGAGCTGAACCTTCCTTCAATAAATTTTGCAAATGTTTTCCAGTCTGGAAGACATTTAGAGCTACCAAGTTTTTCTTCCCAGTCCTTTTGAGTTTGGAATGGAAGTTTTTGATAAATGATGTAAATAAGAATTACATCCCAAGTTTCAACAGCAATTCCCATATTTGATAGTGCAAGAATGCAGTTTGCGCTTATATCATGCAATGATTTTAAAGTATTTGCTGATTCATAAGATAATTTTTCCTGCTCCATAAAAATGCGCAACTGTTTGTTGACCAATTTACGCTTATTTTGATAACGGTCATTTAATATTTCCCATGCTGCAGCATAGTTTTTTCCATCACCTTCTATTGATAAATGCTGAATTAACAACGCAGCATCATCGGATACATATGTTTTTAAAAATTGAAGTTTTTGCGTGTCTGACAAATCAACGTTTTGATGGACCATGCTTTCAAACAAATTATGAAATTCAGACCATTCGTTTAATGAGCCCGAAAACTTCTTAATTTGAATAGGTGGTAACCGAATGTCGCACACTGAAGATCTTGCGGTGTTTATCCGCGAAATATCTAACTGTTAATTTTTTTCTCTCTCGAATTTGTCAAGAATATCTTTTAAAATTCCCGTGAACGAAAAATAGACGCGTTTAATTTTTGCAAATGTTTCTGCTTCAAAGTATGCATCTTTAGAAGGATCAGGTGATGAACTGTTGACTATTGAATCATGATCCTTTCTGGCACGTTTAAAGCATTCTTCATTATCTTCGAGACACGCGCTGACATAACCTTTTGATTTTTGCAGTTCAGTTCCTTTTTTAAATTCTTCGAAATCAGATTCGATTTCTTTTAAAATAAGGTCTTGGCGTTCAATAAGTTTGGGTAGTTTCTGATTTGCCATATTTTATTCACGAGATATGACAATAATTGCAGATAATAGGGTTTTAGAAATGTAGGTATGTATGTATGTGTGTTGGATTTGGGTTTATATGCAATAAAAAGGCGAATAAAGAATGATATTCTTACCTTAGTTTGCTTTTGCAACTGCAACTTCAGTTAATTACTCAAGTATAACTTTCAGTTACAGTTGCAGGAGGCTTTAGGTTTCACAATTCCTTGCTGTGATTGTTGACTGCTTACAGATGTTTGGAATTCGTCGTTCACTTCGGTACGGTGACTGATAGATTGTATGCTGATGATTAGAATGATTTTTTATTGTTCTTTTCGATGTTTTCCAAATTAAATCCGCTTGACTTAGAGGCTCGAAGGACCATGTTCTGAGTCAAGGCGTGACTCAAAAAAAGTTTGATTCTGGTAGATATTTTCCTTTCATGCAATTAGTTGAAATACATGAAATTCTTCTTTTTGTTGTTGAAATGTATTTAGATGAAGTGCACAATGTTAGTTGGGATGCAAATAATAACGAATAATGGAAACGTTATAAAAATTATATATTATTTCAATTAAAGAAAAAATGATATCTAAATCAGTACAGGTTTTATATAATAATAATTTTATATACAACATTCTAAGCTCAGGTTGCTGATAATTACAAATTGATAAGTTTTCATATATTTTTATGTTGAGAGTCAACAGTGAAAATTCCTCTGTTCGAAGAATTTGGGATGGGTGATAAAACCGCAGAATTCTTAGAACATAAATTTCACGATACTTATGATGGATTAATGGGCAACAATATACTGCTCCCAGCTAAAGCTATAATAAATTTAGACAAAAAAGTAATGTATGTAAATGATAAAGAAATTCCAATCTACTTCAATGAATATGAAGAAGAAAAAATGGAAACCCCACTTGTTAAATTAGAAGAGTATGAAAACCAAATTCCGAAATTGGAAATATATCATACGGAAACGAGTAAAGCCCCGATTTCTGATCAAATCAGAATCAATCACTTAAACATAGAGGAACAAAAGTCAGTTAGTAATTTAATTTCCAACTATTCTGATATTTTTTATCAAAAGGGAAGTGATTTAACCTTCACAAATGCGATTAAGCATAATATTAGAACGGTTAACGATATTCCTATTTATACAAAAAATTATAGATACCCCCAAATTCACAAAATTGAAGTATCCAAACAGATACAAGAAATGCTCGACCAAGGCATTATACGCCCTAGCAATTCTCCATACAATTCTCCAATATGGATTGTTCCCAAGAAGTTAGACGCTTCTGGTGAACAGAAATGGAGGATAGTTATTGATTATCGGAGACTAAATGAGGTCTCAATAGATGACAAGTTTCCTATTCCGAATATGGACGACATATTCGACAAACTAGGAAAATCTATGTATTTTACGACACTCGATCTAGCCAAAGGCTTCCATCAGATCAAGATAGCAGATGAAGATGTTAGAAAAACTGCTTTTTCAACCGATATGGGTCATTTCGAATTCGTTCGTATGCCATTCGGATTGAAAAATGCGCCTGCTACCTTCCAAAGACTGATGAACTCTGTTCTATCAGACTTTATTGGAAGGATTTGTCTAGTATACTAAGATGACATCATCGTCTTCTCAACATCATTAGAAGAGCTTATAGTTTCATTAAAGAAAATATTCCAAAGATTAAGAGAGGTTAATCTTAAAGTTCAACTCGATAAAACAGAGTTTCTAAAGAAAGAGACTGAATTTTTGGGTCACATCGTTACGACCGAGGGTATAAAACCGAACCCGAACAAAATCTCTGCTATTGAAGAGTACAAAATACCAACGACAACAAAACAAATCAAGGCATTCTTGGGAATCACCGGATACTTACGGAAGTTCATAAAAGACTACGGCAAAGTAGCAAAACCAATGACTGCATTCCTAAAAAAGGGTGCAAAAATTATTGTGAACGACCCAGAATACGTTGAAAGTTTTGAAAACCTTAAAATTTTAATTACTTCCCACCCAATCCTTAAATATCCAGATTTTGAAAAGAAATTCACTGTGACAACAGATGCATCAAACTATGCCATCGGTGGTGTATTAAATCAAGAAAGTCACCCCATCTGTTTTTACAGTCGAACGTTGAACCAACATGAGACGAAGTATTCTACAATTGAAAAAGAGCTTCTTGCTATTGTTGATTCAACAAAATATTTCAGACCCTACTTATATGGTAGGAAATTCACAATTAGAACCGACCATCGACCCCTTGTTTGGCTGAGTTCATTAAAAGAACCAAATGCCAAACTACAAAGATGGAAGATAAAATTGGAAGAATTTAATTTCGAAATCGAGTATATAAAGGGAAAAGATAATCAAGTCGCTGACGGACTTTCAAGAATGGAAGTTTATCTTACCGAAAACGAAATAAATCCTGATGTTAATAGAACTGAAGCGAATTCAGATGAAGAATCTATGATAGCCACTATTCACAGTGCAAATGAGGATAGTAGCGATCATATTCCGATTGTGGAAACACCTATTAATATCTATAAAACACAGATAATTTTAAACACTACAGAAAATTTAAATAACCACAAAGTATACTATCCTTTTAAAAAGAAAAGAATAATTATAGAAATGAAAAATTTTAACGAAAAATTAATATTAGACATAATGAAAAGATTCATTCCTCCTAAAGGAATTGTTGGTATCTTTTCAAGAGATGACCACCTATTTGCACAATTCCAGGAAGTGTACTTAAAATATTTTAGTAAAAGCAAATTGTTGAAATTTATCAAATGTAGTAAATTTTTAGGAGATCTAGAGGACAAAGAAAAAGAATTATTAGTTATCTCAGAAACTCATAAGTCCCTAAACCATAGAGGTATTAACGAAACATACCTAGAAATCAAGGACATTTATTATTGTCCAAACCTTAAAGATAAAATACAAAGGTATATCAATAATTGCGAAATCTGCAATAAGTCAAAATATGAAAGAAGCCCATATAAAATCCCACTTAAAATCACAGAAACACCCAATAAACCCAATCAAATTCTACATATAGATATATGGTATGCAAACATTAATCTAATGTATGTTACAATGATTGATAAATTTACAAAACATGTTACAGTACAAGAAATAAAGCACAGAACATGGACATCACTTTTAAATACAATTGAATATAGATTTGCAAACCATGGTATTCCAGAAAAAATAGTCACAGATAATGAGACAGGCTTTTCGTCACTTGCTTTTAAGGAATTTTTGAAAGAAAATAATGTTGAACTCCATCTAACTACACCTTATCACAAGACAGGCAATTCGGACATCGAAAGATTCCACCAAACTCTTAACGAGCATATACGGACATTTAATGCCGATGACAACAATAAAGATACCCTACGAAACAAAGTATTGAAAGCTGTAACAATATACAACAAGACAATACATTCAACTACAAAACAAAGACCAATTGACTTTCTAAATGGAACTATTACAAACGAAGACTATCCAAAAATTATTGAACTAGTTAATACAAATAAAGAACGTTATATAAGTAAAATTAACAAGAACAGGACTGACGTTGATCTTAAAGAAACAAACCATTCTTATCTCAAATGTAGAACAGACAATAAACTTAAAATTAAACATACAAAAGACAATCCTGAAGTAGTAGACGATGACCATTTTATTGACAGTAGAGGACGTACATTCTATAAGACACAACTTAAAAGAAACTACAAGTTTGAACGAAATGCTTAAAATATTTCCCTTTCAGATATTTATAAATTTTCTTTATTATGCAATACTAATAATAACGACATTTATAAAAAAAAAAAAAAATTACATGTATACTTACAGATGACAATGACTATCTTACTTTTTGTACTGACAGTACAAGTAACCCCAATAGTAGCAACTCTAACAATCAATAGACTGACAACTAGTAATGGGTACTCTATTATTAACATGGGA
This sequence comes from Dasysyrphus albostriatus, assembly GCA_946251815.1. Lineage (NCBI taxonomy): Eukaryota > Metazoa > Arthropoda > Insecta > Diptera > Syrphidae > Dasysyrphus > Dasysyrphus albostriatus. The sequence goes on along the minus strand of OX276335.1, from coordinate 157,887,698 downwards.
CAAACAGAAATTATCAACAGTACCAAAACAATAATTCATATCATCAATACCCAGGATATAAGACTTACTATAGATGCAATAGAAAGTAATGTCAAAAATTTACGAATTAATAACGACCCATTAATTAGAAAGCAAATAGAAACATTAAGAGCTAAGTTAACAACGATAGAACCACCAGAGAGGCAGAAGAGAGGTTTAATTAATATAGTAGGACAAGCAAGTAAATTTCTTTTTGGTACAATGGACGACGAAGACAGAAAAGAAATAACAGAACACCTTAGTGTAGTAGAAACGAATAGCGAAAACATAGTTAACACAGTAAACAAACAAATACAGATTAACAATAACTTAAATGAAAGCATAACTCATCTTAAAAACACTATAGAAGCGGACAGATTAGAATTAACAAAAGCTTTTGCAGAATTAACAGAGAATGAAAAACGATACATGTTAAAACAAATAAAATTAGACCAAATACTTAGATTAAATATGTTAGAAGAAAAAATTAATCAAATTATAGATAACATTTCTTTAGCCAAACATGGACTTATACATCCTAGCTAACTAACAACAACAGAAATTATTAACATGAAAATAGACTTCTTGAAGCTTAAAAATATTAAAGTAGGAGCACTTAAATACAAAACAAAAATATTGATTCTCGCAATAAAAATCCCAGATAGTTACGAACAAGTAGATTTAAAGTTTATAACCCCTATCCCAAATAAATTCAATCTTGAAGCTGTTTTTGAAGAATATTTTTTTTATAGAAATAAATAGAAAAATGTACCATTATCTAAAAGATGTTCAATATAAAAACGAATTAAAACCTGTAAACAACTGTATCACAAATAAAAATTGTACTCTCAAAGAAAATCAGTTAACAGAAATCAAAAAACTTGATGAAAGTACTATAATATGTAAAAATATTAAAACTGAAAAAATTGTAAATGGATGTGATGACAGAGATATTAAACTAGAAGGAAATTACCTAATAATTATTAATAATTGTACTATTCACATTTTTAACGAATCAATATCTAATAAAAATGAAATATTTATAGAAAGATTTTATTACGAAGAATCTCAAAACCTTAATTTTACTAAAGCGTTAAATTTTGAAGAAGTTGCTCTTGAGAAAATTGTCAATCTTACACCAATTAAACTACTGAAAATTCATAAAAATGTACAATATGTAATTGGTTCAGCAACAATTATCCTTTCATTAATTGTAATTTTAATATTTGTAAGTATTGTAAGAAAACATAAAAAACTTATTATTTCAATCAAAAATATTAAAGAAGAAAATTGTAAAACCTTAGAAGAAAATTATAAAAAAGTTGATTCCTCGGAGAAGAATCTTAAGGGGGGAGGAGTTACGTCTCAGGCGTCACACTGCACTCCAATCCCGTTACCCCGGACACTCCCCTTTGCCTAACGGCACTTTCATTAAAATCCATAACGGTATCCCACCATTTTTGCTGACCTGGCAAAACGTGTCTCATAAGACACACCCCCCCTTTTTTTTCCCCTGCACATAATAAATGAATAAAATAATATTCATATTTCATTTAATGTGATATTCATATTTCATTTGACTTAAATGAAATATGAATATTTTGTAAACAAGTGCATTCCTTTCCCAATCCATAACTTAGCTTAGAAATAAAGAATGATTCTAAAGTCATTCTTTAATCCACCAAGCTACTGAGAAGTGCAGCCTCGCTTAGGACAGCGGCTTCTCTTTAGCAAATAAAAAGATATTAAGAATTAATAAATAAGAATGAAAAATGTTGATAAATAAAATATAAATAAAATAAAGAAAAATAAAATAAAAAAAAAAGAAAGAAAAAAAAAACTTTTGTTTTTTTTTATGACAAACCGCGAGGCAAGCACGGTAATTGGTTCGTAGCGGGCGGCTTCTATCGACTCTCGAACAAGTACTTATGTATTCCGCAGAAGCTGCAGAGTTGCCAGAACCGTCCGCCACAGTGGCCCCCCAGAAGGCTTAACACGCCCTAACGATAGCGTTCAGGGGCTCGGACTAGTCGACCTCTAAGGGTGTGGTATGGCTGAGTTGTTGCTTGTGGTGCCGGTTCTGGAATAACCGATGTGGATGAAGAAGACGGTAGAGGGCTGTTGTCTTGATTGGATTCGAGGTATGCTGGCTTAAGGCGATCTATTGAGATCTTGATGGACTTATTTCGAATAGAAAGGGTGAAGAACTTCTCGTAGCGCTGCAATACTTTAAAGGGTCCTTCGTATGGTGGAATAATGGATGCCTTGATTGTGTCATTGCGGACGAAAACGTGAGTTGATGTCTTTAGATCATTGTGCAGAAAGGGTTGCTGTCTTCTGTGCCAAGCTGTCTGCTGAGGTTTAGTCTGGCGCATCGTGTTTCGGAGGTCTTTGATGAACTCGCATTGCGAGCGATCATCGAGCGTTGGTACCAGTAGATCAGCTGGAAGTCTGAGCGATGTACCATACACTAATTCTGCCGGCGTTGCATTGATATCCTCTTTTAGGGTTGCACGAAGACCTAGAAGTATGAGTGGGAGACGTTTTACCCATTGTGTGGAGTCGTTGCAATTTATTGCCGCCTTTAAGGTTCGATGGAATCGTTCAACGATTCCATTGGCTTGCGGGTGATATGAAGTTGTCATTGTGTGGTTAGTCCCCATACATGTACATAGCTCCGCAAAGACCGATGACGTAAACTGTCTTCCTTGGTCAGAGGTGATCTGTAGAGGTGGACCAAATCGCGAAATCCAGCCTGTGATGAGTGCACTGGCGCAGCTGATAGCTGACATGTCTGTCATTGGATATGCTTCCGGCCACCTAGTGAAGCGGTCGATGACTGTTAGGAGGTAGCGATATCCATCTGAAGGCGGGAACGGTCCGATGATGTCGATATTAATGTAGGCAAAGCGCTTGTCGGGCATCGGGAAGTGCTGCAGTTGCGATTTCGAGTGGCGCTGAATTTTGGTTTTTTGACAGGGAATGCATGTCTTTGCAAGGTTAGCACAATGCTGCCGAATGTTTGGCCAGATGAAGCGTTCAGTCATGAGTCGCACTGTCGCGCGGCGACCTGGATGCGAAAGGTTGTGTGTTGCTTCAAAGAATGTTTTCCGAAGGTCTTTGGTGATGAACGGTCGTACCCTATTGTGTGACACATCACAATAAATTGGTTGGGCTAAGTGGGGGAAAGAAAACAGAGTTAGTTGCATCGAATATACAAGTTTACCTTTGAGTAAGTCTTGAAGCTCGGTGTCATTTTCCTGCGACTTGGCAAGTTTTGAGTAAATGTCGTCTTTGCTCTGAACCATGTCGATTCGCGATAGTAGATCGGCTGCGTGGTTGTCTTCCCCCTTAATGTATCGGATATCGGTCGTGAATTCGCTTATGAGTGACAGGTAGTTAGTTTGTCGCGGTGATGATTTTTCGGGTCGTTGTCGGAAGGCGAAAATTAGGGGCTTGTGATCCGTTTGTATGTGGAATTTGCGACCTTCTAACAAATCACGGAAATGATTTATGGCTAAGTACATGGCTGTTAGTTCTCTATCGTATGTCGAATAACCTTGTTGCGTTTTGGAGAATTTTTTTGAAAAAAAACCAAGTGGCTCGGGAACGTTATCGACCAATTGATGCAGAGCAGCACCTGCTGCTATGTTCGACGCGTCTGTTACTAAGCTTAGTTCAGCATCTGGTACTGGGTGTGACAATCGCACTGCTTGAGCGAGAAGTTGGCGGCAATTGTTGAAAGCTTCATTCGTGGACTCAGTCCAGTTCAATGGGGACTTATCGTTTTTACGGTTTCCCGGAACCATTGCTAAAAGGGGAGTCTGCACCTCGGCCGCATGGGGCATGAACTTTCTGTAGAAGTTTACTGTCGCGATGAACCCTCTTAGCTGTTTCACAGTTTCTGGGCGTGTAACTCGTAAAATAGCGTCCACACGCGAGGGAAGCGGTGAGATTCCTTGTTTCGTGATTAGGTGTCCGAGAAACTCCAGCTCTGATTGTCCGAAGACGCATTTGGCCATGTTAATTGCCAGGTTGTGGTTAGCCAGTCTTTCTAGCACTTCACTCAGGTGGCGGCGATGCTCGTTGATGTCAGATGAGGCAATGCATATATCATCCATGTACGGGAAAGCGTATTCAACCCCTCGTAGTACCTCATGAACCAGCCGCTGAAGGGTTTGAGCCGCATTCCGTAACCCAAAAGTCATATGGGTGAACTCATACAACCCAAAAGGCGTGATGATGGCAGTTTTCGGGATGTCTGCTGGATTAATAGGTACCTGGTGGAAAGCCTTTTGTAGATCTATTTTCGAGAAAATGGTCTTACCTCGCAGAATGTTTGCAAAATCGTGGAGATACGGGAGTGGATAGCGGTCGGGAATTGTGATTGAGTTGAGACTTCTGTAATCTCCACATGGCCTCCAAGAACCATCCGCTTTACGTACCATGTGAAGTGGGCTGGACCAGTTAGATTTTGAGGGTCTGCAAATCCCAGCGCGCATTAGCAGCTCAAACTCCTTCTTTGCTGCCGTCAATTTGTCGGGTGGTAAGCGACGTGCTCGGGCTGAGCATGGTGGGCCATTCGTTTCGATGAAATGCAACGCCTCAGAGTTTGTCGATGCTCCCGGGGGTGCGAGACGAGTGATGTTTGGGAATGTCGTTATAATGTCGGCGAATGGCGAGCTCCGATCTATGAGCTGAGGTGAACTTTGGTGGCTGGTTATGGCGAATAGAGGTTTTGAAAACGTATTGGTGCGTGAGTCTATAAGGCGGGACCTTTTCACGTCTACCATTAGGTCATGGTGCTGAAGAAAATCAGCACCAATAATTGGAGAGGTGACGTCGGCGACGATAAAGATCCACACGAATGGACGTTTGAGGCCAAGATCAAGCTCGTGAGTAACCTCTCCGTAAACCTTGATGGGCGAACTGTTTACCGCGAACAATCGCATTGCAGTTGGTCGTAGCTTTTTGTGTGATGTGAATGGCGGTAAGCACGATACTTCCGCCCCGGTGTCAATTAGAAACGACAAGTTCGTATTTTTTTCACGAAGACAGAGACGACTAATCGAGTGCGAGAGTTTCTGGTGGCTTGGGGTGGCATCCGAGGTCATTTTGTGGCGTCACAACTGCTGTTGTAGACTCGATGACAATGAACGGCCAATTCTGCACGGTGGGCGACAGTCGGTTGCTTTTTTTTCCAAATTTCCGATGGAACCAGCAGTCGTCGAACTGTTCGACTGACGATGCTCGCCTACGCTGACTAGAAACTTGAGGCTGGCCCACTCGTGGTGGCGTGCGATCGCGCCGTCGTGGCGATCGTTGGCCCTGCGACAATAGTTTGGAAAATTCTCGGACAATATGGGCGACTTCCGACGAAGAAGACGGTGCATCAGTAGCAAGAGCTTGAGGTTCACGTGGTGTTGGTGATGGTGACGAGGCACTGGGTGCGATGGCATTAAGCTGTCGTAGTTCGACATTTTCCATAACAGTGTCAGCCACCCGAGTTTTTTCATCCGCGGTCCCTTGTAGAACGACTACGACTGCATGAACTGATTGTGGAAGGCGTGAAGCCCATAAGTCGAGTAAGACAGCTTCGCTTAGTGAGCCTTTAGCAGTTTGAACCATCTCGTAAAAGAGCTGACTCGGTTTCTTGTCACCCAATGGCATGTCATGGAGTACTCGACGTAGCCGTTTTTGCTGGCTGTCCGCGAAATGGGTGGTGAGCTGCGTGCGGATGTATTTGTACTTTTCAGTACTTGGGGCAGCAACAATTAAAGGTCGGAGCTCAGTAAGGCGTGAGAGCGGTAGTTGTGCACAGACCGTATCAAATTTGCGACTGTCTGGGGCGATGCCGGATGCACGAAAGTAGAAGTCCAATAAAAAAAAGCAGTTGTCGACATCTGATTCAACAAACGGCGGCATTTGAAGTCGAGCATAGTAATTTGCGGCTACTTCCAAAGGTTGGTTGCTGGCATCTTCGAACCGCTCACCATCGTTGTGCTGCGAGGCATCATCTGCCTGGTTGTTGCCCTCTTTAGATTCTTCGGGGATAGAAGGCATCACGTCGGGGTCACCACTTTAGCCGCAGAAAACTAGATCCAAAATACAAATTCCTAGGAGATAAAGAACACGGAACACAATTAGTTTTATTACTATTTTATTAATTCTAAGTAGACTAGGGATTTATAATATCTGTATCGTGATGCGTACGGCTCGGCTTCATCAATCAGACTGTCTTTTCTCCTTAAAGGGCATCGCAATTTGTTTTCTGTATTATCGTTGATTGGTCGGTTGCAGGTGGCTTCTATCAACTCTCGAAGGAGGGTTAGTCGTGGCATTCGCTAATTGGTTCGTAGCGGGCGGCTTCTATCGTCTCTCGAACAAGTACTTATGTATTCCGCAGAAGCTGCAGAGTTGCCAGAACCGTCCGCCACATAGTTTAAAATATATAAAGTTTAAATATAGTTAATCAAAATATTGACCTCCAATACTAAAAATGTTAAAGTTTTCAAAAATATAAAAAATAATCACTCACCAAATCTTTTCCTTGTAGAAGTGTGATTGATGTTCAGCTTTGCTATATAGATTGTTTGATGTTAAATGTTATATGATTTCACTATATGTATCCATTCTTGAATTTTTGTTGTTATTACTCACGATGGTTATTATATTATGCTTGCAATACTTTATTGACTCTGAATTATCAGAGGAGCGGAAGAATTTACACTTTTTCAAATAAATTCCCTACTCAAAATAAATAAACCCTATCGCTTTCAGTATACTGGACCTCTACTGTATTTTCAATTACCTGTATCCAAGTATCTGTATCTCTTTGATTTCAGATACTTTCTTAGGATATATCTCGAAAATAGTTCGCGACTTTAATTTCAATTTTTCTTCAAATTAACTTTATCTTTACTTTACTGATTTTACTTTACTTTCTTATTCTAGATTTTACTTTATCGTTTGTTTCTTCTTATTACTCTTCCAGATCTAAATCTTTCTCTCTTCAAGTACTGAATATACAAAAATTCAAAACTTTAATCAAAATCAATTATATGTATATCAACGATTCAAAATTTACGCAATCAAAATTATCCATCTCTTATCAAAAAAAAACTGAATCTATGAATCTTTAGCTTATCATAAAACGTTCACTGAGTGTAAATCAATAAATACTTAGAAAAATATAAACTACAAATACAACTAATAGATAAATAAATACCAACATCCTTATTTTTACTTGTTATCGTTTAGTAACTTATCCTCTGAATTTTTATTGGGGGTTTGACGTAGTTTTACACATCACAAAGTGGTTCTTAGGATTACGACAAGAGGTGACAGATTTCTGAAACACTTTTCTGGAACTATAGATTCTGGATCTGCTTGGAGATTCTTGACGTAATTATAGATGACTTGACGGTAATTTTGACTTGACTGATTCTTGACGGTGTATATATATTTATTGGACTTGACTGATTCCTGACTGTTTCGTAGAGATGACTTGACGTGTACGAGAAATGACGCACTGACTGTACTTTCATATGAAAATGTTGTGCTCGTGGACAGAACGTAAGTATGTATCCCTAAAACGGACATACTTTCTGGAGCTGCGTAACGGTTGTTATGTTTGTTCGCAAGACAAAACATGTATCGATATACATAGGTGAGTATGTATGCTGGTTTTCGGGGTAGTTTTGTTATTTTAAACTGAATACAATTGTCTCAGACTTCTCTGAAGATTTTTACATTAATGAATATCATTTAATTGCACTGAAGTGAAGTTATTTCACGATTCTTCTGTAGGTGTAATAAATGATTGATTGGCGATAATGAATCGCACGTTGTAAAGGATTTTGCTTTATATTAATTGGTTTGGTTAAATAAGCTTTTGTTGCTTAAGATGTTATATTACTAAGCTTTTTGCTTAAATAGTACTTTGTTCAATAATTGGTCTTTTAAGTTTTTGCTTTATTGGTATTTTTATGCTTTGCTTAATTATTCTGTTAATGCTTTGCTTAATTGTTTGGTTAATGCTTTGCTTAATTGGTCTGGCCGCCACGTGGTTTCTCGTACAGTCTAGTCGCAATTGAATTTCGTACCTGTAGGGTTACAAAAACTATTAGAGAACTAGAAAAAACACACTAGGGGCTCTTCAAATTATTCTTTCTTTTTCTTTATCTTTCTTTCTACCAACTGTACTATATATTTAACAAAAAGAATATTACCTTTTCTGGTACAATTAATCCAATTGATTCGACATCGACATTTTGCTTCTGGGTATTCTTGCGAAACCAGAAAATCCGTGCAGCCATTAAAGGCATATAAATTGATTTAAAATCAACACAATACCTTGATAGAAATGTTTACCATGATATAACAAATGTTTTACGATATTTTTCTGAAGATTTAACTAACAAAATTCAGTAGATTATTTCGGATTAAAATTGAACAACTTATTCGATCGGCGGCCAGACTAAAAATAACTATGTCTACCGGTTGAATTTAAATCGAAACCTTACTGAATTGGGCTACGGCATTTCGGAACTGTTGGAAATGAATTCAACCGAACCGGTGTGAGCAATGGGTTCGTACTCGAACACAATTTCACCTCTGAATGATTTTGGTTCAGTATTGTAGTTTAAGGTTCTCTACACACTAGATTCGTGAATTGTATAAACAATTGTGTTGAGAAATGTATTCGTTTAAAAATATTTATGAATTAAAGAGAATGAGTGAGAGGGAGATTTTATTTTATTATATTAATCCCAATCAGACTATTAATATTATGCCCTGTAGATGTGGTATAGAGTTTTATTTTTATTGCGAATCGTTATCGACTCGTTTTTGTGTGACATGAGTTGGATGAGTTCAAAATAGGTTTACACGTATGGTGTAGAACTGAAATATGTTGAACTGGAACTCGCAATTGACTTAAAGAAGGAAATGACTATTGGAGTTAACGTTTGTTGGCACTAGTTTTGACGATTGATGGACTATGAGATTCTGTTTTTGGATGATTCGAATTAATCGAATAATCAGAGTCATCTTGTTTCCTACAGTCAATGGAATCTTACAGTTGATGGCGTGAAATATAGGGGCAAACCATATTAGGACAGAAAAGTGTATTACGATCCAAATGTCACCCTACTGTCTTAAGATCACCGTTTTCTGGGACAGTTAAAATCCATTAAAAATTGGTGATTTCTTAGAGGTTTTTTTAACCCTTGGATATCGTAAAAATTCAAAGATTTTATGCGGTTTGCTATGGTGAGCGGGGTAACTGGCAGAACTCCATCTGAAATATATTCAAAATGTTTGCAAATATTCGGTATAGAAAATTGGCGTTTTCTTTTGTGACCTTTCTCCTATCCAATCCAACCGATCTTATCGTGTCTTTCATTATGAAACTACGAAAAACACAAAAGGGAAAATAAAATCTGAAGAATAATTTTCTTCACATCTGAACACTTCCGTTCTTCACGTGCAAGCACGTACAATGGAATTTGATAGTTGATGTCTTGATATATAAGGGTCGAACTATATTTTCAAAAAAGGGTAGCTCAGAGACTGTTCAAAAAATTAAACAGGTAACTTCAAAAGCGGATATTGCTGCAACAGCGAAAACATCAAACAATGAAATAAAAGATGTATCCCAAAAGAAGTCTTTTGCTAAAGGTACTAGGCAAACTGCACCACCTCCAATCATGATTTCCGGATTGACAATGTTTGGTGAGCTTAAGAACATAGTAGGAAAATGCACTAATAAGGCATGTAAATATACATCATATAATAAAGACAATTGGAAAGTCATTGTTGAAGACGCTGATGCGTATAGATCTATCACTGAAGAATTGAACAAAAAGAAAAATCAGTGGCACTCGTACGAAAATAAAGCTACAAGGCCGATAAAGGTAGTAGCAAGAGGCTTCCACTCTTCATGTGTTGCCAAAGATATTGTCGAAGACCTTATTCAAAAAGGTTTCCAAGCTCTCGATACGAATAATCTTATTTAAAATGAGGTAATCAAAGACTTCACTGGGGTATCAACGACAGCAAAAAGATCTCTACCATTGTTTATGCTCACCTTTGTAAATAAAGAAAGTCTCGATAAGATTTACAGTATAAAATCAATTATGGGCATAGTTTCAAAATTGAACCACTGCGAAAGTCAAAAATTGTTCTACAATGCAAACGCTGTCAGGCCTTTGGGCATACACAAAAATACTGCAATCGTGAGTTTGCTTGTGTCAAATGCGAAGGCAAGCATGCAACTAAAAACTGTCCCATGGGCAGAGAACAGAAAGCGAAATGTGTTAACTGTCAAGGCAACCATCCTGCAAGTTACAGAGGATGTCCAGTTGCCAAGAAATTCCAAGACACAAAAAGAAAAAACAAAACTGGGAACAAGCTAAGAAACCCAATAATCACAAAAGCAATAGTTGAAAGCAAAAAAGTAGCCGTTGAAAACAAAACTACAAATCAACCGCCAAAAGCAATTGCACTAAGCAAAAGTGATGAAAATAAATCCTTTTCCCAGATTGTTAAAAATGTGCGGAAGAACGAAGAAACATCTATTAAAGAAATGCTTGAACTTATCCTGAAAAGGATTGACAAACAAGATTTAAACATAAAACAGCTAAGCGAAGAAGTCGCTCTTAAAAAACAATGAGGACAGAACACTCAAAATCGCAACATGGAATGCAAACGGTCTTTTACAACATGTATCAGAACTAAACATCTTTTAAGATATAGAGCATATAGACATTTGTTTGGTTTCTGAAACTCACCTCGCTATAGAACAAAATATTGATAATAAACTACCTAACTATACGTGTTATCACGCTCCGCACCCAGCTGACAAAGCTAGGGGAGGATCAGCAATTCTAATAAAAAAGTGCTTAACACACTATGAAGAGCCTAAGTTTACTAATGAAAACATGCAAGTAACAACAGTTAGTATTGGTATAAAAAAGAAAGAGTCTAAGATAGCATCTATATACTGCCCTCTGAGGCGCTCTCCAACTGAAGAAGACTATGCAGAACTCCTAAATTTGTTAGGACATAACTTCCTTGTTGGTGGCGACTTCAATGCTAAACACACCCAATGGGGATCTAGGCTCATAACAACGAAAGGCAAACGGCTATATCAAGCAGGCCGCAAGTACAACTGCGAATTTTATTCTTCTGGCTCGCCAACATATTGGCCATCTGATTCTAACAAAATACCAGACCTTATAGACTTTTTCGTAGTAAAAGGTAGTAAACGAAACCATATAAGTGTCGAAGGTAATTACGATTTATCGTCAGACCATACTCCAGTAATATTATCACTGAGCGAAGCAGAAATAAACTGGAACGAATTCAGAGACAAACTTGAAAGTTTTATAAACCTAAGATCCCCTATGCAAACAAATGAACAGATTGATCATGAAGTAGAACAATTTATTGCTGATGTGCAACAGGCTGCAGAAGAAAGTACTCCAAAAATTTCGAACTCAAGAGAAAAAGAAATAGAATATCCTGTCCAAATAAAGGAGCTGAACTTGGAGAAAAGAAGAGCTCGAAGAAAATGGCAAGCTACGAGATTTCCTGGTGATAAGGCAGTTTTTAACCGTCTTAACAATGAACTAAAGAAAAGAATCTGTGAATTTAAAAGTGATTCACTTAGTAGATTCCTGAATAGTCTGACGGCGGATGCTTCTACGGAATACTCCTTATGGAAAGCAGCTAGGTGCCAAAAAAGACCACAGGCACAAAACCCGCCAGTAAAATCTTAAGATGGTAAATGAATCGGAAACCCAAAACAAAAGGCTGATCTCTTCGCTGAACATCTCGCGAATGTTTTTTAGCCATTTCCAGCAAGCACACCTACAGATCCCTTACAGTTTGTTGATAGAAACGACGAATGTGAAATTCCTTTTGTCACGCTCAAAGAAGTAAGAAGTATGTGTCAACATAAGTTGTCTAACAAAAAATCACCAGGGTACGATCTAAAATCTGCTCAGGTTTTGAAAGAAATGCCTTCTACAGGCTTCAAAAAACTCCAATTTATAATAAATGCATGCCTTAAACTAAGATATGTGCCACATTATTGGAAAATTGCAGAAGTCATTGTTATACCTAAACAAGGTAAGCCACCAACAGAAGTAACATCTTACAGACCTATTTCGCTTATACCAATCATGGCAAAAGTTTTCGAAAAACTGCTTCTGAAAAGACTAAGCAAAATAATAGAAGAAAGAAGACTAATTCCGAGCCATCAGTTTGGATTTAGAAATAAACATTCCACGATAGACCAAGTGCATCGGACTTCGGATGTTGTGGAAAAGGCATTTGAAGAAAAACAAGTATGCTCGGCTATATTCTTAGATGTTGCTCAAGCCTTTGACAAGGTTTGGCACTTGGGACTTGAGTACAAACTGCAAAGGGATCTTCCCAGGCAGTACTACGAAATACTGAAATCCTACGTTACGAACCGACTTTTAAGAGTACGGCACGACCAAAATTACTCGGAACTAAAGAAAATTGAAGCCGGTGTACCACAAGGAAGTGTCCTAGGACCAACCCTGTATATGTTATATACAAGGGATATTCCAGTGGACATCAACGCTATCATAGCCACCTTTGCTGATTATACTGCAATATTGGTGCCAGATAAATCCGTTACGAAGGCTACACAAAAACTGCAAAATACAGTCGATAAAGTTAGTGATTGGACGCAAAAATGGCGACAAAATCGACGCATATAAACTTTACAAACAAAAAAATAAACAATGTTCCAATTCTTATAAACAGTACAACAGTACCTTACTCCAATACTGCCAAATACCTTGGAATGACTTTGGATTTGAATAATAAATGCCCCTTGGTATATAAGAAATAGCGATCTACATCGTGATCTTCAAATTGAAATGGTTACAGAAGTGGTTAAAAAACACGCTGTATCACACAATCAGCGAATGCAAAGTCATATCAACTCCGAAATGGAGACCGTCTTAAATGTACGAGACAATGTTCGGAGATTAAGAAGAACCAAGCCTCATGAGCTGATGGTCTAAAAGCTATGGGAAAGTGTTATAACTTAAACTTCCCACAATGCGATTTATAAATTAAGAAAGAAAAATCATTTGTCGATCTTTCATAGATTGGTCCTGATTCACCGGTGGTTTTAGTGCGGTAAGAGTGCCACACTACTTGGTACCGATTCTTACCGAGTGTCTTTTGAAGATTTCCATCGGATAAAAAAAAAAAAAAAAAAAGTGTTTCGATCTAAATGTCAACCAATTGACATAAAATCACATTTTTCCGGAGCAACAAAAACTCAAAATTTCATATATTTTCAGCTTTTTAATCTATCCTAAATTTATTCTTTTTAAATTTGGATCGAATTGGATTCGATACAGTATTGAATTGAATTCATTAAAATCAGAGGGATTCAATTTCAGTGAAATCGAAATGAATAAAATTGAATCGGAAATAAATTCAATGAAATGAAAATCGATCGAATCATTTTGGTGGTCGATTCTTGAACGATTCAATCATTTTAAATTTACGATTTACACAGCTCTTATGACATTCATGCTCACATACTTCATACATACTTGACAAACCATTATTCAGGATGTACACATTACCAGCCAGCAGTCAGAATTGTCAGTCATGATCGATAATGTGAACAACGCTTTGCGTGAAGAGGCAGAATCGAGAAATCAAGTTGAAATAGAGACGAATATTCGACCCAAGTTTTTCGTCACTTGAGTTGAGTGCTCCATTTGGTTTTGAGTTGAAATGGTATCTAAAACAAATTAAAATAAAACTGTACCTGTGCACAAACATCCAAATAAACAGACCATAATGCATTATCTGTAAAACAAACTCCTCGACCTAGGTTTTTCGTCACAAATTTCGACTCGACCAAGCTTCTCCAGCGGAGGTGAGTCAAATCAAGCTCATTTCAACTCGATCCAGGTTTTCAATGATTTGAAGCGAGCTTGAAGCCTATACCTTAACTAACTAATTTTGCCGTCATTGGAAAAGTCATCGTCATGTCATCATCGCCATCGTAATTGTTATCGTTATCGTACGGTCATCGTCATCATCAGATTTAATAAAGCGGTAATAAAACGTTATTCACATATGTTATGTATTTGAATCTATTTATTTCAAATTACGAAAATTCATACAAGACGATATCGTCTCTTCGGAAGAAATACGACATAAACGAAACTGTTAGGTTGCAAAAATGAGTCCTATGGATTCATATGAGACTACGCGCACATGCAGAAACTATTCCGTCATCGTTTCGAGCAACTTTTCAGTTTGTGTTTTGGTACAAACTGGACGATTGCCCCAAATCAGTTTTTCACTTTGTGTCATATGGAATAATATGTAACTTCGCGGACACTCAACCAAATAGTTGCGGATATTTGAATTTTGTTCTTTCCGAAGGGGCATTATGTTCTGTGTGCGTAAGAGAGCAAATGTACCTTTTCTTTAATTTGCTGAGTAAAGGAATAGGACAAAGGCGATAATATTTTTCTTTGTATGTATGAAATAGAAAAACTGAATAAACATTGTCGCTGTGTTTGTTAGGTTCTTTTCGGTTGCTTGTGGAGTTGCTCATTTGCGCGCTCATCGTTCATGTGCGCAACTAGCCTTAGTTTCTTAAAAAATAAAACTAAAGGCTGGTACTTTCCCAATTTTATATCGAAAAATAAAGTTTTCTAGAAAACTAAAGTGAGTTACAATATATTTCCTAGGAGTCTGTGAATTAGACGGTAGTGTTATTATCACTCGAGTTTCGAGGGCTGGACGTAATAGTATAACTTAAATTGCGTTTGCCAACACGAAAATATAACTTTTGAATTTTCAAATATTTTTTGGTTCGTTGAAAAAAAAACATCTTGAACAACTAGGTGCTGAATAAGCAACTTTTAAAATCTCGTGATTTCGCAATTGAATATTCATTGATTGATTTCGTCGATGAATATTCATCAAGAAAGTTGCATGTGCTTCCTGCCAATGATATGTTCATGTTAAATTCATCGACGGAATAAGCTGAAAAGTGGCTGATGCAGCTTCGATTCTTCACGGAAAAGCAGGGTTTTCCCCAATGAATTTCTTAATTTTTCCCGCTGGGATAGCACACACACATACACACAAACAAACGCAAACACACATACAAACACACACAGCCTTTTTTAATTACTCGTAAAAAATAAAGTCCACGAAATTCATTTAAATATTAGAAAAAAGAAAACACTCTTAAAACAATGCAGTCTACAACATTCAAGAACAAATATTTTTCAATTAAAAATCTTTGAAGGAATTCCAGGATTCCGCAAAATGATCAATATACCAAACTCATAAAGAAATAAGTAGCAACACACAATCTAGAAAAGTTTGGATCCCGCCAACACAAAGCACCAATGCTTATTAATGTCACCTAAAAACAAAACCAAAATAATGAAATCGGTCAATCAAATTAATACAGACGATAACAACGAAAATCAAACCACAACTGTCAGCCGCAGCTTTAGTTGAAATGAATACCATTTAGCTCACAAAATCAAACAACAAACAAAGAGATAGCTTTGTAAAAATAACACAAGCTCTCTTGATAATTTTTTGTCACAATATACCAAACTCACTTGAAACAATTAAAATGCAATTAAAAAAACCACTTCAGTACTAACACTTTTAATGAAAATAGCTTTGTAAAAATAACACAAGCTCTCCTGATCATTTTTTGTTACAATACTAACAACCGAATTTATAAGATTTTCTTAAAATGCCTCTTAGAGGTCATTTAGTTAAGTTTGCTTAAATATTTAAGTTGCCTTTAAATAACATTACTTAAATTCTCATCTATAATCAATTTTCCATTGCTACTTAACTAAACGATTGAAATGTAACGTAACGTGAGAAAACTCACTAATACATGTTCTTTTCAGCTGTTTTTTGACAGCTTGCAAACAAATGCAAACAAAAGATGAGCACATGTATTTATAAGAAAGTAAGAGAACTAACTGGTATACCAAATGCAAACGAAATGAAACATGATTCCATTTTGGTTTCTGATGCTTTGATGTTTGTGTTCAGAAACTCTATTATTCAATTCTTTGATTCACACCTTGGCCTTTTGATAGAAAAATATGTTAATAAATCGAAACAATTTATTTTACAATTCATTATACTAAAGGAAACCACAAATCTTAAAACTTTCATTATGTACCCACAACAAAAAAATGAAAACTCTACCCACAAACATACATAGGTATACCTATATTTCTGAAATAAAAAAAAAACCATTAGTCTCGAATGTCAAAATATGTTTAAGATGGCTTTAAGTAACCTTTAAACGTGGTGAATGGCGTTTAAGTTAAGATGCATTTAAGTAACGTTGCTTAAAAGTGCAAATTGATTATAGATACCGATTTCGCACTTAAGAGCAACGTAGAGGCATTTTAAAGTTACGAAGCCTTTAAATTTTCTTTATAAATACGGCTGTAAGTTCACTTGTAGAAATTAAAATGTAATTAAAAAAACCACTTCAGTACTAACACTTCTTATTGAATTTTTAATAATAATTTGGGGGAGAGTACGATAACTTGGACGTCGAAAATCGATAACGGATTTGTGTAGAGTGGTCAAAAAGAAGGAGTTTTTATTATCGGAGGGGGAGCTAAGGGCGATGGGCGATTTAAAAAAAAAAAACGACTTAAATGGAAAAACAAATATAAAAAAATATCGGCAATACTAATATGCAAGGCAATAATGGTTTTAAAAGCCAAAAGTTTATTCTTTAATCCTACTCTTGAATTGCAACTTCTGTTGCAAATTGGTTGATGATTTCATCTCCTGCAGCTGGATATGCCAGATGCGCCAACCGTTCGATATCTGCTTGGAGTTGGTGCAGACTTTCTACTCTTTTCTGGGCTCTAGTATTGAGTTGGACACGGAAGATTTTTTGCATATGGCCATTTCTGGAGCGTTTGTCAATGGTCTGAACAAGAGCACTGTAGTTTCAATTCTTATCTGCTGGTCTGGTATGTAGCAGTTCCTCTGCGGGCAAGCGTCAGAGCTATATATTTGTCTTCCTTGTGTAGATTGACTATGAAGTTTGTCCGTCGAAAGTTGGTGGATCCATTTTCTTTCTCTTTGGACAGTCACTTTCTGGAACCTTAATTTTCCTTATTTTATCCAATTCCTTTGTAATGCTTTTAATTTTGTATTCGAACTTTGCCTCTACTGTCGACAATTGTTTATCGACAGTAGAAATTTTGTATCGACACGTTCGTCAAGGGCAATAATTCTGTTGTCAAATCGGCTTGTGTAGTTCACGAACGAACTAGTTCAATGAAGTAGTTCACTCAAGTGAATTAGTGCACTTAGTTCACACACTTAGTTCACTAGTTAATTTAGTTCGTTAATTTTTGTTCCAAGAAAGAGAAAAGCTCATCCATTTATTTTTTTTATATTTCCTTTTGAGTTTTTTTTAATAAAGCATAAGTCAATATCAATTGAGTTTGAAGAGAAAAAAAATGGAGTTTCCATGCATGCTTTTTTTATATAACGGGTGATTTTTTAGCTGGTTTGGTTTTGGCAACACTGGTTTTGACAGCTGACGTGTGTTTAGTACCTTGTGTCACTGTCAAACAGCTTCAGTTTGGTTTGCAATTTAACCATGGATCGTCTTACAAATGAACAACGCTTGCAAATTATTGAATTTTACTATCAAAATTCGTGCTCGGTTCGAAATGTTCATCGCGCGCTGCTTCCATTTTATGGTCGGCATTCTCGACCTTCTGAGCAGTCTATTCGGAAGACTGTGACCAAATTTCGCACCAAATTTACTTTGTTGGACATTAAACCACCAACACGTTTACGTACTGTGCGTAGTGAAGAAAATATTGCGGCCGTATCAGCTAGTGTGACAGAAGACCGCGAAATGTCGATTCGGCGCCATTCCCAGCAGTTAGGCCTTTGTTACAGCACTACGTGGAAAATTTTGCGGAAGGATTTGGGCGTAAAGCCTTTTAAGATACAGCTGGTGTAAGAACTAAGGCCAGCCGACCTACCACAACGCCGAATTTTTGGTGAATGGGGTCTTGGAAAGCTGGCCGAGGATCCGCTTTTTTATCGAAAAATTGTGTTCAGCGATGAGGCTCATTTTTGGTTGAATGGGTACGTAAATAAGCATAATTGCCGCATTTGGAGTGAAGATCAGCCAGAAGCATTGCAACAGCTACCAATGCATCCCGAAAAAGCCACTGTTTGGTGCGGTTTATGGGCCGGCGGCATTATTGGGCCATATTTCTTCAAAGATGATGCGAATTGCAGCGTTACTGTCAATGGTGAACGCTACCGAGCGATGATAACAAACTTTTTTTGCCCGAAATGGAAGTTCTTGACTTGCATGATATGTGGTTTCAACAAGACGGTGCCACATGCCACACAGCACGCGAAACAATGGCGCAATTGCGAGGCGAGTTTGGTGAACAGTTAATTTCAGGTTTCGGGCCGGTCAATTGGCCGCCTAGATCGTGCGATTTGACACCATTAGATTATTTTTTGTGGGGGTATGTCAAGGCTAATGTCTATAGGGACAAGCCCGCTTCGATTGACGCACTGGAAGCCAACATCCATGCATTCATTCGTGAGATACCGGCCGATATGTGTGAAAGAGTATGCCAAATATTAAATAAATTTAAATATTAAATTGCAAGGTTCAAACTATCGATTCAAATAAATATTTCATTCATTTTTTCGAATTTTTTGTGTTTTTTTTTTTTTTAAGTTATAAACCTCTTAAAAAATCAGCCGTTATTTCCATTTTAAATGTTTAATATTCACGTTTGTTTATTTAATTACCAATTATAATTTACTTATTGAGAAGAGAAAATAAAACAATTGCCCAACCGAAAGTAAGAATTCACAAACAAACGATCGCTGTCACTTGTCAGTCGTGACAGGCTGAATTATTAAAATGTGCTGAATTGCAATAATCTGCAATGTTTACACAAAGTAGTCATTAGTAAAGCTGTGATACCAAATGTTTGGATTATTATTTATTTAGGGAGTTAGTGCAATATTTTAGTATAAGGTACTATATTTATGAAAAATTTTATATTTCAGTTATATTTCATGTTTTAATTTATTTTATTGTTAGTTTAATTACATAAATATTCTTGGGCAGTGCAATATTAGTTGTTAGCAAAATAGTTACACCTACACACATAAGATATATGCAGAAAAGTCAATTAATACAAATATACGATTATACAGATATGCAAAATAGCTTTTAACAGGATAGTAAATAGGTATTGCTGACTGGAGAAGTGAAATTCGCACTTCCAGTCTGCACACTAATACTGAAATAAACTTTGATTTCAAATTTCATATTGGCAATTTGATTTGTCATTCTTTTTAAAGCGTTTAACAGCTGTAGCAGTTATCGAGTTGCCGTAAAGTGCCATAAAAAGTAACTACATTTATACAAAAAAAGTCGATTTTTTTCGAACCGCGAAAGTTCCTTTTTTTAATTGTTGTTTGGAACAAGTTTTTTTTTAAGAAAAGAAATTAATTGGAAAATAATCCAAAGATCATATAAAGGTAAAACAAAAAATCTTATAAATAACGTTTTCATTATTACAATATCTGTTGAAATTTAAATACAGAAAAGACGAAGGTCGACACAAGGTGACACGTAAGAGCGTTTCAAGTGAAGGGAAACCCTGTGGGGATTTTTGTTTGGGACCCCGTTCTTTAATAACAGCAGAGGTATGAAGTCAATAACTTGCGAAGTGATAAATCCAAATATTTATGGGTAGTTCACGTTTTTTTTCCCAGGTTCGATCAATTAGGTGATAGGTACGTCTCAAAGGCAACTCGTTGCATATATACCTATAAACATATATACTAATGGAAGCCTAGAATTGTATACCGATACTTGGTTCGAGCCTCTGATCCCTTTTCGAGTTCTACGTTGACCATCAGGAATCTGGTTGATAAAAAAAAAGAGAAAGGGATAAGTGCGAAACCAAATTGGACTTGAGGGATTAGCCAAAAATCATTAGGAGGAGTGGTAATCCAAAAGACCTGTTTGGAGAAAAGATAGGGTGCAGTGGACAGTGAATTTTTGTGTCTAAGTCCCTTTGGACGTAATTACATAATTTAAGTTTTTTTTGATAACTATTTTTTTTGATTTTGTTTCCTTGTTTCCTAAATTGAATTCATTTAAAAAAAAGGAAAAGAAATTAATGAAAGATATCGAGTAGAAATTAAAATTCAAATTAAAAAAAAAAGGATAAAAGTAAAGAAAGTAAAGAAGAAAAGTGAAATCAAAGTGGAAAGTGTGAAGCGAAGAGTGTTTTAAGTGTCTGGACCTTAAAAAAATAGATATTTGTGTGATATAAGAACATTAATAATACCTGGCTATACAAATAAAGCCACCTTTGTAACGAATCCTGAAAAGTGCTGCTGGCAGGACATCGAGGGACGTCTTGAAATCAGTAGGTCATTTTTTGTATAACATATTGAATTTTCTTTATATACATATAAATATATCTATAAAAATACACTTTCGTGAATAAGGGAAGGAAGTATCTACACTCTAGTACTTCAGATTATATCCTGTTTTTTTTTTTGAATTTATAGGTTTCACTTTACTTTTCTTATATCTAAAGCGGAGGTAAATTTCCATACACTCCAGTGCCAGTAAATAGAGCCATGTATTTTTTTTTTTTATTAATTTCCTTAAAATTTTCTTTATTTTTGAAATGAACGTAGAATTAAATTTTAACCAATTTTAATGAATTTTATAATAAAATAACACGTGAAAGGAAGAAAAGTTATAGTTTTTTTGTAATACATTTTCTAGTAGGTCATAAAATGAATTAATATGGTGTGCTAGTTATTTTAAAAGGTGTGTGGAGGCTCGGCTGAGCTAGCAATGAGGGGAAGAAATAAAAGAAAAAAGATACGATAAGACAATGACTAGGTACAAATAACTATCCATGACTCACTACGACATACATATCACATACTTACTATACTGTTTACATAATTATACTTACCTTTTACTAACGATGTACTTACCTAACTGACTATGTTTTCTCTATACTAACTTTGTCCTTACCATACAGACTAACCTTCTACCAGCTATAAATATACTTACCAGCCTGACTTTACTTACCTTACGCTTACTTCATACTTACCCTACCGCCTAAATAAAACAATATTTCCCTTACCTACTTACCTGATGGATTTTATATACGAATTTTACTACAATAATACTTACCTACTTTGACATGAACTGACCTAGACCATAGTATGAAATGTGACTGGAGGTTTAAGAAAGGGACTACCTCCAGAATACTGGCCAAGGAGATAGAAATGGTTGTATCCTCTATACAAGAGTGGGCAGGCCAAACTTTTGTCAATAACACCAGACAAGGCCTTTGAAGATTTGATGAACCACTGTATTGGTGCGACAGTGGGAGCACTCTGAGTCCTCTGAGATCTCAGAAATATAAACTGGCTAAATATGTGTATCGTGAATCCGATGTGCGTTCTCTTCATGTCTCAAATGTTGTTGCTACCTGCGCTGAAGTGAATGCTGTGACGGAATAATCTCTTATTTATAATATTGTGGTTGATGGTGCTGGTGGTGCAAATGCTGCTGAGGTTGCTGCTGTTGGCGTTGTTACTAACGTTGCTGGTGTTGTTAATGTTGCTGACGTTGCTGTTTTTGCTGATGTTGCTGCTGTAGCTAATGATGCTGAAGTTGTTGATGTTGCTGCTATTTTTGAAGATATGACAAATGTTGCTACTGTTACTGCCGTACATAAGGATGTTGTGAATTGAAAAAACGTTGCCTTCAGTGCCGAAGATATTCTAACAATTCCTAAAGGCAATTCCAATGCTCCTACTGCTACAATCGTTCAATCTGCATCTTTTAATAATCATGTTCCTGCTAAAATAAATTCCTATAATAAGATTGGAGTTGGTACACTCTCGAGCAATCCCGGTGAACTGCCAACTGGCGTCTACAATGATGCAGGAGGTACATCTACTAACACTGGTTCACGATTTATGAATCCACCAGGTGCTGTTGGAAATCGAATGCAACTTGGGAACATTAAGGTAATGCGAAAAATTAAATGGCTTTATATTTCGAATTTTCATCCAAAAACTACCGGTGATGAAATATTATCTTATATTTTATCGAATCTGAATGCTAGCACATCTGATTTTTCCCGCTTTTTACTCACCAAACCCAAAGAAATGCAAGATTTGCTAACTTCAAATTGAGTATACCAATCGATTTCGTTAACTCAGTCTACAATGCGGACTTCTGGCCTGCTGCATTCCAAAAAACGTATAGCCTCTTGTACTCAGGAAAATTATCATAATACCAGTGGTTTAAGAACTAAAGTGTTATAACCGAAACCTGTCTGCATTTACAACTGTACAACGTTTTTCACATTGATAGATGTAAAACAGCTGCTGACCGCGGAGGTGGAGTCTTAATAGCAACTCGCTTATATCTAGGGTAGTAAAATTGATTTGCCAATTCCTGATGTCGAGCAAGTATCTGTATCAATCATATTTTTTATTTTATAGTTAGTTCAGTGGCAATTCCTCTCAGTTGTCGAGGTTGGCTGTGCCAACCCTAAAATTTCAGCTGAAATATTAGGTACGTAGGTACTACAGATAAAATGTTTCTGATACAAAATAGAAATAACACCCCCATGCGTTTAAATCATTATAAAACCAGCATAACCCATTCAAAACTAGAGCCATTTTGTACAACCCCTAAGTGCTATATTAGTCCCATACAACGTATCTCGCTACAAATTGTTTTGCTTTCATGTTCGGTCTAGAGTTTGCTACAAAACTTTGCGCCAACAAATCTCAAACTACACTATCAATGCTAATGTGCTGTCTCATTCTATCTTCAAGAGCAGACCGAACAAATATGCACAAAAAAATGGCTCTACGGAAAGAGCCAACCAACCTGGGTAGAAAATGCACGAACAAAATTGAGTGTGCTTTCGGTATCGGTATGATCGTTTCTCGTTTGCAGCGAGAATGTTTTGATTTAAATAGGGGGGTTTATGTGGATCAACTTTGTTGACAACGTTGCTTGATGGAATCGGAACAAGTTTTCAAAATATTTTGAAGACCATGCAACACAGATAATTGATAATTTGTTTTTTTTTTGCGTTTAAATGATGTAACACCGGTGGTTGCCAACAATGTTGAACGATATATTTATCCATGTAAATTCTCCTAATAGGATGTGTAATATGTTGAGTCCGTTCGTTTGCAACGAGACAGTTTTTGTAGGTTGTAGACATGGGTTGTTTTAAAATAATCAAGTAGTTGTTGGCTCTAGTGAAATGGCCAACCTGGGTAGAAAAATGTGAGGAAATAATGAGTGTACTTGGTCGTTTACAGCAACATACTTTCAATTAGACATGAAATATGGAATGGTTTGTTTATTTGGAAAATTTCAAGAAGGAAACAGAAGAGAGCCAAAGTAGGTAGACAAATACGATAAAAAAAATGTGTGTGCTTGGTTTTTTGCAGAGGCAGTTTTAATGGGATATGGATGGTTTGTTGGAAAATAACTAGAAGTTGGCTCTAACGAAAGAGCCAACCTGGGTAGAAAATACGAGAAAGGAAATGCCTATGTATGTACATTATGTGTGCTTGATCGTTTGCCGCGAGCATTGTATAACGTATAAAAATTTAATTTTTCAGTGAATGAATGAAAGTTCTGGATTGTTTTTGGACAGCTAAAGGTATCAAAAAAGAAAAATATTAAATTATTTTAATTTATATATATTCGTAAACTACCTACTTATGCGCGAAGTAAATAAATAAATAGAGGACCATTCATTTTTTTTCTGTGTAGGAATTAATAAAAAAATAACTATTGTTTGAACTACGCCTAATCCTTAATCAAAAAATTAACATTTCGACCAGCGTGGTACCTACATTTATAAATACATATTTACAAGCATTTTAATAAAAAAAAGCGAGTAATGAATCAGTTTACTTTTTTTTCAAAATCAGCTTTTTTGATAACTAGTTAATTGTTCAAAAGTTATTAATAGTGAGGCAAAAAGGGGAACAAAATTTGGGGGCAATTAAAATTAAAAATTCTTATGTGCTAGCATTTTAACCTTATCTCAGAAATAAAAAGTAAAATAAAAAGTAGTAAAAAAAGTAGAAGTGAGGTGATTTGGAGGGCTCACAGCAATTATTTAAAAAAAAATTTGAATATTTTTCAACTAAAGTTTTTTATTTTTAAATGAGGGAATAGAAGTATTAATTTAATTTAGAGAATAAACTTTAGACTTTTCCTTTTTACGAATACAATATTCATTAATTAATGGCAGATTATTAACCTAACATCTTATTTTCTTCGAATTTTTTTTTCGACTTGGTTCCGTTCAGCTGTGAGCCCTGCGTTTAAAGCAGGAAAACGGAAAAGTACACTTTTAAGTTGATTAAAATTCAATGAAAGAGAATCATTCAAATCAATGCAGGGTAAAGTTGGTTCTATATAGAGTTTACCATTTTTATATGGCTTCATCGGCTAGACTAAATTGGGAATTTCGATTTGAATCCATATTTGAAACTTCTTAACTTTAATTGTTACAAATGCAAACCATAATCATCAGTATTAATTAAATTTTTTATTTTGGGATAGTTTAAAAACAATGGTGTTTATTGTTTATACCTTGTTTATACTCTACAGAAGAAACATTTTTTGTTTGATTATTTGATTTTGGTTCTACCTTTGATTATAAAAATTCGTTCAAAGCCAAATTGTAATACAGGGGGTTTTTAATTTTAAGAAACAAAGTTTGAAAAAAAAGAATATACTGGATCATGTTTTTGGTTGCTTTATAAATTTGTCCTAGAAAACACTCTTATTCTCACCCAAAGAACAATATAACATCAAACAAATAATTCGCTTTACCATACCTATGTGAACTTGCAACGAAATTTCTGATGTTTTTGTTTTTATTTCTTAATTGTAGGAAGAAAATGGATTTAGCTACTAATACCAACGGAACCAAATCCATAGTAGAAGATTTGTTAAAGAAATCATTTTCAATGAGAACATTTTCTGAAAAATTATTAATAATTAAAAATGGGCGTCCTTGCCCTAAATTGAGCAGTTTGAAATCCACACATAAGGATTCTAAGAAAGAGTATAAACGAAGTTTTAATGCTACTCAATATTCACTTTATCCGTGGTTAGCTGGATGTGAAAGAAAATGGCACTGTTGGCCTTGTCTACTTTTCTCCCGGATCAATTCTGTGTGGAGCACAACAGGTCTAAAAAATCTCAACACTTTGCAAACACTTCAGAAAAAGCATGAACAGACGAATTCTCATTTGGAATGTGTGCTTAAGCTAGCGAATTTTGGTGAAAACAGGATTGATGAAGCTCTTAGTTCTCAGGTTAGAAACTTAAATAACCTGCATAATCTTCAAGTAAAGAAAAATCACGATGTCCTGAAACGCTTAAATGATGTCACATGTTTTCTTGCAAACCAAGAGTTACCATATAGAAGACATGACGAGCGAAACACTTCTTTAAATCGGGGAAACTATATTGAAATGAAGACCTTCTCATAGCTCAACACTTTGAAACTGTTACAGTTTTCAAGGGAACATCAATGGCGATTCAGAATGATTTAATTAAGGCGGTTGGAGAGGTACTCAGTTCAAATATTTATAATTAATTATATCAAACAACGTTTGTTGCCATAATGCTCGATGAGACATCAGACATTCAAATGAAGTCGCAACTGTCTGTTGTTTTCCGGTATTTCATAGATGGTAAAATGAATGAAGTTTTTGTCGGCTTTATTGACGTCAGCGCTGGACGAACTCCGGATGGTTTGTTTAGATTAGTAAAAATCCTTCTAGAAAAGTACGACATTAAAAATAAGCTTGTAGCCCAAAGATACGATGGAGGATCCGTAATGAGTGCACATTTAAATGGCCTTCAAGTTAAGGTTAAAGAAATCTGTCCAAAAGCTTTATTTGTTCACTGCTATGCTCACGTACTTTATTTAGTACTTTCACAAGGTTTAAATAGCATAAAGGAATGCAGAATATTCTTTAGCACCCTAAATGGGATTGTAACTTTTGCATCCCATTCCTCAAATCGGACATTTGAACTTAAAGAATTTTTAAAAAGAAAAATACCTTCTTTAGCCACAACCAGATGGTATTTTAGCTCTCGTCTTGTAAATGTCGTGCATACTTATAGACAGGACATCCTGGAATATTTTCAGGATTTATATGAAGATGAAAGAAACTACTGGGAATCGAATGACAAAATGGCTGCTTTCGGATACAAAAAATTCATGACAAAATTCGAAACCATTTTCTTTTTGAATGTGTTTTCAAAAGTTTACTCTCATTCCAATTTTCTTTTTAGCGTGTTGCAGAATTCGAATCTAGACATAGTTTTTTGTGCTGGTCAAATTAAAAACTTCATGAAGTGCTCAAAGTAATGAGAGAAGACGGGTTTATTGAATTTTGCCAGTCTACAATCGAAACTGTTCCAACAAATTCTGAAAAAAGAGCAGTTCGAAACGAAGAATTTTTCTCAAACGAAATGAAATTCAAGAAATTATTCTTCGAGGAAATTGACAACTTTGGCATGCAGGTTTCTGAGAGGTTTGCTTCTATTGAAAAATTGAAGTTCATCAATCTATTGAACGGCACAAAAATATTACAATATAAACAAAATGTTTTTGATGATTTGATAAAACAACTAATTGAATACTACCCAGAAATATTTAAGTTTAGTCAATTGAAAAATGAATTGACTGTATTATATGCCAACTCTGCAGGAAAAAACATCAACAACAGTGAGAGTTTTGACTCCATTTCATATTCTTCTCTGGTTAGAGTCGAAAAATATTGCTGGAAGTTTTGAACAAGTTTATACACTTTCAAAACTTATCTGCCCCATCCCAGCTACAACTGCTCTAAAAAGAATTAAGACGTATCTAAGGAGTACACAAGGCCAGGAAAGATTGAGTAGTCTAGCTCTTATATCCATTGAAAAGGAAATGTTGTGGAACATAAGAAAAAATGAAACTTTTTATGGGCAAGTCCTCGAAAACTTCTTGAAAATTGACCGACGACTTGATTTCATGTACAGATAAATTTTTTAATTAAAAAAAGGAAAAAAAAAATTGTTTTTTATTAGATTTAGCGTTAGTATATTTTGTAGCCAACCCAGAACTGAAGACCAGAAATCGCAACTAAGTTAGTTATGTTCCCCCAAATAGTGGTCTGAAAATTTACATTAAATAATAGATTCTATCTTTAATAAAGTGTAATACTTCTAATAATGTTTGTATAATTGGAGATTTTAATCTAAGTGATATTGTTTGGACTTGGTCTGATAATGAGAAAATGTTGATTCCATGTAACATGAAAAAAAATTTTGAGTGTCATTGACTATTTATACTCGTTAAATTTTGTACAAAAAAATTCAATCTTAAATTCTTTGCGAAAAATACTAGATTTAGTTTTTGTCTGTAATGATGATTTTAAAACCGATGTTTTTGAAGCACTCTATCAATTGTTAAATAACTCTCCTCATCATAATCAAATTTTAATAGAATTCAGAGGTTATACATTCTAGAAACCCGTTTTTTCTTCTGAGAAAGTTTTCAATTTTGCGAAATCAGATTTTTCAGGACTTAACAATTTCCTAAGCATTTTTGATTGGGAGAATGAATTTAAATACCTTAACATCCAAGAAATGTTTTCATCTTTTACCAATATTTAAAAAAAATGCTTTCCAGGGTTTGTTCCATGCTTATCTAAAAGAAAATTATTGAAGCCCCCTTGGTACAATAATCAGCTCATTCACTTAAAAAACGTTAAAACCAAATCCCATGCTAAATACAAAAAAACCTAAATCGACTTCAATCTCTTCCGCATTTACAGAAAAGAGTTCGAGGATTTAAACAAGTTCCTTTACAGAAATTACATTTTAGATACAGAGCAAACGCAAACTTGATTCCAAAGCATTTTGGTCATTCATAAGCAAAAAGAAAAAATCATTAGGAATACAAAAAACTATGTTTTATGATGAAATTGAGTCTTACGACGTTAATCAAACACTGGATCTATTTGCTTCATTTTTTTAATCTGTGTACTCAAATTCAGTATCGCATATAAATATAAATGTTAACACAGCATCTAGGATTGATATTGGATTAATGAAACTCGATATCCTTGATATTGAAAATGCCCTTTTTAAATTGAAGCCAAATTCTAAGCCTGGTGTGGATGGAATACCTGCCATAATTCTAAAAGAATATTTTCAAACAATCTCTAAGCCATTATTAATTATTTTCAACGAATCTCTTAGTTCTGGAATTTTCCTTGAGAAATGAAATGGAAATGGAAATCCTTTTTAATCCCTCTCTTTAAGTCAGGATCCAGAAATAATATTGAAAATTATAGAGGTATTTGCAAACTGTCTTCAATACCAAAAGTTTTTGAGTCAATTGTGAAATCTAAATTACAATTTCGAATTTAGGAACACTTATCTGAAAATCAGAACGGGCTTATCACTGGTCGATCAACAGCATCTAATCCTGCGCTCTTCACTTCTTATGTTGCTAATGCCTTTGAGAATGGATCACAGCACAGGTTGATTCAATATATACTGATTTCAGCAAGGCATTTGATTCAGTTAGCCACGGTATCCTTCTCAAGAAGCTTGAGTATTTTGGGTTCCACTCATCAATGCTTAATTGGATTGCTTCGTTCTTAATTGGTAGAACCCAGCAAGTAGCTTTTGAAAACAAATTATCTCGATCTATAATTTGTTCATCTTGTGTGCCCCAAGGTAGTCATTTGGGGCCGCTGTTGTTCATAATTTTTATTGATGACATAGTGTCAAGAATTAAGTTTTGTCAATGTATAATATACGCCGATGATCTAAAACTGTTTCTCAAAATAAATCACCCTAAATATTGCTTACATGTGCAGTATGATTTAAACTATCTATCAAATTGGTGTGATGAAAACGGCCTTAAACTTCATGCATAAAAGTGCAATGTCATAACTTTTCCCAGAAGCTCTTTAAGGTATATTTAAATTATAACCTGAAACAATGCCAGTTAAAAAGAGTTGACCAAATAAAAGATCTTGGTGTTATAATTGATACAAAATTGACATTTAACTCACATATCGACTTTATTGTAGCATAAGCCAATTCAGTTGTGGGTTTTATTAAATGAAACAGTAAGGAATTCACTGATCCCCACACTCTCGTATCTATTTTTGTAGCATTGGTTAGATCTATTCTTGAATATGTTGATTTAATAAGGAATCCTACCTACAAAGTACACTCAGATCGCATAGAAAACGTACAAAGACGTTTTACTAAATATTGTAACGACTGTCACATTTGTACTATAACGACTCTCGATTGAACTATAAACATTCTCGAATAAAAGAAACACCGAATTAATTTCGAATTAGACAGGATACGGAGAGCTTTGGTGAACTTTCGAACTTCCAATTCTAAACGTAAAATTGAAAGCTTTGGAAAGGTAAATTTATGGGAAATTTCCCCTATGGAAGCAAATACTAGAACCTTCCAGCTTTTTTAGGAAACTTGTGAAAAGTATAAAAGCACATGTCTGGCCGGCAGAGGAGGCAATTTATTTTTAATCGTGAATGCGTAAAGTTGGTTGTAATAAAAGTAAAGTGGTGAATTAATTTCAGCGGTGAACAATAAATTGTTTTGTGGTAATAAAAGTAGAGTGTTTTATTTTGTAAAGTAAATAAGTGGAGAATTTAAATAAAGTGAATATGTTTTATAAACGAACCTGAGAAAATATAACATTGGTGTTAGAAGTGAAATAAAACTTAATTTATTTTTGTTTAATTCAATAATTACAAAAAGTGAACGTAACTGTGAAAGTGAATATTAGAAAAGACAATGGGTAAAACTCTAAATGATTTAAATTTAGTTGAACTTAATGAAGAACTGAATAAGCGAAATCTTCCTACCGCTGGAACAAAGAATGATCTTATAATTCGTCTGCAAGAAGGTTTAAGAAAACGTGGAGAAAACCCAGACTTGTTTATATTCGACATTGAAATGAAAGAAGAGCAAGAACAAGTAAGTACGTTTGGCATGACCAATCTACTGTCTCAGATGCTCGCCAAATTTGATAGCATTTGATTGCAGAACGATTCGAACAGCAAAGCCAAGAACAAAAGAATCTTCTAAAACAACAAAGCCAAGGACAAAAGATTCTTCTAGAACAAGAAAGCCAAGAACAAAAGAATCTTCTAGGACAACAACGCAGTGAACAAAAGAGTCCGCTCGAAAAACAAAATAAAAAACTTCTTCAACAATTCCAAGAACAGACAAGTCTGCTCGAAGGTAAGTTAAGCCTTTGACAACAGAATTTTTGCCCTTGACGAGCGTGTCGATAAACAATTTTTGACTGTCGATAAGCAATTGTCGACAGTAGAAGCAAAGTTTGAAAAGGTCGAAGATAAAAAAGAATGCATTACAAGGGAATTGGATAAGGTAAAGAAAATGAAGGTTCGAGAAAGGTCTGGTGACTGTTCAAAAAGAAAGGAGATGCATCCACCAACCAGCAGTTTGAGGCAGCTGCGGCAACAAATGGCTGGGACGAGGAAGACAAATATATAGCTCTGACGCTTGCCCTTAGAGGAACTGCTGCTGAACTGCTACAAACCATGCCAGCAGATAAGAATGGCAGCTTCAGTGCTCTTGTTCAGGCCATTGACAAACGCTTTGGAGAAGGCCATATGCAAGAAGTCTTCCGCGTTCAACTCAATTCCAGAGTCCAGAAAAGAGGAGAAACTCTGCAACAGCTCCAAGCAGATATCGAACAGTTGGCACATTTGACATATCCGGCCGCAGGAGATGAAATCATCAACCAATTCGCAACAGAAGCCTTTGTCCGTGCTGTATCTGATATCAACCTGCAGCGTGCGATTCGAACGGCTGGCAAACGCCCACTTCCTGAGACATTAGCGTTCGCCAAAGGTCCGTCAAGATAGCACCGCCACAAACGAAATTCCAAAATCTAATGATGCAATAGTTAGGTGCTAGTTAGGTGCTAATTAAGTGCTGCAATATTAGCTGAGTACTTTATTCCCTTCCCCCTCAAACCTGTGGCGGTGCTAACTTGACGTCAAGATAGCACCGCCACAAAAGAAATTCCAAAAATCTAATTATGCAGAAGTTACCTCCTTCTTAAATGCCAATTAAGTGCTGCAATCTTAATCTCGAAATGCATCTCAAAAGTGCATTTCAAAATCCGAAAATGCTTAAAAATTATTTTACATTAAAAATTCTGGGCTCAAATTAAAGGTCCCTCCAAATGCTTTTCAAAGAAGTGCATATCAATTTTTTACCCCCCCTCTTTCATTCCCAAACAGGCTTGTGGAAGCTTGCTTGACGTCAAGATAGCACCGCCACAAAGAATTTCAAAAATCTAATGATACAGAAATTACGTCCTAATTAGGCGGTAATTAAGTGCTGCAATATTAACACAGCATTTAATTCGAGTGACCTTGAAATGCACCTTAACAGTTAAGCCAAACAACCAAAATCGCTTAAAAAAGACCCCACTAAAAAAACAAAATTGCCATGCTCAAGACCTTTCCGAGTTCTTTTCATAAAGGTACAACTTGAATTTTTATTCCCACCCCTTCATGGTCAAACAGGCCTGTGGACCTTGTGTGGAACTTGTGCTGTTATGGGGTAGGCGTCAAGACAGCACCGCCACAAACGATATTCAAAATGCAATAGTTAGGTGCTAATTAAGTGCTGCAATATAAACGCAGCATTTAATTCGCATGACCTTGAAATCAGATGCACAAATGTCAACAAAATTGTAGAATTTTTACTTAAAAAATAATAAAAAAAAATAAAAAAAAATTTGGTGGCACAACAGCTCGTGAAGAACCAAGGCCTAGTGACTTACAAATCTCAACCATTCCTGTGTGCGTGTTGTTGGCAGGAATGGAGGGAACCTACAGTCCTACGCACTAACCATCATGCCACGAGGTACCACAGAATTTTTACTTACCACCTTTATAAAAAAAAAAATGAAACCACAAAATTAAAGTGCTGTCCAGTAGATTGCAAAAAGTAATATTTCATTTTTCTACTTCAACCCATTCGCCCTTAAAGGGCCAAATAACATTTTTGAAGAATGCACTTTCGTCAAGATAGCACCGCCACAAACGAAATTTATAAATCTGATGATGCAATCGTTAGGTGCTAATGAGGTGCTAATTAAGTGCTGCAATATAAACGCGCACTTAAGTCACATGACCTTGAAATCAGATGCACAAATGTCAACAAAATTGTAGACTTTTTACTTACCACCTTTATCCAAAAAGCCGAAACGCCAGAATTAAAGTGCTGTCGAGTAGGTTGCAAAAAGTCATAAGTCATAAGTCATAAGTCTTTAAGGTCCAAATAACATTTTTGATGAATGCACTTTTTTTAAGATTGCACCACCACAAACGAAATTCGAAAATCTGGTGATGCAGAAATTACGTCCTTCCCAGGAGCTAATTAAGTGCTATAATACCAACGGAGCACTTAAATCGGATGACGTTGAAATCGGATGCAATAATTGCATGCAAGCTAAAGACTTTTAACATACTGCATCTATCCAAAAAGTTGAAACGCCAGACTTAAAGTGCTGTCGAGTAGGTTGTAAAAAGTCATATTTCATTTCTCTACCTCAACCCTGCATTTTTTTTAAGATGCACCACCACAAACGAAATTCGAAAATCTGGTGATGGAGAAATTACGTCCTTCCTAGGAGCAAATTAAGTGCTATAATACCAACGAAGCACTTAATTCGGATGATCCTTAAATCGGATGCAATTCAAATTCAAAAAATTTGTAACCCATACAAAGTTCTTAAGAAAAATCATTTGATACCGAAATTTAGGCCTGCCTAAGTTTTCTTCTTCAATATTATTTTTTTTGCTTTTAAATTCTACACCTTAAAATCATTTTAGAGACGTCATATCATTGATTTGTAAGAAACTGTTAAAAAAAAGATGAACGTCAATGGATGAATGATTTCATCTACTTATATTCCATTTCTTTCTAAGCCACCATCTTGGATTTTAGATTCATAGTAAAAATACACGCAATGCATTTTAAAAACATGAATGAATCTTTTGTTTTTTTTTTGTTGTAATTTTCAAATGATGCGGGGATTTCAATTAAACTCCGCCTCCTTCACGGATTGCTTTGATCAAATAAAAATTATGCACAGTACACAAGTAGAAGGTATTACATTCCGGAGATTGTCAAAATTCGAATTGTCAGAAATATAAAAATGACTGTGAATGTGAGGACGAAAACACACGTAAAAACAACAACCAATTGAAATTGAAATGGTCAGAAATAAAAATAGCTGTAAACGTGAGGAAAAAATACACGTAAGCAAAACAAAAATGTGAAGATTTCAAGGATGGGCCAAGAAAGTGTGCAAAATCGTAGGAGGTCATTTCGAATCATTTCTACTTTACACTTACTTAAATGGCTTGCTTGAGGAAAAGCTGTAACCATCAGGGGCCTATAACACAATACATAAAGCGCTTGTTGAACAAGTGAAATTCAACCGGTTTTTTTAATTTTGTGTAACACGGAACAACAAATCTAAGAGATCGTAAATAGTTGTTTTGGCTTCTTTCAACAAGTTGGAAATTTCATAAATCTACTGTTTCTGTAACTGAAAACAACATAAGTTCAAAGAATGGAGAATAAACTTGTTGAATAGTTTAAAAATTTCAACTTACAATTATTGGGGACTTGTTGAAAGTCAGAAATAAACGAATTGTTTAGAATTTATTAAGTGGTACCTAAGGAATTTGGTTTATAAAGTGTTAAAGTTTTTATTCTGAATCAAACAGTGATTGTAAGAGTCAAAAATGAACAAATATATTTTAAGAAAAAAATTGTTGAACTGGTTCAACAAGTTGAGGGATTTTTTTTCAGTTGACAATTGTAACGCTTTTTATTGAGTTACAGAATTGATTTTCACTTGTTGAACCACTGATCTCTATAATACACTGGATAGCGTATCGACATAAGAAAGTTGCTTCCATTTGAAGAATTGTTATATTATGAAGCTGACCACTTTTTTGTATAACAATATGACTGTATAACAATTTATACAAAATAATCCACTATGAGGACGTCAAATTTCCGTTCGTTGCTCCCCCCCCCCCCCAACACTCTTTCCTAACATTGTTGTGTTTGTAATTTTATTTCATTCACAAATGGTTAAATGAAACGGAATTACAAATGTAAAGAGTGTGACAAGGAGGTGAAATCGTAAAAAAACACAGACTATATAATCGCATCACACTTATCAGCTGTTTTGTTCAACTTGTTTGCAAACTTAAATAATGAACGAAGTCGATGGTTCCCATATCCCATCTACATATTTACTATTACCTACTTAAACACCTTTCTATTGATATAATTCTAGTGCTATTGGAAAATAATAGCACAAACAAAATGTACACAATGAATAACTAAATAAAATAAAAATTATAAAATAAACTCCCACAAAGTTTTTCCCTTTCATACCATTGGTCTGTTTCTCTTTCTTCAGATTGAAATGTTGGAAACAGGTTTTTTTGTGTTAATGTAGACGTCAAATTATGAAACCGACCACCTAATTGTTATCTTCAAATGGAAGCAAAAAAACTGTTATACATTATAAGGAATATACTATCCAGTGTATATAGAGATCAGTGTTGAACACACATAGTTGAATAAGTAATTGTTGACTAGTTGACTTGTTGTTCTGTATGTCATAAGCCCCAGGTTATTTGAAATTCATGATGAGGTGAAAGTTTTTCAATCTAGATCAAAAATATAACAGTGATGGCAGTATATCGAGGCATGAGCAATGAATTGCAAAATTAGATTATCTTGCAAGCAATCTGTGAAATTTAAAGGAAATTGCTACGGCTTTGTTGGGAAAATCAGCAAACAAACTGGCAGGTTTAAGAAAAAATGAATTTCAAATTATCTAGAAACATTTTTTGTATTGAAAAATAATGTTGAGTATTTTCCAATTTTGCTAGGAAACATGCTGGAGATCCGAGCTGATATTCGCAATGAGATGAACACTTGGAAGTGCATAAAAAGTGCTAGTTGGCTTTCCATTAGAATGAAAACTCAATTTACTTTAGGTTATAAATATATAGGAATTACAAACACCGATATTTCTTCTACATAATACTCGCAATTAGAGCATGTTTTCGATACTGTATAATAAAACAAATTTTGGGTTGTACTAAGAGTTAATACCCTGGGTTTGCCAAAGCCGCTGCATATTCTTGTTTTGCTCTCTTTTATCGTATCGCTGGTGAAACGAGCTTATCAACATAAGCTAATGCAAAAACTAAATGTGGACGCTATCCTAGAAATGCGGATACATCTTCCGGATATAGGACTCAACTTTAAAGCATATATCAATCAAATTTATTCCTTGCACTAGCTTTGATGGAGTTTCTCCAATGAAAAAAAAAAAATATGATTTTAAAATATTAATTCTTATGTCTTTGATTTTTTGCTATCGTTTAGTATTGGGGTTCCAAAATATATCTGGGTCTTTTTTAGGGTTCCACATCATAAAATGTTTGGGAACCGTTGCATTAGACCATCTAAATACACTTTTGTATACAGGTTCATGGTTCGATTCGACCTTTAACTTAGTCTGGCCTAATTTTTTGTAAAGTGACTTATGTTGTTTTAGAAATTAATTTTTCTGTTGTAAAAATCGAATTTTTTAGCCTACTTTCTTAACTTACCGTAGGTACCTACTAAAGGCAGATGTGGTGAATAATAAATTAATATTTCTGTTAATTATTATACGAGTATTATCTAACTTTACTTGAAAATAATATTGAATACGAAGACAATTTGAAACATAAAATTCTTGTGCTCAAGTGGATCGACTGAATTTTATAAACAAGTAATTAAAATTACATGCACTCTTGCATCTGGTTCCTATCTTAACTACCAATTATAACCTGCTGCCCTTCTAGGAATAAATGGTTGATCCTGAGGATATGCAACAGTTTTATATAAAATAATTCACAACTTTGAGTATACCCAACCCAATCCTTCCACTAAGCGGTCCGAAACCCACTAAACCCAAAAGTTCAATAAGAATAGGCATAGGCAAATAGTTTTTATTTGATCAAAGCAAACCGCATCATTTGAAAATTACAAGAAAAACAAAAGATTCATTCATGTTTTAAAAATGCATTGCGTGTATTTTTACTATGAATCCAAAATCCAAGATGGTGGCTTAGAAAAAAATGAAATCATTCATCCATTTACGTTCATGTTTTTTTTTTAAACAGTTTCCTACAAATCAATGATATGACATCTGCAAAATGATTTTAAGGTGTAGAATTTAAAAGCAAAAAAAATAATATTGAAGAAGAAAACTTAGGTAGGCCTAAATTTCGGCATCAAATGATTTTTCTTAAGAACTTTGTATAGGTTACAAATTTTTTGAATTTGAATTGCATCCGATTTAAGGGTCTCTTTAATTCTGGCGTTTCAACTTTTTGGATAGATGCAGTATGTTAAAAGTCTTTAACTTGCATGCAATTATTGCATCCGATTTCAAGGTCATCCGAATTAAGTGCTCCGTTGGTATTATAGCACTTAATTAGCTCCTGGGAAGGACGTAATTTCTGCATCACCAGATTTTCGAATTTCGTTTGTGGTGGTGCAATCTTAAAAAAAGTGCATTGATCAAAAATGTTATTTGGACCTTAAAGGGTGAATGGGTTGAGGTAGAAAATGAAATATGACTTTTTGCAACCTACTCGACAGCACTTTAATTCTGGCGTTTCAACTTTTTGGATAGATGCAGTATGTTAAAAGTCTTTAACTTGCATGCAATTATTGCATCCGATTTCAAGGTCATCCGATTTAAGTGCTCCGTTGGTATTATAGCACTTAATTAGCTCCTGGGAAGGACGTAGTTTCTGCATCACCAGATTTTCGAATTTCGTTTGTGGTGGTGCAATCTTAACAAAAGTGCATTCATCAAAAATGTTATTTGGCCCTTAAAGGGTGAATGGGTTGAGGTAGAAAAATGAAATATGACTTTTTGCAACCTACTCGACAGCACTTTAATTCTGGCGTTTCAGCTTTTTGGATAAAGGTGGTAAGTAAAAAGTCTACAATTTTGTTGACATTTGTGCATCTGATTTCAAGGTCATGTGACTTAAGTGCTACGTTTATATTGCAGCACTTAATTAGCACCTTATTAGCACCTAACGATTGCATCATCAGATTTATAAATTTCGTTTGTGGCGGTGCTATCTTGACGAAAGTGCATTCTTCAAAAATGTTATTTGGCCCTTTAAGGGCGAATGGGTTGAAGTAGAAAAATGAAATATTACTTTTTGCAATCTACTGGACAGCACTTTAATTTTGTTGTTTCATTTTTTTTTATAAAGGTGGTAAGTAAAAATTCTGTGATACCTCGTGGCATGATGGTTAGTGCGTAGGACTGTCATGCCAAAGGTCTGGGTTCGATTCCCAGCCGCTGCCACCTAAAAACAGAAATGTTTTTTTCGCGAGGTACTGCCTCTTGCGAGGAACTGACAAATCCTCCAAGAGTATACTTGTCATGAATAAGTGCTTTCTCATCTAGCCGTTCGGACTCGGCAAAAAATTGTAGGTCCCCTCCATTCCTGCCAACAACAGGCACACAGGAATGGTTGAGAGTTGTAAGTCACTAGGCCTTGGTTCTTCACGACCTGTTGTGCCACCAAATTTTTTTTTATTTTTTTTCATTATTTTTTAAGTAAAAATTCTACAATTTTGTTGACATTTGTGCATCTGATTTCAAGGTCATGCGAATTAAATGCTGCGTTTATATTGCAGCACTAAATTAGCACCTAACAATTGCATCATCAGGTTTTTGAATATCGTTTGTGGGGGTGCTGTCATGACGCCTACCCCACAACAGCACAAGTTACACAAGGTCCACAGGCCTGTTTGACCATGAAGGGGTGGGAATAAAATTCAAGTTGTACCTTTTTGAAAAGAACTCGGAAAGGTCTTGAGCATGGCAATTTTGTTTTTTTAGTGGGGTCTTTTTTAAGCGATTTTGGTTATTTGGCTAAACTGCCCAACTAACAATTTAACTTGTTTAAGTTTCAATACAAGTTATTTTCTGGCTTGTGTAGTAACTAAAACAGGCCTTACACAAATCCTTCTGGCTGACATTAAACAAGCTGTTTGATTCCCTTAAAACTTTTCATCACAAGTGCTATATAATATAATAGCTTCCCATTAACAGTGTATTAAGGCCATAAAAATACAAAATATTGCTCAACTAAACAAGTTATTATATGACAGCAAATGGCTTGTATAATAAGACCTTTGAAAGGCCGTATAAAGACTTTGCATTAAGGCCTTATAAGAGCCACTCAATGCAGTTACATATATACAAAAAACTTCTTGCTTTTAATTTTTATTTTTATTTACATATTTTATTTTGTTTGTATTTCTCCATTTGAGGCTTGGACTGCATTTTTCTTTATTCTGAATGAAGAATTTTATTTTATTTGAAAAAATGTTACCAACTTATGACTGTTCCTTCCAATCACCGATCCATCGCGCTACCCGCTAGGCCATTGCCAATTCAGAAGAGTCATATACAAATTTTAATTAGTTGATACACTTGAAGTATACTTCACAGCCTGAAAAAATCTACTAGCAATATAAATGAGTAGTAAAGGCCATGTGTTGGAATTATTACAAATCTAACTCGAGTTTTTAATCAAAGCTTATATTACACTATACTTTGAAGATACTCCAGCCTATAATACTTGGGGGTAATGCACACAAATTATTGTTGTTTATTCAAAAATTATTCCAACTGCGTGGATTTGAATTTAGACACAAAACCCTACTAAAGATAAGTTTACTTCATTATTCTCTAAGCCTCAACCTAGGCGCCATACATCATATAAATCTTGGTACCTTTTTTTAAGTTTCATATGTAAACCAATTGATTCATTTAAAAATGTGCATGAATATACTACGAGTTTATAGTTAAACCTTTAACATTTTTTCCATACACTCTTATGACAAGATCATTGAAAATAAATAAATTAATGATTTTAAAAGATCACAAGTTTCTTCCATTTCTATTGAACCGAAACTTTGATATTAAATTTTTTGGTCGTAAGAAAGAAAAACTTAAATCCTTTCAATCATTCATCTCGTTATTTAGTTTTGGGTAAACGATTTTATTGTAAAGTGAGCTTTAGAAACAGCTAGAATTATAACAGCAAGTACGTGCGATTCATTCATGATTATTTTAAAATATCTTTCATAAGCAAAATAAAATAGCTCACAAAAGAAGGCGATCATTTGAATAAATTTTCAACTCACATTTTAACTATAAAAACTATCTGTCAGAAGCAATACGAAATAGCTCACGAAAGAAGGCAATCATTTTTGAAAGTTTGCTTTACTAACATTTTATAAAAACTATATATTTTCTTTCAGAGTGCAACATCTGTGCATCTGTCAGAAGCAAATCGAAATAGCTCATGAAAGAGGGCAATTATTTCTTAAAGTTTGCTGCCAACATTTTATAAAACCTTATATTTCCTTAAGCAGGGCAATATATGTCACCCGCAAAAGGAAATTGCTTGCGAAAGAAGGCAATCATTTGAGTAAATTTGCTACTCATATTTTATAAAAATCACCGGCCATAAGCAAAACAAAATAGTTCAATAAAAAGACAATAATTTCAATAGGTTTGTTTTTAACATTTTATTTTATCTCTTCAAACAATTAACAAAATTCCTATAGATCGTAGATCAATGTTGATTTGATTCAAAAATAAACAAACTAAAACAAAAACTCATAATAACAAATATTTTAAAATCCATTAATTTTTTCACATAGTTCTGTAAGATAAGAAACAAATATATTTACGACAAAATTTGTAAGAAAGAAACAGAAAAAAGCTATGCATTCTTTAAAGTTAAAAAACAAAATACAACATAAATTCCATCAAAAAACAAATCAATTGAGGAACACATTGGCGTGCGCGGCTTATATCGTTACGCGACTTTGGGCACTCGAAGTTCATTGATATTTTCATAACTTCCTTTTAATTAATTATTCACTATGTTTTGATAACAAAGATTTTTTAATAATCTATACGTTTTTAATCTTTTAAAATTAATTACGAACACTTTCGAATATATGTTAAACCCGCTGCAGAATACTTTGAACTAAAGAGAAATGTCAAATCAGGAGTGTGTAACAAGATTTTTTAAGCAAGCCGTATATAAAATGTTTTTATTTACTTTCAGTAAAACAACTTACTTAAACAGGCCTTTTCATACTAAAGCATACAAGCCTTGTATACACCTTGCCAATCTAAATTTAAAAGTCACTAAACAGGCTATTTTTAAAAATCTATGTTGGAAAACGGTTGGCTAATATAAAAAAGCCTTATATAAGTTTTATTCGAGCTATAGCTAACCATATTCGAAAAATTGGACCTTATGCAAGTTTAATTGTTAGTTGGGTGTTAAGGTGCATTTCAAGGTAACTCGAATTAAGTGCTGTGTTAATATTACAGCACTTAATTTGAAAAGCATTTGGAAACACCTTTAATTTGAACCCAGAATTTTTAATGTTAAATAATTTTTAGGCATTTTCGGATTTTGAAATGCACTTTTGAGATGCATTTCGAGATTAAGATTGCAGCAATTAAATAGCACTTAAGAAGGAGGTAACTTCTGCATAATTAGATTTTTGGAATTTCTATTGTGGCGGTGCTATCTTGACGTCAAGTTTGTGGCGGTGCTATCTTGACGGACCTATTCGCCCAGACTATGGAAGTAACAGAACAGGCTTCTCACGGAGTCCATCGAGTAAGAGAAATAGAAATTGAGGAGTGTTCATGCCAGAGAACAGCGTTGCAAAGGAACCAGCGAGATGGACCTGCTCGATACTGGAATTGTAACAAAACCGGACATCTTGCACATTACCACCTAGAAGACCTACATGTCGACATTGTGGAAGCAGAAATAGAAACAATATCGTCAATACTCCAACTCTTCCAGTTGGCCAACAGCCAACTGGGAAACGAGTAAGCACCAACTTCGAGGGGCAGAAGCTAGTTTCTGGTATCGATGGCCCCAGAACCACTATTCAGGTCTCGCAGGCTAAACGAAACAATAAAAGTCTGACTGCGGAGGTAGTATTAAACGGCAAGAAACAAGTGGCTACGATCGACACCGGTGCCACTGCTTCCATTGTTAGAAGAGACTTGGTGAAGATGACTTGGCTGCATAACACCAATACCTACCGTCTGAAAACTGCAACAGGAGAGGCAGCTAGAGTGTACGGGGAGGTTCGTCTTACGATCCGTTTTGCAGAACAGTAGCTTTCACATCTATTTCTGGTAGCAGATATATGTGGCGAGTGCATCGTTGGTATCGACTTTATGGAATAGCACGGAGTAATGCTTGATATCGGGAAGCAACTTCTTAAGTATCGAAATGTGGAGATTCCTATGGTTTATGGCAATGGCAGTCAACTTTGAGGACTGTCATAAAGGAAGATATATGCCTGCCACCTTCTTCAGAAGTGTTCGTTTGGACAAAAAGAAAGGGTGATTTAGGTAGCCGTTGATACCTTATGGTGGAACCAGACTCTGAGCAATTGTACGGATACTTAACATCAAACCGTACGAAGTCAAGCTGAGAAAAGGAGCAGTTGTGGGAAAGTGTGAATCAGTGTCCGCCATAACTAAGATCACAGAAGTGGACACTCAACAATCTATGGACCCGAGGAAA
Source organism: Dasysyrphus albostriatus (assembly GCA_946251815.1). NCBI lineage: Eukaryota > Metazoa > Arthropoda > Insecta > Diptera > Syrphidae > Dasysyrphus > Dasysyrphus albostriatus. The sequence continues at coordinate 157,845,713 of OX276335.1, read as the reverse complement.
TTGAATTCATTGAAGGCAAAAATTCTCAAGTCATCCAATTTAAGCGAACAACAGCTAAGTGTCGCTGGAAGCCTCCTTCACGAGTTCGCTGATATACTCTCTTCACCCAGTGGCCAGTATGGTCGAACACAACTGGTGCAGCATCAAATCGACACGGGAAATGCGAGACCAATTGGCAACCAGCGAGACGTCTCCCATTAGCCAAACAAGCCGAAGTTGAAGAGATGGTATCGACGAAGAATGAAGAAAGATGGGCTAATCAAAAATTCTAAAAGTTCTTGGCCATCCCCAGTCGTCCTTGCGAAAAAGAAGGATGAAAGTACTCGATTCTGTGTGGACTATCGAAGGCTGAATGATGTGACAAAGAAAGAAAGCTACCCACTGCCAAGAATCAGCGATACTTTGGATGCGATGGAAGGAGCTGAATGGTTCTCAACCTTGGACTTAAAAAGTGGCTACTGGCAGGTAGAAATCCATTCAGAAGATCGAGAAAAGAAGGCTTTCTCCACAGGAAATGGTATGAGGCAATTCAAAGTAATGCCTTTCGGACTATGCAACGCTGCGGCAACATTTTAGCGTTTGATGGAGTGCGTTTTACAAGGACTTACTTGGAAGTCATGCCTGGTCTATCTGGACGATGTCATCATTTATGGTAAAACATTTGATGAGCATTGTGGAAACCTTAAGGCCGTGTTCCAGAGGCTTCGAGAAGCAAACTTGAAATAAAATCCAGACAAGCGTGCATTCTTCAAGTCTGAGGTAAAATACTTGGGACATATCATCTCGTCCCAAGGAGTGAAGACTGGTCCTGAGAAAGTGGACACTGTTAAGAATTGGCCAACTCCACAAGATAAACATCAACTTCGGAGCTTTCTTGAGAAAATATTACAATATGTTTTTAGGAAAATGCGTTGGGATTTTTCCCCTTTTTATTCCGCTAGATGCCAGTTACTCGGTATATTACGTCTTAGTGATAGAAGAAATGCGCATGAAGTAATATTTATTACACATGTGTTTTGTAATCATAATATTTGCCCTTCACTACTTTGTCTTATTCCCATATATGCTCCTACAAGGTCACTGACGGTACGACATTTTCTCTTTGAACAACAGCATCGAACAAACTATGGGATGAATGAACCTATCTGCAGGGCTAGCAGATCATTCAATACATTTCACTCTGTTTTAGATTTGCACTATTCAAGGGACCGCTTCAAAAACATTGTATTTAATTCATATTCTTTAAATTGAAACAAATTGTTATTATTATGTTGGGGCTTTGTTGTTGTTGCATTTAACATGTAAATTGCTTAGCCCTGACGCACATTGGGATGAGAAGTAATTCTAGCGCGCCAAAAGTGGCATACAAAATGGTCTCCAAAACGTAAAATTTGTTCAGTTAATGTTGTCAATACCTGGGCCTGAAAGATTCAAGCACTAGTTTCTGTAAAACTGTATGCATATTTTTGTAATTCCCCGTTTCTTAGAAGGTTATGAAAAATCTTCATTATGAAGTCAAAATACTGCTTTTTTGAAATGTCTATAGTGCTCATATTAAAGGATGAATAATTGCTAGAATTTTTTGTCACGTTAACCAATAGTGTCATCATTAAAAACAATCAATTCCAATAAAATTATTTCACTGGTTATTTGTTATTTTAAATCATTTATTTAAACAATTTTTATGTGATTTTTTTTTCTTTCTAAGGTCTGCCAAAAACCCGGAACCTCATGGAACCTCTAACCCATACTTCTATTAGCCTATCGAATAGGTATACTAACACTCCTATAAAAATTGTTACCAACTACCACCAACTAACAATTTTATTTAACTTTTAATGAGAGATAACGTTAGCCCCGAAAGTCAAACTGCCCTCCCGGGTGACTCAAGTTCGGGAATGTTCCCCGTTATAATTCGCTGTAGCGAGTATTTTTTGCACTTTTTGAGTTCTTTTAATTGACAAACACTCAAATTTGATTTAAAAAAATACCAGAGAGTACAACATACCTACAAAAATACACTGATTTTCGTAATCAAAATCCTTCTAGAAAAATTCAAAAAAAACTTAAGTTCCAAATTTGAAGAAAATTGCTTTAGTGGCTCAGGCTGTCGTTGTAGGTCCAAGTATACAGACAGGCAGCCAGAATTGTGTCATCCTTTTTTTGTTCTCTATCATGGTGGTGCTGTGTTTGTTGTCTCGATTTTTGTTTACGAATCTAATCCTTGCCCTATAATACAAATGTATGTATATCGCAAATTAAATTAAATTGAAGCTGAATAAGCAAGTTATATGACCATTACATTTGATTGATCAAAAAAATGAGGACCTTAAAAATAATATTGTGAGCTGTTATTTCTTGCAATAACGTAATAACCGTAGCAAATTTTAAAAACAAATATCGAAACAAAAATATCAAGCTAAATAATGTTGTTTGTTTTAACTCAATACGACCACTCATCATCGCAAAGATTCAGTTCCTCAAAAAAGCACTAAACAAATTGAAAAAAACCTTGTTCCTTTAATTTGTTTCACTTACAAAAACAACTTTTACTTTAGAAACAAGTTTCATATAGTTTAAATTTTTGCTGCTGTTTTTATAATATTTGTATTCTATTTTAAGTAATTTCTTTTAGAACCACCAAAACGGGGAAAACAGACCCCCATCTCATGCTTTTTTTTCCTGAATATACCCAAGAAACTTTTCTCAAATAATCCCGAACAGTTTAGGAGACACTTTTTATCATTTTCCATTTCTCACCCTCTTACCCCTAATTTAAGCTCCACCTGGAAAAAATATTGAAAATGTCTGCAATGACCACAAAACAATAAAAGCTTATCAAAATTAGGTCTTAATCTCATATAATTACCCCAAAAATACTTTTGGCGCGCTAGAATTGCTTCTCATACCACTGTGCGACGTCGTTCTTTCATCCAAGCCCATTCGGGCAAGGAAAAACACACCTATTATTGGATTCATAGTCCGATTTCCGAACAGCTCCTGTTTATTCACAAACGTCAAAACCATTTATTTCATGATGTTTATCTATTTTTGAGAGCAAAAAAACTGGCAAAATTTTTATATAAAAATTTGATATGGTCCAAGTCTCTTTGAATTTATTAGTTTTTGACATTTTCAACAGTCATAAAATAGCTGCTAAGAAATATACAAGAAAACATTTGTTAATAAATTTCAAAATTGCAAATCGAATTAACTGGCTAAATCGAATGAAAACGTGATAACAACGAGCATCCGACTGTCACAATCGAGACACAGTCATACGCACTTGAGGTAAAGAGTTCCTAATTCAGTAATTTTTAATAATCGCAACGCGTTTTTTATATTCTTGGTGTTTTTTTCCAAATGGCATCAGGGATCATATTTTCATGTGTAACAAGTTTTTTGTTTTCAACTAAAAATTAACTAAAATGAACGATCTAGTTCAGTAGCGTGAATTGATCTAAATTGATCGCTCACTCAAATGATCTAAACTGCCCAACTCTATTGTCAAAGGCATCTGAAGTGCCCTTCATATGAGCCGCGAACTGCGAATGCGAACAAATCTTTTTTAGCAATTTCATGAAGAAATATCAACTTATTTCTGTTTTAACTATTTCACAAAGTGAATAAATGATCTATTTTATATTACAAAAAATTACATTTAAATATTATCCTGGCGAGCAACAACAAGAATCTGCGAACTGTCAAATGGAAATTCGCAATCCACAACTGTAGGACGCATTCCTCAAATTTTGAACGTCACTCTATTTTGATACGCTTTTGACTTTGGTTTGTAGTTGGTTGATGTATTTTTTAATATTAATAAACAAGAATTAAAAACATAAGCAGATAACAAAAATAAAAATGGCTGATTTTTCAGAGAAAAGGGCAAATAATTTAATACCATTGTTTTTATGAGCATTTTATTAACCAAGGCGTTCGATGAGAAATTAATAATTGAAGTGGAGACTCATCCTTCAACGTACTGCAAGACCTCAAAGTCGTACTCCAACCGAATCCAAAAGGAGAATGATCGGCAGAAAATAGCCACTTTTTTAGACACTGATGGTAAACTACCTATTTTTATTTTTAAAGCGTAGTGTAACTTATATTATATTTTAGTTAAGAAATGCAAAGATCGGTGGAAGAACTTAAGACACATTCTCCAAACACTACAAGAAAGAGAAGAATGTGCCGAGTGGCTCTAGTGCTTCTTTCCAGAACAACTGGAGTTATTTCAATATTATGAAATTTTTAACACCACACAAAGAAGTTCCAAAGTAAAGAAGACAAAGACAAATATCATTATATATACCAAAGAGCTTAAAAAAAAAGAAAGACTGAAGGATAATATTGCGATAAATTTTCAAACCTGAAATCACCTCCTGATTCACCCCCGTTAATTTTTTTTTTCTTCTCTTGCAATGCGTGCAAATTGTTGGAGCCGTAAGAAGCAATCAAAGTTTGAGATGTTGACTTTCCAAGTCATTCCCCAAATAGAATTTGAGGGCGAAGACAATTGAAAAGAAATTTATCCGTGAATGAAAAATACCCTGTGATTAACGAAGAGCCCATTCCAAATTTGTGAATGGATGTATAACCCGAATGTGAGTGTTATTAACTAAACGTGATATTGAATTGAAAGTTTGAGATATTTTTTTCAGCTTGTGGTCAGTAAGATGGGTTAAACATAACCATTTTTCCCATTAAAGTCTTGCAGTCCATAACCGGGACCTTAGTGATAAAACAGTGCATCGACAAAAAAAATATGAATGCAACCATCGAAGTAATCGTGATAAGACGAAATTTGTTTTCATCCCTTTAAAGGTAATGCTCCTTGATCACATATCACGGAATACGAGATCATTTGAGTGTATAGTTCACCCTACAAGTGTTTAAAAAAAACCGTTTTTCACTTTGAACAGTGAATTTTTTAACCGCTTTGGCAGTGCGAACTATACACTTAAATCTACTTTGTTCAAATTTTAATTTCGATGCCCTGTTTTTTCACTAAGGCCCAGGTTAGGGACTGCCAGACTTTTATTTTTTGAAAAACATGTTCTCATGTTCGACACCCATACTTATATCCTTGCCATCATTCACACCCAAGATCAGCTGTGGGCTCACGGTCTATAATATGGTTAAACTATCTCACTCACAACATGCTGAAAAAAACATCTCAAACTTTCGAAGATGTATTAATTTTTGCTGGCAGCTGTATAAATTCCTAGTACTAACATTTTGGTTCACTTCCGCTTCCCAAATTTGTTGTCGGCTCAGACTAGATTTAAATGAATTAATTGTTATATGTTCTTATTGTTTTCCCTTATTTATGTTTTGAATTGATATAGTGTTAGATATTTATTAATATAAATAAAAGAAGGTTAAAAAATTTGTGAATATAGGTACTTTTATTAAAACTCAGTCAAGATGGCAGAGGACTTCTTCTCACAATGATCTATAAGCGAATAATAATCTTTTGTTTTGTCGTATTTGTCGTAATGTCGTAATGTTCTTGTATTTCCTTCGTTTGTCTATGTATTGGTATGCATCTGTTTCTTGGCTCGTTAAGTGTAGTTCTGTTTGACAGCTTTATATTTATTGCTTTCATTCGGCCTCTCCTGACCGTTGTAGGTCCTCCAACAACTGAATACGCCTATTGACTACCTCTCTTCGCTCATAGAATTGATCATCGAATCCCAAAAATTCGGTCTCACTCTCTTCGTCTTCGGATAAAGTTGATTCTTTAGGATTCACAGCATTGTAGTTCTTCATCTTATCAACAGCAATTACTCCTTCAAACGTTTTTTGGGATACTTTATATCCGGGAATATCTGCTACTATATAACGGTTGTTTGGAAGCACCGTGGTGACTATATATAGTCCTCAATATTTTGCTTCTAATTTTCTCGATTGTCCCATTGCAGGAATTTCACGGGTTAGAAGCACCAGGTCACCAACATTGTACTTTTTCACACATCGTTTTAAGTTGTACCGCCTTCGCTGTATCTCTTGGTCTTTATTGATATTCTCTAGTACCATTGTACGTTGGTTATCGGCATTGGATTCTACAACCAACCATTCACGAGCTTGGTCGTTTAAAATATCGCCATCATATCCTCTTGGCAGGAAGTTAAAAAGAAGTTGAAATGGAGTTTCACGAGTTGTTCGATGAATTGTAGTATTTATACCATACTGTATTCGTCCTAGATTTAGATCCCAATCTATACCATCCGGATCAGTAAACATCATAGAAATCGATGGTGTAAGCGCTCTGTTGATTCTTTCAACTTGACCGTTGGCAAGTGGAGTTCCAGTCGCATTCTTGATGCGTTTAATGTTCTTTACCTTGCACAAGTTTTCAAACATCTTGCCGGTGTATGATGTTCCTCTAACTGTGATTATTCGCACAGGTGGTCCAAATATGTTAATGATCTCTTGAAGGAACTTCGAGGTGGCTTCCGCTGTGGTGTTTCGAACAGCTTTGAGAAGAACAAATTTTGTAAGGCCATTTACTGCTACAATCACGTAAGAATTATGTCTTTTTGACTTTATGAAAGGTCCTAAGTGGTCCATATGCAATGTATGAAACGGAATCCCTATTTTGTCGATAGAGTTCAGCATACCTGGTTTTCTGCCTGCTGGACACGCATGATATTGGCACTGAGGACAGGAATTCACGTAATATTTAACGTATTTCCGCATTCTTTTGAACCAAAATGATGTATTTATTCTTTTGAAAGTCTTGTCGACACCTGGGTATCCGATATCGTCATGATTATACAGGGTGGTGCACGAATCGTGCTACAAAAATAAAACGTAAAAACTTTTTTTCTGTGTGAGTAATCGGCTTATTTTTTTTTTATTTTGTAGGTTAGTATTTAGATTTATAAAAATGGATGCTTGGGATACGGAGAAAAGAATTTGGAAAGTGCAACGGTACCATGCTTTGCAGTCCGTCATTTCCTTCCAAAGGGAATTTAGGAGGGAGTTTGGCGGTAATCCCCCGAGTAGATGGACCATTATGAGGTTTGTAAACATGTTTGCCGAATCTGGAAGCATCGCACGAAGGCCGTACCATCGAGATGCCAATGTTCGGGTTCAGGATACAATCGCAGCAGTAGCATCTGCAATACAGGCCAATCCGAGCGTTTCGACCCGAAACTTATCGGGGCAAATTGGAGTTAGTAGACGGTCATTACAACGGATACTTCATGACGATTTAAACTTGTTTCCGTACAAAGTCCAAATTACTAGCAAGTTAAACCCTCAGGATTTGCCTGTTCGCCTGGAATTTCGCCAAAAAATGATATCAATGGCCGAAGAAGACAACACATTGATCAATTGTTTGTTCATGTCTGATGAGGCCCATTTTGATCTTAACGGCAATGTAAACAAGCAAAATTGCCGTATATGGAATGAATCTAATCCAGAAATGCTCCCTGAGACGGAATTGCACCCAGAACGAGTCATTGCGTGGTGCGCAGTTTCATCAAGGTTTATTGTCGGGCCGTACTTCTTTGAAGAAAACGGTGTAACCGTTACTGTCAATGGGGACCGTTATTTAAAGATGTTGAAGGAGTTTTTTTTACCCAGAACTGCGCCGAAGACGTATACTATTCAACAGCATTTGGTTTCAGCAAGATGGAGCAACTGCACCAGTTATGGCGGAGCTAAACAAAAAATTCGCAAACAAATTAATTTCTAGGAACTCCACTCTTCGCTGGCCCCCAAGGTCACCTGACCTGACTGCACCAGACTTCTTTTTATGGGGTTATGTCAAGCAAGAAGTGTATAAAACGAAGCCCAGGAATTTAACTAAATTAAAGCAGTGCATAACGACAATAATTGAGGCGATCCCAACTTCAACTCTTCAGGCCGCAATGAATAATTTTTTGATCAGGTGCCGCATATGCGTGGGAGAGCGTGGAGGTCATTTGCGGTCTATAATCTTTAAAAACAACTAACTATTTAAAATAAAATTTAATTTTCTAACCAATAAAAAAAAAATAAATGAAATACATCGATTAAAAAAAAAGTTATTTGAATTTCTTATTGTAGCACAATTGGTGCCCCACCCTGTATTTTAAAATTCGACTTCTTACTTTTTCAGGAACAACCCACTTCAACTGCTCATCTTGTTTTTTAAAAAGTTTACTGTCCTGTAGAACGAATTCCTTTCGAACCTGCTTGTCATCGGCACTGCATTCTTTAACATTTTTCTTAAGGAAACTGCAAATACTCGTATTTTGAACTCTAAATCTTGCTGTTGCGCGAAAAAGAGCCAATCATCGACCCCTACTGCTACGTTGCATTTAACTATTTGCTCAGAAGACTCTTCATTATAGTAGCACCTGCTGAGAGCATTAACATGTTGCATCGTTTCGGATTTTCGGTGTTCTATTTATAGTTGAACTCTTCTAATTTAAGTACCCAGTGACAAACGCTAGTATTGATTTCTTTTTTCTGTATCGTCTGTTTTAAAGCTTTGCAGTCCGTCACAATAGTATATGGTTTTCCCCATACATAGATCCGAAACTTTTCAAGGGCCTTAATGACTGCTAACATCTCCAACTCGAAACTTAAATATTTGCTTTCAGGATCAGTGGTCTTGGCGCTAAAGTAATAAATGGGGTGAAACTTTTTATCCTCTTGGAGTTGAAGTAAAACGTCACAATAGCCACGTGAGCTTGCGTCAGTATGAATTTCGGTTACCTTATCTGGATCATAGATTATGAGAACAGGTTTGTTAGCTAACAACGACTTTAATAATTTAAAAGCCTTGACTTGTGAAATTCCCATTTCAAATGTAACATCACCTCGCAACATGTCAGATAGCGGCGCAGCAACTAACGCAAAGTTTTGAATGAAACACCTAAAATAGCTACAGAGTCAGAGAAACGATTGAAGCTGCTTTTTATTTCTAGGTACTGGAAAATTCCTAGGTCTTCAACTGTGTCCAGCAAAAAACTGCATTTGTCCAACCGAAGTTGCAGCTTGTATAATTTTATTCGTTTGAGAACCTCCTTCAATATGTCGATATTCTCATCGACAGATCTCGTAGCTATAAGTACGAGTAGATCGTCTATATAAATTTGAACTTTTCTGGATCTGCAAAGGTCGCTGAAAACATGATGGATATTCCTTTGAAAAACGGCTGGGCTATTATTCAAGCTAAAAGGCATCTTGACGTACTCATACTGCCCATCAGGAACGACAAATGAAGTGTATTTTATAGAATTTTCTTCGACGTCAACGTGGTGAAAGCCATTTCGTAGATCTAAACAGGTGAAAATTGTACAGCCGTGAAGACTCGCAATGAGGTCATCTATGAGTGGCAGTGGGAAATGATCCCTTACTGTTTTTGCATTCTGGGCTCTATAATCGATACAAACCCTGATATCTCCAGTCTTTTTACGAACTATTACCACTGGACTTGTGTATTCTGATATAACGAATAACTCTTTTCTGCTGCAGCTCATCAATGACTTTCGCCAATTCATCCCGTTCAATATAAGAAATTCGTCGTGGTGTTGATGATATTGGAATGTTATCTCTTAGGTTGATCTTCATCTTGTGAGGTAAATCCAGAAATTCATTCACATTGTTGGCTAAATATTCGTCTCTAAGTAACTTCTCCATTTTGTTCACAAGATCTGGTCCAACTTTAGGGTTGACTCTAATTTCCACATCATTTAGCTCGACTTTTATTCGCATCAACTCAGACTCAAATGCTTCACTTGACTGCTCATTACTTTCAAAGACTAAAAGTTCTCAATTAAAACTCCATAGAATTGTGTTCAAAAAGTCTTGTCCAAGGATGGCATCATCTGTTATGGCTGATTTTTGGACAATTACAAATTCCAGTTTGTATTCGTTTCCGTCAATTTGAACTTTGGTTTCGAATGCTGAATTGCATACCACTTTGGTTTGGTTTAGAATTGCCAGTGAACAAGATATTTATATTACTGCGCCTTCGCGAATGAGATTTTTGCAACTTCCCGTATCTACCAAAGCGCTAATACTTTTCCCATCAATAACGACTAGCTTTCGATAATTGTCAGAGGGAACGCCCAAGGAGCAAGTTTCATTCTGCATCTGCTGAGTTACCAGAGCAGCGTTACGACAGTATTTGGCTACGTGTCCGTAGCTTCGACATTTAAAGCAAAGTGGCTGACGTTGACTTTGTCTTCCACTTACTTCAATAGTTTGTTGTACAACTCTGTTCCTCATCGCAAATTCACCATATTGTCCCGACACCGACTGGCGCCTTCCATCACTGACGTTTACTTTTTCTTGATATTGTTCACCACGGCCAAAGATATTTACAACTGCATCACTGTGTTGCTCATCGTTTTTATCCATTCAGTAAAATCTTTCAGAGTCGGTTTATTGATTTGTTGTGCAACAACAATCCTGAAAAATGGTCAATAATCCTGAGCACCGATTGACATCCATGCTTGCACTTGTAACACTGGAATATATTCCTCGAACAGCATTTGTACGAGTATATTTAATAAATTCTGACCAGTCATTTACTAATGGCAATTGCAATGCCTCATTACGGAATCATTGACCTAACATCTCAGGTCCACCAAAGTTATCTTTCAATAACTCGATAATTTCTTCAGGGTCCTCACTTGACATTAACATGATGCGTACTGATTTAAAAGCTGGTCCGAAGAGTGCTTTTCGTATCCTTACTATATTTTCTTGAGCTGAGAATCCGCACAACGTAGTAGACTGCCTAAAATCTCTTATAAAATTTAGCCACTCAAGGGTATTGCCACCAAATCGTGTCAGTTCTGTGCTCACTGACTGCCGGGCCATAAGTTGTGACATTGTTGTTTGTAAGTCAGGGACATCAATGGACTTAATTGAGCCATGTGCAACCCACTCGGATACACTTTCTTGCTTCTGTTTTGAATCTTCAGAAATTTGACTCGCATCTTGCTCCTCTTCATCTTCGCTTAGTTCTAATTCAAGGAGTTTTTTTCTTAGTTCCAGCTTCAACACTTCCTTGCGGACGGAGTGCTTAGAACTCTTTGATGATTTTGATTTTTTCCGCACTACTGTCGATTTAAATACTTCTGGTTGCGTCATGGTGCTTATTAATTCAATTTATTTTGACTTCAATGTGTCAATGTTCGCATCGACAACTTTAAAAATATTCCCTATTTGCTGCACTTCAATGTCGGAGAATGTGTCAAGAATTTGTCTGCACAAAACGTTGTCTTTTTCTAGATCGTTCCAGTCTATAAATTTAAAATTTTTTTCTACGATGTACTCACGTGAACCTTTGGAAATTTTGAGAAAAAGTGCATTATAAATTTTTCCTAAGATTTCATCATCAACGTCTGAGATTTGATCCACGAAATCCTCAAATTTTGTTTGTAAATCCATATTTTTGGGGTGGCGTCTCTTTTAAATAAAGAACGGCGGTTATTGATCGATATTTGTCTCGTTTTTTACTTCGCACTTTACAAGGGAGATTTTTTTTTCGCAAATTGTTCTTTATTTTCTAATTTCTCATGAAAATAATTGGGTGAAGGGCTGAATTTGAATCCCACTTCTGAATTCTGTTAGATATTTATTCATATAAATAAAAGAAGGTTAATAAATTTGTAAACAGAGAATATCAATTACCAAGAAGCCAATCTTTCGTACGTTTCACCCTCCAAAACCCATTTGTTTACATTGTTGTATTTGTAATTTCACTTCGTGTGGATGAATAGATGTGAATCGCAACAACAATGTAACGCGGTGAGATTTATTTGTTTTGATAGCTCAGTTTTTTTTTTCTTTGAAAATTGGAAAAAAAAAATTGAGAATTTTACTTCGGCTGATAGCAAAAACATCGATAAGAAATTGTTTAATTAATTTAAAGTACACAAGCAATTGTTATTGTCAGTTAATATTCATCCACGATTATAATAAAATACAAAAAATTAATCCATAAAATGTCTTCAATCACACAGATTTCCAAATATCTTCAATGCATCTTGCATATTATACAGGGTGGCCCTTTCTTCATCCAGAATAATTTTAAAATTATTGTTGGATATATTCTAAGGAAAAAAATAGTTAAGAAAAATAAGAAATAAAAGAATAGTTTTTGTGCAACCTGACACCAGAACTTTAATTTTTTTGTTTAAACTCCACTAAACTGTCAATTTCCAATTTATAAGTATTAAAGTTGATATCAGGTGGGTTTTATTATCTTCTGTCGGGATTCGGGTTTTGATCTGGATTTAACTTTAGTACAAAAAAGAAATAATTAGGAGTTTTCAAAATCGTTTTCGTAGCACGTGTTAAAAGAAAATCCAGTTTAATAGGAGTATTGAATACTTATTACTGAAATTTTACTTCATACTATAAAAGAAATGAAATAGTTTTAACAAATACACTAACTTTTTTTAAGTTTTAAGTTGTATAATTTTTTTTTAAATGATTACCAAAGAACTTAATAAGAAAAATTGATTCGAGAATGGTTTTAAGAAATTTTAGCATGACCTTCTAGCTGTTGTCTTATTTTTTAGTTATTTTTATTTTAAATAAATTTGGTCGTAAAATTCAAAAAAGTTAATTAAACAAAAATAAAGAGCATAACATTGCAAGTTGCAAGTTAGTAGTGCCGTTGATTTTCAGTTTTTTTTTAAGAAAGTTACTACTCTTATCTAAAAGCGGATAAATAATCCCCCCTTCCCATACGATTTTTTTTTTTAATATCATTTCATAAATTATCCTGCATGAAATAGGGAACACCATGTATTTTGTTTTGTTTTGACATCTAATTGACAGACCGAGGTAAATAATTTTGACCACGGAACGTGTTCAACAAATAGAAACCCAGTCGATCTTAAACTGTGGAAGTGAGTGGACGTTAAGCGACTTCACAGTATTTAAATTAAATTCGTGTGTGCAAGAGTACAATAATAACTTAAGCCAAACATTTTATATAAGAACCTTTAGCACAGGTGGTAGTGGCGTCGACCTACAGTGCAGAAGGTCCTAGGTTCGAGCCCCGGCCGGGGCTAAAAATTATTGAAGCTTTTTTTCATAACAGAGAAGTTGAAAATTTTATTGTCTGGGAGAATAAAAAAATGGAAGAAGCAAAAATTGCGGGGACATCGGAAGGTGTCCCAGCAGCAACAACAAGGGCGACAACGGAAGCAAAAGCTGGAACATCGAAAGGTGCCATAGCAGCAGCACAAAAACCAGCAACGGCACCAACAGCCGATATAACAAAAAAAAGAAAGAAGAGGATTAGCAGTGCATCTAACCTAGTCAAGCGTCGCTCCACCACCACTTCAGCTAAGCTGCCAGCTGGAGTGAGGCAGACGGCGCGAACGGCGAAGACGTCAGCGGCAGCAAACATCACGCGACAATTAAACACCTCACCTTCTGACGAGGAAATAGACTATATGTCTGAGGGAGGAGAGGGGTTGTATACAACGGGCGACAGTAACATGTTTCTCGACCTCAATTCACCAGGGACGTCGTCTGAAGATGAAATTGAGACCATTGATGATAAAGAGGAGCAAATCATCACAAAAGAAATTGGTGCTATTGAGGGAGAAATGAAACTCCTCAAAGCAAAACTGGAGCAAATGGTACTGGCTCTAAAACCAAGCAGGAAACGCGACGGTATAGAGAAAACCAGGAGCGCGAAAATAAAAAAGCACTGCAAGCGCCACAAGAACGGGCAAAGCAGTCAATAAGTAATGTCGAGCAGCTGCCACATCAAGCAGGGCAGCATCACAAGCAACAACAACAACAACAACAACAACAACAACAACAACAACAACAACAACAACAACAACAACAACAACAACAACAACAACAACAACAACAACAACAACAACAACAACAACAACAACAACAACAACAACAACAACAACAACAACAACAACAACAACAACAACAACAACAACAACAACAACAACAACAACAACAACAACAACAACAACTACCAAAACTAAACAAAAAATCAAAACAGCCACAACAGCAGCTGCAAATACAAGCAGAGCAGCCACAGCAGCAGACATCAACAGCACAAACACAAAACCAAACCCAGCAGAACCAACACCACCAAATAGAGCAGAGGCAGAGATACCAGCAGGAGATAATACACCAGCAACAGCCACAGCCGTCCAAGGAGAAGAAAGAAAAGGTGCCACCCATTAATACCTACAAGATGGAGTTACAGGATACCATTGAACTATGTAAGTCGGCCATAGGCCAAAATTTTACTATAAAACGCTTGAATAAAGATAGACATGCTATCCACTGCTCAACATTGGCGCAGCATAAAATAATTAAAGAATTGTTAAAGAAATCCACGACTGAGTTCTTCAGTTTTACCCCAAAAGTGGATAAATATCAAACAGTCCTCTTGAAGGGCATAGATTCCTGCACGGAACCACAGGTGATCTTAAATGAGCTCCGTCAAAAAGCGAGCGACGATCTCGACTTTATCGGGGTCAAGCCGTTCGCTACAGTCAGAGCCTGACGGGAGAAGCGGTCTTTGCCGTTCTTCTTAGTTCAGCTATCGCCCAGCAGCAAACTGGATAGGTTGAGGAGTATCTCCGTCCTCAACTACCAGGTTGTAACTTGGGATAGACTAAAGAGACGCGGTGACATGCTTCAATGCATGCGCTGCCAAAGGTTTGGCCACGCTGCAGCAAATTGCGAAATGCAGTCACGCTGCGTTAAGTGTGGTGAGGACCACATTAAGGGAGAGTGCAAGCTCGGAGAGGAAAGGGTCGAAGACATGACCCAGCTTAAATGTGCACTTTGCGGAAAGGAGGGGCACCCTGCTAATTATCGGGGTTGCTCAGCTTTTCAGCAAATTCGCAACAATAAAGCGGCTAGGCAGACAGTGGCAGAGATACGCCCATCAACGCGTGCTCCCACAGCAACGCCCGTTAATCCCCAAATTTCCTACGCCCAAATGGCGGCAGGAAGGGGAAAAACGGTACAGCCTGCAGCTAAGGCAGCCCAACCGGCCCTAGTGCCAAAGGCGCCGGACGCTCAGGCTGAAATTAGAAGTATGTTGCTGGCAATTCAAGGCCAGTTAACAGGACTTCAGACCCAGATAAAGGAGCAGGCGACTAGGGTAGACTGTCTCTACTCTGTTTTGCCTAGCCTATCTCAAATTAGAGGTTAAAGGCGCGCTGTCGGAGAGGCCTCTTAGGATCCTTGCTGTGAATGTAAATTCACTGATTAGGACCGAACGTAGAGCTAATCTTTTCCAATTGTTGAAAGACCAAAGTCCAGATGTGTTTATGGCCAGCGAAACTAAGCTGAACCAGAAACATAACTTGACTAACAACAATTACAATATCGTTAGAAGAGATCGACCAAACTCCACTCAAGGGGGGGGCGTCGCAATCTTCATACGAAAAGGCATTAATCATAAAGTTATATATAATAGTGAGCTGCGTAAATTTCGGCTGTTGGAGGCGTGTGTCGTATGCATTCCACTCCAACAGGGGAAGCGAATGTATGTGATCGCCGCTTATGCACCGGCACCACCTCAGCCAATTGATTTTATGACAGAGCTTGAAAAACTTTTCGAATGTCTACACTTGAGCTTGGAAGAAAATTACTTTCTCATGGCCGGTGATTTGAATGCCAAACACCAAGATTGGAGAAATCAAATTCAAAATCAAAGAGGTATTCATCTTTTTAATTGGATGAGTCAATATAACGCTGAATATCGTATCGACCTGCTGGCTACGGATCGGCCATCGTTTCCAAGAAGCGGAGCCTATCTCGATCTTCTGCTAATAGACGCAAGACTGACAATTACTGACACTGTAAAGTCAAAGACCAAGAAACTGTTTACGAACGATCGAGTACGACAGTGATCACTGCGGACTCGCAGCCATAATACAGCTTCCGAAAGAGCTCGTGGAGTTGGATGAGTATGTACCTGTGCATACTTACAATTACAGTAAGATGCGCTGGCCACGCTTTACCAATGCCTTATCGAGCGAAATCAGTTCAAATAACATATCCCCACCAAAGGACAGGAATTTGACAAATAACGAAATAGACCAATACTTAGAACAAATGGACGAGACAATCAAACGAACAATGAACAGAACAATACCGAAATACAAACAACGGGACGCAACTGACATGTATCGGAATGCGACCATTGACGCACTACACAGACAAAAAAGTGGACTGCTGAAAAAACTAAAACTCTTGTACCGACGGTTTACTGACCCTCACCACCTGGAGATTAGGACACTGAAGTCGTCGATCAAGAACATCAATCAACTAATTAAAGAGAACTATCGGTTGTCAATTAATTTGTATTGGGATAACAAAATTCGAGCCGTTAATTCTAGCGACCCGAGCATGTTTCCCCAAATTAACAAGATATTTAGAAGGAATGATCAGAACGACCTTCCATGTCTCAAGCTTCAGAGAACAACAGACAACAGAGACGTACTTCTGACAGCAGGAATTAATCCAGAGGACGCCGTCTTGGACGATGACCTCTTTATTGTCGAAGATCCGCAGGAGAAAGTGGAGGCTGTGGGGGCTGCTTTCCAGCAAGTGTACAAAGTGAATGCCTGCATTCGCCCCAATCATGACCTGGAAAACAGAGCCTTGCTCCACCACTTCTACCTTCGGAATGACATAACGCAATGGCGATCAGAGAACCTCGGTTTCACCGGGTTCAATGAAGATCATTTGGCAAACGCAATAATCGCCGAGCGAAATGGGCCCAGTTCCCTGTTAATTACGAAGGTGGAGCTCCAGCTCATCTTCGATTCACTAAAGAAGAAGAAATCAGCAGGAGTCGATGGCATATCCAACGTTGTACTTCGACATTTACCTCAAGAAGCAGTAGACATTTATACCACTCTGTTTAACAACGCTCTGAATAATGCATATTATCCAGTGCGGTGGAAGACAGCTGTGGTGCATCCTCTCCCGAAAAAGGGAAAGGACAACTTCAATCCGGCGAATCTCCGGTCGATAAGTCTTCTTCCGAGTATCAGCAAGGTATTCGAAAAAGTTATCAATAGAGCTCTGTCTAAGTGGGCAGATGACAATAATATCATACCGGACAATCAGTTCGGTTTTAAGGCGGGACATGACACTATTCATGCCGCGTCTAAACTCGTTTCTGATGTCCAATGGAACAAATCTAAGAAGCAGTGTACGGGTGCCTGTCTGGTTGATTTGGAGAAGGCCTTCGACACCGTTTGGTTAGAGGGTCTTTATCTAAAGCTGACCAGACTTGGGATTAGTAAACCACTATTATATATGCTTTATGATATGCTAAATGGCAGAAAGTTTGTTGTCAAGAGTGGCAATGTAACTTCTGCCACAACCTTTAATATTAAAAATGGTCTTCAGTAGGGAGCGGTCAACTCACCGATTCTATTCAGCATTTACACCAGCGATCTGATAAGTAGCCTAACTCAGGCAATTGCGTATGCCGACGATCTAATTGCGTACAGAACAGCTCCGAAAGTCGAGGTCATCAGGATTCTTTTGCAGCGTGACTTCGAGAAGATTCAGCGATATTGCGATGACTGGAAGTTGAAAATCAACTTTCAGAAATCAGAAACTATCTTGTTTAGGACTCCGTTGCGTAGAGCCACAAGGGATACGAGAAAGAACTGGCGCAAGCTGGTGATCGTAGGGCCAAATGGACATCCACTGGCAAGTAAAAGTGTAGTAAAGTACCTTGGCATCTGGATGGATCAGTATTTGTATTTCGACAGACATATAAATGCTGGTCTGGCCAGGGCTAGGGGAGCTTTTGCCCTGACAAAACGGTTGTTCTATAGCAGCCGGCTTGACAGCAGGGTGAAGGTGATTTGCTACATGGCCCTTATCCGGCCGATGATTGCCTATGGATGCCCGGTTTGGTTCAACGTTGCCCCATCTCAAATGGAAAAGATTCGGGTGTTTGAGAGGCAGTGTCTTCGACGCTGCCTTGGATTGCACAGAACACCAGAGTCGGAGTACAAACACTACTATTCCAACCTGGCTCTATACAACGGGGCCAACATAAACAGGATAGATAATTTCTTGCTGAAGCTTATTCGAGGTCACATTGCAAGAGCGATGTCCTCGTCTAACAGCTTAATTTTCGGGGCTTATTACCCCAACAACGAATACTACGAGAGTGTGCGTCTAAGCGGCTTTATTCCGCCCGATGCATTCCTCCACCTAGACAGTCGAGGGTTGATCCAGGATAGAGCGGCGGTTCCGCTAATCTACCACGTCGGCCGTAGAACTGTAGATCGGCGGCTCCTTTACAGTCGAGACGTCCTCGCACAAGACGGAGCTGAGCACCTTCGGTTCAGTAGGACTGTGTCCGAACGGGACCGAAGAGATAGGGTAAAGCAAGAGAACCAGTTCTGGTGGTTGAAAAACGAAGATGAGGTTCCTTCAGATATTTAATAGTTGACTTTGCTATTTTCTTTTGTATGGCCGACTTGCATAGGGTTAGGTAGTTAGTTTTAAGTAGGGACAGTCAGGGTGGCACAAAAAAAAAAAAAAAAAAAAAAAAAAAAATAAAAATATATATATAAAATCCTCAAAAATAAAAAAAAAATATAAAAACCGGAAAATGCTTGCTGTGGCTGTTCTAGTTTATAAGTAGTCTGTAATTAGCTTATAAGTAGGTTGTAATTAGTTTATAATTAGTTGTAAATAGTTTTAAGTAGCTTTAAGTAGTTTTAATTAGTTTTAATTAGCTTTAATTTAGTTTTATGTAGTTTGTAAGTCTTATATAAAACCAAAAAATAAAGACAATGATACCGAGTTTTTTTGTAAATTCTTCTCGGTAAAAAATAAAACCGACCTGGATTTAATATTAAGATAGTTCTTAGGCCGAAAGGCATTAGCATTA
Organism: Dasysyrphus albostriatus; assembly: GCA_946251815.1. NCBI lineage: Eukaryota > Metazoa > Arthropoda > Insecta > Diptera > Syrphidae > Dasysyrphus > Dasysyrphus albostriatus. The sequence continues at coordinate 157,826,824 of OX276335.1, read as the reverse complement.
AGTTATTATAGTTTAACTTAGAGCGCCCGACTGGGGCCAGTAAGTTAGTGTTAAGATTTTGATAAGTAGGCTAGTTTTTATGAATTTTTGTCTAGCTTTAAGATAGTTTTAAGAAAATTGAAAAAAAAAAAAAAAAAAAAAAAAAACAAATAGAAACCCAACTAGGGCCAGGTTCACATTAGGTGTGTTTTTTCCTTGTCTGAATGGGCTTGGACGAAAAAAACGGCGTCGGGGCTAAACAATGTTCCGTGGTTCAAAATTTTTAATCCATCAATTTCTGTAGATTTACTGGGTTTTAATGATGATTTAGGTTTCATGTAAGTTATAAAAGTCAATTACATGCTTGAACCACCTTCAGTTAAACCACAAAATCAGTGAGCTAAAAGTGCGGAGCTATGGATCAAAACAATAACCCTGTTCAATTAATACGAACACATATCGTTAAATAAATAAATAGATAGATATATGTAATAGATTAATTAATAAATACAAACCTTAAGCATTTTGGCTTACAGTAATGAGAAATAATAGAGATATGCTCGGGTGCCAAACTGAATTAAAATTATAAAATGGCTAGTAGCTCCTAGCGTGACCATGTTTACTAATACAATCAAAATAGAAATGATGTAAAACAAACTAAAAGCTCTCCCAAGCCAACGCCAACAAGGAATGACGATGAATTTTTGTTGTTGTTAAGTATTGTCAATGTTTTTGTCATATTTTGTACTATTGTGAATGATTCACTGCGAATCAATCCGTATTCGTGTTGGTTTTGGAGAGCCTTAATACTACGTTTTCGTTAGACCAAATGAGGAAATTTCGTTGAAAATTTTCAAATTTGATACGAAATTATCTCATTTTCCACACAAATTCAAATTTCGAAATGAGATAATTTCAACCAAACTTGCACACAATTTTATAGGAAATTAAGTCAAAACCTAACGAACACACCGAATTGGGCACATTTTAAATAGATCTGAAAAGATTTTGAACGAATATGTTAAAGCTGAATTAAAAAATTAACAACAAAAAGTGATTTACAGGCAGGGTTGAAACTCAAAAAATGAAATGAGCTGTCAAAAGAAATACCAAATTACAGATGAAAAAACACTTTTTCTGTAATTTGCAAAATTACCTCATTTGGGCTCTTATGAAAACGTTTAAATATGCATTATATTAATATTATTATTATTAATAACCAATTGATTAAAAACTATAGGGCTCATTGTAGAGTTATTTAATCCAATATTCAGTAATTTTAACTAATTAATTACAGCTGGTTAGCTGATGCTCGACGATTATTAAAGCTAAACTATATTTGCCCACAAACAAAATAAACAGACCATAATGCAATATCTGTAAGACCATCTCTTTTATCCAGGTTTTTCGTCACAAATTTCGACTCGACTCCGCTCCTCGAACGAGATCTAGTCAAATAAAGCTCATTTCGACTCGACCCAGGCTTACAAAAAATGACACGAGCTTCAAGCTGGTTTAACAACACATGCAAGCGTAGTATATATGCCAAAATTCTAGTTTGTGAATATCTTTTTTCATTTCGTATAATTATTTAAAAATTTCTTCTTACTCACCGTCAGTTATTTTCCGTCAAGAAAAGAGTACTTTTTCTATAATTCTTTTTATATTTCGGGAGTTGAAAAGAAAAAATAAACAGAAAAAACAAATCGTTTATCGAAAAGAAAGTAATTAAAGATATTTATTTTCCAGGCAGGCGGGAATTAGTAAAAAGCGACTACAATTTACATTTAAAAAAAAAAAAACCACAACTTATTCTCATAAGGTCCGGTGAGCACTTGATATATAATTTCTCCCTTTTTATACTTTTTGAACAAGCCCATTGCAGCCCAAGTGAATTTGAAAATAACTGAAGATTTTCAAAAATAACCGACATATTCGTGGTGGGTTGATCCCAACTGTCTATGTGTGCGAATAAATCAGTGGTGGGTTGATCCCAATTGTCAATGTGTGCAAAAACCTAGTGGTGGACTTAGCCCAACTGTCTATGTGTGCCTGTTTCAGTTTGTAGGCAAAGCCGGATGACAGCCAAGGATTGGCTTCTTGGTAATTGATATTCTCTGTTTGTAAATATAGGTACTTTTATTAAAACTCAGTCAAGATGGATGGCAGAGGACTTCTTCTGACAATGATCTCTAAGTGAATAATAATCTTTTGTTTCGTCGTATCGTTCTTGTGTTTCGTTCGTTTGTCTATATATTGGTATGCATCTGTTTCTGTGAAGTTCTGTTTGACGGCTTTATAACGGGTGATTTTTTAGCTGGTTTGGTTTTGGCAACACTGGTTTTGACAGCTGACGTGTGTTTAGTACCTTGTGTCACTGTCAAACAGCTTTAGTTTGGTTTGCAATTTAACCATGGATCGTCTTACAAATGAACAACGCTTGCAAATTATTGAATTTTACTATCAAAATTCGTGCTCCGTTCGAAATGTTCATCGCGCGCTGCTTCCATTTTATGGTCGGCATTCTCGACCTTCTGAGCAGTCTATTCGGAAGATTGTGACCAAATTTCGCACCAAATTTACTTTGTTGGACATTAAACCACCAACACGTTTACGTACTGTGCGTATTGAAGAAATTATTGCGACCGTATCAGCTAGTGTGACAGAAGACCGCGAAATGTCGATTCGGCGCCGTTCCCAGCAGTTAGTTAAAGCCAGCCGACCTACCACAACGCAGAATTTTTGGTGAATGGGCTCTTGGAAAGCTGGCCGAGTATCCGCTTTTTTATCGAAAAATTGTGTTCAGCGATGAGGCTCATTTTTGGTTGAATGGGTACGTAAATAAGCATAATTGCCGCATTTGGAGTGAAGATCAGCCAGAAGCATTGCAACAGCTACCAATGCATCCCGAAAAAGCCACTGTTTGGTGCGGTTTATGGGCCGGCGGCATTATTGGGCCATATTTCTTCAAAGATGATGCGAATCGCAGCGTTACTGTCAATGGTGAACGCTACCGAGCGATGATAACAAACTTTTTTTGCCCGAAATGGAAGTTCTTGACTTGCATGATATGTGGTTTCAACAAGACGGTGCCACATGCCACACAGCACGCGAAACAATGGCGCAATTGCGAGGCGAGTTTGGTGAACAGTTAATTTCACGTTTCGGGCCGGTCAATTGGCCGCCTAGATCGTTCGATTTGACACCATTAGATTATTTTTTGTGGGGGTATGTCAAGGCTAATGTCTATAGGGACAAGCCCGCTTCGATTGACGCACTAGAAGCCAACATCCATGCATTCATTCGTGAGATACCGGCCGATATGTGTGAAAGAGTATGCCAAAATTGGACTCAGCGGATGGGCTACCTGAGACGCAGCCGCGATCAACATTTGCATGAAATTATCTTTAAACATTAAATTGCAAGGTTCAAACTATCGATTCAAATAAATATTTCATTCATTTTTTCGAATTTTTTGTGCTTTTTTTTTTAAAGTTCTAAACCTTTTAAAAAATCACCCTTTATTTATTGTTTTCAATAGTTTTTAAGTTTTTTTTCCTTTTTTATATAGGACCTACAAACATATTAGGGGTATTCATGCAACAGCGTAAAGTCGTCGTAAGCATTGTAAAGTTGTAAACTTCGTAAATATGTCAAATTTTCCATACAAATTGTGACAGAAACTACGAAGTTTAAAATTTTAAAACATTTAATATGGGTTTACGCTGTTGTATGAATACCCTTGTTTGTTTTTTTTTTGTTTATGTTTAAGCGTTTTTAATAAAATGAAATATGTATTGTTGAACTTTTTTCTGGGTGGGTTGGGGACCATTATTTGTTATTTTTTTTTTTACGGTAATTTGAACAAATTAAATGAATTTGAACACCGCGAATTAATTAGATTATCTTGTTGTTAATAGGAAAAAAATGAAGGTGCACTCGTACACCACAATAAAAACTTTGACAACTAATAGGCCAAACAACGAAGGAGAGAATAAAAGAAAATACTAAAAAGTGCAAACAGCAGCACGATAAAAGGAAGCTGCTGCCACGGCTGCTCAGCTGGGTTGGGTTCGGCGGAAGAATTTGACGACAGTAAAAAAAAACTATCTTTGATTTTATTAATCAAAATACACGAAATGTTTTATTGCAAGTACAGTGGGATACTTACAATAAAAAGTGGGCGCCAGGAATTTCAATTAAACAAGATTAGCAAAATTCCAAATCTAATTTAAATGTGAAATAAAGGTCCAAAGAAATGAAACACAAAGTTTGTATGCCCAGATGGGGACTTTAAATATATAATAAATTTTTATTTGGGAAACCTTGGACGAACCAGGATAAAAACCCAAAGTTTTTTCAATTATTAATAAGGTACAATAAGAATCTATAATTGCTCACGGGGAACCGTTGAGCCAAGAAAACAAAGAAAATGAAAATTCAAATGGGCCGTTAACGCAAAAAATGGCAACTACCAGCAAGAATAATTCCTCAATCGATTCAAAATTGAAATTCAATTGGAATTAGCTAAAACAAACACCATAGGCACAGAAAATTTTACTTTAGAAAATATCTCTACTCTACTTATCTTTTCTATCCGTTATTTCTCCTTCTTGGTGAATCTCAACGAAACTTTACTCTCACTCTCACAAACACAAATTCAACCAGTTGTTGGATGTATTTCCAAAACTTGATGAATTACTCACACAGACACAAACTCAACAAGTTGTTGGATGTATTTCCAAAACTTGCCGAATCTTAATGGCCGAGTTCAGTCCTATCCCAAAGTAAACTTTTCGAGAAAAATTAAAAAAGAATTAAAACCGAGAAAAAGCCTTCGCTAGGCATTCTCCTAGTTAATACAAATTACTCGCGAGACATTCGAAGCGCAAAGCAACCATTCAAAAACTATTTGTTTCGAGAAGAGAGAGGAAAGCATATTTTGAAAAACCTCGCGATTTACTTATTATTATTATTAGTTATTAGTTTATTAGTTTATTTATTATTTATTATTTCTTTTTAAGTTACTATACAACATTTTAAAATTCATACAAATGAGAACAGTGTAAGAATTAAGTAATATTGAAAAAAGAATAATTTTACCAAGTGTTCTACATAATTCGTTCAATAAACATAGCAAAAAAAAGAAATAAAGGAAACATTCTTTAGCCTAGCTAAGCCAGGACTAGTAGCGAATGCACCATTAATAAATTTAAAATAAAAATAAAAATAAATAAATAAATAAAGTAAATTTAGAGTGAGTGTTGTTGTTAGAGTATTCTACCTTTGAACTTTTAAAACATTTTCGATTTCCGTGTAATCAAGGTTAAAAAGCCATGATTTTATTGCATTAGAGAAGGTTGCAAAACATCTTAAACTTCTGATGGCAGCTGGAAGCTTATTAAAAACTGTGGGAGCAACAAATGAAAAGAAAAGCCTGTAATGATTTTTTTTATGACTAGGAGTCTGTACATAATTCATTGAATTTAATCTTAAGTTGTAATTAGCATTATCACGAATGGAAAGAAAACCACTTCTTAAGAAAAAAAGCCTTAAGACTTTATAGAAGTAAAGGTACCTTAGAGGAAGAATTTTTAATTGTCGAAATAAAACTAAACTACCTGAAAAACGATTTTGTTTGCAAATGATACGTATTAGATGTTTCTGTGCAACGAATATAGAATTAATTTTATTGAAGTATGTACCTCCCCAACAAGTAATACCATACTGAATTTTAGAATGGACAATCCCATAATAAATCATAAGAAGCACTTTTTGAGAGCAAAAATTGCTCAAATTGTAAAGTTGCCTAGTACAATTTAACAAATATTTTTTTAATGTTTCGGTATGTTCAAGCCAATTCATTCTACTATCCAGAAGAATTCCAATGAACAATATCAATTGTGAAGCAGTTCACAGAGCATTTTTCATTTGAACTATAAGGTCCAGAGGAAGATAATTCATCAATGAATATTTTTTGACATAGGCAATCTGATGCATGATAGACAAAGCTACAATCAACAATTGCAGAATTACCTTGTAAGTTATAAAACATCAATTTGGTTTTATCACTTAAAATCATTTTATGAACAAAAAACCAACGTCTAAGAATATCAAGATCAAAAAATATATCTAAAACTAGGTTGAGGTATGATTTTTCACCGTAAGAGCAAGCAATATCATCCGCAAATGCCGTAAGTTTTCCTTTAAAGTGCTGTTTGAAGATCGAGTTGAAAAAAATTAAAAATAATAAAGGTCCAAGGACAGATCCTTGTGGAACTCCCGTGGTTATGTCATTTATGTTACTATAACTTTCATCAATTTTTACTTTTTGTTTTCGTTTATATAAATATGAAGCTAACCAATCATGAATAAAACCACGGAATCCGGCTGCACTTAATTTATCAAGAAGAATCTTATGATCAACGAGGTCAAAAGCCTTTGTCAAATCGATAAAAAGCCCGGCAGTATTGAGATTGTTGTTGATACCTTCATAAATTTCACCACAAAACTTAAAAAGTACATCTTCGGTTGATTTACCAGCTCGGAAACCGAATTGACTGTCATCAAAAATTTATTTTTATTCAAAAATTCTAAAATCCTTCTTTTCATAGCTTTTTCGAAAATTTTGGAACAAGCTGGAAGTAAAGATATAGGTCTGTAATTATTCATATCCTTGTGATTTGATTTTTTATGAAGAGGTATAACTTCAGCAATCTTTAAAGCATCAGGAAAAACACCTTCAAAAACACTTTTATTAAATATGTATGAGAGAACGTCAACAACATTATAGGCTATATTTTTTAACAGATTATTAGAACAAGAATCGTCGGTTTTTGAATTAGAGTTCTTGAGTGAATTAATGATTCTATGTAATTCATGCGAAGTAATCGGATCAAAAAATATACTTCTGTTAGAATGGTTCTGTTCAATAACTGAACTTCTCACGCAACGAATCAAATCAAAATCATAGGAACTATCCACAATGTTACTGGCTATTGAAGTGAAAAAGTTATTGAAACCATTGGCGACAAGAACAGGTTTTGAAAGTAGCAACCCATCTTTCTCAATAACAATTTGCTTCCTATCACATTTTTTTCGATTAAGAATGTTATTAATAACATTCCATTCCCCTCTTATATTACCTCTATTTTTATCCAACTCGGCTATGTAGAAATTCTCTTTACAAACTTTAACTTCAATAGAAATTTCTTTACACATTTTTTTACATTTGTCTCTTAATATGGAGTTATTTGGAAATTTTTTACATTTGTGACTTAATTTGTTTTTTACACATATTTTTCGTAAAAGAGAATCTGTAATCCAAGGCTTAAGACGTTTAGATTTACAATTTTGAGCCTTGAACGTACAACAACTTTCTATTAACGATTTTAGCGTAACAATAAAGTTATCATAGGCTGAAGAAGAATCAGTTTCATTATAGACAGTATCCCAATACTCAAATCGAAGTCTAGAGTTTAATAAGACAAATTCAATTTTTTGTATATATCTATTAGATGAAGCGCACTCATTTGCCTGTTGAACTCCTATGTAGTGAAGACTAGTCATGCAATGGTCTGAGATATGAAAATCTGCAATTGAACTTGAGATACACACTTTGCTAGTACGACTACTTCTACAAAATATGTGGTCAATACACGTTCTGGAATTAGCTGTAATGCGTGTAGGCTGATCAATGCAACAATCAAGGCCCATAATTGCCAAAAGTTGTAAAAAGTCTTCAACTAGTTTTGATTTAGAAAGCAAATCAATATTAATATCCCCAAGAAACACCAAGTTTTTCGCTTTTTCATGTATTAATAATTCTTGTAATTCTCCCAAAAAGACATCTTTACCACTACCATGAAGTCGATAGGCACAAAAAAAATAAAATTTCTCATTATTAAACTCCACAACAACTTTAAGAACGTCCATTGAAGTAAAATTGAATTTAAAAACATCACATGAGTAAACTTTTTTAAAAAAGACGGCAACACCACCAGAAGAGTAAGAATCATTGCATGTGGCATGAAAATCATAACCAGGTATACTAAAATTATCAATTTCATCACTAAAAATCCAAATTTCAGAAAGAAATATAAAATCAGGCTTATTAACACAGGAATCAATATGAATCAGCAAAAGATCAAAATTTTTCCGAAGACTTTGTATGTTTTGATGAATAAAATAGAAATGTTTTTGATATACGGAATTGCTATGAAAAACACTTTGCAAAATTTCACAATCAAAATTACACAGAGAATTGTTATAGTCTAGAGAATATAAATTATCAAAACTTTCGAAAGACATTCTAAGTAAGTTTAAGTAAATCTTCTTTACAATTAATAATAATAGGTTTGTCACCTTCTTTTTTCCTCATAAACAATGAAGAATTTCTAAACCACAAATATTTATAGTTTTTAGTTTTTTTAGAGTCCGCAGCAGCTTTCCACAGTTCCCTTGTATATGATGAAAAACTTTCATTTAAATAAATTCTGTTGTTAGCAAATTCATTCCCAAACAGACTACCATTAAGACGATCGGTAAAAGTCTTTCTTTTCCTCATGAGATTTTCTTTTATTTGATGAGAGACAAATTTAACACAAACGATATTACATTTGCTATCATCCGTAACACCATCATTCGTAGGAGACGGCTTATGATTTGAAATGTTAACTTTTTTGACGTAAACTTTGTCAATTTGTTCTTCAGTAATATTAGTTTCAAGCCCAGACGAAAAAAGATTTAGAGATTGCGATAAAGCATTGGTATTGTTTATATTAGGAAGGTCAACAATTTCAATAATGTTTTCCCTTTGAGCTTGTTCCAGGATATTAACTCTTTTCTGCATCAAATCGAGTTGGATTTTCAAATCAGTTTTGGATTTCTGAAGTTCTTGAAGAGTAGACAAAACCTGGCTATTTTCTTTTCTCAACTCTAAGAGTTCCTTATAGATAATTGCAAGTGAAACCGTTTGTGTATTATCAATATTCTCTTGTTGAATGTGGTGAGCTGACGATGATCCACGGAGACCAACAGGTGGAGAGATGTTGTTTTTTTCGCTTACTGCGATATGTGTGGATACTTCTGCAGCTTGTAGAAGAGGGGATTCTTCATATAGCGATCGACGACGAAGAGTTGTACATGAATTGCAACGAAATGCTTTACCGCTTTTTTTGTAGAATTCAATATCCGCTTTAAGAACATTGACGCACTGTGCATGGAAATACAACAAGCACTCATCACATGTTATTTTAAGTTCATTCCTTTCGACTTTTAAGCCACAAACTTTACAATTACAAGGCATAGTTGTCTGTAGTTTTTTTTTAGTTTTTTCTTAAATTAAAAGAAAAAAAAATGTTTGCTATTAGTGTACCAGGTGTTGATTTCAGGAACCTAGTATCATATGCCCAAACCAATGGTTCTGTTTTTTGCTAAGTTGTAAATTAATCTACAATCCACAGGAGTTCCACTCAATGTCAATTGTCAGAGCGAGAGTTGTTTGTAGTAGTGTGTATGTGTGTCATGAAAAGAGATCCAAAGAGATTTTTTCAGTAGTATACATAAACAGCTTGGCAGAACACTACTAAAAAAGACTCACCCATAAAGGCAAGACAGAAACACAAAATGTTTTTGTCAGTTGAGCTGGCTTGTAGGTTGTAGGCTATCAAGTCCAAGGTGTGTGGTCGGGTTGTTGTTTATATCCACAAACCGCGATGTGAGAGCAGATCGTTAACACTCAATTGCAGCTTTGATGTAGGTGTAGCATGTAAAACGAAACAATGCAGATGTGTGTAGCCTCAATTTGCTTCAGAGGCAGAACAAATACTAACATTTTTCACTCACCACACAGAAAAAAAGAACAAATTTAACGGGAGCAATGAGAAGAGATGGTTGGCAAGATTATCTTCACTCAATGTTGTTAAATGATTAGACTTTTTTGTTAAATTTTAAATTCAATATTTAAAGCCTGAACACACTTTGAAAACACTTTTAGGGTTGTTCAATAATTAGAAGTATGTTGGACGACTCAATATAATGAACGATCCGTATTTATAAAAAATAATACAACCGATAAAAAATAAAAAAGTCAGGAGCTAATTTAAACACAGGCTGACTAGGTGAAGTCAGAGTTGCCAACTTGACTTCTTGACTCAACTGTTTTCTCTTTTTTTTTTCAATTCCAAAAGACCTTTGCTGTTTACAAGATATGGTTTTAAGAAGTAAATGCGTTAACCACCCATTTGGTTTACAATAAAATATAAAGTTAAGTTAAGTTAAGTATAAGGATGTTGTGTTTGATTGTAGAGTAGGTAAAAGAGTCAGCCTGACTCGTTACCTCTTCAGCTCATCCGCTGGCATATTTCTCGTTGCGTGAGACCACCCGTCTCATGTGGGATACGCTCAAGATTTTTGAACCGCTTGTTCCATTCGATTCATCAGTCACTCGAACACCTGTTGTTGCTTTTGCAAGATCCTGGCTAAGTACACCAATGGTTGATGATACCATGGTTGCCCTCAACCTCACCAGTATTTTGCAGTCACAACGGAAACAAAAAGAAGAAAAAGGAAGCAGGCAAACACTGGTCATTGTTGCGGTAAATTTTACCGTAACGAATCCCACCCTTACCTCTTAAGAAATGTGTTTACTTTTCACAAAAAGCAAACCATTTCTTAAGGCTCGACTAGGAAGGCTTAAAAAGGTAAATACCACAACATCGGGGTTTTCATCTTAAACTAATTATTTAAAGGTTCTTTAAGAGAAAAAAAAAAGAGAAAAAAAGGTGGCACATATTAAAAAAAGATATTACAAAATTAATAAACAAAAATCAAAATGTGATAAAAACAACACTTAAAAAGAGAAAAGATTAAGGGACTTGACTCAACGGTCTATAAAAGGTTTTAAATCCTTAACGTGCCACGTCACCTGATCTTTTCCATTGTCATCCTTTAACAAATATGTCCAAGGTGACACCCGTTTAGCAATTGTAACGGGTGATTTTTTAAGAGGTTTAGAACTTTAAAAAAAAAAAACACACAAAAAATTCGAAAAAATGAATGAAATATTTATTTGAATCGATAGTTTGAACCTTGCAATTTAATGTTTAAAGATAATTTCATGCAAATGTTGACCGCGGCTGCGTCTCAGGTAGCCCATCCGCTGAGTCCAATTTTGGCATACTCTTTCACACATATCGGCCGGTATCTCACGAATGAATGCATGGATGTTGGCTTCCAGTGCGTCAATCGAAGCGGGCTTGTCCCTATAGACATTAGCTTTGACATACCCCCACAAAAAATAATCTAATGGTGTCAAATCGCACGATCTAGGCGGCCAATTGACCGGCCCGAAACGTGAAATTAACTGTTCACCAAACTCGCCTCGCAATTGCGCCATTGTTTCGCGTGCTGTGTGGCATGTGGCACCGTCTTGTTAAAACCACATATCATGCAAGTCAAGAACTTCCATTTCGGGCAAAAAAAAGTTTGTTATCATCGCTCGGTAGCGTTCACCATTGACAGTAACGCTGCGATTCACATCATCTTTGAAGAAATATGGCCCAATAATGCCGCCGGCCCATAAACCGCACCAAACACTGGCTTTTTCGGGATGCATTGGTAGCTGTTGCAATGCTTCTGGCTGATCTTCACTCCAAATGCGGCAATTATGCTTATTTACGTACCCATTCAACCAAAAATGAGCCTCATCGCTGAACACAATTTTTCGATAAAAAAACGGATCCTCGGCCAGCTTTCCAAGAGCCCATTCACCAAAAATTCGGCGTTGTGGTAGGTCGGCTGGCTTAAGTTCTTGCATCAGCTGTATCTTAAAAGGCTTTACGCCCAAATCCTTCCGCAAAATTTTCCACGTAGTGCTGTAACAAAGGCCTAACTGCTGGGAACGGCGCCGAATCGACATTTCGCGGTCTTCTGTCACACTAGCTGATACGGCCGCAATATTTTCTTCACTACGCACAGTACGTTAACGTGTTGGTGGTTTAATGTCCAACAAAGTAAATTTGGTGCGAAATTTTGTCACAATCTTCCGAATAGACTGCTCAGAAGGTCGAGAATGCCGACCATAAAATGGAAGCAGCGCGCGATGAACATTTCGAACCGAGCACGAATTTTGATAGTAAAATTCAATAATTTGCAAGCGTTGTTCATTTGTAAGACGATCCATGGTTAAATTGCAAACCAAACTGAAGCTGTTTGACAGTGACACAAGGTACTAAACACACGTCAGCTGTCAAAACCAGTGTTGCCAAAACCAAACCAGCTAAAAAATCACCCGTTAAATGGTCCCACAAATTTGGTGGCCAACTTTGCTGCATCGGACAGCGTAAAATTCCTTCTCCACACCAGATCACCAGGTTGATACTGGGTGTCTCTCCTCCTGAGATTGTAAGTTTTTGCAGCTTTGCTGCTTGCTGCCTCTAACTTCCTAGCTATATCCTCACGCAGTTTTTTAAACTGCCTACTTATGACCTCACTATCTTGGTCCCTATTGTCAATTTGATTTCCTAAATCATGGCCACTAGTTGCCATGTTCCTACCAAAATTCGCATAGTATGGCGAAACTCCTAACACTTCATGTTGTGAAGTTCGGATCGCACAGGCTACCTTTGCCAGTTGCGAATCCCAACTTCGATGGTTTTCTGAGACGTATGCTCTAAGCGTCGTCTTAATAATTTGGTTTATGCGCTCCGCGGGATTTGCCTGTGGATGGTAATGCGCTGTATACCTAAGTTGTGACCCGTATACTTCACTAAGCGTTTTCAGTTCTTTGCTACGGAACTGGGGACCGTTTTCACAAACGATCCACTTTGGAACTCCGAAAAGAAGAAAAACGTTTTCTTCCAACTCTTTGCAAACCGCTTTCGCAGTTGCCGACCGCAACGCGAACAACAGTGGGAACTTCGTGAAGTAGTCTACCACCGTCAAAATATAGATGAAACCCCTAGAAGACTTCGGCAATGGACCTACCAGGTCCACGCATACCATCTCCCATGGTTTCGAATTTCCTATTCTCTCGGCCATAAGACCAGCTGGTTTCTCGTTAACTGGTTTCACTTGTTGGCAAATGTATGCTAGCGGGCTCTTTTCTACTAAGGATTTCATTCATATCACCCAAGGGTCTAAATCCGCATCTGAGATTCCAGCCAACTCTGGAGCTCCTTGCGACAACATGTCAGGAACGACGTGTTCTTTGCCCTTTCTGTGGATGATTTTGAAATCGAATTGTTGGAGCCGAATGGCCCAACGAGCTAATGTACCCTGCGGATCCTTAAGGTTACTCAGCCAGACCAATGAGTGATGATCAGTTACGACAATAAATCGAACACCTTCGACATACGGTCGCAACTTCTCGATCGCCCAAAGAACCGCAAAGCATTCCTTTTCGGTCGTAGAGTAGTTCCTTTCATTTCTATTCAAATGAAATAAAATGTGCGGAAGAACGAAGAAACATCTATTAAAGAAATGCTTGAACTTATCCTGAAAAGGATTGACAAACAAGATTTAAACATAAAACAGCTAAGCGAAGAAGTCGCTCTTAAAAAACAATGATGGACAGAACACTCAAAATCGCAACATGGAATGCAAACGGTCTTTTACAACATGTATCAGAACTAAACATCTTTTTAGACATAGAGCATATAGACATTTGTTTGGTGTCCGAAACTCACCTCGCTATAGAACAAAATCTTGATAATAAATTACCTAACTATACGTGTTATCACGCTCCGCACCCAGCTGACAAAGCTAGGGGAGGATCAGCAATACTAATAAAAAAGTGCTTAACACACTATGAAGAGCCGAAGTTTACTAATGAAAACATGCAAGTAACAACAGTTAGTATTGGTATAAAAAAGAAAGAGTTTAAGATAACATCTATATACTGCCCTCCGAGGCGCTCCCCAACTGAAGAAGACTATGCAGAACTCCTAAATTTGTTAGGACATAACTTCCTTGTTGGTGGCGACTTCAATGCTAAACACACCCAATGGGGATCTAGGCTCATAACAACGAAAGGCAAACGGCTATATCAAGCAGGCCGCAAATATAACTGCGAATTTTATTCTTCTGGCTCGCCAACATATTGGCCATCTGATTCTAACAAAATACCAGACCTTATAGACTTTTTCGTAGTAAAAGGTATTAAACGAAACCATATAAGTGTCGAAGGTAATTACGATTTATCGTCAGATCATACTCCAGTAATATTATCACTGAGCGAAGCAGAAATAATAGAGAAAAGTAATCCTAAGCTCGTGAACAAAAGAACAAACTGGAACGAATTCAGAGATAAACTCGAAAGTTTTATAAACCTAAGATCCCCTATGCAAACAAATGAACAGATTGATCATGAAGTAGAACAATTTATTGCTGATGTGCAACAGGCTGCAGAAGAAAGTACTCCAACAATTTCGAACTCAAGAGAAAAAGAAATAAAATATCCTGTCGAAATAAAGGAGCTGATCTTGGAGAAAAGAAGAGCTCGAAGAAAATGGCAAGCTACGAGATTTCCAGTTTTGCAGTTTTTAACCGTCTTAACAATGAACTTAAGAAAAGAATCTGGGAATTTAAAAGTGATTCACTTAGTAGATTCCTGAATAGTCTGACGGCGGATGCTTCTACGGAATACTCCTTATGGAAAGCAGCTAAGCGCCAAAAAAGACCACAGGCACAAAACCCGCCAGTAAAATCTCAAGATGGTAAATGGATCGGAAACCTAAAACAAAAGGCTGATCTCTTCGCTGAACCTCTCGCGAATGTTTTTAAGCCATTTCCAGCAAGCACAGCTACAGATCCATTACAGTTTGTTGATAGAAACGACGAATGTGAAATTCCTTTTGTCACGCTCAAAGAAGTAAGAAGTATGTGTCAACATAAGTTGTCTAACAAAAAATCACCAGGGTACGATCTAATAACTGCTCAGGTTTTGAAAGAAATGCCTTCTACAGGCTTCAAAAAACTCCAATTTATAATAAATGCATGCCTTAAACTAAGATATGTGCCACATCATTGGAAAATTGCAGAAGTCATTGTTATACCTAAACAAGGTAAGCCACCAACAGAAGTAACATCTTACAGACCTATATCGCTTATACCAATCATGGCAAAAGTTTTCGAAAAACTGCTTCTGAAAAGACTAAGCAGAATAATAGAAGAAAGAAGACTAATTCCGAGCCATCAGTTTGGATTTAGAAATAAACATTCCACGATAGACCAAGTGCATCGGATTACGGATGTTGTGGAAAAAGCACTTGAAGAAAAACAAGTATGCTCGGCTATATTCTTAGATGTTGCTCAAGCCTTTGACAAGGTTTGGCACTTGGGACTTGAGTACAAACTGCAAAGGGATCTTCCCAGGCAGTACTACGAAATACTGAAATCCTACGTAACGAACCGACTCTTTGGAGTACGGTACGACCAAAATTACTCGGAACTAAAGAAAATTGAAGCCGGTGTACCACAAGGAAGTGTCCTAGGACCAACCCTGTATCTGTTATATACAAGGGATATTCCAGTGGACATCAACGCTGTCATGGCCACCTTTGCTGATGATACTGCAATATTGGTGCCAGATAAATCCGTTACGAAGGCTACACAAAAACTGCAAAATGCAGTCGATAAAGTTAGTGATTGGACGCAAAAATGGCGAATCAAACTAAATGAAACAAAATCGACGCATATAAACTTTACAAACAAAAAAATAAACAATGTTCCAATTCTTATAAACAGTACAACAGTACCTTACTCCAATACTGCCAAATACCTTGGAATGACTTTGGATGCAAAGCTTAAATGGAAAGAGCACATCAAAAAGAAAAAAGACGAACTAAACTTGAAGTACAGAAAAATGTACTGGTTACTAGGAAAGAACTCTGACCTATCTATCCAGAACAAACTAATGTTATATAAGCAAGTACTGAAACCCGTTTGGACATATGGCATCCAACTATGGGGCTGTACAAAGAAAACAAATGCTGAACCAATCCAAAAATTGCAAAGCGAGGTCCTTCGCGGAATAATAAATGCCCCTTGGTATATAAGAAATAGCGATCTACATCGTGATCTTCAAATTGAAATGGTTACAGAAGTGGTTAAAAAACACGCTGTATCACACAATCAGCGACTGCAAAGTCATATTAACTCCGAAATGGAGACCGTCTTAAATGTACGAGACAATGTTCGGAGATTAAGAAGAACCAAGCCTCATGAGCTGATGGTCTAAAAGCTATGGGAAAGTGTTATAACTTAAACTTCCCACAATGCGACTGATAAATTAAGAAAGCAAAATCATTTGTAGATCTTTCATAGATTGGTCCTGATTCACCGGTGGTTTTAGTGCGGTAAGAGTCCCACACTACTTGGTACCGATTCTTACCGAGTGTCTTTTGAAGATTTCCATCGGATAAAAATAAAAAAAAAAAAAAAAAAAAAAAAAAAAATTCAATGTCCGACTAATATAGCAAATCGCTTTTTCCCCATCTTCAAACTCCTGAGAAAGTACGGCCCCGATACCATAATCGGACGTGTCTGTTTGAACAACAAACGGCCGAGAAAAATCCGGACAAGTCAGTATCGGCGCCGTAACTAAGCACTCTTTGGCTTTTCTAAAGCTCTCCTCACACTCTTTTGTCCATTCGAATCTCTCACCTTTCTTTAAGCGATCGGTAAGAGGCCTAAGTAAAATTGCAAACTTTGGTACGAATCGTCGATACCAAGACATAGTCCCTACAAAGCTCCTAATTTCCTTCACATTTTTCGGTGCAGGAATCCTCAACATGCTCTCCACTTTTTCAGGGTCAACGTGAAGTCCATTTCTGTCTACTACATAATCAAGAAATTTCAAAGAAGGTCTACAAAAATTACATTTTTCCCTACCTACTTTAAGTCCTGCTTCCCTCAATCTTTTAAAAACTTCTTTGAGAATTTCAAGGTGTTTCTCAAAAGAATCGGTGACGATGATAATGTCATCCAAGTACACAAATACGAATGGTTCTAGATCAGAACCTAGAACATCGTCAATGAACCTTTGCCAAGTTGCCGGGGAGTTGTGGAAGCCAAAAGGCATTCTTAAAGGCTGTGTACTTGCGCGATTCTTCCTCCATGGGTATCTGCCAGTATGCAGACTTAATGTCTAGTGATGACAAAAACATCGCGTTTCAAAGATTGTCTAAAATCGCGGAAATAAAGGGGAATGGATAAGCATCCCTGTCAGTAACTTCATTAAGTTTCCTATAATCGACGCAGAACCGAAAACTACCATCTTTATTTTTGACCAGAAGAGTCGGAGATGCCCACAGGCTTTTTGATTTTTCGATCACTCCAGCTTCCAACATTTCTTAGAGCTCTTCATCGATGTGCTTTTGAATTGCAGGTGACACTGGATAGTATCGCTGCTTGATCGGTTCTGCAGACGTCCTAATTTTATGCTCAACTAAGTTAGTGCACCCTAAGCATTCGGTCATTGATTCAAAAAGTTCTTCTAAAACTGATTCTAACTTTCTACCCTCTTCATCGTTCAGACCCGATTTTTCCCTAATCGCTACCATGTCTGTTATCGACGCCACCATCTCTTGGCTCGAAAAACTCCACATACCTGATCTCAAATCCGGGACTATGCATGAGAATGCCCAAAAATCGGCACCTAGGATCAACAGACTGGGTATCACCAGACATTCTATCAATAAGGATTTGTTCTCAACCTCCATAGGCAAAGAAGCAGATCCAGCTACTCCTACACCGGCCCCATCTGCTAACACTACTGACCCAACTCTATTTTTCCTAGATTAAGTGCTAGCTTTTTAAAAATTTTCCACCCATCTCCTCCTACAATGGTGCGTGAAACTCCTGAATCAAGCAATCCCAAAAACTGTATTCCATAAATTTTTACTCCTAAATATGGCCTACTATCCCTACCATTTGCCGCTAACGTGAAACTCAGTTTTACTCGATCATTAAGCTGGTCGTCAGCAGACGACCTAGCTAACGCCGACGGGTCTCTCGTCCTGCTGACACAAGAGCCCGTTGCCCATTTCCCAAACACTGCCTACAATCCCTTCGATAGACACCTAATGCGCTACAACCAAAACAACGCTTTGCAACTGAACAGATATGGGCAAAATGCCCTTCTCTGTTTCAGTTGTAACACCTAACAGCTTGACGGAATGGATTATCCGGAGCCAAGCTGACAACCGCCACTCAGTTTTGTCCTGAAGTACTTGGCCGGTATCCACATTCCGGTTCCAGTAAATTTTTGCCTCTAGAGGGCGCACACAGGTAAATTTTCCCAAATTCATGGCCAAAACTACAAAAAAAAAATTTAAGATTTGTTGTTTTTTTTTAATGCCAAGTTGTTTACAAATAACATGAGCTTTGAACCTGATTAATCATACGATGCAAATTGTAACTGTTTAATCAGTAGATGCTTTCAAAGTAGAAACTTTAAATTAACGAGTGCAGTAGCTAGTTTGGTTCGTGGTAAGAAGTAGTTTGCTTTGTTTTTTATTTATTTTTTGTTGGCGCTTTGTAAAATAATTTAATATGGATTCTGTTGCTAGTGGTATGTAAAAAAAGGATAATGGCACTTTTTTGCAATATTTTAAGTCTAAAGTAAATTTTTAAGCTTTTTAAGATAATGTGTTTGTGCGGTAAAAAAAAAAAAAAAAATCATCTTAAGTAATGAAAAAGTTAAGTTGATTTGCATTGTTTTGTATTGAAAATAGTGTTAAAAGTTAGGTAAATGTTTCCTTTATTGGAAGCAATCCTAAAACATTGCGACTTTTTGCGACTTTTTAAAATATTGACTTTAAAAGGTGTTGAGGTCATTGATTTTTTTTTTTTTTTTTTAATTTGATTTTTTTTTATTGACACAGGATCGCAATCAAGTTTCATTTTTCTTTCAAGAAATCAGCTTTCTGAATTTTTTAGAAGCTGTACGTCTCGTAACATTATAGACAAAATTAACTTTTTGGTAGAAAAGGTTGAAAATGAGACCAATATTGATATTTCAGAGCAAACAAAGAAAAATTTAACTGATTTTGCTTATGAACATAAAAGAAGATGGCTGAGTGCCTCCAGAAATTACAACAACTTCTTAAAACAAAATACAAATTGGCTTCAATATGAAATTTCGTTTCCATGCCGAGCCCATGGCTTTGTTGGACGGCCTCAAATAGATTTTTCGGACCTAAGCGAAAGATCAAAGAGACGTAAAACAGAAGATTTGCGTTCTAATAATAATGCCGAAGAATTAAGCTATGCTGCGCAGATGCAACTTAGAGAAAAAGGAAAACTAGATTCATCAAATGTGATGAAAAATATAATTTTTTCAACTCCTTCACGCGCCGAAAAATACCAAAAAGCTTTGAAAAAAATGAACCAGGAAATTATTCCATACACAGCAGAAGAAGCTCTCTCTATAGTTATTGAAGGGAAATTAACTAAGTTCCAATACAATGTTATTAGAGATTCTGCAATAAAACACAATAACCATATGTATCCAAACTATGCTGCTGTTTTAGAAGCAAAGAAAAAATGTTATCCTGAAAACTTGGTTATAACTGAATCAATCGCAGAATCACCTCTTCAAAGTTTATTGGATCACACAATTCGACGTTTGTTTCATGGAATAAGAGATGTTATAGAAACATTGCATATTAATGAAAAGTCTAACATTCACCTGATTTCCAAATGGGGTTGTGATGGAAGCTCAGGCATGTGTGAATATAAACAACGTTTTTCAGATCCAAACATTTCAGATGCTAATATTTTCTTAACATCTTTTGTTCCTATCCAGCTAGTGTCAGGTGACCCAGAATCACATAGAAAAATTATACTGTGGCAAAATCCTCATCCATCATCCACAAGGTTCTGTAGACCAATACGACTTCAATTCGTCCACGAAACAACCGATGTAACTGTAAGAGAATTCGATTACATCGAAAACCAAATATCTCTTCTAAATGAAACTTTAGTAGATCATATTAACGGAAGTATTTCAGTAAAGCATAAAATGCTTCTTACAATCATAGACGGTAAGGTCTGCAATGCTATAACTGAAACCTCTTCAACTCAAAGGTGTTATCTTTGTGGTCTAACATCAAAAGACTTCAATAAGATAGATTTGGTGTTGAACAAACAAGTTCAAGACAAGTCAAAGCTGAGGTTTGGGTTATCCTCCTTGCATGCTTGGATAAGGTTTTTTGAATGTTTAATCCATGTCTCCTACAAACTGCCTATAGGACAATGGCAAGCTCGTGGTGAAGAAAACAAGAGGAAAGTCGAAGAAAACAAGAAAAGGATTCAAGAAGCATTCAGAATTCGAATGGGACTTTTAGTCGACAAACCAAAACCAGGTTATGGTAGTACGAACGATGGCAACACTGCCCGTCGATTTTTCCATGACTCTGCTACTTCTTCGGATATAACCAACATAAATGAAAACATCATTTGTCGATTTAGGGTTGTTTTGCTAACAATATCCAGTGGATATCCAATACAAATTGGTCGATTTAAGGAGTATTGTATTGATACAGCAAATATGTTTGTGCAACTGTACCCATGGTATAATATGCCTACAAGTGTACACAAAATATTAATACACAGCCCTGAAATTATATCAGAAGCCATTCTTCCGATTGGACAGCTCGGCGAAGAAGCCCAGGAATCACGGAACAAAGACATAAAACGTTTTCGAGAAAGTTTCTCAAGAAAATTTTCGAGGCAGCAAAATATGGAAGATGTGTTTCATAACCTGTTGGTTTCTTCTGACCCATTTGTAAGTGGTTTGAGAAAACTAAGCCCTAAAACGGGAAATGCATTTCCGTCTGAGGTACTTCAGTTTCTAATAGAATCAGAGATCGAGCAAGGAGACTTAGTTGCAGTTTCACAAGTCACTGAATGATGTACGCACATACACACGCATGTTTATTTTTGTTTATTTATGTATATTATTGTTATCTATGCCTATTTATTTATTTATTTATAATACCTAGAACTCAACTGTTTTTCCAATATATTAAATGTATAAATATTGTATTATTAAATGTCAAATGAAACAAACCCTATGGTGCAATGCTAAAAAAAAAAACAACTTCTTTCATTTTTTTCTTCTTTTTAATAAATTTTCGTGTAAATTTACTTGAAAATGGTAAATTTTATGAAAATTATCTTATTTTGGTACAATCATGCAATAATAAATGGAATAAACACAAGAAATAATTTTGGCCATGTTTTTGGGAAAATTTACCTGTGTGGGGCGGGGTGAAACTATCAACGTTAACTTTCAACGAATCTAATTCCTTACCTAACACAGCAAGTTCCTTAACCGTTTTTGGTTTAGCACTCGCGATCTGCAACTGGAAGAAAGGGTCAACATTTTTCCTCGGAATTGAAAGCATCTTTCCCTCTGACAATGGTTCCGAGCATTCTTCGAAACAATGTCCTCATCGTGGCCAAGTAAGCTCCAAAGGACTCGTCCTTTCCTTGCGAACGACGATTGATCTCCTCCAACAAAAGATCATAGTAATTCGCAGGTGGGAATTCTGCTCTGAGTTCCTTTATGAACTCTTGCCAATCCTCAATATCTTCCTTAACCGTCCTAAACCACATAAGCGCTCTACCAGATAAAAGCTCGGAAGCAGATTTGAAAAGATGGGTTTCTGGTACATCGTTAGCCAAACGAAGTTCCTCCACCCTCTCCAAGAAAGAATTTACTGATGCTCCGTCCGACTCACCAGTAAATTTCACCCCCCACTTTTCTATACGTTCAGGCCACCTCTGCTGAACCAAAAATCGTTCAGCCTCTCTAAACTACGTTCTGGGACCCTAACAATAACTTCTCTCTATAGGACTGCTGTCGCCACGACTTGGTGCAACTATAGTCTCTAAAGCAGACCCTAAAGAAATCCTAGCTGAACAAGAAGCTGATGGAGAACGCGGACTAACCGTTTCTGTCCGACCAACTGGTACTTTAAGTTGAGTTTCTACCCTAGCTGGAGTCTTCTTTTTCAGTGACTCTTCTTGTCTATCGCTGATCTCACTATCCCATGTGAGATCACCTAATAAAAATAAAGCATCGTTTCGAATTGAACTAACCTCTCCCTCCTCATCTTCACCATCACACGGTGTCCTAGGTAACCTGCATATGCACCATTCTATTTTGGTCATGATTTTAATGTTTTCCAAAGACTTCGGATTCTTCGGTGGATCCTTTAAAAGAGCCCTAATCTCTTCCATTTTAGCCTAAACGGCATCCCTATCTTCCTCAAAACTTAAAGGATAAACAAAACTAATAACTATCGAGTTCCTCTTAGCGAGTAATCTCGATGCCCTCAATGCTTTGCGCATTTCCTCCACTGTTCCTACTTTTAACCCCCTGACCTTAATTTCATAGGCCAGTTCGTCAAATTGTGAAAGGGTAACCCTAAGAATATCCCGAAATTTATTAGATACGCACCGACAAAATCGTAAACAAAATTATCAATTCGTTTGGTAATTCTGTGAACCAGAAACCAACTACAAGAAATCAAATATTAAAAATTTAGGTTAAATCCAAAATCGGAAACCCCGAATTAAGCTAAAGGAAACACGATACTAAACTAGGTAAAGAAAGAATACAAATTTTTTTTTTAAAGAAATGTATACGTCTTAGTATGAACCTAATCTGTTAACCAGAATGGAGATTCCCTTTTAAATAACAAAAAATATTGGCAACCCTACGATTATATCAAACTAATCATTAGTTGCAATAAAATTTAACTAAATTTAATCAATTAAAAAAAATTCCACACTCTAAACGAAAATAATTTTTATAACTAAAATAACGAGAGTTGGCAGTCATGAAATGCACTCAAATTCAATTCAAATTAAGATCCTCGAAAACTATTGACTCAAATCCTTGTATATATATTTCATAGTAATATCATGGAGTCGTTTTTATTTACGCACTGTTTGTCCAGTGGTGCGTTCGCGTCGCTAAAGTTGCTTCAACATTTTGAAAATTGTGTTCATAACAATGGCATTTGTATCTGGTTTGATTGTTGGTTTATGAGTATGGGTTCTCTTTTTTCTTTTGCTATGAAACAGTTTCGAAATGCAATGGTGGTTGTTTTTTTTTTCTTAGTTTTTTGTTCGATCCTCTTTTTTCCCCGCGTTCGTCTTTTCTTTCGTTCTTGATGAATGAATTTTTGTTTGCATTTAGATATTTCTTCTGTTTGTAAAACAGAAAAATATATGAATGATGGATTTAAGCAGAGATTATAGGTAAATATAATAATAATTAATAATCTCTTGTTTCAGGGGAAAATTTTTTTATTTTATAAATTTGTGTATTTTGACTTCTGGGGGTGGAGAATATTTATTTCGTTTCATTTTTTTCTTCAGTAGGTATGAAAATTATATAAATAGGTATACCTTTTAGGTAAATGACAGAGGTGATTTAATTGAAAAAAAAATGTTTCAATTAACAATTTGGAAAAGAAAAGATAATAATTTCAAAAAAGTATTTACCTATTAGTTTAAACTTCAAAAAAATTATTTATGTGGATGTCTGTACCTGATTTTCTTTTCGTAAATGGGTAGGTACCTCCCTGGATTAGGTAGATTAATTTATTTGTATTTGCGAGAAAGTCAGAACTAGTATGTTTGTTTTAGATACAAACATTTCTTCAGGAGAAACCAATTTTTGGATGATATAGGATATGGGTATACATATGGGTATATACATACATATGTAGATAATTTAAATTTCTAAAAAATATCCTTTGAATACCATTTTATTGATATCTATACATAGGTATGTAATCATAGTAGGTGCTTTTACGGCCATTCCAAAGCGTTTTTTATAAGAAGGTTAGGTATATTTGTTCACGAAACTCTGTGGTTTTTAAGAATTCATCACAGAGTAGATGACACATATGCTTCCCCAAAAAAATAATTAAATGTAGCACACTTTCTTGCACACTTTTATTAAGCTTACATATTCTAAGAACCATCTTTGGTGTAATGCTTAATTTCATTTTACTTTAGTAAAAAATATTAAAGATGGTAACGGAGAAGATAGCTAATGGTAACGGAGGAGACACGTACGATTTAAAATTCATTTTTATTAATAGGTATATAATTTTATTTGAATTTTTAAACTATTGCCATCAATGGGAAAAGTAATCAAGGTTATTATATCAAATTTGTGTAAAATTTAATAGAAATCGGTTAACGTTTACATCGTACAAAATACATGGGGTTTCCACAGTTTTTACTCAAAATATCAGCAAAGTTGTAAAAGTTTATAGAAAATCTTTCAACTTGGCACATAAATTAGGTAAGGTGTATTAATAAAATATTTTCAACAATTTTGTTCGCAAAACTTTTATTCGTGCATTATACAAAATTTGGTCAATTCAACAAATATTTCGTAGGAAAAATTCGATACGAAAATCGTGAATAACAAACACTTCGTGCCATATACAAAAGGCCTTTCGTAATTTGTCTTGAACAAATTTTAACACATATGTACGAAATATTTCGTTCGATGATAAGGAGAAGTGTTTATTTTTTTCTATTGTAGTCATTTTACTTACGATATAACAACAAAATATTTTTTAAATAGTACCAATGTTAATGGACATTCATTTGAAAAATTTCAAAATATCCCGATTCCGTAAATGATTATGCGTATAAAAACATTATCAGCCGTATTTATAAAGAACATTCAAAGGCTTCGTAACTTAAAAATGCCTCTAAATTGCTCTTAAGTGCGAAATCTGTATCTATAATTAATTTTCACTTTTAAGCAACGCTACTTAAATGCAAATTAATAATAAGCTTGTCGGCTTAGTTAAAAAAAAACTTTATTCAAAAAAGTAATACAATTTTTAATACAAAAGATAAATATGATCGGCTTGATCGCAAGTTGCACAGGAACTGAGGCGGATGACTTCGGTCTCGGGTTTATATAGTTACTGATGCAGCTATCTATTCTTGATTGTTGTGCAGTGTGTGTATGGGGTGACAAAGAATGTAGATAATTAATTTAATCTCGTCGCTGGACATGATGATGATGCGGACGTGACTTCTTGTTTGTGTTGTTTGTTGACACTATCGATTTTAGTAGATTTGGGATTTATGTTTCCTTTCGGGTTTAATGGTTTTCGGGTTTAATAGTTTTCGGGTGCATGTGAATTGTGGATGTGTTTATTTATTGAAGGTATGATGTGTTAACTTCCCCCTTTGTTAATAAAATATCGTCCCGATATTTACGGTGATTGTGCGTGCACTCTGTTCATAATGTCTCGAACTTGTAGACTCATGTATTCGTCTCTAGTGAGGGCAGGGTGCCTTGGTCTTCTTAAGTACACTATTATGATTGCGGTCATAATAATAAGAATGGTTAGAATTATTAATCCGAATGTGGACACAATAGGACTATTTGTTATCTCTTCTCGGATTGTTGTTAGAAGGTTAATGTTCTCCATCTTAAGATTATCGTCCAGTGCTTCGAAGTATGTACCTATGTCGTATTCATTGACCGTGTACGTCTTTAGGAACGTGTTGATTTGTCCCGTGGGGTTGTTGTATGTTTTTCCGTCTATGGTTGTTGTGTTTTCAAATGTGAGCAAGTATGTACCCGTGATGGTTAGGTTCTCTACCTGATGGTTTCCAGTCAGAAGAATTGATCCGTCTCTTATTACCTCTAGATGCAGGTCTTTCTCCTTAGTTTTGTTGCACAAAGCTCGTTCATTGTGTAGCAGATCTATTAAACATGTGTTGTTCTCTTTTTGCGTCTTACAATAATTATATCTTAACTCAAATTTACAATTTTGTACATTTTGGTAGACATTACCACATTTTGCTATTTCTTTGTTTATAATTAATTTGCCGTCAGGCTGGCTTAGGGCTCTTGTTTCATATAATTTACATTTATTGTATAAAATTGGATACTCAATCATTATAGCTATTACATTGTTATTTTGAACGATTTTAAATTTTGAAATATCAATAAGTTCAGTGATCGTGAGTTCCGTTTTTTCTTTTTTTATTATTTTATTTATTTCGTTATGATTTAAAATTGCTGGATTAAGTATTCCAAGCTTTGCTAATGTGAGAGTTGTTATTATGTTTTGTAATTCTAAAATAATTAAATTACACTTTTCCGCTATGAGATCATCTTTGATGTCCCTTTTAACATTTTTGATAGCGTCAAATATTTTTGAATTTGTTACAAATTGTTTATTATTATTCAGTATCAAATCGTTTAACTTATTTTCTATTGTTATTTTATCGTCGTGATCTGGTGAACCGGCGATCCATTTCCAAATTTTACCAATAGTTTCTATTGCTCGTTTGGGCCTTGAAACTGCTAATTGGTCAAGAAAGGTTTGAATGATGTTAAGATGACTGTCGAATTTCGTATGTCTGGTAGTGCCAGGGTAATCTGTATTGTCATGTTCTATTTCTAGCTCTTTCCATGTTGTGTCGACGAAATTCTGTATAAATGTGAGGTTTGTAACGTGATAAATGGTTGAAGTGTTCTCATACAATAGTACGTCGTCTACTTCTATCAAAATGTAGTTCTCTCGAGTGTAATCAATTAATTCTGCCTGGGTTGCAGCGAAAATAAAAATAAATAAAAAGATGTCCATTTTCTTAAAGCTAAAATTTTAAGTTATCCTTATGGACTATTTTATCGTTAGTTAATTTGACTTTATTTCCTAAATCTTCTTTAACTATTCTCTTTTTAAACCTAGGTTGTAATTTGTTTCTTACTGTAGGATCCTTTTGGTACACTACTTCTTTTGGTTTTATATTTTTTTCTTTCCTATTCCTATTGTTATATTCTATCATTTTGTCTTGAGCGATAGTTAGCTTGAGGGGAGTATCTTCATGAAATGTTTTATTGAATAGAATGTCTATAGGTTTCTTCTGAGTTACAGAGTGAATTGTTGAATTGTATTCTCTTGCCGCTCTTATGAATATTTCTACAGGTTCTAATAATGAGTGTTGTGTTTTCATGCACCTCGCTATTTCTTGTAATGTACTATGTACTCGTTCGACTTGTCCGTTGGACGTACTATGGTTTGTCGTGACATAATATAATGTTATATTGGATCTTTTCATAAGAGTCGTGAAGACTGCGGACGTAAATGCTAGATCCTGGTCACATGTTATATGTTTGCAAGCTGGAAATATTTGCAGTAGTTCCAAAACTTTGTTCGACATTTCTTGTCTATTGTCAATTTGTTTTATAACAAGGAATTTAGAGTATGCGTCTATGCATGTAAGAAATTTGTGTTTTTCAGCGAACATTACATCAATGTGAACTGATTCTCCCTCTTTTTTCGGAATTGGTGCCTCACCAATGGGCTGCAGGGTAGGATGTCTATTATATTTATTAACGTTACATATCTCGCAATGTTTTATGTATTGTAAGAATTCATCTTGCATTTTAGGCCAATAATATTGTTCCAGAATCTGTTTAACATTCTCTCGGGCATTTCTATGTGCTCGGTTATGAGTTTGTTTTATGATATCTGCTTGGTCATCTTTATTTGCAATATCATGGGCAAAGTACTTTGTTCTTATGAACTTGTTTTTAAATTGTTCTTTCAAGATATCTTTTATTTCATAAATAACTTCAGACGTGGTGTATAGGGCTATTATTCCGTCTTGTAAATATTCTTTAAATATAGGGATTAAGTCCTTAGGGTCTTCGTACGTTATCAAATGTCGTTTCCTATTAGGAAATGGAGTTAGTTGATCGTGTATCGTACTGATGCCTTTATTTATTATGACTTGTTGGCTATATTGGTTCACTGGTCTGTCTATGAGGTCTATGTCATTTTCTTCGCTACTTTCAGCAGAATGTACCGTATTTGTATCAGATATCTGATTTAAATTTTGTCTTGATAGTGCGTCAGCGACTACGTTAGTATGACCTGGTTTAAAAATCATTTTAGGTGCATGTTCTTCTATAAGAGCATGCCATCTCTTCATCTTTGCGTTCGGATTTCTTGGTGAAACTGCAAACGTGAGAGGTTGGTGATCCGTGTGGATCTCTAAATTTGTGACACCATATAAATAATTCCTCAAATTCTTCAAAGCGTAAACGATTGCAAAGAGTTCTTTTTCATTTGCGGCATAACTGCGTTCTGATTTGCTAAGAGTTTTTGATATGAATGTTATGGGCTTATTGTCTTGTGACAGAACTGCACCTACTGCGTCATCCGATGCGTCAGTGGTTAACACGAATTTTTTTGAGAAGTCTGGCTGTGTAAGTTCGACTTCTGTGAGTAAGTGGTCTTTTAATGTTTGAAAAGCAATTTTTGCTTCTTGGTCTAGTTCGATGGCTGTCTTTTTTGCCATGTGAGTTGATACCTGTCCGTCTTCACTCTGAAGGTATTTTGTCAGTGGTTTTGCAATTTTTGCGTAGTTTTGGATAAACTTTCGGTAGTATCCTATCATTCCTAGAAATGATCTTAACTGCCTTAAGGTTTTAGGTTCGGGGTATTCCTTTATAGTCTGCGTTTTATCGGGATTAGTTTTTATTACGTTATGTCCGACGACATAACCTAGAAAGTCTACTTTCTCTTCGTAGAGAGTAGATTTTTCTATTGAAATCTTCATATTAGCTTCTTTTAGCACTTGAATTATGGCTTCAAGATGCCTCGTGTGTTCTTCAATTGAATGTGAATAGATAATTATGTCATCTATGTAAACGTGGCATATTTTTCCTATGAAAGGTCTAAGGATATCATCCATTGCACGTTGGAATATTGAAGGCGCATTCTTCAATCCAAAGGGCAACCGTGTGTATTCATATTTTCCATTATTAACGGAAAAACTGGTTTTTTCAATGTCTTCTGGTTTCATTTTGATTTGGTGGAATCCTGATTCCAAGTCAAGAGTGGAAAAGTATTTGGCTTTTCCTAAGTTTGATAATATGACATTAGTATCCGGTATAGGGTACTTGTCAGAAATTGTGCTTTCATTAAGCTTTTTATAATCGATGACTAATCGACTTTTTGGTGTGCCGTCCTCGTTTGTACCCTTTTTCGGTACAACCCAGACAGGGCTATTGAAAGGAGATTTAGAAGGTCTAATAATTCCTTCTTCCAACATTTTGTGAACTTCACTGTTCACGAAGTTATTTGCAGATAAGGGATAAGGGTATTGTTTACTCCAGATAGGTTTGTCATTGGCCATACGAATTTCTGCCATGACATCTGTTCTGAAGGGAAGAGTTAAATCAATGTCATTATGGATACTTTTAATTTTCTCCATCGTTATAACTCTTAATTGATCTGTGTTAACTTCTTGGATGTTGTTGATAACTTCTTTGTCATTAAAATAAATCTTTTCAACTTTATTGTTGTATTTTAATGTATTGTCATTAAAATCTATTTTAGCATTAACTTTACTTAACAAGTTTGCTCCTATTAGAACTCCATATTCTAGGTTTTCTAAAACATAAAATCTTGTCTTAGTGTCGAATATCAGTGCCTCGTAGCACTTATTTATAATTATTTCCCCGTTCACTGTTCGGGCGCGTTTCAGTATTGGTAGAGTGATTGGATCACTCAATATACCTGGTTGGCAGTAGTTGCTACTGGCACCGGTATCTATTAAAATTTTAATTTTTTTGTTATTTATTATTCTTCGTAAGTGGGGTAGTCCCACTCTTGATCTAAAAAATCCTCATTTTCATTGAGATTATTTACCCTTTCAGTCTTTACTGGGGGTTGTTGGGTAGAATGTTGTACACTTTCCCTTTCCCTTTTAAATACAGGTCTTGTATTGTTATTGTACGTATTAAAATTTGGTTTTTGCCAACGCGGCGTATTTGCGTTGTTGTTATAGTTATTATTATTTCCCTGTCTAAAAGGGTTTTGTGAATGATTATTATGAGATTGTTTGTAGCGGTTTACATCATCTCTATTGATGGGTCGATTTGCAGAGCTACCAAGAACCATAGGTTCGAAAAGTTGTGGCAATTGCCTATAATCATTAAGTCTGGAAGGATTGTTGGTATTACCGTTTGGTTGTCTCGACAATCGCAGTGTATTGTGATTATGATGGTTTCTGTTTTCACCTTTGTGGTTCGCAAATTGAAGTGCAAAATTTGTACGAATATTATTGCTCTCAAGTTCTTGCGCCTTAGCGAGTGCGTTGGGCAAGTCTGGTGGATTGAGGGAGAACAGTATTTGGGGTAGTTGGCCGTTCAGGCCGGTTATGAAAATTCTCAAAGCATTGCGTCTGTTCATAGCATTGAGTTCATTCGTTATTGGCGAATTTGACCCATGGGTCATAATGGTCTTATTGGTCAGCAAGGTCAACTTGCAGTTGATTGCATTGTAGAATTCTATTATATTAGTAGAACCCTGTCTAAGAACGCTCAGTTCTTGTTCTATTATATGCATAGGTCGCTTATCAGCATATGCGAAATCTAATCTGGCCAGTATTGCTTCGAAATTTAGGACAGTACCGTGATTTGTGAGCACATCGTTGGCTGCCTTTGTTATTTTATTCCTAAAAATTGTCAAGGCAGCAAAGTACCTTTTGCTTCCTATTTTATAGAGTCTGATTGAATTCAGGGCAGCTTCCCTCCAACTTACGTAGGAGGTTTGAGTGCCGTCGAAGTCACGCAATGACTTTATAATGTCTAGAGTCTCTTCACAAGCAATGCTTGCATTAATAGTCTGTGTCTCGTATTCTGTAACGTTTGAGGCTAGGCCTTTGTCATAGATTAATTTCTGTAGCCTTTCAATTTCTTGCGTATACATGTTATGTTGGTCATGTATAGCTTGTTCGAATTTAGCGTTATTCGAACTAATAGCTTGTGAAATTAGACCATTCACAGCGTCTTGATTCATTTTGTTTATTAATAGGTTTAAGTAGGGAAAAAAGGAAACACGATATTATATATTATCTGTTACACCAGATCACGTTACACACAAGAATTTAGTTTTAAAAAATTTAATAATAGGATTTTAGTAATAAAATACCGAGATAAGATATAATATATTTTGACAAAAAATATATACTTAAGAATTATTTTCTCCTTTGGAAGCTTTGCTAGTCTCGGACTGCTTATCTGATGATGCTGCTTCTACTTGGTGTGATGCTCTTTCTTCTATCTTCGTAGAATAGTTGGCAGGTTTGTTTTGGCTGGAACCACTCACTTAGCACTGATTTTACTTTATATTTTCAAATCTACTATATGCTAAAGGGATCCCGGTTGAGCCCCCAATTAATAATAAGCTTGTCGGCTTAGTTAAAAAAAAACTTTATTCAAAAAAGTAATACAATTTTTAATACAAAAGATAAATATGATCGGCTTGATCGCAAGTTGCACAGGAACTGAGGCGGATGACTTCGGTCTCGGGTTTATATAGTTACTGATGCAGCTATCTATTCTTGATTGTTGTGCAGTGTGTGTATGGGGTGACAAAGAATGTAGATAATTAATTTAATCTCGTCGCTGGACATGATGATGATGCGGACGTGACTTCTTGTTTGTGTTGTTTGTTGACACTATCGATTTTAGTAGATTTGGGATTTATGTTTCCTTTCGGGTTTAATGGTTTTCGGGTTTAATAGTTTTCGGGTGCATGTGAATTGTGGATGTGTTTATTTATTGAAGGTATGATGTGTTAACTTGCATCTTAGCTTAAACGCCATTCACCGCGTTTAAAGGTTACTTAAAGCCATCTTAAACATATTTTGACATTCGAGGCCAATTGTTTTTTGTTTTTATTACAGAGATATAGGTACCCGTACCTAGGTATGTATGTACGTAGTTTTAATATTTTTGCTGCAGATACCTAATGAAAGTTTTAAGATTTGTGGTTTGCTTTCATACATTGAATTGTAAAATAAATTGTATCGATTTATTAACATATTTTTTTGTAAACAGGCCAGGGTGTGAATTAAAAAATTAAATAATAAGGTTTCTGAATAGAAACATAAAAGCATCACAAACCAAAATGGAATCATGTTTCTTTTCGTTTGCATTTATTATTGCTTCTCTTTCTCTCATATAAATACATATGCTCATCTTTTGGTTGCACTGTTTGCAATCTGTCAAAAAACAGCTGAAATGAATATGTATTAGTGAGTTTTTCCACGTTACGTTACATTTCAATCGTTTAGTTAAGTAGCAATGGAAATTCGATTTTAGATGAGGATTTAAGTAACGTGATTTAAAGACAATTTAAATATATAAGCAAACTTAACTAAATAACCTTTAAGAGGCATTTTAAGAAAATCTAATAAGTTCGGCTGTATTTGTTTTTCGATCGTTAAAGTGTTTCGTCGTGACTCCTGAGAGAGTAGATACAGTAGTTAAAGTAGGAATATTGTTAACACTAATTTGTATAATAATTCTTTTTCTATTACCTTTTATAGTATCAATATTAACTTGAAAATGTTCTGTAAGTACATTAGTGTTGTAGGTACAAAAAATATTTCATGAATTACTGTTTTCGGATATCTACTGTCAACTTTCAGCCTATCCCATCTAAGACCATGATCCTTTTTAAGACGTACTGCCTCTTGCAACAAAGTGAAAAATCCTTCAGTAAATATTGTTTTCCCTCGTTAAAAGAGATCCTAGAATTATAGGTCCTCTATCTTTCTGTCGACTTACAAGTTGCAACACGTACACAGAAAAACTTTTAAATAAGTCATCCTCTCTCAACTCTCCACGAGTTTTTAGTTAAATATTTATATTAACATATAATGAAAAAATAATTTATACCCAAAGATTTCGTACAATACACAAAATATCCCAAAATATTTTGTAAGTATATTCTACAAAATTTTTGAGAAAATATTTCGTAAATTCAAATTAATTTTATTTGTTAAAATACAAGAATTTCGTAGCATTCACGAATGAAATAAACAATGCTATTTGTAATTTAACGAAAGTCAATTAGTGTATATTAAGAAAAATATTTGGGGTTTTCCACGACGAAAGTCAAATAAACGAACTTTTTAGTTAAATGCATTAATTATTTTTTTGGGTGTAGATATATATTTATTGAATTCAAAAAATCAATATCCTACAAAATTACATCTATTGATTTTTATAAGGTAGGTACCTACATATTTTCTTTTTCAAATTGTAACTGAAAATATTACCTTCTATTTTTTAATTAAAAAACTTCCTCATTAACTTATGCCTACATCTTTTCTTTTAGCAATTTTCTTTACTAACTGAAGAAATAAATAAACAAATAATACAAACACAACCACTACTCACCCTTAAAAATCAAAACGAAGAAATTTTTTTCAAAACAACTTTACAATATAACTATGTTAGGTACCTATCTACATACATTCATATTGGCTCATTCCGAACAGAAATCCTTTAAATTATAACAAAAATGAGAACTCTTGCCATTATTTAACGATCGAGGAGAACAATAATAAAGGTATACCTCTGCAAGTGTACACATGCACCTGCACAAAAAAGGACTAGGAAAAGCTAAAAATTAAAAAAAAAACAACCGCCAACAAGGCTACCATAATGTTTTCCCCCCGCAAACAAGAGAAGTCCACCAACTTTTCCTTAAAATATTTGTAGGTATGCCTCACAAAAATTCTGAAAAGAAAATACTAAAAGAAATTCTTGTCAAGATCGAGGCATATGAAAATAAAATATACACATCCACACGCAGATGGGCAAAAAAGGGATAGAGCAAAAGTAAAAAATAATCATCAGAACGAAAACGTCACATAACAAACCATCCACCCCACCAACCATCCAACAGAACGAACCACGGATGGCGACCAGCCTGCCTATACGACCTACCTACAATAAACAACAAGAAATTTATTAATTTCTGGAGCGCTGAGCGGCGACCAACCCCTAACCAATGCATTCTGATGACTAAAAATAAAAATACAAAAATGTATAAAAATAGAACAAGAAATATGAAAAAAACATCCAAATGTTTCCCTCAACATTTTGTGTTGAGAGTAGGCAAGCTGTTTGACCGCTAGTTGACGCTAAAATCAGCGATGTTCATGATATTACTATAAAGTTTATATACAAAGTCGGTACTCGTTCCCGTACTCGACTAGTTGAGTTCGAAAAAAAACTTTAATGAAGAAAATTCATAAAAACAAAATCTAAATAAATTATTTCCGTTTCTTTGTGTGACTAGTTGTGGTCTTTGAAACAAATTTTTTTTAATCAAAAAAAAAAATTTATTATAAAAACAAAACAAAATATTACTACCTGTAAATTAGTAAGCCAAAACAAATGAAATAAGTGTCGTGTGTGTTCTAAATCAAAATCACAGTCAGAATCGAAAACAATTATATCTTCCTAAATAATCCGAACCATACCCTTATGACGACACGTAAATAATTACACCGGTAAACGACAGTCGATCTCGATCTGTGGAAGTGTGCGCACGTTATCGGCTTTCACAGTTTTCTTTAACTAAAATCGGAGTGACTTTTCAAAGTTTTAATTTTACCCAGCTGTTTTTAATAGTGCAATAGCACAGAGGTAGAGGTGGCCGACCGACAACCTGAGGATCACAGGTTCGAGTCCCAGTCGGGCAAAAATTATTTGGCTGCTTTTTTTCACAATCGTGAAGTAGAAAACTTTATCGATTGGGAAAAGCAGCAAATGCAAACCAACAACACCGCGGGGACATCGAAAGGTGCCCCAGCAACAACAATGAAGCCAGCTATGGAACCACCAGCCAAAGCTACGGTCAGTGCCGTAGCAACAACAACAACAAGCAAGCAAGCGATGGCACCACCAGCCATACCATCGTCTAGTGCCGTAGCAACAACGGCAAAAACAGCAACGGCACCAACAGCCGATGTTAAGAATAAGAGGAGAAAGAGGACTAGCTGTGCGCCGAACAGTGTCAAGCGCCGCTCCACTACCACCTCAGCCCAGCTGCCAGCCGGGGTGAAGGAGACGGTGCGCACAGCGAAGACGTCAGCAGCAACAAAAATTCAACAACAATTGGATTCCTCGCCATCCGATGACGACATTGAATACATGTCAGAAGCTGGCGAGGGATTATTCACAACAGGGGAATCTAACAGCAACTTGCTGGTGGACTTAACCTCCCCAGAGGCGTCCTCCGAAGAGGAAAATGAGGCGCAAGTTGCTATAGTCGCGCTGGATGAGAAAGCCATCAGCGAAAAAATTGATGCCATTCGAGGGGAGATGGAAAGGCTGAACTCCATAGTTACCCCTCTGATTGAAGCCCTAAAATCGAAACAACAAGCCCGAAGAGAACGTGAGAGGCAGGAGCGCGAGAATAAAAAAGTGCTACAGGCGCCACCCAAAGCAGCGCCACAAAAAACAGCGCCACAACAAGGGATGGCGCAGCCACAGCAAAGGCAAGCCCAGCAGCAACAACAGAAACAGCAACTGCTACAGCAGAGCCAACAGGAGCAGCAACAACAACAGCTGCCAACCGAGCAACCACAGCAGCAACCAAAAGTGCAACGCACACAAAAACAAAAGCAGCAGCAACAACAAAAACCACAGGAGCGGAGTCAACAGCAGCGGAACGAGCAGCAGCAGGGAGTTCACCAGCAGCAGCCACAGCCGCCCCAAAATAAAAAAGAAAAGGTGCCACCTATTAATACTTACAAAATGGAACTTCAGGAAACCATTGACCTATGTAAGTCGGCCATAGGCCAAAACTTTTTTATTAAGCGATTAAGTAAAGATAGACATGCTATCCACTGCTCTACAGTGGAGCAGCACAAAATTATTAAGGAATTATTAAAGAAATCCACGACTGAGTTCTTCAGTTTTACCCCCAAAGTGGATAAATATCAAACGGTCCTCTTGAAGGGCATAGATTCCTGCACGGAACCACAGGTGCTCTTAAATGAGCTCCGTCAAAAAGCGAGCGACGATCTCGACTTTATCGGGGTCAAGCCGTTCGTTACAGTCAGAGCCAGACGGGAGAAGCGGTCTTTGCCGTTCTTCCTAGTCCAGCTATCGCCCAGCAGCAAACTGGATAGGTTGAGAAGTATCTCCGTTCTCAACTACCAGGTTGTAACTTGGGATAAATTAAAGAGAGGCGGCGACATGCTTCAATGCAAGCGCTGCCAAAGGTTTGGCCACGCTGCAGCAAACTGCGAAATGCAGTCACGCTGCGTTAAGTGTGGTGAGGACCACATAAAGGGAGAGTGTAAACTCGGCGAGGAACGGGTCGAAGACATGACCCAGCTTAAATGTGCACTTTGCGGAAAGGAGGGGCACCCTGCTAATTATCGGGGCTGCTCAGCTTTTCAGCAAATTCGAATTAACAAAGCGGCTAAGCAAACAGCGGTAGAGATACGCCCATCAACGCGTGCTCCTACAACAACGCCCGTCAATCCCCAAATTTCCTACGCCCAAATGGCGGCAGGAAAGGGAAAAACGGTACAGCCTGCAGCTAAGGTAGCTCAACCGGCCCTCGTGCCAAAAGCTCCGGACGCTCAGGCCGAAATTAGAAGCATGTTGCTGGCAATTCAAGGCCAGCTGACAGGGCTTCACAATCAGATAAAGGAGCAGGCGACTAGGGTAGACTATCTCTACTCTGTTTTGCCTAGCCTAACGCAAATTAGAGGTTAAAGGCGCGCTGTCAGAGAGGCCTCTTAGGATCCTTGCTGTGAATGTAAATTCACTGATTAGGACCGAACGTAGAGCTAATCTTTTCCAATTGTTGAAAGACCAGAGTCCAGATGTGTTTATGGCCAACGAAACTAAGCTGAACCAGAAACATAAATTGACTAACAACAATTACAATATCGTTAGAAGAGATCGACCCAACTCCACTCAAGGGGGGGGCGTCGCAATCTTCATACGAAAAGGCATAAATCATAAAGTTATATATAATAGTGATCTACGTAGATTTCGGCTGTTAGAGGCGTGTGTCGTTTGCATTCCTCTCCAACTGGGGAAGCGAATGTATGTGATCGCGGCTTATGCACCGGCATCACCTCAGCCAACTGATTTTACGACAGAGCTTGAAAAACTTTTCGAATGTCTACACTTGAGCTTGGAAGAAAATTACTTTCTCATGGCCGGTGATTTGAATGCCAAACACCAAGATTGGGGAAATCAAATTCAAAATCAAAGAGGTATCCATCTATTCAATTGGATGAGTCAATACAACACTGAATATGGTGTCGACCTGCTGGCTACGGATCGGCCATCGTTTCCAAGAAGCGGTGCCTATCTGGATCTATTGCTAATAGACGCAAGACTGACAATTACTGACACTGTGGGTCAAAGACCAAGAAACTGTTTACGAACGATCGAGTACGACAGTGATCACTGCGGACTCGCCGCCGTAATACAGCTTCCGAACGAGCTCGTGGAGTTGGATGAGTATGTACCTGTGCATACTTACAATTATAGTAAGGTGCGCTGGCCACGCTTTACCAACGCCTTATCTAGCGAAATCAGTTCGAATAACATATCCCCACCAAATGACAGGAATTTGACAAATAACGAAATAGACCAATACCTAGAACAAATGGACGAGACAATCAAACGAACAATGAACAGAACAATACCGAAATACAAGCAACGGGACGCAACCGACATGTATCGAAACGCAACCATTGACGCACTACACAGACAAAAAAGTGGACTGCTGACAAGACTAAAACTCTTGTACCGACGGTTTACTGACCCTCACCATCTGGAGATTAGGACACTGAAGTCGTCGATTAAGAACATCAACCAACTAATTAAAGAGAACTATCGGTTGTCAATTAATTTGTATTGGGATAACAAAATTCGGGCCGTTAATTCTAGCGACCCGAGCATGTTTCCCCAAATTAACAAGATATTTAGAAGGAATGATCAGAACGACCTTCCGTGTCTCAAGCTTCAAAGAACGACAAACAACAGAGACGTACTTCTGACAGCAGGAATTAATCCAGAGGACGCCGTCTTGGACGATGACCTCTTTATTGTCAAAGATCCGCAGGAGAAAGTGGAGGCTGTGGGGGCTGCTTTCCAGCAAGTGTACAAGGTGAATGCGTGCATTCGCCCGAATCACGACCTGGAAAACAGAGCCGTGCTCCATCACTTCTACCTTCGGAATGACATCACGCAATGGCGATCAGAGAACCCTGGTTTCACCGGGTTCAATGAAGATCATTTGGCAAACGCCATAATCGCCGAGCGAAATGGGCCCAGTTCCCTGTTAATTACGAAGGTGGAGCTCCAGCTCATCTTCGATTCATTAAAGAAGAAGAAGTCAGCAGGAGTCGATGGCATATCCAACGTTGTACTTCGACATTTACCTCAAGAAGCAGTAGACATTTATACCACTCTGTTTAACAACGCTCTGAATAATGCATATTATCCAGTGCGGTGGAAGACAGCTGTGGTGCATCCTCTCCCGAAAAAGGGAAAGGACAACTCCAATCCGGCGAATCTCCGGTCGATAAGTCTTCTTCCGAGTATCAGCAAGGTATTCGAAAAAGTTATCAATAGAGCTCTGTCTAAGTGGGCAGAGGACAATAATATCATACCGGACAATCAGTTCGGTTTTAAGGCGGGACATGACACTATTCATGCCGCGTCGAAACTCGTTTCTGATGTCCAATGGAACAAATCTAAGAAGCAGTGTACGGGTGCCTGTCTGGTTGATTTGGAGAAGGCCTTCGACACCGTTTGGTTAGAGGGTCTTTATCTAAAGCTGACCAGACTTGGCATTAGTAAACCACTATTATATATGCTTTATGATATGCTCAATGGCAGAAAGTTTGTTGTCAAGAGTGGCAATGTAACTTCTGCCAGAACCTTTAATATTAAAAATGGTCTTCAGCAGGGAGCGGTCAACTCGCCGATTCTATTCAGCATTTACACCAGCGATCTGATAAGTAGTCTAACTCAGGCAATTGCGTATGCCGACGATCTAATTGCGTACAGAACAGCTCCGAAAGTCGAGGTCATCAGGATTCTTTTGCAGCGTGACTTCGAGAAGATTCTCCAATATTGCGATGACTGGAAGTTGAAAATCAACTTTCAGAAATCAGAAACTATCTTGTTTAGGACTCCGTTGCGTGGAGCCACAAGGGATACGAGAAAGAACTGGCGCAAGCTGGTGATCGTAGGGCCAAATGGACATCCACTGGCGAGTAAAAGTGTAGTAAAGTACCTTGGCATCTGGATGGATCAGTATTTGTATTTCGACAGACATATAAATGCTGCTCTGGCCAGGGCTAGGGGAGCCTTTGCCCTGACAAAACGGTTGTTTTATAGCAGCCGGCTTGACAGCAGGGTGAAGGTGATTTGCTACATGGCCCTCATCCGGCCGATGATTGCCTATGGATGCCCGGTTTGGTTCAACGTTGCCCCATCTCAAATGGAAAAGATTCGGGTGTTTGAGAGGCAGTGTCTTCGACGCTGCCTTGGATTGCACAGAACACCAGAGTCGGAGTACAAACATTACTATTCCAACCTGGTTCTATACAACGGGGCCAACATAAACAGGATAGATAATTTCATGCTGAAGCTTATTCGAGGTCACATTGCAAGAGCGATGTCCTCGTCTAACAGCTTAATTTTCGGGGCTTACTACCCCAACAACGAATACTACGAGAGTGTGCGTCTAAGCGGCTTTATTCCGCCCGATGCATTCCTCCACCTAGACAGTCGAGGGTTGATCCAGGATAGAGCAGCGGTTCCGCTAATCTACCACGTCTGCCGGAGAACTGTAGATCGGCGGCTCCTGTACAGTCGGGACGTCCTCGCACAAGACGGAGCTGAGCACCTTCGGTTCAGTAGGACTGTGTCCGAACGGGACCGAAGAGATAGGGTAAAGCAGGAGAACCAGTTCTGGTGGTTGAAAAACGAAGATGAAGTTCCTTCAGATATTTAATAGTTGACCTTGCTTTTTTATTTTGTATGGCCGACTTGCATAGGTTTAGGTAGTTAGTTTTAAATAGGGACAGTCAGGGTGGCACCAAAAAAAAAATATAAAACATAGAAAAAAAAAAAAAAAAAAAAAAAAAAAAAAAAAAAATTATAAAATCCACAAAAATACAAAAAAATTATAAAACCGGAAAATGCTTGCTGTGGCTGTTCTAGATGTAAGTAGTCTGTAAGTAGCTCATAAGTAGGTTGTAACTAGTTATAATTAGTTGTAAATAGTTTTAAGTAGCTTTAATTTAGTTTTATGTAGTTTGTAAGTTTTATATAAAACCAAAAAAAATAAAGACAGAGATACCGAGTTTTTTGTAAATTCTTCTCGGTAAAAAATAAAACCGACCTGGATTTAGTATTAAGATAGTTCTTAGGCCGAAAGGCATTAGCATTAAGTTATTATAGTTTAACTTAGAGCGCCCGACTGGGGCCAGTAAGTTAGTATTAAGATATTGATAAGTAGGCTAGTTTTTATGAATTTTTGTCTAGCTTTAAGATAGTTTTAAGAAAATTGAAAATAAAAATGAATTAAAAAAAAAAAAAAAAAAAAAAACACCGGTAAACGAGTGCAAAAAAAAAAAAAAAAAGCTAAACTCATGTGTGAGAAACTCTATCGGAAAAATCTAATCAAAACACTGGACAACGACGATACAGTAGAATTTATTCCAACACCGGAAGAGATTCATCATCTGAAGAAGCTCCAAATACAAAAACTCTATCAAGGAGAAAACCCGCCTGAAAGATAAGTTTAAATCATAATTAATCCTTTATTTTACCTATACAAATTACATTTTATTCTATTAAATTCATACAAAACTGTTTTGTATTAAAAAGAAATAAAAATCAAAAAATCCTTGAAGATTCTATAATTCCTTAAACAAATAAATAATGAGTGAGTATTGTAACAAGCACTTCTGAAAAAAAATTTTAATATTGCAATATTACTTTTTAACCAAAAATCAAACAAAATTATTTTTTTTTTTTTTGTAAATTCATTTTTATTTTTCAATTATCTTAGAACTATCTTAAAGCTAGACAAAAATTCATAAAAACTAGCCTACTTATCAATATCTTAAAACTAACTTACTGGCCCCAGTCGGGCGCTCTAAGTTAAGCTAGAATAACTTAATGCTAATGCCTTTCGGCCTAAGAACTATCTTAATACTAAATCCAGGTCGGTTTTATTTTTTACCGAGAAGAATTTCACAAAAAAACTCGGTATCTATGTCTTTATTTTTTGGTTTTATATAAAACTTACAAACTAAATAAAACTAAATTAAAGCTAATTAAAACTCACTTAAGACTACTTACAACTAATTTTAAACTAATTACAACCTACTTATAAGCTACTAACAGACTACTTACAAACTAGAACAGCCACAGTAAGCATTTTCCGGTTTTTATATTTTTTTTTTGTATTTTTGTTGATTTTATAATTTTTTTTTTTTTTTTTTTTTTTTTGTGCCACCCTGACTGTCCCTACTTAAAACTAACTACCTAAACCTATGTAAGTCGGCCATACAAGAGAAAATAGCAAGGTCAACTATTAAATGTCTGAAGGAAATTCATCTTCGTTTTTCAACCACCAGAACTGGTTCTCCTGCATTACCCTATCTCTTCGGTCCCGTTCGGACACAGTCCTACTGCTCAGCTCCGTCTTGTGCGAGGACGTCTCGACTGTAAAGGAGCCGCCGATCCACAGTTCTACGGCCGACGTGGTAGATTAGCGGAACCGCCGCTCTATCCTGGATCAGCCCTCGACTGTCTAGGTGGAGGAATGCATCGGGCGGAATAAAGCCGCTTAGACGCACACTCTCGTAGTATTCGTTGTTGGGGTAGTAAGCCCCGAAAATTAAGCTGTTAGACGAGGACATCGCTCTTGCAATGTGACCTCGAATAAGCTTCAGCAAGAAATTATCTATCCTGTTTATGTTGGTCCCGTTGTATAGAGCCAGGTTGGAATAGTAGTGTTTGTACTCCGACTCTGGTGTTCTGTGCAATCCAAGGTAGCGTCGAAGACACTGCCTCTCAAACACCCGAATCTTTTCCATTTGAGATGGGGCAACGTTGAACCAAACCGGGCATCCATAGGCAATCATCGGCCGGATAAGGGCCATGTAGCAAATCACCTTCACCCTGCTATCAAGCCGGCTGCCATAAAACAACCGTTTCGTCATGGCAAAGGCTCCCCTAGCCCTGGTCAGAGCAGCATTTATATGTCTGTCGAAATACAAATACTGATCCATCCAGATGCCAAGGTACTTTACTACACTTTTACTCGCCAGTGGATGTCCATTTGGCCCTACGATCACCAGCTTGCACCAGTTCTTTCTCGTATCCCTTGTGGCTCTACGCAACGGAGTCCTAAACAAGATAGTTTCTGATTTCTGAAAGTTGATTTTCAACTTCCAGTCATCGCAATATTGCTGAATCTTCTCGAAGTCACGCTGCAAAAGAATCCTGATGACCTCGACTTTTGGAACTGTTCTGTACGCAATTAGATCGTCGGCATACGCAATTGCCTGAGTTAGACTACTTATCAGATCACTGGTGTAAATGCTGAATAGAATCGGTGAGTTGACCGCTCCCTGCTGAAGACCATTTTTAATATTAAAGGTTGTGGCAGAAGTTACATTGCCACTCTTGACAACAAACTTTCTGCCATTGAGCATATCATACAGCATATATATACTCCATTTGTTCCTCGTCAGAGGTCGAAGTATTCAGCTGCCGCTGTATGTTGATTGCTGCTGATGTTTTTGTATCTCGCGACGCCCCTCTCCCCCCAGCTGGCAGCTCTGCTGGAGTGGTGGTAGAGCACCGCTTTACCGAATTCGGCGCACATATAATTTTTTTCCTCCTCTTTACGGGGATATCGGCTGATGACGCCGTTGCTGTTGATGTTGTCGCTTTCGGTGCCGTTGCTGTGACATCTTTCGATGTCCCCGCTGCTGGTGCCGTTGAAGCTTTAGCTTTAATTGCTGGGCCACCTTTCGGTGCCCCCGTACTTTTCTCCTTCTCCATTAGCTGGTTTTCCCAGTCAATAAAATTTTCAACCTCCCTGTTGTGAAAAAAAGCTTGAAGATTTTTGATGCCCGGCTGGGACTCGAACCCGTAACCCTTAGACTGACGGTCCGCCACCTCTTCCTATGTGCTATTGCTCTATTGGAAATAGCTTCGCTTTACTTTAAACTTGACTAAATCACTGCGATAAATTTACTTTTAATTAACTGGGGAAGCCAAAAACGTCTGAACACCTCCACAGTACGAGATCGACATCAAACAAAATTCTAGCATAGTTCCTGTGTTCAACGTTTTGTAAAGTTTCTGCACACATAAAATTTTCAACAAGTTGTTTTTTGTTCTATTTCAAAAAATGGAGCAGTTAGAAATAAATGCAAGATTCAAATAAGTTAGTAACACTTTAAGTCGAATGACACCATTTGACGGCAATAGGGATGCCTTAGCAAATTTCATCAGTCAGGTAGAAATATTTTTACCAATTTGTAATACCTTCGATTATATGTACAACCAATTAATAATGGCAACCATTTAAGACAAAATAATTGGTAACGCGAGAAACCTATTGATACATAGTCATCTTACCTCATGGGAAGAAATTAAACTTGTCCTAACCAAAACTCATGGAGAAAAAGAATCGGTGGATGAAATAATCGATAAAATAAGGGCTTGTCGGTGCGAAACAACTATAGATATTTTTTATAAAAAATTAAATGATCTGCTTTGTAGACTAAACTGTGCTCATTTGATAGGCCCAAACGTTAGAAACGAAGTTGCAAGCAATCAAAGAATTGCTCTTCATACCTTTATATACGGACTACCAGAACCAGTTCGTAGTGTAATCGTTAGTAGAAACCCTTCAAATTTGCAAGACGCATATGAAATCATTAGAACAAATGGTTATTTGAATTACACTCATAAAAAAAATATTACCAAACACAATTTTTCAACAACTAACTACTATAAACCTGGGCCACAAAATCAAAATACGAATACATTTTCAAAAAACGAATATAAACAGAACAAGAATTTTGTGAACCAGCAAAATTCAAGCCGACCATATAACCAGAATTCTTATAACTGTGGGAATTCCAGACAAACGAATCAAAACTCAAATAATTCAAGGAATAATTTTAGAAATAGACAACATAACCAAAGTAATACTAACTCAGGAAGTTCACGAAATACACAAAGTGGGGGTTATAATTCAGGCAACTACTTCCAAAACGTAAATAATTATTCTAATCCTGAACCTATGGATATATCAGTAAATGTGGAGGAAAATAAACCAAATTTTCATACATCAGGCCTAAACAACTACCCTATATAGTAATTGACACCCCAGTCAGAAAACTTAGGTTTATTATAGATTCAGGTGCTGAATTTAGTATAATAAACCCTAATATTTGCAATCCAAAATGGAAAATAAATGACGATACGCGTACACTAAGAGTTTTAAATCGAAATGTTCAAACAAATGTCCAATATAGATTTTCTCTATTTAAAGAATTCAAAAGACAAAACTTCTTAATTAATTTTTTAGAATTCAATTTTCATGAAAATTTCGATGGCATCATAGGAAACAACTTTTAGCAGTCTTAGAAGCCGTTATAGATTACAAAAATAGATCGCTAACCACAGAAGAATCTAATACACCAATATTTTTAAATAAAGATGAAGAATCTTATTTGGGAAATTTGTTGACAAATTATCCTTTAGAATTACTAATCAATGAAGAACACAAGCATTTTAATGACACTTTTGCCTCTCACCTTAATTCTGAAGACACCTTCAAACTGAAAAATTTAATCAATTCATTTAAAGATTTATTTTATAAGGAGGGTGATACTTTGACATGTACAAATCTAACTAAACATAGGATTATACTGAAAAATGAATCACCGGTCTATAGCAAATTGTATAGGTATCCTGAGGCATTTCGCGAAGAAGTAGACAAACAAGTTGAAGAAATGCTTCATCAAGGAATAATAAAACCTAGCAATAGTCCGTTCA
Organism: Dasysyrphus albostriatus; assembly: GCA_946251815.1. NCBI lineage: Eukaryota > Metazoa > Arthropoda > Insecta > Diptera > Syrphidae > Dasysyrphus > Dasysyrphus albostriatus. The sequence goes on along the minus strand of OX276335.1, from coordinate 157,781,886 downwards.
ACTCTCCACTTTGGGTGGTGCCAAAAAAAAGTGGGGATGGCAACAAAAAATGGCGGATAGTCATCGATTATCGTAAGTTAAATGAACAAACGATTGATGACAAGTTCCCTCTTCCTAACATGGAAGAACTTTTTGACAAATTGGGTAAATGTTACTATTTTACTACCTTAGATCTTGTTAAAGGATTCCACCAAATACAAGTAGATCCAAGAGACCAGGCGAAAACTGCGTTCTCGACTAGACATGGCCATTTCGAGTTTACAAGAATGCCATTTGGGCTTAAAAATGCCCCAGCCACCTTCCAGCGGCTAGTTAACGAAGTCCTTAAGGAATTTATTAATAAAATATGCGTCGTTTATTTAGACGACATATTAATATTTTCGACTAGTTTCGAGGAGCATCTACTTTCCATTAAGAAAGTTTTGAATAAATTAAGGGAGTCGAATTTAAAAATTCAAACTGAAAAATGTAGCTTTACCGATCTGTCTACAAAATTTGTAGGGCACATTATAACAAATAATGGGACAAAGCCAGACAACGACAAAATAAAAGCTGTAAGTGAAATGAAAATCCCCAGTAATACCAAAGAGATAAAACAATTTCTAGGTATCAGTGGTTATTATAGGAAATTCGTAAAGGACTACGCAAAAGTAGTCTATCCTATGGTTAAGTATTTGAAAAAAAATACGAAAATCAATTTAAAAGATAAGGAATATATTGAAGCCTTTGAAAAACTTAAACACTTGCTAATAAGTGATCCTATTTTAAAATCCCCTGATTTCGCGAAACCATTCGTGCTTACAACCGACGCATCAAAATTTGCAATCGGAGCAGTATTAAGCCAAAATGGTCATCCAGTGTGCTATGCATCTCGCACACTCAACGACCATGAACAGAAATACGCTACTATCGAACAAGAACTCCTGGCGATAGTTTGGTCTGTTAAGTACTTCCGTACTTATCTTTACGGTAGGAAGTTTCTAATACGTACTGACCATAAGCCACTGGTATAGCTTCACAATCTGAAGGAACCAAATATGAAGCTTCAGAGATGGAAGATAGTTTTAAACGAATATGATTTCGAAATTAATTATTTAAAAGGCAAGGAAAATATCCTAGCGGATGGACTTAGTAGATATAACGGGTGATTTTTTAAGAGGTTTAGAACTTTTTTTAAAAAAAAAACACAAAAAATTCGAAAAAATGAATGAAAAATTTATTTGAATCGATAGTTTGAACCTTGCAATTTATTGTTTAAAGATAATTTCATGCAAATGTTGACCGCGGCTGCGTCTTAGGTAGCCCATCCGCTGAGTCCAATTTTGGCATACTCTTTCACACATATCGGCCGGTATCTCACGAATGAATGCATGGATGTTGGCTTCCAGTGCGTCAATCGAAGCGGGCTTGTCCCTATAGATATTAGCTTTGACATACTCCCACAAAAAATAATCTAATGGTGTCAAATCGCACGATCTAGGCGGCCAACTGACCGGCCCGAAACGTGAAATTAACTGTTCACCAAACTCGCCTCGCAATTGCGCCATTGTTTCGCGTGCTGTGTGGCATGTGACACCGTCTTGTTGAAACCACATATCATGCAGGTCAAGAACTTCCATTTCGGGCAAAAAAAAGTTTGTTATCATCGCTCGGTAGCGTTCACCATTGACAGTAACGCTGCGATTCGCATCATCTTTGAAGAAATATGGCCCAATAATGCCGCCGGCCCATAAACCGCACCAAACAGTGGCTTTTTCGGGATGCATTGGTAGCTGTTGCAATGCTTCTGGCTGATCTTCACTCCAAATGCGGCAATTATGCTTACTTACGTACCCATTCAACCAAAAATGAGCCTCATCGCTGAACACAATTTTTCGATAAAAAAGCGGATCGAACCGAGCACGAATTTTGATAGTAAAATTCAATAATTTGCAAGCGTTGTTCATTTGTAAGACGATCCATGGTTAAATTGCAAACCAAACTGAAGCTGTTTGACAGTGACACAAGGTACTAAACACACGTCAGCTGTCAAAACCAGTGTTGCCAAAACCAAACCAGCTAAAAAATCACCCGTTATTAATACTGGAAGGCAAGAAAATAATAAAAGTTTTAATGAAATCTTTTATAACGATGGCGATAATACTAGCATGGACATTGAAGTCATGTCTACTGATGATACAATTCATAGCGGAATTGAAGACTCTATTCACTACATAGGTATAATAGAAAAATGTATAAATCTTTATAAAAACCAAATATACTTGAAATGTGGTGAAAAAGAAAAACTAGTGACAAAAATTATAAATAAAAATGCCAAAATCATATAACACTTGCGAAAGATTCAAACTTGCTAGAAATAATGAAGCCGGTCATAATAGATAAAGGAATAATGTGTATATTTACTGTGAAGAAGATGAAGTTTTTCTTAAATTTCAAGATAATTACGTCAAATATTTTCCAAGTACTACTTTTACACTAATTAAATCTAATACTAGATTAATTGATATTTCGGATAAAAAGAAATACTAAATATTATTAAGAGTGAACATCTTAATAAGAACCATCGTGGTATAAACGAAGTGTTTCTTGAATTAAAGCAGCAATACTTCTATCCAAATCTCTTTAAACTCGTTACAAAGTTTATAAACAATTGCGAAATCTGTCAACTTGCTAAATATGACAGACATCCAGCTAAAATTCCTTTGGATATCAGTGAAACTGCTGCTAAATTTAACGAAATTGTTCACATGGACATTTGGTTTCCGTGCAGAAATATAATGTATCTTACAACAATAGACAAGTTCTCAAAATACGCAACTATACACAAATTAAATGATAGAACATGGATATTTATTTTACATTCTATTAAAGAGAGAATTAGATTCTTAGGGAAATGAGTAAAATAATATTTGACAATGAAAGATGTATGTTGCATAGTGCGGTAGCACTATTCTTAAAAGAAAATAACATCGTTATTCATAGGACAACTGCTCATAATAAAACCGGGAATGCAGATATAGTTAGAAAGACTGCACGGTACTTTAAATGAACATCTGAGAATAATGGAAACAACATAGTTAGAAATAGGGAAATTGCCAAAATTAAACCTAAATATAAGAAACTATATCAGTTTAAAGTAGAAGATAATTACGTCATTGATACTAGTAATAAAAGAAATACAAAATATTCACGAAATCAAATGAAAAGAAAAAATGCTTACCAAAATAATACATTGCAGAATGTGGATTATGTGGGCAATTTTTCTGGTCTTTTTGACTCAGAAAACACAAACACAGGAAGTATCAGTCACACCAATCAACATGGAATATGGCTTCACCATCCTCAAACAACAAAGTGTACATATTGTGAAGGACTACACTAAAATTTTACACATTTGTAACCTAACAAAATATAAGAATATTTTGATAAATTAAGAAAACAAATTAAATGTATTAAATAAAGTTGAAAGCAGTGACTATGATTTTCTATATCAGGAAATAGCACTGGCCAAAGACAAGTTAAGCCTTATTATTCCATCCATCTATAAAGACAAAAGACTTAGGTGGGGTTTTAAAAATATCGGAGGCAAAGCCTTAAAATTTTTATTTGGGAATATGGACAGCGATGACGCTGAAGAAATTTATAACCACTTAAGGAATCAAGATTCAAATAACAAACTTTTAATGGAACAATCAAATGCTCAAGTCCAAATCAATAATGATTTGATAAAAAACTTAAAAAGAGTTGTTGATCATGTTAACAACCAACAATCGAATTTAAAAAACTATCTCGATCAAATAAACAAGGTTAATTCCTTTCCTGAAAAATTGCAATTGACATTTTAACTATACGCTGATATAAATCTCATAAATAGGCAATTAGAAAAACTCATCGATGTTTTACTAGCAAGCAGACTTAAAGTCTTACCTCATGATTTTCTAACTGAAACAGAGAAAGATGCCTACAACATTACATTAGAACATTTGTCGTACATGAAACAAGCATTTTGTACTCTTATACATTAATTTTAGTAATTTTTGTTCCTAATTTCTCTTCCCTTATTTTCAAAAAAGCTTTAGTAATTCTCAAATGAACAATTTCAAGAACTAGATAATCCAATAGAAGAAGTAATATTACAGGGAAATAAAGTATACGAAGCTAATAACCAATTGCAAGTCAAAAAATTACGTGAACACAAAAACGAATGTATTAGAAACGCTTTTAAAGAAAGTAATATTTGTTATCTAAAAACTAATAAAATGATTGTTATAGAAGAAATTGCAGAAGGGCTTGTCATTACCAAAAATATTGAATTTACAGAAATAGCTCAAAATTGTTTTTCAGAAAAATTTTTCATAAAAAATAACAACATAATAAAATTTGCAAATTGTAATTTAAGAATAAAAAACTTAAAATTTGAAAACATAGAGCGAAATTTTACATATAATGTCATTGTTCCAATTGTTCACGTTAATTTCACTAAAAACATTATTAATGAAATATCTTTAAAAAAATCTTCAAATGGATAACATAAAAAACAGAGATAAAATCGAATACATACAATTTCAAAATAATGTCACTACAAGTTTTTTTAGTTTGACTGTAATAATAATAATTGTTGGAATTTTATTTGTAGTTTGTTCTAAACTAAAAGAAAAGAAAAATGTTGTAACAACAAAAATACAATTAACAAATTTAAAAGATCCTTTTTCTATCTCAGGAAATGAAAAAAATATATAACTGTGTAAAATAGAATAAGAAAAAATGTTGTACAAGTAATAAGAAAAAGAAACAGTATCTATCTAAAATATTTTAATGTTATATTATAATGATGGATCTGTCTGGAGTTTAAATAAGTTATTTGCAGGGACTGCAAACTTTGAAAGGGGGGAGATGTCACACAATAATAATACGCCACTAAGTTTCCCACACATTTCAATTTCCGAAGAATTGTCTTCAACTATTCTTCGACAAACAAAACTCTCAAATTTTGTTCTAGAGAATTGTCTTCGTCAATTCTCTATCTATAAATTTCTAAAGAATTGTCTCATTTAATATTTCAATTTCCGAAGAATTGTTTTCAACTATTCTTTGACAAACAAAACTCTCAAATTTCGTTCTAGAGAATTGTCTTCGCCAATTCTCTATCTTTAAAGATACACTTAGTGCAACTGCAAGAATGCAATTCTAAGAAATGCATTCACATTATGTTTGCAGATACTATTTAAGCTCTAGACAATCTCATAAACAGGGGAGATTGTATAATTGTCTCACTACGGTCGAACGCTGAAGTTCACCACTAAATAAAGATACATAAACACTTTAACCAAACGTGTTTTATTATTATATAAATATAAAATAAAAAAAATACTTGCGCAACCCTTTGTCCTTCTCACGTCTATCACTATGTATAACACTGTTTGTATACACCTCTCGCTCTCTTTCACGTTGTAACAAACTGCAAAATTTTTCCCAGGTTTTCCACAACACCTTCAATTATATTATACCTGATAAAAAAATAAAACGGCAGTATTATCTGTTCAGATAAAAAGAAAAAATAAAGAAAAAGAACACTTTGCACGACACAATACAAAACCAAAACAATCAAACGATACAGCAAAAAAAACACCAAATTCTTCCAAAGGATTGCCCCACACGCTGGGCTCCAATTGTTGAACTTTTTCTGGGTGGGTTGGGGAACTTTATTTGTTATTCATTTTTATGGTAATTTGAACAAATTAAATGAATTTAAACACCGCGAATTAATTAGATTATCTTGTTGTTAATAGGAAAAAATGAAGGTGCACTCGTACACCACAATAAAAACTTTGACAACTAATAGGCCAAACAACGAAGGAGAGAATAAAAGAAAATACTAAAAAGTGCAAACAGCAGCACGATAAAAGGAAGCTGCTGCCACGGCTGCTCAGCTGGGTTGGGTTCGGCGGAAGAATTTGACGACAATATAAAAAATTATCTTTGATTTTATTAATCAAAATACGAAATGTTTTATTGCAAGTACAGTGGGATACTTACAATAAAAAGTGGGCGCCAGGAATTTCAATTAAACAAGATTAGCAAAATTCCAAATCTAATTTAAATGTGAAATAAAGGTCCAAAGAAATGAAACACAAAGTTTGTATGCCCAGATGGGGACTTTAAATAAATTTTTATTTGGGAAACCTTGGACGAACCAGGATAAAAACCCAAAATTTCTTCAATTATTAATAAGGTGCAATAAGAATCTATAATTGCTCACGGGGAACCCTTGAGCCAAGAAAACAAAGAAAATGAAAATTCAAATGGGCCGTTAACGCAAAAAATGGCAACTACCAAGAAGAATAATTCCTCAATCGATTCAAAATTGAAATTCAATTGGAATTAGCTAAAACAAACACCATAGGCACAGAAAATTTTACTTTAGAAAATATCTCTACTCTACTTATCTTTTCTATCCGTTATTTCTCCTTCTTGGTGAATCTCAACGAAACTTTACTCTCACTCTCACAAACACAAATTCAACCAGTTGTTGGATGTATTTCCAAAACTTACCGAATTACTCCCACAGACACAAACTCAACAAGTTGTTGGATGTATTTCCAAAACTTGCCGAATCTTAATGGCCGAGTTCAGTCCTATCCCAAAGTAAACTTTTCGAGAAAAATTGAAAAAGGATTAAAACCGAGAAAAAGCCTTCGCTAGGCATTCTCCTAGTTAATACAAATTACTCGCGAGACATTCGAAGCGCAAAGCAACCATTCAAAAACTATTTGTTTCGAGAAGAGAGAGGAAGGCATATTTTGAAAAACCTCGCGATTTACTCAACTGTTTTCTCTTTTTTTTTTCAATCCCAAAAGACCTTTGCTGTTTACAAGATATGGTTTTAAGAAGTAAATGCGTTAACCACCCATTTGGTTTACAATAAAATATAAAGTTAAGTTAAGTTAAGTATAAGGATGTTGTGTTTGATTGTAGAGTAGGTAAAAGAGTCAGCCTGACTCGTTACCTCTTCAGCTCATCCGCTGGCATTTTTCTCGTTGCGTGAGACCGCCCGTCTCATGTGGGATACGCTCAAGATTTTTGAACTGCTTGTTCCATTCGATTCATCAGTCACTCGAACACCTGTTGTTGCTTTTGCAAGATCCTGGCTAAGTACACCAATGGTTGATGATACCATGGTTGCCCTCAACCTCACCAGTATTTTGCAGTCACAACGGAAACAAAAAGAAGGAAAAGGAAGCAGGCAAAGACTGGTCATTGTTGCGGTAAATTTTACCGTAACAAATCCCACCCTTACCTCTTAAGAAATGTGTTTACTTTTCACAAAAAGCAAACCATTTCTTAAGGCTCGACTAGGAAGGCTTAAAAAGGTAAATACCACAACATCGGGGTTTTCATCTTAAACTAATTATTTAAAGGTTCTTTAAGAGAAAAAAAAAGAGAAAAAAAGGTGGCACATATTAAAAAAAGATATTACAAAATTAATAAACAAAAATCAAAATGTGATAAAAACAACACCTAAAAAGAGAAAAGATTAGGGAGCTTGACTCAACGGTCTATAAAAGGTTTTAAATCCTTAACGTGCCACATCCCCGATCTTTTCCATTGTCATCCTTTAACAAATATGTCCAAGGTGACACCCATTTAGCAATTGTAAATGGTCCCACAAATTTGGTGGCCAACTTTGCTGCATCGGACAGCGTAAAATTCCTTCTCCACACCAGATCACCAGGTTGATACTGTGTGTCTCTCCTCCTGAGATTGTATGTTTTTGCAGCTTTGCTGCTTGCTGCCTCTAACTTCCTAGCTATATCCTCACGCAGTTTTTTTAACTGCCTACTTATGTTCTCACTATCTTGGTCCCTATTTTCAATTTGATTTCCTAAATCATGGCCACTAGTTGCCATGTTCCTACCAAAATTCGCATAGTATGGCGAAACTCCTAACACTTCATGTTGTGAAGTTCGGATCACACAGGCTACCTTTGCCAGTTGCGAATCCCAACTTTGATGGTTTTCTGAGACGTATACTCTGAGCTTCGTCTTAATAATTTGGTTTATGCGCTCCGCGGGATTCGCCTGTGGATGGTAATGCGCTGTATACCTAAGTTGTGACCCGTATACTTCACTAAGCGTTTTCAGTTCTTTGCTACGGAACTGGGGACCGTTGTCACAGACGATCCACTTTGGAACTCCGAAAAGAAGAAAAACGTTTTCTTCCAACTCTTTGCAAACCGCTTTCGCAGATGCCGACCGCAACGTGAACAACAGTGGGAACTTCGTGAAGTAGTCTACCACCGTCAAAATATAGATGAAACCCCTAGAAGACTTCTGCAATGGACCTACCAGGTCCACGCATACCATCTCCCATGGTTTCGAATTTCCTACTCTCTCGGCCATAAGACCAGCTGGTTTCTCGTTAACCGGTGTCACTTGTTGGCAAATCTTACAGTTCCTAACGTATTTGGTAATATCCTCTCTCATTTTGGGCCAGTAAAACTTTTCTGCTATCTTTGCATGGGTTTTCTTCACACCCATGTGTCCTGCTAAGAGACTATCATGGCACTCGCTTAAAACTTTCGACCTATCGTTTTTCCCTTACACTAGTTTCCATCCCTCACTTTCCTCGTGAACAATGACATGGTTCACCCTAACATGTTTATAGAGCCGCCCATTCTCAACTTTCCATGTTGGGTATGCTAGCGGGCTCTTTTCTACCAAGAATTTCATTCTTATCACCCAAGGGTCTAAATCCGCATCTGAGATTCCAGCCAACTCTGGAACTGCTCGCGTCAACATGTCAGGAACGACGTGTTCTTCGCCCTTTCTGTGGATGATTTTGAAATCGAATTGTTGGAGCTGAATGGCCCAACGAGCTAATCTACCCTGCGGATCCTTAAGGCTACTCAGCCAGACCAATGAGTGATGATCAGTTACGACAGTAAATCGAACGCCTTCGACATACGGTCGCAACTTCTCGATCGCCCAAAGAACCGCAAAGCATTCCTTTTCGGTCGTAGAGTAGTTCCTTTCATTTCTATTCAATGTCCTACTAATATAGCAAATCACTTTTTCCCCATCTTCAAACTCCCCGATGCCATAATCGGACGCGTCTGTTTGAACAACAAACGGCCGAAAAAAATCCGGACAAGTCAGTATCGCCGCCGTAACTAAGCACTCTTTGGCTTTTCTAAAGCTCTCCTCACACTCTTTTGTCCATTCGAATCTCTTACCTTTCTTTAAGAGATCGGTAAGAGGCCTAAGTAAAATGGCAAACTTTGGTACGAATCGTCGATACCGAGAAACACATCTTCACATTTTTCGGTGCAGGAATCCTCAACATGCTCTCCACTTTTTCAGGGTCAACGTGAAGTCCATTTCTGTCTACTACATAACCAAGAAATTTAAAAGAAGGTCTACAAAAATTACATTTTTCCTTACCTACTTTAAGTCCTGCTTTTTTTTTTTAAACTTCTTTGAGAATTTCAAGGTGTTTCTCAAAAGAATCGGTGACGATGATAATGTCATCCAAGTACACAAATACGAATGGTTCTAGATCAGCACCTAAAACATCGTCAATGAACCTTTGCCAAGTTGCCAGGGAGTTGTGTAAGCCAAAAGGCATTCTTAAAAATTGGTAGAGACCTCTTCCTGGCACAGTAAAGGCTGTGTACTTGCGCGATTCTTCCTCCATGGGTATCTGCCAGTATGCAGACTTAATGTCTAGTGATGACAAAAACTTCGCGTTTCGAAACTTGTCTAAAATCGCGAAAATAAAGGGGAGTGGATAAGCATCCCTGTCAGTAACTTCATAAAGTTTCCTATAATCGACGCAGAACCGAAAACTACCATCCTTCTTTTTGACCAGAAGAATGGGAGATGCCCACGGGCTTTTTGATTTTTCGAAACATCTCCACATACCTGATCTCAAATCCGGGACTATGCATGAGAGTGCCCAAAAATCGGCACCTAAGATCAACAGGTGAGGGAGACTAGGTATAACCAGACATTCTATCAATAAGGATTTGTTCTCAACCTCCATAGGCAAAGAAGCAGATCCAGCTACTCCTACACCGGCCCCATCTGCTAACACTACTGACCCAACTCTATTTTTTCCTAGTTTAAGTGCTAGCTCTTTTAAAATTTTCCACCCATCTCTTCCTACAATGGTGCGTGAAGCTCCTGAATCAAGCAATCCCAAAAACTGTATTCCATAAATTTTTACTCCTAAATATGGCCTACTATCCGTACCATTTGCCGCTAACGTGAAACTCAGTTTTACTCGATCATCAAGCTGGTCGTCAGCAGACGACCTAGCTAACGCCGACGGGTCTCTCGTCCTGCTGACACAAGAGCCCGTTGCCCATTTCCCAAACACTGCCTACAATCCCTTCGATAGACACCTAATGCGCCACAACCAAAACAACGCTTTGCAACTGAACAGATATGGGCAAAATGCCCTTCTCTGTTTCAGTTGTAACACCTAACAGCTTGACGGAATGGATTATCCGGAGCCGAGCTGACAACCGCCACTCAGTTTTGTCCTGAAGTACTCGGCCGGTATCCACATTCGGTTCCAATAAATTTTTGCCTCTAGAGGGCGGGCTGAAACTATCAATGTTAACTTTCAACGAATCTAATTCCTTACCTAACACAGCAAGTTCCTTAACCGTTTTTGGTTTAGCACTCGCGATCTGCAACTGGAAGAAAGGGTCAACATTTTTCCTCAGAATTGAAAGCATCCTTCCCTCTGACAATGTTTCCGACAGTCTTCGAAACAATGTCCTCATCGTGGCCAAGTAAGCTCCAAAGGACTCGTCCTTTCCTTGCGAATGACGATTGATCTCCTCCAACAAAAGATCATAGTAATTTGCAGGTAGGAATTCTGCTCTGAGTTCCTTTATGAACTCTTGCCAATCCTCAATATCTTCCCTAACCGTCCTAAACCACATAAGCGCCGTACCAGATAAAAGCTTGGAAGCAGATTTGAAAAGATGGGTTTCTGGTACATCGTTAGCCAAACGAAGTTCCTCCACCCTCTCCAAGAAAGAATTTACTGATGCTCCGTCCGACTCACCAGTAAATTTCACCCCCCACTTTCCTATACGTTCAGGCCACCTCTGCTGAACCAAAAATCATTCAGAGGATACCACAACCCTCTCTAACCTACGTTCTGGGACCCTAACAATAACTTCTCTTGCTATAGGACTGCTGTCACCACGACTTGGTGCAATTATAGTCTCTAAAGCAGACCCTAAAGAAACCCTAGCTGAACAAGAAGCTGATGGAGAACGCGGACTAACCGTTTCTGTCCGACCAACTGGTACTTTAAGTTGGGTTTCTACTCTAGCTGGAGTCTTCTTATTCGATGACTCTTCTTCTCTAACGGTGATCCCACTATCCCCCGTGAGATCACCTAATAAAAATATACCATCGTTTCGAATTGAACTAACCTCTCCCTCATCATCTTCACCATCACACGGTGTCCTAGCTAACCTGCATATGCACCATTCTATTTTGGTCATGATTTTAATGTTTTCCGAAGACTTCGGATTTTTGGTGGATCCTTTAAAAGAGCCCTAATCTCTTCCATTTTTGCCTTAAAGGCATCCCTATCTTCCTCAAAACTAAAAAGATAAACAAAACTAATAACTATCGAGTTCCTCTTAGCAAGTAATCTCGATGCCCTCAATGCCTTGCGCATTTCCTCCACTGTTCCTACTTTTAACACCCTGACCTTAATTTCATAGGCCAGTTCGTCCGGCTCTAAGCAACCTATATTCATTTTGAAGAAAAAAAAATAAAAAAGTTAAGACCAAAAAGAAAAAAAAACTTTCTCAAAATTGTGAAAGGGTAACCCTAAGAATATCCCGAAATTTATTAGATACGCACCGACAAAATCGTAAGCAAAATTATCAATTCGTTTGGTAATTCCGTGAACCAGAAACCAACTACAAGAAATCAAATTTTAAAAATTTTTAGGTTAAATTCAAAATCGGAAACCCCGAATTAAGCTAAAGGAAACACGATACTAAACTAGGTAAAGAAAGAATACAGATTTTTTTTTAAAGAAATGTATACGTCTTAGTATGAACCTAATCTATTAACCAGAATGGAGATTCCCTTTTAAATAACAAAAAATATTGGTAACCCTACGATTATATCAAACTAATCATTAGTTGCAATAAAATTTAACTAAATTTAATCAATTAAAAAAAATTCCACACTCTAAACGAAAATAATTTTTATAACTAAAATAACGAGAGTTGGCAATCATGAAATGCACTCAAATTCAATTTAAATTAAAATAAAAAAATACTTGCGCAACCCTTTGTCCTTCTCACGTCTATCACTATGTATAACACTGTTTGTATACACCTCTCGCTCTCTTTCACGTTGTAACAAACTGCAAAATTTTTCCCAGGTTTTCCACAACACCTTCAATTAAATTATACCTGATAAGAAAAAAAAATAAAACGGCAGTATTATCTGTTCACATAAAAAGAATAAATAAAGAAAAAGAACACTTTGCACGACACAATACAAAACCAAAACAATCAAACGATACAGCAAAAAAAAACACCAAATTCTTCCAAGGGATTGCCCCACACGTTGGACTCCAATTGTTGCACTTTTTCTGGGTGGGTTTACTTTATTTTTATATGTTGTTTTATTTGTTATTTTTTTTTCTTATGGTAATTTGAACAAATTAAATGAATTTAAACACCGCGAATTAATTAGATTATCTTGTTGTTAATAGGAAAAAAATGAATGTGCACTCGTACACCACAATAAAAACTTTGACAACTAATAGGCCAAACAACGAAGGAGAGAATAAAAGAAAATACTAAAAAGTGCAAACAGCAGCACGATAAAAGGAAGCTGCTGCCACGGCTGCTCAGCTGGGTTGGGTTCGGCGGAAGAATTTAAGAATCTTACGACACTAAAAAAAAATTACCTTTGATTTTATTAATCAAAATACACGAAATGTTTTATTGCAAGTACAGTGGGATACTTAAAATAAAAAGTGGGCGCCAGGAATTTCAATTAAGCAAGATTATCAAAATTTCAAATCTACTTTAAATGTGAAATTAAGGTCCAAAGAAATGAAACACAAAGTTTGTATGCCCAGATGGGGACTTTAAATAAATTTTTATTTGGGAAACCTTGGACGAACCAGGATAAAAACCCAAATTTTTTTTCAATTATTAATAAGGTACAATAAGAATCTGCCTGGCAGAAATCCTTGTATTAAACCCTCCTAGTGGGTGCTGGGCGGTAATGATCACCACAGAAATCTTGTACGATGTCAAGATGGGGAGCAGCTAAGGTAAGGTCGCAATGTTTAAGGGTTCCTTTACTCCTTAATAGTTCAACCCTAAAGCAATGCGATTTTACCATAAATACAGGTCCCTAATTTTCAGTGGTGGAGTGAGCGATTTTTCATAATCCGTGCCGAAGAAATGGAAGGCTGGGGGGAAAACCAGTCGATAACGAGCTCATTCGGATGTCCTGGCCAGGTCCGTCTTAAACCTTTGCCTTACCCTGGTATATCGGCTCTGCCGGGGCTGACCTCTTTTTCCGACCAACTCGTGGGAACCAAATTTAAAACCAATCAAAACTTGGACAAACTAACGACGAAAACTGATATTACAACGGACAATGAGGATGAACTCCTGGCCTCCAGCCAGGAAACACTGACGGGAAGCTTTCTCGGCACAGATGCCAAGATGCCTTCCAAACCTTCAGGGAGCATAGCGAGTACCAGCCATAGTACTCCTGTGATCCCTTAACCGACAAATACCAAGCCATCGGGTAGCAATGCCAGCCATAGCATTGCTGTCCGTGGCAAGAGAAAATCTTCTGGCGTTCTTCGAAAGAACCAATTCCTCCACGCCTCGTTTATTCTTGACAAGATTGCTAAGAATGAGGCTGCGGGAACTGGTCATGTGAGGGATGCCTTAGATAAAATCAAATACCAGAAGATTGTTGAAGAATACAATAATCTTCTGGCAAACAAAGAAAAGGCTGTCAAGCGTAACAGATCTCAAGAAGAGACCTTAGCCTCCCAAAAGAAGAGCAGGCTTGATGGAAGGTCGAAAAAGGAGAAGACCAAATCTTCCAGAGCGGTGCAACCGCCTTCTCTAAGCGAGGTTGTCAGAGATGACCTCCAGGTAGCGGTTGTTGATGAGCTCTCCGCCAATAGCAAAGGTCTGCTATCGGTGTGGAACTCTATGGAAGCCAAGCTCTCCGAGATGGTTTTCCAAAATACCATATCCGCAAGTGAGGGACCCTACCCTAGTTTCGACTCTGGTGAACTGCTCAGGGGATACAGGGTGATCAAATGCGAAGACGCGTTTTCAAGGGATTTCCTTAGGGACAGCATTGCTAAGGTCAGCAATGACTGGGAGGATTTGAAGCTCAAGCTTATCCCAGCAAAGGAGATCCCTAGGCAACCTAAGGCTCGCATTTGGTTGCCCCTCATGGGCATTAAACCGAGCGGACAGGAGCTGATTCGGGGTCTTCAAAGGTTGAACCCACTGGTCCCCATGCATGACTGGATGGTAATAAAGGCGGAGGAGCCGCAAAAGACCAGCACCTCATACCTCTTGAAGATCAGCGGGGAAAGCAGAGGGGCCCTCATAAAAGCGGACTTCAAGCTTCGTTTTGGCATCAGGCATGCCAAAATCAAAATCCTGCAGAGTCAGGGTCCAGATGCTGATAAAGCAGATGATAACGCTGAGTTCAGCGCTGTTGTCAACGGATCGGCAGTCCCTAAAGATGCAGGCCCTTCACCAAATTAAAAACGCGCTGAAGGTCATACAGATTAATCTGAAGCACTCTAAATGTGCTTCGGATAATCTGAGAGTTTTCCTCAGTGAGGAAAACATTGACATTGGCATTATCCAAGAACCATGGGTTAATGGCCTCAGAGTGAGAGGCCTCCAAGACACCCAATACGACCTTATATACAAACCAGTTAATCCAGAACAAGGTAATCCTAGAACTTGTATCTTAGCTAAAAAACACTTAAAAGCTTTTTGTGTCCCAATTTTAGCACTCCCGATTTGACAGTTGCCAGGCTGGAAGACAAAGAGACAAAAGGACTACTTGTAGCATCTGGCTTCTGCGACCACAACCGAGAATCACCACCTGAGGAGGTGAAGATACTGATTGAAGCAGCAAAACTCAAAAAGGCGAACCTTCTGATTGGATGCGATGCGAACGCACGGCATTCTCTCTGGGGTAGTTCCGAAATCAACGAACGAGGTGAGTCTCTTTTTGATTTTATTATTGTTAATAACCTAATTGTTTGTAACAGAGGTGACACACCCAACCTTCGTTTTTCCAAGCTCGGAAGATTATGACGGTAGGGAAGATGTACTTGATATCACTGTTACAAACAACTGTAATCTGGTGGTGGAAAATTTGAGAGTGTCCCTTAAAAATTCCTTTTCGGATCACAGATGGATCCTCTTCAAGGTAGAAACCCCTCCCCCATATAGAAACCCTAAAAGAACTGACTGGAAGAAATTCAGTCAGATCGCAAAAACCCAAACTAGGCAATTCACCATTAATTAGTGTAGAATCTGTTGAAGTTCTTGAATCTAAGGTAAAGACTTTCGAGGCAGCTATTAACACTGCCTTCAAAGTCTCTTGTCCGGTTAAGCATAGCCGTAAAAATTCCCTCCTTGGTGGAATGAAGATCTATCTGCGCTAAGAAAAATGACCAGAAAAATCTTCAATATCTGTCAGAAGGAGAAGTTCTTCCAACCGTATAAAGACATTCTCAAAGAATACAAGCGAGCCATAGCAGCATCCAAGAAACTGGGATGGAGAGAATACTGTCACTCCATAGAAAATATTAAAGATTCTGCCAGGCTTAGTAAAGTGTTATCGAAGGAACATTGCAATCCTTCGTTCTTGAAAAAATCTGACGATCTCTGGACAGCCCCTCCAGCTGAGTCCTTGGAACTGCTGATGACAACGCATTTCCCGGGTTGCGTGAACAGCAACCCCGAAACGCTTAGTAATACGAACACCAATTAAGCTCATAGGGAGCAAATCAATTCCGTTATAACTGGAGATGGTATTTCATGGGCCATTAATACTTTTTACTCTTATAAATCACCAGGCCTTGATGGCATAATACCTATTATGCTACAGAAACTGCAAGACTTGGCAGTGCCATGGCTTGAAATGATTTTCAAAGGTTGCCTCTATCTCAATCATGTACCTGAGTCATGGAGACATGTAAGAGTGGTCTTCATTTCGAAAGTCGGTAAGAGAGGTCATGAATCCACGAAGGACTTCAGACCAATTAGCCTGACATCTTTTGTACTTAAGACACTAGAGCGCATTCTTGACACTCACATTAGAGTTATACTAGATGGTCGTCCTCTTGATGAATCACAACATGCATACCTCAAAGGCAAGTCTACGGAGACTGCCCTGCATGAAGTGGTTCGTACAATCGAGAAGACAATTCACTATAAAGAATATACCTTCGCAACCTTCCTAGACGTGGAAGGTGCCTTCAATAATGTCCTAACTGAATCCATTCGCGAATCACTTGCTCACTTCGGGATAGAGGGCTTCATATCTGAATGGATTGTTTCTATGCTCAGTGACAGAAGGATTCAAGCATCATTGGGAAACACTACAGCTACTAAATATGTTAGTAGAGGAACACCCCAAGGTGGGGTTCTCTCCCCTCTTCTATGGCTTTTAGTCATGGACAAAATTCTTGTCAAGCTAAGATGTAGTGGTGTGAAAGCAGTAGCGTATGCTGATGATTTGGTTTTATTGGTCTCAGGAAAGTTTACCACAGTGACTAGCCAAATCACTGAGTCGGCTCTGAAAATAGTTAGCAACTGGGCCACAAGTGGTGGACTAGGGGTTAATCAGAGTAAAACGGAACTGATGCTCTTCACTACCAGGACTAAAATACCTACCTTCACCCCACCTCGACTTAACGGACAAACTCTATCCTTATCTTCTAAGGCGAAATACCTCGGAGTTATTCTTGACCCCAAATTGAATTGGAAGGTAAATATTGAAGAACGGGTTAAGAAAGCCTGCATAGCTTTCTATGCCTGCAGAAAAACATTTGGTAAGATGTAGGGCCTACAGTCGAAGATGATCTTATGGACGTACACTGCCGTGGCTCGACCGATTTTATCATACGGATCGATTGTGTGGTGGCCTGCACTTAGCAAACAATATAATATTGAAAAACTTAAGAAGGTACAAAGAACGGCTAGCGTCGGCACTACAGGAGCCCTTCGAACTTGTCCAACAGATGCCCTTAGCGTTATCCTGCACCTTCTACCACTCGACCTTTATATAAAATATCTAGCGACATGCAGTGCTGTAAGACTTATTATTATTATTCAAGCTTTATTCACTCTTAAAAGTTAACATTTTTTTTTTTTTTTTTGTTATATGTATATATAAGGTATATTTGAAAACGGGTTTTCAATAAGTTTGATGAGTATAAGCCTCCCCCTTCATCTTCCACAATCGTCGGTCAAAGGCCTCTCTCCAGTAGTTTGGACAAAAAGTTTGGATTTCATCTCTCCACCGCTTGAATTGTCTTCCAACGCTTCTTTTCTTATTTAGTGGAGTCCACTCTGTTGTTGTTTTGGTCCATCGATCATCTGACGTCCGAAATACGTGTCCAGCCCAATCCCATTTCAATTTTCTTGTTTTGTGTAGAACATCTTCAAATTTTGTTTGGCTTCTTAAATTTTCATGATTAATCCTTTGAGATAATCTCACATTCAGAATCGATCTTTCCATGGCTCTTTGACAGGATTGAAGTTTATTTTCGAGGATTCTTGTAGATTGCCATGTTTGGCAACCATATGTTAGAACTGGAAGAATAGTTGAGTCAAAAATGCATTTTCGTGTTTGTGTCGAAATGTTTAGATCCAGCAGATTCTTCACATTCCAAAATTGTCGCCAAGCGTTTGTAACTCTTTGGTTAACATTTTTCTTGTCTTTATCGGTAAATGATATTATTTGACCCAAATAAGTATAGTCTTCTACATATTCTAAAATGGTATCTTCAATTTTAATTTCGTAATGATTGCCATTAGACATTATTTTGGTTTTTTGTCGATTTGTGGATAAACCTACTTTTTTACATTCTACACTCAACTCATTTAACATAGTTTGCAATTCATTTTTGGTTGTGGCGATTAAAACAATGTCATCTGCAAATCTTAGATTCGATAAGTATTTACCATTTATAAGACTAAAAGAATCTAATTGTTGGTTTTCAAAACCCTATGGTCATGGAAATATAACAAAATTGATTCTTCAGGATATTTTTCTAACGAACACCGACTACTGTATTCCCCCTCTTGGCCTAGGTGGGGACTTACTAGCCGTTTTTTCAACCAGAGAGGATTGGAAAAATGACATTGTTACGAAGGACTACGACACTATAATCTTCACTGATGGGTCTAAGATGGAGTGCGGTGTTGGTTCTGGAATTTTTTCTAAGACCCTTAATATATCCAAGTCCCACAGACTACCAGACTTTGCTAGCGTATTTCAGGCTGAACTACTAGCAATCAGGGAAGCATGCAAGTTACTCAAATCAAACCATAATCAATTCAGGAACACAGCAATTTGCTCCGACAGCCAGGCTGCCATTAAGGCTATTAAATCGGCTACATCCACCTCTGTACTTGTCCAGCAATGTCGAGATGAACTATCAAGTCTGAACATTAACCTCCAGGTTACTCTCATTTGGGTTCCAGGTCACAGTGACAAAGAGGGTAATAAACGGGCTGACGTCTTAGCTCGACAAGGCTCGGCCCTTCATAGCTCACTAGCGTTAAATGTAAATATGCCTATTGGTGCTATGAAGAGGAATATTTTCTTGATTTATCTCGATGAATCTAACCTCAGATGGAGCAGTCTTACAAACTGTGTCATATCAAGAATGATATGGCCATCCTATAACAAAACTCGTTCTAACGATCTTATATGCAGACCCAGGCGCGATATAGCCAGGATCACAGCAATATGCACCGGACACTGGCCCATAGGGGAGCATGCAAGGAGGCTGGGAATCCCCTACAACTCCCACTGTCGTAGCTGTGGGGCCCCTAAAGAAAAAGAAACTGTAGTTCATTTTCTTTGCAACTGCCCTGCTTTAGCCAATTTTAGATTGTCATCCTTTGGAAAGGCCTTCCTCGATGACCCAAAAGAGCTTTCTGAGAAGAAAATCAAAGATCTGATTATCTTTCTGAATACGACTAAATGGCTCTAACAATAGTCCGTTAAAGTCTATAAAGCCATATAATTCCGTATTAAATCCCTACTAGGTTAACACAAGTAATTGGTATCAAAACGGCGGACTGCAGCGTTAATTGAGTCGCGAGGCCAGGGCTAGCGACTGCCATCTCTACCTACCTACCTACAATAAGAATCTATAATTGCTCACGGGGAACCGTTGAGCCAAAGAAACAAAGAAAATGAAAATTCAAATGGGCCGTTAACGCAAAAAAAGGCAACTACCGGGAAGAATAATTCCTCAATCGATTCAAAATTGAAATTCAATTGGAACTAGCTAAAACAAACACCATAGGCACGTTTGGACTTGAACAAATTAAAAGAAAATTTTACTTTAGAAAATATCTCTACTCTACTTATCTTTTCTATCCGTTATTTCTCCTTCAATTTTTTTCTTCTTTCCTCGAATTTTCCTGCTTTCCTCAAAGTTTCTTCGCACCTCGAATCCCTTCTATCGTTCTCCAAATATTTTTTTCGATTCTCCTGATCCTTTTTAAATTCCTCACTATTTCTCGATTGTTTTTTGTTTCTTTTTTTAAAACTTCTCGAATTTTTAAAAACCACTCGCTTGGTTAGCTCTCTCAAGAGCGAACTTTCCCAGCAAAAAACCAATCCTTCCCTCGACCATTCCAATCACTCACACATTCATACATTCAGCCATTCGTTTTCGTGATCATCGGTCACGGAACATCGGCTTCCTGGAAGGCTTTTTCGCTCCCCAGAAAACCATCGTTGTTGAATCTCTACGAAACTTTACTCTCACTCTCACAAACACAAATTCAACCAGTTGTTGGATGTATTTCCAAAACTTGCCGAATTATTCCCACAGACACAAACTCAATAAGTTGTTGGATGTATTTCTAAAACTTGCCGAATCTTAATGGCCGAGTTCAGTCCTATCCCAAAGTAAACTTTTCGAGAAAAATTAAAAAAGAATTAAAATCGAGAAAAAGCCTTCGCTAGGCATTCTCCTAGTTAATGCAAATTACTCACGAGAGATTTGAAGCGCAAAGCAACCATTCAAAAACTATTTGTTTCGAGAAGAGAGAGGAAGGCATATTTTGAAAAACCTCGCGATTTACTCAACTGTTTTCTCTTTTTTTTCAATTCCAAAAGACCTTTGCTATTTACAAGATATGGTTTTAAGAAGTAAATGCGTTAACCACCCATTTGGTTTACAATAAAATATAAAGTTAAGTTAAGTTAAGTATAAGGATGTTGTGTTTGATTGTAGAGTAGGTAAAAGAGTAAGCCTGACTCGTTACCTCTTCGGCTCATCCGCTGGCATTTTTCTCGTTGCGTGAGACCACTCGTCTCATGTGGGATACCCTCAAGATTTTGGAACCGCTTATTCCATTCGATTCATCAATCACTCGAACACTTGTTGTTGCTTTTGCAAGATTCTGGCTAAGTACACCAATGGTTGATGATACCATGGTTGCCCTCAACCTCACCAGTATTTTGCAGCCACAACGGAAACAAAAAGAAGGAAAAGGAAGCAGTCAAAGACTGGTCATTGTTGCGGTAAATTTTACCGTAACAAATCCCACCCTCACCTCCCAAAAAATGTGTTTACTTTTCACAAAAAGCAAACCATTTCTTAAGGCTCGACTAGGAAGTCTTAAAAAGGTAAATACCACAACGGGGTTTTCATCATAAACTAATTATTAAAAGGTTCGTTAAGAGAAAAAAAAAGAGAAAAAAAGGTGGCACACATTAAAAAAAGATATTACAAAATTAAAAAACAAAAATCAAAATGTGATAAAAACAACACTTAAAAAGAGAAAAGATTAAGAGACTTGACTCAACGGTCTATAAAAGGTTTTAAATCCTTAACGTGCCACATCCCCGATCTTTTCCATTGTCATCCTTTAACAAAGCCATCAGACGAATAGGGGGAATAACATGTAGCATACGAAAACATGCACGTGCCGTAACTATTCGGGACTGGTGGAAGTGTGATCATAGCCTCTTCGCGGCGGCCGCTAGAAACAAGCCTTTTAAAAAGACTTGGCTAATATGATCAGGCTGGTTCCTCAGGTTGGCGACAGGTTAATTCCCTGTCCCGTAAAACTAAGAATTATGAGACTGACAACAAGCCTCGGAAACGGACGGATCTCACGACGACAACCTTTGCTACGAAAACGGACACACGATTTACGAATTTTCTTATGGAACGTTCGCTTGCTCTATAGAGCTCGAGCTGTTCAGCAGCTAGCCGATGCCCTGTCAGAATATAAAGCTGACATAACAGCATTACAAGAAATCAGATCGACAGGGAATGGTGTTCTACAGAAGAAGGAATATGACGTATATTACAGCTGTCATACAAAACACCATGTGCTCGGGGTAGGCTTCCTAGTCATCGAAAAAATGAAGTCTACCATCATCGGCTTTAACGCTATAAGCGAAAGGCTGTGCACTCTCCGCGTGCGAGGCAAATTTACAAACATCAGCCTCATTAACGTTCACGGACCTACGGAGGAGTCCTCAGACGAAGAAAAAGAGACTTACTACGAACAAGTCGAGAGGGCCCTCAATGCCTGCCAATATCGACTCGGATCACTATCTTGTTGGTATGGTTTTCCGAGGGCGGATTGCCTTGCGGAGACGCATTGCATCCGCCGATCAGGTTCGAATCAACACGGCTGCCCTACGCAATGAAAACACCAGTAACATCTTTGGTAATGCGTTAGGACTCGCCCTAGAATCACTCGATTTAGGGAGAGTAAGTCCTGGAGCCAGTATGCTGGGCGTAGATGAGAAGTGGACACGCCTTAAGAATACTGTCATTAGTACTGCCAACTCCATCTTAGGCAGCAGTCGTAGAAATCGGAACGACTGGTTTGATGATGAATGCAAGCTAGCGACTGAACGTAAGAATGTTGCGTACCGAGCAATGCAACAATCTCATAGAAGGCGGGCACGCAAAGGGGAATATAAAGAGCTCAGAAGAACAGAAAAACGGCTTCACAGACAGAAAAAATCAGCCTGGGAGAAGAACCTAATCTGTGAAATAGAGAACAGCCGAGAGCGAGGACCGCACCAGGCGAGGAAGTTCTACCAATCCGTCCGAAACATGACGCAGTACACACCACGCTGCACATACTGCAAGGACGGAGAGGGAAATCTGATCACCGATCTATAAAGCATACTGAAGCGATGGGAAGTGTACTTTAGTGAATTGCTAAATGGTCAGCTCACAGCAGAAGTGGAGGCTCCACTACTTCAAGATGAACACCCTATGCTACCGCCACCAAGCATAGAAGAGGTTGAGAAGGCTATAAAACGGCTCAAACGAAACAAAGCCCCGGGAGCCGATGGCATACCAGCCGAATTATTCCACCACGGTGGCGGGCCAGCCTTACGTCAACCAATTCATGATATCATAGTGCACGTATGGGAGCATGAAGAAATGCCAGAAGACTGGCGAAAAGGTATCATATGCCCCATACATAAAAAGGGAGATGTCACAACGTGCAGCAATTATAGAGGTATCACGTTGTTGAGTACCGCCTATAAGATACTCTCCTCTATCCTAATGATAACCCCATACGCTAAAACAATCATCGGCCAATATCAGTGTGGTTTCATTCCAGGCAAATCAACAACTGATCAGATCTTTACCCTTAGGCAGGCGATGGAAAAATGTCTTGAATTCAACATTCCAACATACCATCTGTTTATAGACTTTAAGGCCGCCTATGATAGCATAGCCAGGGTAGAACTTTACAAAGCCATGAGAGAATTCGGCATCCCAAATAAATTGACACGACTATGTAGGTTGACCATGACCAACGTAACAAGCCAAGTAAAAATAGCCGGATTGCTATCCAGACCAATCAACATCTTTAATGGACTCCGACAAGGGGATGGTTTGGCCTGCCTCCTCTTCAACCTGGCGTTGGAGAAAGCAATCCGTGACTCTGGCACGGCAACAAGAGGGACCATCGTCAACAGGTCCAGCCAGATACTGGCTTACGCAGACGACATCGACATCATCGGAAGAACCGAACAAGCTGTACACGATTCCTTCATCCAAATCGAGTAGGCGGCACAAAATCTGGGGCTGCACATTAGTGAAGGTAAAACAAAGTACATGGTGGCCTCGAATGCGAGAAGAACAGTTGGTCAAACAATGAAGGTAGCGGAGCACGAATTTGAAGTGGTGCAATCCTTTAAATACCTTGGGTCAACAGTAGCAGTCGATAACAATATAGAAGAAGAAATACGCGGGCGGCTTCTCAAATCCAACAGAGCCTACTACAGTCTGTCAAAGCTATTCAAATCTAGAAATCTAACCATAACTTCAAAACTGCTGCTGTACAGGACCATGGTCCTGCCAGTACTCATGTATGGATCCGAGACTTGGGTGCTTAGCAAAAGGCACTGTGACCTCTTAGCCGCGTTCGAGAGAAAAGTCTTACGAAGAATTGTTGGCCCCATATGTGAGGAAGGACGATTCCAGAGACGGTACAACCATGGGTTGTACGCAATCTATTTTGAAGCAGACATAGTGACAAAAATTAAGCTCGGTAGACTCCGGTGGGCAGGGCACCTAGCTCGAATGAGCGAAGAAGAACCTGCTCGGAAAGTCTTTTGTGGTACATTCTATGGTAGACGGCAGCGTGGTAGACCATGCTTGCGCTGGAGAGATGGCGTAGACCAGGACGCCCGAAGCCTTGGGGTGCGCAACTGGATGGCGTCGGCTCGAGATCGGGATAGGTGGAGAGACTTGTTGAAAGAGGCCAGGACCGGACCCCGGTTGTCGAGCCGATGATGATGATGATGATCCTTTAACAAATATGTCCAAGGTGACACCCGTTTAGCAATTGTAAATGGTCCCACAAATTTGGTGGCCAACTTTGCTGCATCGGACAGCGTGAAAATTCCTTCTCCACACCAGATCACCAGGTTGATACTGTGTGTCTCTCCTCCTGAGATTGTATGTTTTTGCAGCTTTGCTGCTTGCTGCCTCTAACTTCCTAGCTATATCCTCACGCAGTTTTTTAAACTGCCTACTTATGTCCTCACTATCTTGTTCCCTATTTTCAATTTGATTTCCTAAATCATGGCCACTAGTTGCCATGTTCCTACCAAAATTCGCATAGTATGGCGAAACTCCTAACACTTCATGTTGTGAAGTTCGGATCGCACAGGCTACCTTTGCCAGTTGCGAATCCCAACTTTGATGGTTTTCTGAGACGTATACTCTGAGCTTCGTCTTAATAATTTAGTTTATGCGCTCCGCGGGATTTGCCTGTGGATGGTAATGCGCTGTATACCTAAGTTGTGACCCGTATACTTCACTAAGCGTTTTCAGTTCTTTGCTACGGAACTGGGGACCGTTGTCACAGACGATCCACTTTGGAACTCCGAAAAGAAGAAAAACGTTTTCTTCCAACTCTTTGCAAACCGCTTTCGCAGGTGCCGACCGCAACGCGAACAACAGTGGGAACTTCGTGAAGTAGTCTACCACCGTCAAAATATAGATGAAATCCCTAGAAGACTTCTGCAATGGACCTACCAGGTCCACGCATACCATCTCCCATGGTTTCGAATTTCCTACTCTCTCGTCCATAAGACCAGCTGGTTTCTCGTTAACCGGTTTCACTTGTTGGCAAATCTTACAGTTCCTAACGTATTTGGTAATATCCCCTCTCATTTTGGGCCAGTAAAACTTTTCTGCTATCGTTGCATGGGTTTTCTTCACACCCATGTGTCCTGCTAAGGGACTATCATGGCACTCGCTTAAAACTTTCGACCTATCGTTTTTCCCTTACACTAGTTTCCATCCCTCACTTTCCTCGTGAACAATGACATGGTTCACCCTAACATGTTTATAGAGCCGCCCATTCTCAACTTTCCATGTTGGGTATGCTAGCGGGCTCTTTTCTACCAAGAATTTCATTCTTATCACCCAAGGGTCTAAATCCGCATCTGAGATTCCAGCCAACTCTGGAACTGCTCGCGACAACATGTCAGGAACGACGTGTTCTTCGCCCTTTTTGTGGATGATTTTGAAATCGAATTGTTGGAGCTGAATGGCCCAACGAGCTAATCTACCCTGCGGATCCTTAAGGCTACTCAGCCAGACCAATGAGTGATGATCAGTTACGACAGTAAATCGAACGCCTTCGACATACGGTCGCAACTTCTCGATCGCCCAAAGAACCGCAAAGCATTCCTTTTCGGTCGTAGAGTAGTTCCTTTCATTTCTATTCAATGTCCTACTAATATAGCAAATCACTTTTTCCCCATCTTCAAACTCCCCGATGCCATAATCGGACGCGTCTGTTTGAACAACAAACGGCCGAAAAAAATCCGGACAAGTCAGTATCGGCGCCGTAACTAAGCACTCTTTGGCTTTTCTAAAGCTCTCCTCACACTCTTTTGTCCATTCGAATCTCTTACCTTTCTTTAAGAGATCGGTAAGAGGCCTAAGTAAAATGGCAAACTTTGGTACGAATCGTCGATACCGAGAAACAGTCCCTACAAAACTCCTAATTTCCTTCACATTTTTCGGTGCAGGAATCCTCAACATGCTCTCCTCTTTTTCAGGGTCAACGTGAAGTCCATTTCTGTCTACTACATAACCAAGAAATTTCAAAGAAGGTCTACAAAAATTACATTTTTCCTTGCCTACTTTAAGTCCTGCTTCCCTCAATCTTTTGAAAACTTCTTTGAGAATTTCAAGGTGTTTCTCAAAAGAATCGGTGACGATGATAATGTCATCCAAGTACACAAATACGAATGGTTCTAAATCAGCACCTAAAACATCGTCAATGAACCTTTGCCAAGTTGCCAGGGAGTTGTGTAAGCCAAAAGGCATTCTTTAAAATTGGTAGAGACCTCTTCCCGGCACAGTAAAGGCTGTGTACTTGCGCGATTCTTCCTCCATGGGTATCTGCCAATATGGAGACTTAATGTCTAGTGATGACAAAAACTTCGCGTTTCGAAGCTTGTCTAAAATCGCGGAAATAAAGGGGAGTGGATAAGCATCCCTGTCAGTAACTTCATAAAGTTTCCTATAATCGACGCAGAACCGAAAACTACCATCCTTCTTTTTGACCAGAAGAATGGGAGATGCCCACGGGCTTTTTGATTTTTCGAAACATCTCCACATACCTGATCTCAAATCCGGGACTATGCATGAGAGTGCCCAAAAATCGGCACCTAAGATCAACAGGTGAGGGAGACTAGGTATAACCAGACATTCTATCAATAAGGATTTGTTCTCAACCTCCATAGGCAAAGAAGCAGATCCAGCTACTCCTACACCGGCCCCATCTGCTAACACTACTGACCCAACTCTATTTTTTCCTAGTTTAAGTGCTAGCTCTTTTAAAATTTTCCACCCATCTCTTCCTACAATGGTGCGTGAAGCTCCTGAATCAAGCAATCCCAAAAACTGTATTCCATAAATTTTTACTCCTAAATATGGCCTACTATCCGTACCATTTGCCGCTAACGTGAAACTCAGTTTTACTCGATCATCAAGCTGGTCGTCAGCAGACGACCTAGCTAACGCCGACGGGTCTCTCGTCCTGCTGACACAAGAGCCCGTTGCCCATTTCCCAAACACTGCCTACAATCCCTTCGATAGACACCTAATGCGCCACAACCAAAACAACGCTTTGCAACTGAATAGATATGGGCAAAATGCCCTTCTCTGTTTCAGTTGTAACACCTAACAGCTTGACGGAATGGATTATCCGGAGCCAAGCTGACAACCGCCACTCAGTTTTGTCCTGAAGTACTCGGCCGGTATCCACATTCGGTTCCAATAAATTTTTGCCTCTAGAGGGCGGGCTGAAACTATCAAGGTTAACTTTCAACGAATCTAATTCCTTACCTAACACAGCAAGTTCCTTAACCGTTTTTGGTTTAGCACTCGCGATCTGCAACTGGAAGAAAGGGTCAACATTTTTCCTCAGAATTGAAAGCATCCTTCCCTCTGACAATGTTTCCGACAGTCTTCGAAACAATGTCCTCATCGTGGCCAAGTAAGCTCCAAAGGACTCGTCCTTTCCTTGCGAATGACGATTGATCTCCTCCAACAAAAGATCATAGTAATTCGCAGGTAGGAATTCTGCTCTGAGTTCCTTTATGAACTCTTGCCAATCCTCAATATCTTCCCTAACCGTCCTTAACCACATAAGCGCCCTACCAGATAAAAGCTCGGAAGCAGATTTGAAAAGATGGGTTTCTGGTACATCGTTAGCCAAACGAAGTTCCTCCACCCTCTCTAAGAAATAATTTACTGATGCTCCGTCCGACTCACCAGTAAATTTCACCCCCCACTTTCCTATACGTTCAGGCCACCTCTGCTGAACCAGAAATCGTTCAGAGGGTACCACACCCTACTCTTACCTACGTTCTGGGACCCTAACAATAACTTCTTTGCTATAGGACTGCTGTCACCACGACTTGGTGCAACTATAGTCTCTAAAGCAGACCCTAAAAAACCCTAGCTGAACAAGAAGCTGATGGAGAACGCAGACTAACCATTTCTGTCCAACCAACTGGTATTTTTAGTTGGGTGTCTACTCTAGCTGGAGTCTCCTTTTTCGATGACTCTTCTTCTCTAACGGTGATCTCACTATCCCCCGTGAGATCACCTAATAAAAATATAACATCGTTTCGAATTGAACTAACCTCTCCCTCCTCATCTTCACCATCACACGATGTCCTAGCTAACCTGCATATGCACCATTCTATTTTGGTCATGATTTTAATGTTTTCCGAAGACTCCGGATTTTTCGGTGGATCCTTTAAAAGAGCCTTAATCTCTTCCATTTTTGCCTTAACGGCATCCCTATCTTCCTCAAAGGTAAAAGGATAAACAAAACTAATAACTATCGAGTTCCTCATAGCGAGTAACCTCGATGCCCTCAATGCTTTGCGAATTTCCTCCACTGTTCCTACTTTTAACCCCCTGATATTCATTTTGAAAAAAAAAATTAAAAAAGTTAAGACAAAAAAGAAAAAAAAACTTTCTCAAAATTGTGAAAGGGTAACCCTAAGAATATCCCGAAATTTATTAGATACGCACCGACAAAATCGTAAACAAAATTATCAATTCGTTTGGTAATTCTGTGAACCAGAAACCAACTACAAGAAATCAAATATTAAAAATTTAGGTTAAATCCAAAATCGGAAACCCCGAATTAAGCTAAAGGAAACACGATACTACCATAGGTAAAGAAAGAATACAAATTTCTTTTCTTAAGAAATATATACTTCTTAGTATGAACCTAATCTGTTAACCAGAATGGAGATTCCCTTTTAAATAACAAACAAAATTGGCAACTCTACGATTATATCAAACTAATCATTAGTTGCAATAAAATTTAACTAAATTTAATCATTTAAAAAAAATTCCACACTCTAAACGAAAATAATTTTTATAACTAAAATAACCAGAGTTGGCAATCATGAAATGCACTCAAATTCAATCCAAATTCAAATCCTCGAAAACTATAGACTCAAATTAATAAATCACTCAAAGAAAATAAAATGCACTCAAATGGAAACCATCAAGAAAAACCTATGAAAACAAACAAAAATGTCACGAAAGAAAAGAGAAAGAAAATATCGACACAAAACAACCACTTGGTATGATTTAAAAATTTAAAAATCACTCAAAACCGAAATGTAAAATTAATAATCATAAGCGATATTTGCTGAATAAATTAGTAATTAAAATATAGATTTAGGTATGCGAAACAAAATTAAATGAGAAAAAAAAATGTATAAATATAAAATAAAAAAAATACTTGTGCAACCCTTTGTCCTTCTCACGTCTATCACTATGTATAACACTGTTTGTATACACCTCTCGCTCTCTTTCACGTTGTAACAAACTGCAAAATTTTTCCCAGGTTTTCCACAACACCTTCAATTAAATTATACCTGATAAAAAAAAATAAAACGGCAGTATTATCTGTTCACATAAAAAGAATAAATAAAGAAAAAGAACACTTTGCACGACACAATACAAAACCAAAACAATCAAACGATACAGCAAAAAAAAACACCAAATTCTTCCAAAGGATTGCCCCACACGCTGGGCTCCAATTGTTGAACTTTTTCTGGGTGGGTTGGGGAACTTTATTTGTTATTCATTTTTATGGTAATTTGAACAAATTAAATGAATTTAAACACCGCGAATTAATTAGATTATCTTGTTGTTAATAGGAAAAAATGAAGGTGCACTCGTACACCACAATAAAAACTTTGACAACTAATAGGCCAAACAACGAAGGAGAGAATAAAAGAAAATACTAAAAAGTGCAAACAGCAGCACGATAAAAGGAAGCTGCTGCCACGGCTGCTCAGCTGGGTTGGGTTCGGCGGAAGAATTTGACGACAATATAAAAAATTATCTTTGATTTTATTAATCAAAATACGAAATGTTTTATTGCAAGTACAGTGGGATACTTACAATAAAAAGTGGGCGCCAGGAATTTCAATTAAACAAGATTAGCAAAATTCCAAATCTAATTCAAATGTGAAATAAAGGTCCAAAGAAATGAAACACAAAGTTTGTATGCCCAGATGGGGACTTTAAGTAAATTTTTATTTGGGAAACCTTGGACGAACCAGGATAAAAACCCAAATTTTTTTTTCAATTATTAATAAGGTACAATAAGAATCTATGATTGCTCATGGGGAACCGTTGAGCCAAAGAAGCAAAGAATATGAAAATTCAAATGGGCCGTTAACGCAAAAAAAGGCAACTACCGAGAAGAATAATTCCTCAGTCGATTCAAAATTGAAATTCAATTGGAATTAGCTAAAACAAACACCATAGGCACAGAAAATTTTGCTTTAGAAAATATCTCTACTCTACTTATCTTTTCTATCCGTTATTTCTCCTTCAATTTTTTTCTTCTTTCCTCGAATTTTCCTGCTTTCCTCAAAGTTTTTTTGCACCTCGAATCCCTTCTATCTTTCTCCAAATATTTTTTTCGATTCTCCTAATCCTTTTGAAATTCCTCACTATTTCTCGATTTTCTTGTTTCTTTTTTTTAAAACTTCTCGAATTTTTTTAACCACTCGCTTGGTTAGCTCTCTCAAGAGCGAACTTTCCCAGCAAAAAACCAATCCTTCCCTCGACCATTCCAATCACTTACACAGTCATACACTCAGCCATTCGTTTTTGTGATCATCGGTCACTAAACATCGGCTTCCTGGAAGGCTTTTTCGCTCCCCAGAAAACCACCGTTGTTGAATCTCAACGAAACTTTACTATCACTCCCACAAACACTAATTCAACCAGTTGTTGGATGTGTGTCCAAAACTTGCCGAATTACTCCCACAGACACAAACTCAACAAGTTGTTGGATGTATTTCCAAAACTTGCCGAATCTTAATGGCCGAGTTCAGTCCTATCCCAAAGTAAACTTTTCGAGAAAAATTAAAAAAGAATTAAAACCGAGAAAAGGCCTTCACTATGCATTCTCCTAGTTAATACAATTTACTCGCGAGAGATTCGAAGCGCAAAGCAACCATTCAATAACTATTTGTTTCGAGAAGAGAGAGGAAGGCATATTTTGAAAAACCTCGTGATTTACTCAACTGTTTTCTCTTTTTTTTTTCAATTCCAAAAGACCTTAGCTATTTACAAGATATGGTTTTAAGAAGTAAATGCGTTAACCACCCATTTGGTTTACAATAAAATATAAAGTTAAGTTAAGTTAAGTATAAGGATGTTTGTTGTGTTTGATTATAGAGTAGGTAAAAGAGTCAGCCTGACTCGTTACCTCTTCGGCTCATCCGCTGGCATTTTTCTCGTTGCGTGAGACCGCCCATCTCATGTGGGATACGCTCAAGATTTTGGAACCGCTTGTTCCATTCGATTCATCAATCACTCGAACACCTGTTGTTGCTTTTGCAAGATCCTGGCTAAGTAGACCAATGGTTGAATGGTTACCATGGTTGCCCTTAACCTCACCAGTATTTTGCAGCCACAACGGAAACAAAAAGAAGGAAAAGGAAGCAGTCAAAGACTGGTCATTGTTGCGGTAAATTTTACCGTAACTGTTTATTTATTATAGAATGTTAGTCGATTTCCATTTATTTACACATTTGTTATTTATGAATACCAAAAGTATTTTTTTAATCCTTCGAACTTTTCCATAGACTTCTTTATTAAAATATTTATGTCATGATAAATCTACGATGCAAAATGATACAATTTTCTGTTTAATTATTAATATATATATATTTTGTTTAACAACAAAATATTTACCTTATTCTCTTCTTTGACATGACATGACACTTCAGTTGTAATCCAAGGGGAAAGGAAGTCCACACATACCCGTTCCTAGCGTTATTATTGAAGCTGGTGAACCTATAAAGAACTAGCTGTTGCAGTCTTGACTGGATGTTGGAAGTTGAGCATTATACGAGTTACCTTCTTAAAAACTGGCTTGACTAGTGCCTTTGGAATGATCTTTCATTTTCCGAAAATCTTGTGAACGACATTTGCTTCTAGCAGTGGTTGAGATGAAATCTGTTGTCCAATTAGCTGTTCTCTGTTGCTTGTGTATCTGCGGTTGAGATTGCTTTGTTTGACGCCTCTTTCCACTCGGTCCAAGATGATTTTTTTTGACTCCAGTACCTACATTATTACGGGTCTTGAAGAACTATGTATATGGATAACTTTAATATTAGAAAATATTTTGTATGTGCTGTCATAAAAGGCTACACCTTTTAAACCTTTGGCTTTGAGATCAGCAGGACTCCTTGATGCAGTTTGAAAATTTTACCTGAAAATAAATTAACCAAAACCAATTATTGTCTACAAAAAAGTATTTTTCAGATTAATATTTGTTAAGGGATATAAGAATAAAACATATTCGTGATTGTTCCTGAATAAAAAATAAGATGTCAGTTCGAATACTTACCAAAACTACGATGAACTTTGAAAAATCTTTGGACCCAACTAGTAGAAACTCGTAATTTTGGGAAGTACACACATATGTATGTGACATGACATGTAAACGTATTATACATACATATGTATAATACGTTTACATGTCATGTTGAAAAGAGCTTGAAGCACGCTTTCTTTGCATGCCTGCATCGAGTTGAAATGAGTGTGATTCAATATCGCCTTCGGGGAGTGGATTCGAGTCAAAATTTATGGCGAAAGACCTGGGCGAGGAGTTGGTTTAACAGATAATGTATTATGGCCTGTTTATTTGCATGTTTGTGTACAAATATAATTTTGTTTTATTAGATACATATAGTTTAGTTAGTTAAAATTTTATTTAGCATAAATTGTACATTCAATTTCCTTTGTTTTTTATTTATGCTATTCATTTTTCTGTAATCTTTATAGGTAGCATTTCAACTCAATTCTGAGTCTGAATAGAGCGCTGGGTCGAATATGCCACCCTATTCCAACTCAAGGTCTAGACTCTGATTGTAAACGTGTAGTTATAATGAATGTTTAAAGGCTTGGTCAAACAGAGCGTGGTCGGGCGGGACGCTCAATATACTTTTTTGGGAAACTAAGATCACCTAGGTAATTTTTTTTTGTAAAATTTTTCAAAGACCAGCGATGCGCTCGGTTTGACCAGACTTTAAATTTGAATCGGTTTTGGCCACATCGGCAATACAAACTCGAATAAAAATTTGAATGACATGGCATAAGAAATAAAATAAATGAAATAATTTAAGCTAATGTTGTGCTGTAGGATGTTAAATTAACGTTTGGAAATGTTTTGAATTGAAATCATGAAATCATTTTATACTGGAAATCTAGGTCTCCTTCTGAAGTACACCAATTGGCAAATTGACTTCTTACATCAAAGCCACTGGAAGCTGAAATTGATATAGACACTTTATTTTGTCCATTTGTTGGGTCTGCATCCATTATTGTGAATCCTTTTTCAAATCCGGAAATGTCCAGTCTCAGAAGATTGTGGAAAATGCAACACGAAAGAATTAAGTTTTTTGCCGAATGCGTTGCACTTCCAAGCGCTTAATACTCCAAGTATGGGACATGATCCCAAAAACGTTCTCTACAACTCTCCTGGCTCTCGATAGTGTATAGTTCATATACAAAAACAATCAGTGTAAGTATAATTAAATATTGAAAGGCACATCTTCTGGAATGTTCAAAAGCTCAGAATCTTGGAGCCAACCTTTTCCAAACGGAGAACAAGAAAAGACTAGAGTCAGCATTGCTGCCATATAAACCTACATGCTATCCTCATCGTCCATGAGGTTATAGGAGAACGTTTCCTTGTAATTAAAATATAAACTTCCACTCTTTAGGAGCGAAAGTCAAAACGTTTTTTCCGTCTACAACTCGTTCGATATATTTTTCCAATCAGATTGTTCTCTTCTCCGGTATCGCAATTTTGAGAAATCTCGCCACGATTGCCTCTATGATCTGGTTTATTACAGATCTAATGGTCGATAGTTCCGTTCTAAATCTGAAGGCCAAATCCACGCAACATGAACCGGTTGCAAAAAACCTAAAAGCTCTAATTATAGATTATGATTTAGATAAAATTCAAATTACACAAACCTCAAGGTAATGACCAGTTTTTCTTTTACAGATATCACATCTTTCCGGAAGCTTAATGGTTTTGGCTTCAAGTCCCCTTCAATAATTTGAAAAATTTGATAAAATTTTTCAATGGACATTCGTAAATATTGATGGAACCGATTTGAATAGTTGTCAAGCTTGTAAAATAACGTGAAAAAATCTCCATCTTTGTGGCGATTTATGTTTATTTGCTGTACATGACCACCTACTCTCTTTTTCAAACTTTTGTAGCAAAGAAAACTGCATAAAGGCCACTTTTTTTAAAATAAAGTTGTTTTGCACTCAATTTGCTTGAAATATTTACCAAATTTTTGTTAATGTTTAATGACAACTTGACAGTAGTTGTCGGCGAACTGCGACCAAAAAAATACTCATGTGAAAGAAACATCAAAATTCGCGACCATTCGCAATTCGCATTCGCAGTTCGCGGCTCATATGAAAGGCACTTAACTTATTCGAATCGTTCGAGAAGATTCTTTTGTTCATTGCGTTGTGTCTGGCTTTGTTGTTTGAATCGTCCGAGAAGATTCATTTCCTGTTTATCAAATTTGTTGAGCAGCTGAGGCAGCAGATTGATCATGTCCGATGATCTTGCTTGTTCTTCCTCTTCCTCCATCTCAATGTCAAATATCAATCAGCCCAATTCTAAATATTCCCGGGGAAAATTGTTCTCCGGGAGATGTCATCTCCCGAGAGTAAAATTCTCCTATTCCGAATTCCCCGGGAAAATAATTCTCCCTTCGATAGCGGGAATGAGAATTCTGAATGTTCGAAACTACTGTTTCGCAGTATTTGACATAAATATTTTCCAAATAAAATAACAGGGAGTGAACAAGGTATTTAAAAATTGTAAAATTTATTTAAATTTTAAAGAAAAGAGAGTTCAGTTATGACTAAAAATTATATACCAGAACCAATGAAAAAAATTAAGTGAATCGACAGCAAAAACTTAATATTTTAATCTTCCGATTACATCCTGTATAGTTTCACATTATGCTTTTTGGATTTTTAATTCTTTTTCAAAAGCTTCAGAGGCACTAGTTTTGTGTGCACTTCGACTTGCTTTTGAACGATAAATAAGAGCTTTGTGTTATATTTGTCCAAGTTCCTAAACGCAAGATTTTCAAAGCAAAACGCATAAAAAGCAGATTTAAAACACACCCAAGGCAAATACAAGTGAATTGTGCAACATAATTTTAACATTACCTAAAATACCTTTGAATTTGCACAAGAAAAAAGAATATCGTGCATTTTGGGATACACTGCAGGATTATGTTTGCATTTGGGATATGTTTGCAGCATTTTGCCCAAGATATGCGCTCAAAAAATGAACTTTTTTGTTGTCGTGTCATTGGAGTTTCAATTTCGGTTTAAGTGAGCTACGGACGCTTTCATGCCAACTGGTTCGTATCCAGACACAAAATTTTCTTCAATCATTTCAATTTTTTCTCAACCCTTTTGCCAGAACAATAAGAGTTCTCCCTTCGTTCGTGAAATACTTGATATTTATTTTTGACCTCAAATGTTAAGAAATTTTACCTGCGAAAAGGAAAATCTAATATTTTATTGATCGACTCTCCAGCAAATTTGTCGGGAAAAATCTCTTATTCCCCTATTCGAAGATCGTTTATAATATGGGAGAAGGGAAAAAGGAACAAGGTTCCCGGGAATTATTCATTTAGAATAAGAGGAAAGGGAAAAGATAAATTTTTCTCTGGGAACTATCATCTAGGGTGGTCAGAGAATATCAATTACCAAGAAGCCAATCCTTGGCTGACATCCGGCTTTGCCTACAAACTTAAACACGCACACATAGACAGTTGGGCTAAGTCCACCACTAGGTTTTTGCACACATTGACAGTTGGGATCAACCCACTAAATAAAATAAAATTTTAGTCGCTTTTTACTAATTCCCGCCCGTCTGGAAAATAAATATCTTTAATTACTTTCTTTTCGATAAACAATTTGTCTTTTCTATTTTTTTCCTTTTCAACTCCCGAAATGTATAAGGAAATGTAGAAAATGTACTCTTTTCTTGACGGAAAATGACTTACAGTGAGTAAGAAGAAAGTTTTAAATAATTTTGCGAAATGAAAAAAGATATTCACAAACTACTACGCTTACATGTGTTGTTAAACCAGCTTGAAGCTCGCTTCAACTCTTTGTAAACCTGGGTTGAGTTCAAATGAGCTTGATTTGACTAGATTTCGTTCGGGGAGCGGAGTCAAGTCAAAATTTGTGACGAAAAACCTGGGTCAAGGAGTTGGTCTTACAGATATTGCATTATGATCTGTTAAGATGTACTTTAATAGACAGGTGTAGTAAGTACTAGTGTTAATTTAATTACATTTATCTAGCATTGCAAAAAAATGCAATGTCAATAATTTTTCTGGAGTCTCATTACCATTTTACTTAACTCCAAATAAAGCACTCAACTCAAGTGACGAAAAACGTGGGTCAGATATTCCCTATTGCAACTCGAGCTCTGGATCCTGCTTGTAAACGTAGTAACATGCTGGTTCCACTAGACATGAGCCATGCTCAGACCATAAATAAACAATGTAAAGATGGGAAACTTTCGTACGTTTCACCCTCCAAAACCCATTTGTTTACATTGTTGTTTTTGTAATCCGACTCCGTGTCGATGAATAGATGTGAATTGCAACAACAACTTAACGCGGTGAATTTGATTTGTTTTGACAGACCAATTTTTTTCCAAACTCTTGATATTATGTTTTTTTTTATTTTAGTGCGTCTGCCATTCTGCATCGTTGTCTTATTTATCGTTTTATATTTGTTATTAATTTTTTCGTTTTTTATTAAATAATAACAACAAATATTTAGTTGTGCCAGAAATTTTTAGTAATATTTTTAATTGTATCAAAAATTTCCGGCAACCAACTTTCCATTGAATTCAAGAATTCATAAACTTCGTGACATTTCTGAATTCACCTCAGGGGATGTGTTCTAAAAATTCTTGTTTTGAGGGTGCAAACACACTTTTTTAATGGAATATTATAAAATGTACGACTGCACCATCAATATGTTTACCTAAATATATTTTTTTAAAACGCATTGTAGCCGAATGCTTTGCCGTTCCAATTAAATTGAGTTGTTAATTATAGAAATCGCTAATTGGCCAACATTGGTAAGTTAGATGCAATTAACCAGATTCTGTGACTTACTTACTTCAAATTTAATCTAATGTGAACAAACTGGCCCTGATTCTCCACTATCACTTACTTGGCCTTAACCATCATTTAACCTAAGTTCATCCGATTTTAACTCACCGTTTTGATAAATTAAAATTAATGAACCATTGATTAAAATTTGAACATATTTTGATAAAATGTGCAATTTTTGTTTACCTAGTTACATAATTAAGGCCCTCCTAAACCAACGCGAATGCGGAGCAACGACGAATTTTTGTTGTTGTTTAGCGTTATGAATTTGTCATATTTTTTGCTGTTGTGCGAATCACTCCGCATTCGCGTTGGTTTGGGAGAACCTTTAAGCAAAAAAAAATTCAATACATATGATAGCATTAGTTGTGTTTTTTGTAACTCTAAATAATTCTGTCTAAAAAACAAGACAACAAAACAAAGCAATTTACAAGTCAAATACAACAACAACAATAATAATTCAGAATTAAGGTAGAACTAGAATAGGTGGAAGCCAACGTAGTGGTCGTAGGAAACCGGGCGAAAGTAGTCCATATGACGCGCACATAATTGCGAAGTGGTATTCTTCGTTTAGTTTTCGTTAACTTCTCCCGTCAGACGGGAGAGTGCTCACCATGGTGGAAGCGAACTAAAAGAATTTGGTGCTTGGTGCATAGTTTTCCAGTCTTTTTTTTTTGTTCAATGTATGAGTGAAACAAAATCTTAAATCACTGTGCTGTAAATAAGTAAAAAAAAAATTACATTGAACAAATAATAATTAAATGTTAAATGTTTGTTGGTTATATAAAATGGCAAACCAAGGCAAATGTTGAAATGTCCCGATGTCGTTTTTTTCCCCAAAGTGCATATGGACATGCAAAAAACGTAGCTATTAATATCCAGACTAATTTTGATAGTTCGTTTCTGTGAAGATCATAAATCTGTGGAAGTATTCCAGTAAGAAATACAAATTTAAGGAATAATAGGATTTTCACAACAAACCCCAAAACCAGTTTTCAGCAAAAACTTTTCAAAAACTCAAAAACCATTCACACCAAACATTACACTATTCGTTTGCGTTTGACATTAAAGTTTTTCTTTCACCAACCACTTACAATAAGTAAGTAAAATGGTGATTATTTATAGAAATATGATCCATATAAAAGCATCCAATCAGTTTCTTTTTTGACATTTTAGTAGGCACTGAACTTTTTAAAAGGTACGTTTGTTTTGTTCATCTCTTAATTCCAACAAGTTTTCGACTGGTTTTATATAAAACTTGTGTTTTACGAAAACCTGAAGCTCAAAAAAATGTATGTGAAGCCTTGTGTCTTCGATTAGGTTTTTCTCCAATGCCAATATTTTCTCGAAAACCGCGTTTTGAGTTCGGTGTAAAAAGGCTAACATATGTGCTATGAAATTTCATATTTCACAAACAAATTTCCTCCAACTATGGTTCAATTAACATGCTTTTATTTATTCAATTATTTATTACTACCAATATGTCTTTTATTATCTTAGAAAGCTTTGAATTTAGGTAGCCAATGCAATTTTAAAATAAAATTATATAAAGGGAAGTGAGCATTTAAAAATTCACTTCACCTGCTTTTATACTTTATGAACATGTCCATTGGGTTTTTAAAATAACTGACAAATTTAAAAAAAACCGACGATTTTTGGTGAAAATCATTAAGTTGCATTAGTGTTAGTGTGGTAAAGGTTACTAGTGCAACTTTATGACATTCACCACGGTCGGAGCTTGTAGGCAAATCAGTTTGACAGCCGAGGATTCCCATCTTTATATTATTTATTTATGGCTCAGACTATGAACCTGTCGAGAAAAAAACCAATGGAGGTAGAAAAATCCAAGTCTTGTCGACGACATGTCGAAGAAAACCAACTTTTTAACAGCACATGACCGCTGTTCAAAGCTAGGCCATGAGATTTGAGATTTCACGTGGATGTGAGTTTTTTGTCTGATTTTCAATCAATTAGTTATTAATAATAATAATATTTATATAATGCATATTTAAACGAGCCCAAATGAGGCAATTTAGCAAATTACAGAAGAAGTGTTTTCATCTGTAATTTGGTATTTCTTTTGACAGCTCATTTCATTTTTTTCAGTTTCAACCCTGCCTGTTAATCGCTTTTTGTTGTTGATTTTTTTAATTCAGCTTAAACATTTTCGTACAAAATCTTTTCAGAACTCTTCAAAATGTACCCAATTGGATGTGTTCGTTAGGCTTTGATGTAATTTCCAACAAAATTGCGTGCAAGTTTGGTTGAAACTATCTCATTTCAAAATATGAATTTGTATGGAAAATGAGATGATTTTGTATCAAATTTGAAAATTTTCAACGAAATTTCCTCATTTCGTCTAACGAATCAAAACCAACACGAATGGCGATTGATTCGCAGCGAGTCATTCACAATAGTACAAAATATGACAAATGCATTCACAACGCTAAACAACAACAAAAATTCATCGTTGCTCCTCATTTGCGGTGGCTTGGGGGAGCTTTTAGTTTGTTTTACTTAGTTTTTATATTGATTGTATTAGTAAGCATGATCACGCTAGAAGCTATAATTAGCCATTTTACAATTTTAATTCAGTTTGGCACCCGAGCATATTTCTATTTTTTCTCATTACTGTAAGCCAAAATGTTTTAGATTTGTATTTATTAATTAATCTTTTATCTATCTATTTATTTATCGAACGATATGTGTTTGTATTAATAAAACGGAGTTAATGTTTTGATCCATAGCTCCGCACTTTTACCTCACTGATTTGGTGGTTCAACTGAGAGTGCTTCAAGCATGTAATTGGATTTTATAACTTACATGAAACCTAAATCATCATATAAACCCAGTAGATCCACAGAAATTGATGAATTAAAAATTTTGAACCACGGAGCATTGTTTAGCCCCAACGTAGTTTTTTTCGTCCAAGCTCATTCAGGCAAAGAAAAAATCACATCTAATGTGAACCTAGCCCTAGTTTGGTATCTATTTGTTGAACACATCCCGTGGTCAGAATTATTCACCTCGGTCTGTCACTTAGATGTCAAAACAAAACCAAATACAGGATGTTCTCTATTTCATGCAGGATAATTTATGAAATGATATTTAAAAAAAAATCGTTTGGGAGGGGGGATTATCTATCCACTTTTAGATAAGAGTAATGACTTTCTAAAATCAAAAAAATTAAAAAACAACGGCACCACTTACTTGCAACTTGCAATGTTATGCTCTTTATTTTTGTTTAATTAACTTTTTTGAATTTTACGACAAAATTTATTAAAAATAAAAACAACTAAAAAATATGACAACAGCTACAAGGTCATTTTTCTAATTAATTTGTTTCGTGATCATTTTTTAAAAAAATAATTATCCAACTTAAAACTAAAAAAAGTTAGTGTATTTGTTAAAACTATTTCGTTTCTTTTATATTATGAAGTATAATTTCAGTAATTAGCATTCAATAGTCCTATTAAACACTCAAAACCAAATGCTTAGATGTCATGAAGTTTAAGCAAAAAATTAAAAATTGCTATTGCTGTCTTATTATCTGCAAAATAGGGCTGTATTAACTAACGGGTGATTTTTTAGCTGGTTTGGTTTTGGCAACACTGGTTTTGACAGCTGACGTGTGTTTAGTACCTTGTGTCACTGTCAAACAGCTTCAGTTTGGTTTGCAATTTAACCATGGATCGTCTTACAAATGAACAACGCTTGCAAATTATTGAATTTTACTATCAAAATTCGTGCTCGGTTCGAAATGTTCATCGCGCGCTGCTTCCATTTTATGGTCGGCATTCTCGACCTTCTGAGCAGTCTATTCGGAAGATTGTGACCAAATTTCGCACCAAATTTACTTTGTTGGACATTAAACCACCAACACGTTTACGTACTGTGCGTAGTGAAGAAAATATTGCGGCCGTATCAGCTAGTGTGACAGAAGACCGCGAAATGTCGATTCGGCGCCGTTCCCAGCAGTTAGGCCTTTGTTACAGCACTACGTGGAAAATTTTGCGGAAGGATTTGGGCGTAAAGCCTTTTAAGATACAGCTGGTGTAAGAACTAAAGCCAGCCGACCTACCACAACGCCGAATTTTTGGTGAATGGGCTCTTGGAAAGCTGGCCGAGGATCCGCTTTTTTATCGAAAAATTGTGTTCAGCGATGAGGCGATGGATACGTAAATAAGCATAATTGCCACATTGGGAGTGATGATCAGCCAGAAGCATTGCAACAGCTACCAATGCATCCCGAAAAAGCCACTGTTTGGTGCGGTTTATGGGCCGGCGGCATTATTGGGCCATATTTCTTCAAAGATGATGCGAATCGCAGCGTTACTGTCAATGGTGAACGCTACCGAGCGATGATAACAAACTTTTTTTTGCCCGAAATGGAAGTTCTTGACTTGCATGATATGTGGTTTCAACAAGACGGTGCCACATGCCACACAGCACGCGAAACAATGGCGCAATTGCGAGGCGAGTTTGGTGAACAGTTAATTTCACGTTTCGGGCCGGTCAATTGGCCGCCTAGATCGTGCGATTTGACACCATTAGATTATTTTTTGTGGGGGTATATCAAGGCTAATGTCTATAGGGACAAGCCCGCTTCGATTGACGCACTGGAAGCCAACATCCATGCATTCATTCGTGAGATACCGGCCGATATGTGTGAAAGAGTATGCCAAAATTGGACTCAGCGGATGGGCTACCTGAGACGCAGCCGCGGTCAGCATTTGCATGAACTTATTTTTAAACATTAAATTGCAAGGTTCAAATTATCGATTCAAATAAATAATTCATTCATTTTTTCGAATTTTTTGTGTTTTTTTTTTTTAAGTTCTAAGCCTCTTAAAAAATCACCTGTTATATATACTATATAACGCGTGCTACAAAAA
Source organism: Dasysyrphus albostriatus (assembly GCA_946251815.1). Lineage (NCBI taxonomy): Eukaryota > Metazoa > Arthropoda > Insecta > Diptera > Syrphidae > Dasysyrphus > Dasysyrphus albostriatus. The sequence continues at coordinate 157,739,933 of OX276335.1, read as the reverse complement.
CGATTTTGAAAACTCCTCATTATTTCTTTTTTGTACATAAGTTAAATCCAGATCAATAACCGAATCCCGACAGAAGATAATAAAACCCACCTAATATCTACTTTAATACTTATAAAGTGGAAATTGAGAGCTTAGCGGAGTTTAAACAACAAATTGAAGTTCCGGTGTCAAATTGCAGAAAAACTATATTTGTATTTCTTATTTTTCTTAACTATTTTTTTCCTTAGAATATATCCAACAATAATTTTAAAATTACTGTGGATGAAAAATGGGCCACCCTGTATAATATGCAAGATGCATTGAAGATGAATGGAAATCTGAGTGATTGAAGACATTTTATGGATTCATTTTTTTGTATTTTATTATAATTGTGGATGAATATTAACTAACAATTACAGTTGTTTGTGTACATTAAATTAATTAAACAATTTCACATCGATGTTTTTGTTATTAGCCGAAGTAAAATTCTCAAAACTATTTTCCAATTTTCAAAGAAAAAAAACTGAGCTGTCAAAACAAATAAATCTCACCGCGGTACATTGTTGCTGCAATTCACATCTATTCAATGACACGAAGTGAAATTACAAATACAACAATGTAAACAAATGGGATTGGCTTCTTGGTAATTGATATTCTCTGAGGGTGGTATTTATCAAGCACTCATAAACGGCTCTTAAGTTTATGAGGCTCATAACTCAAATAATATTTTTGCTATTTCCCAACCACTCATATCTATTTTTCGTAGTCAGAAAATAAGAACAACTCTCGCTTCACCAGGCATACCCATGGAAATCAAACTGTTTTCAGACTGTCCCAACTTTGTTGGCACTTTTATGATCCGTACAAAAATGAATGTTGAACGCACATTTACACAAATTCTTTTTGAGTAAAGTGATTTTATTTAATTTTCATTTATTTGTTTTTATTTTTGTTTTGTAAATCCTACGCTGAATATCATTACATGTTTCAGTTTGTTTTATAAAGGGAAATTTGCTTTTAATACTTTTTGGTTTCGCAAGGTGTGTTGTTCATACGTTGTTTACTTCATTTGCGGACCCAAAACGAACTCCTTTGATTGAAGGGGAGTGAAGTTGAAGGATTTGTATTACTGACGTTTTTTTTTAAGTTTTCACGGACTAAAACCAGCAATGATCATCGCCACGTAACTTACAAAAATAAACTTATAAGATAAGTGGGAAACACATAAGATCTCTGAAGACAAAAAGAATTATAGTATGTGTGCGTGCGACACTAATTTTTGTAAGGATCCAAGAAGTAACGATAAATTGGATAAGTGAATTTGCTTGAAGGGTTACTTGGAAGGTTTTTGAATAAATTTTCGGAGAGAGCGCTCATAACTTTATGAGTGGTCAGGACCACTCATAACTTTTATGAGCGCTCTTATATATTCACTTTTATTGCTTGGTGAATAGGTTTATGAAGCTCTTAAGTTATGAGCGTTCGGTAAATACCCCCCTTAGAATTTGGCTGAATGTGTTTGGGTTTTCTCCACGTTTTCTTATATATTTCTGCACACGAATTATGAGATCATTTTTTGTTTCAGCAGCAGGAAGTCCTCCCTTGTTCAGTTTTGCCGTAAGTTCAACTAAATTAAAATCATTTAGAGTTTTACCCATTGTCTTTTCTTATTTTCGCTTTCAAAGTCACGTTTTTTTGTAATTATTGTCTGTTGAAGCACAATTAATTACGAGTATAAAAACATAAATAAATTGAGTTTTATTCCACTTTTTACACCAATGTAATATTTTCTCAGGTTCATTAGTTATCCCTATTACACGACGACTCTAGAATCATGACGTTTTTCGAAATTCAATCAGTGCGAACGAAAAAAACATCTGATCTCACCTTCACACTCATTGAATTTCGAAAAAAGGCATGACTCTAAAGTCGTCGTGTAATAGGGCACTTAAAACTAATTCACTTAAATACTCCACAAAAACAAAAAATAACTTTACTTTTCTTAATACAAAACACTTTATTGTTAACCACTGAAATTAATTCACAAACCTTACTTTTATTACAACTAACTTTACTCATTCACGATTAGAAATAAATTGCGTCCTCTGCCGGCCAGACATGTGCTTTCATACAGGTTCCCGAAAAAGCTAGAAAGTTCCAGTATTTGCGTCTAGACTAGAGCTTTTAATGGGGAAATTTACCATAAGTTTCCCTTTCCAAAGCTTTAGTAATGGAAGTTCTTAAGCTCTTCGTTGGTTGGTTTGTGTCATGCATAATCCGGAATTCGGTGCTTCTTTTATTCGAGAGTCGTTATAGTTCATTCGAGAGTTTTTTTTAATACAAATATGAGAGTCGTTACAATTTGTTACGAAATTAATATTTAGCCTCTTCGCATTTTTGACCGTGGGTATGTAGATATGTTATTATTATTTTATATGGAATTGCTGTAAAAACAAAAGAAATGAGTCCTGATCAGCGTTCCCATTATGGCATTATATATGCTAGATCCAGCATAATGCAGGAGTGAAGAGAATTTTGAAATTTTAAAATAATGCTAAATGCTTTTTTCAGCATTATCTGTCTTTGTTTAGCATTCTGTAACGTTAAATTTGATTTTTTAAAATAATAAATTATATACTATAGATATGAATTGGTAACTTACTTAATATTTTGAGCTTATGAACTTCAATTTGATAACATCACGGCTGATTTTTAAGTCAGTAAATGTGTGTTATAAGTTATTATTGTAATATTAGTTGAATTATATAATAAGTTCATTGACGAAATGAAAAATTTGTTGTTTACATTATGACACCGGTCCATATTCGCCATCGGCTAAATTCAAATCTACGTAGGGATTTGGTTCTGTGCAAACAAACATATTTCAAATATCAATATATACTTAGCTATTAATATTTGAACCAATTATTTTTTTATTTAGTTAAAAGCTCATATTTCTTAAAAAATAAAAATTATATAACTATATTATATGTACCTACAATGGATTTTGAAATCTAGCATTCTGTTTTTTGAGCTCCCATACTGAAATCTAGAATAATAAATTTTGAAATTATGGCAATTGAGGGTCCTGAATGAACTCTGTACGATAAATTTCTGGAGTACGTTTTTCATTTGAAAAAAAATGATTGTTTACAAACAAAATTGAATATCTCAAAAACTAATTTATAGTTTTACTTAAAACAATTGTGGTAATTAAAGATACAACAGGATATATTTTCACAAAATTTCATTTAAATTGAACTAATTTTAAGGAAAAAGAAAATTTAAAAAACATTGAACATGTGCCACATGACGGATTTTCACCATTATCTCGGAAATATTGAGGTTATGTTAAAAAATAACCCAAATAAAAGTCGTAGATTTTTGCTGGATCTATAACCTTCTGTTGAACACTTTTTATTTTGAAGTAACCTTCGATCGAAAAACACAAGATTACAATTTTACCCCCGTTTTTTACCACCAAAAACTCCTTCTTATCCGAATCCTGGTATATAGTTTTGTTTAGCATTTCTTATAACCCTCTTCACCATTTTCAATCGTCAACTGCTGTTAACAATTTTTTTGTTATAAATGTGTAATTAGCACTACAGAGCATCTGTAATGATTTATTATTTATTTTCACAAATAGATTGATGTTCTATATTTTCTTAGATTTATTTTGTATTTTTGACGATATTTTGGAAGTGATGTCTTATTTTGAACGTTTGCCACATACATGACGGAGCACCGAAGGAGTTAATTTCTACTGCAAACTCCTCCCAATATTTTAACTGATTTACATTCTTCCTTGAAATATTAAATATTGGTTCTTTTCCTTACAATAATTTACTATTTATTTGCAAAAATTTTTTTCTTTTATCACTCATTACTATCAATACTAAAAATAAACAATAGAATTGATAGAAAATGTTTAAAAGCACTTTAGTTTCAATTCGCTAGCGTTATCACCAATTATTTTGATTTTTAGGAATTCGAAGCTTTGAATGGATAATTCGCTAAAGTTTTGACATTTGATTGAAGCGAGCTTAATCTCCGCGAGTCACTATTCATAATACAAAATTATCGATATTATTTTATAGTGAAATATTAAATACATTCGCTTCTAAGTAACTAACTAACACAACCCTCTTTCCAAACCCAGCCCACAGCAACAAATGTTTGTTTGCAGGATTTTAACCAGAAAAAATGCTGTACCAAAAGGTGTATTTCCTTTAACTTTATTAATTTTCCTATGGTATATAAAAAGAAAATTTGTTTTTATTGACAAATAGAATATCAATTTATTATATAGATAGGTACATAAAAAGCCTGTTTAATAATATTTGCACTTGAAGATTATGTTACATGTAAATTATTTTCTATCCATTTGTAAAGTGATGACTGAGACCTTGCTACCCATTCCTTGTTTGATGCCACACTTTGAAGAGTCATTTTGAGTAGATCTAAGCCAGGACCAATCCCGAAGCGATGCAAAAGAGATTTTAACTGAAATGAAAAATGTTTGTTTTATTAACGTTTTATTCCTGTAGAAAAAAAATGGTATCTGATATGTATGTAATTGAGATTTAAATGGGCGTTAAAATGTACTTTCTAAAAATAGCACTAAATTTACTATAACCACAAAAAGAGTTGCCACAGATTGGAAAATTGAAAAAGGTGGATTTTGGCTCTTCAGAGGAACACACATTTCAAAGATGTTGCAGAATTGAACTGCACCTCAAATAGCAAATTACACAAGGGACCCAATTTTCAACTTTTTTAAAAAACAAAAAAAATTGTTTTTGTATCAGATTATACTTACCTTAAATTAAAATAAACTGAAACAGGTTACCCATGGTAAACCTACCAACAAGTGTCTGACATGTTTGTGTTCGCTCCGTAAATAAATTTTTAACTCTTCATTTTATCATAAATAGTCCATATACAAGGGTACTGAAGTACAAGTACCAGTACCAGGTACTGGTACTTGAGAGTACTAAAGTCCTGAAATATTTAAGTACCTACTTTACAGGTCTGATCTCAATACGACCACATATTATCGCAATTCACAGAGATACAATACAATTCTTAAAAAACCAACAACAAAAAAAAAAAGACATTTTCGGATTTGTTTCTGGGTTTTTCTGGAAAAATCCCGCTCAGCACTGGTGTGACTCAAATATTCAATGTTATTTAAGTATCGGGTTTTTCAATAAGAGCGCTACAAAAGTTTTTTTCAAATGAAACAAAAACGGTTTTGGATATCAATGAAATTCTTTATTCCTGTGAAAGTACGTTTGATGCCATTATGTATGGAACTCGATTTCTTTTGCCACCACGGGCACCATGGGCCGCCGGCCCATAAACCACACCAAACCGTAATTTTTTCGGGATGCAATGATGACTCATGGAGTACGTGTGAATTGCTGCCTGACCAAAACCGCATATTTTGTTTATTGACGAAGCCATTCAGCCAGAAATGAGCCTCATCGCTGAAGATGATTTTTCGATGAAAATCCGAATCATTTTCAAGTTGTTGCTCAGTCCAATTCACGAACATACGACGCTTTTGGTGGTCAAGCGGCTTCAGTTCTTACGTCAATTTAATCTTGAGAGGATGTAGGCCAAGATCTTTTCGCAAAATTCGCCACAACGACGTCACATAGATGCCCAACGCTTGAGAACAACGTGTGAGAGACACATTTTGGCTTTCTGCAACTGAAGCCTCAGCGGCAGCAATATTCTCGACACTACGGGCACTTCTTTGTCTCACTGGCACGGGAACATTTTGTAGTGTGCCTGTGGATTAAAATTTTCCACTAGACGCTCAATTGTTGATCTGCTAGGACGATTATGACGACAATAAATTGGGCGTAGCGCTCTTAACGTTGAGGCCACTGACTCCGAATTTCGGTAGTAAATTTTAATAATTTCGACTCGTTGTTGGTTCGTATATCTTTCCATCATGAAATGCCAAACCCTACTGAAGAGAAATGTCAAAAGAGCGGCAAGAAATATGGCGTCGTTTGCTGTCCCTGTCGCTCTACTTTTGTAGCGTCTCTGTTGAAAAACCTTTTATTTTGTCGAAAGGAAGTTAGGCGGTAGTGCTTCCACTCTAATAAGTGGAACCATCATATGATAGCTGCTAGCAGTACATATATAATATGTTAATGTATCGCTCTATTAATGAAAACACATAAGATTTGGAACCATTATTTTAATATCGATAAGTCATAAGTTACTAAAAGAAAGAATTTGCATACATATCTACCTATTTATGTGTTCTACTGTTACACGGTTTTTGTTTTAAATTTCAAACGTTTTAATTCACTTATAGGGTCGTTCGTCATTATTAAAAACAAATTTAATTTAAAAAAATACAGGAAGGTATCATTGATAGCCTTAGTTCTTTTCTTAAACTGATTGATTATGCCCATAAATCTAATCGTGTAAGTACATATGTACTTCAACATATGTATTGAATCGTTGAGAAAAGATAAACCATTGTTTTTCTGAATAACATAATAAAAAAATAACATAATAAAAATATACATAATGTCATTGACCTTCTATATAAAGACTGCTACTCGTATGTTTTTTTCCATTAAAAGCTCTATATATATAGGGTTCAGCTTCTCCTTAGCAACTTGAGCTTCCGTCGAACATGTAGCGAACAAAACAATTATCCTAACGTTCCTGTTTGTCTATCATTGGATTATATTTGTAAATCAGAGTCTAATATAAATTATTTGTTTTATTGAAAGAGTTTGATTGAAGAAATACCTAAAAAACAATCATGGGGCAGTTTGAACTTACAGGATAGGTATTTAATATTGAATTCCTTAAAACCATTTCATATCGATTTTTTTTTTTGCCCAGGAAAAATCCCAAGTCAAGATATTTGAATGCAATTATCTTTTCAGACGAAAAAGAAATTAATTAAAAAATCTTTTTTTGCGCGGAACCATATTCGAAAAGAGATGGTGCTATGGTAAGGGGAGAAATTAGCTACTTTTTGCGTTTGAGTTTCAAACCTCAAAAATGACTGCAATAACTTATTTAAAATAAAACTTAAAAGAGGTTTTCCAAAACTTTGTTTATGGGTCATAAGCTGGATTTTCAGCAGGACAAATTTTCGTTGGGAAACCATTTTTCAAAAAATTATAATTATCTTATAGTACCTCCCAAAGAAAAATTTAATTTGGAAACGATTAATTTGATATTTGTGTTCTAATAGTCGATTTCTATGTTTTCGCGCAAAACTTTTTATTTCCTCCCGCACCGTAGGAATCCCGAGATTCCTATGAAGATCTTCGTTTCTTATATACCACGGAGCATTTACAAGTGACCTAAGCAATTTATTTTCAAACGTTTGTAAGTTATTTAGGTTTGTATCGCAGGTACAACCCCAAAGTTGTATAAAATAAGTTCACAAGTGTATCTTTCTTTTAAAAAAATATTTTTGGAGCATAAGCTCTTTATTGCTTCAATGATTATTTACGACTAACTTTACAAATTAAATTTTCTTATAAGCTATCCTAACTACCTACGGGAGCCGCCAGCGTATGTGCAGGAATGCGCTTGGTGTCTGATGTCTTTTTGCCAGACGTATCGTCAGCATTTTAAGACACTGCGCGTGCATCATTCGTGGGATCGTGGGAATGATGATATGAAATATTTGCTGCATTAACTCCTCCCCCTTTAATTTCAAACGTCCTCGTTTGACCTTCAGAAAAAAGGGATTTGGCTAATCCTTGTTGGCTTGGTTGTTGCCAGCTGTTTTGGTAAGCTCGCATTATTTTCAGTTTGATTTCCAGGTACTTCCTTGTCTTCTGATTGAATTTCAGGTATTGATATTTTTGGAATCGGGTCTAGATTAGTGGTGATATTTATCTGTCCATTTTTCCGAAGGATGAGCATTCTGGTGACGATAACTATGATTACTATTATTATGATTGTAATCAGACTGGAGTTGGTTATCAGATGTAGGTTGTCCTCTTCTTTTATCTGTTCGATGTATTCCGTGTTCTTAAGATGTAGGTCTTTCATCATTTCTAATGTCAAAAATTCTTCATACTTCTCCGCTTTTGAGTCAGGTTGTACGATTGCCGGTAATGGTTTTGACACAGGGATTTCGTTGGAAATGTAATTTTGTTTATCAATAGTTATGGATACGTTATGGAATTGAATGATAAAGGATCCTGTTAGATCGATGACTTCGCCATTTACAAGGACTGATCCGTTGTATTTGTTTAAAAGGAGGGTTCCGGGGAGTATTTCTTCGACGCTTGGAATATGTTGGTTATTAACTTCGGTACAATTTGATGGGCGGCTCCTTAATAAATTCGGTATACAATTACTTGTACTTTTGTCTAAAATTTGGTTTTGCTTACAAATTGCTAAATTATTATAAGTTTTACAATCTTCTTTTATTCCAAAAATTTGGTTGTTACATTTTAAAATATTGTTGAATGGTATTTTAGTTATAATATTTTTCCTTTTAATTGGTTTTATCATTAAGTTTTGACAGGATTTCAAATTTGTTACAGGTATACTTATAATATATAGTATGGTTGAGGCATTTGTTGCGATTTTCATGTCTGCAAATTCAAATGCTTCTTCTAAATTAATGTATGGGATTTCATACTTTTCAAATATTTCTTTTGCTGAATTTATTTCAAAGTTCGATAAAATGAACGAGTTTATGATACCCGCTTTTGCCTAGTGTAAGGCATAATTTACATTGGTTAATTCTTCTTTAATTATGTCTAATTTATATTTTATATTTGCAAAATATTCGTCTTTTAGATTTGAATTTTTCTTTATTGAATTAACAATATAGTTTGTAATATTTGTAATATTATTTATTCTTTCATTAGTTAATTTATTAATAATTATTTGCTTATTACTATTTCTCAAGACATTATTCATTTTTGATTTTATAATTTGAAAATCGGCATGGTCTGGATTGCCAGCTATCCATTTCCATGCACTGCCAATAAAGTTTAACGACCTTTGTTTTCTTGGTCTAGGTTTTAGTCGAGTGAGGAGGTTCTGAAGGTTAGAAATCTCATGTGATAGTAAGGGATGTAATGGGTCTTGATTGGAAACAAAACTTTGCATTTTTAATTTGATGTCATTGATAACTTTGGAGTATAACTCTAGGTCTATGTCGTGTATGATGTTAAAAGTACCTGTCTGTACCTTTGAGAGTCCTAGGCTTAGGGTCGCCACTTTTGAATTTGTGTAATCCAGGATTTGGATATCTGCATAGAACATGGGCAAGGACAATCTGTTGGGGAAATTAATGTTTTATGAGACTCTTGTGAATTGTTTTTCCTGATTTTGTAATAATAGTAGTGTTTCTATTTTCACCTACAATTTCTTTCCTGTATCTAGGGGAAAGTTTATTCCCTATTCTTGTATTTATTTTCACGTAAATAGTGTCTCCTACAGAATAATTTTTCGGAGGTAATCTGTTTTTGTTGTGATAATTTAAGTCTGCAGCCTGTTTAGTTTTAATGTTTTTGATAATTTCCTTTTTTTCTAATTCAAGTTGTTCGGGGTGATTCAGTCTATTTTTTCCAAAAAACGCATCTATCGGTTTACTTTTTGTCGTAGAGTGGATAGACCTATTATATTCATAAACGGACATATCCAGTAATTCGGAAAAAGTGTTGTGGATTTTCTTTGCTTTAAGGCAACGCATAAGCTCAGAGAGCGTGGAGTGAAATCTTTCCACCTGTCCGTTAGCTGAGCTGGTGTAAGGTGGGGTTTTATGAACTTTAATTTTAAACAGACTTTCCAGCATAAATGAAATAGAACTTGAGCTTAAGGATTTTTCATTATCTACTACAATTGTTTCCGGGACGCCGAAAGACAAAATAATTTCTCGTAGTGGTTGCTTAATATCTTCCGTGGCTCTGGACTTTAGAATTTTCGTTAAGGCGTACTTTGAGAACTTGTCCACAGCGGTCAGAATTATTTTTCCATCGGTAAAGTAAATATCTAAATGTACGATTTCACCGGGAAATTCGGGTATAGGGGTTGGCTGAAATTCGGGTTTATCAGGATGACGATCGTACTTGTTCTCTATACAGACACTACATTTTCTTGTAACTCTTCTAACTTTCCCAATCATGCCTGGAAAATAATGTGTTTTTAAAATTTGGGCTTTATTTTCTCTCTCGTTTCTGTGCGCACGTTGATGGGTATCAATCACGATTTTTTCTTGTTCTGATTCTGAAGTTACATCTTCTACCTGTATCTGAGTGAACCTTATTTTATAACTACTAAAATGCAAGGGGTAAATTTCCTGTATCATTCCCATTATGGCTTCTTCCGTTTTAATGCCATTGATAACTGAAGGGTTAAGATGTTTTTTCAGGACTTTTATGAGGATATCATGGGTGAATTGTGGTTCTATAATTTGATGTCGATGGTAAGTTGGGAAGATGATGTTAAAGCTTATGGAGGAGTTGGGACCGATTTCAATAAAAATTTGGGTTTTATAGGCATTGATAGGAATTTCAACGCTAGGAATTAAGTTTTCAGGTGAACTATCACCAATGTGTTGCGTTGAAGTAAGTGCGTTTATATTTGACGGATTTACTATTCGGGAAAGGGCATCGGCTACGACGTTAGTCTTGCCGGGTTTGTATTGCAACTCGTAATCGAACTCTTCTTAGAATGCCTTCCATCTCTTTAATTTGTTATTATGATTCTTATTGCTTAACGCAAATGTCAAGGGCTGATGATCGGTAATAATCTTTACCTTTGCTGACCCGTAGAGATAACTTCTAAGAGCACTCAATGACCAAAATATGGCCAGCATTTCTTTCTCATTAGTGGCATACATTTCTTCTGCCTTATTGAGTGTCCTGGAGATAAAAGTAATAGGTCTGTCGTCTTGCGACAAAACGGCTCCTCTTGCGAATTGAGAAGCGTCTGTTGTAAGTTGGAAAGGTTTTCCAAAGTCGGGGTACATTAATACTACATCTGTTGAAGTAAGTGAAATTTTTAATCTTTGAAATGCTTCTAGTGCTTCTTTGTCGAGATAAATACTCTGTTTGCTCGATTGAGCTTTGGACATACGTCCACCTTCCCCTCTTAAAAGAGCGGTTAGCGGTTTTGCCACTTTGGCATAGTCTTTCACAAAACGACGATAGTACCCGGAAAGGCCAAGGAAGGAACGCAAGTCCTTCAAAGTTTGTGGTATAGGAAAATTCGTTATCGCCTCAACCTTAGTCGGGTTTGTACGAATCCCTTCAGGAGACACCACGAAGCCTAGAAACTCGACTTGCTTCTCGAAAAATCGGCATTTGTCCAATTGGACTTTCATTCTAGCTTTATACACCGTGTGAAAAATTTCACGAATGTGTTGAATATGCTGATCTTCAGTTTGGCTAAAAATTATGATGTCATCTATATAGACATAGCATATTTTGCCGATGAATTCTCGCAAAATATCATCAAGGGCCCGCTGAAAAATGGATGGTGCATTTTTAAGGCCAAACGGAAGTCTTACGAATTCATACTTTCCGTTATTAATCGAAAAGGCTGTTTTTTCCACATCCGATTCCTTTAAGGGGATCTGGTGAAAACCACTTTTTAAGTCAAGGACCGTGAAGAATTTATTCCTTCCCAGTTGAGAGAGAACCTCATTTATTTTTGGAATAGGATAGCGGTCTGCGATTGTAACCGTGTTTAGCTTCCGGTAGTCGATCACTACTCTATATTGCTTATTGCCTTTGGAGTCGGCTTTTTTAGGTACAACCCAGACAGGTGAGTTATACGGAGATCTGGACGGTCTAATTATGTCGTCATCGAGTAGTTGACGGATTTGACTCTCAACTTCTTCTTTGAGAGGCATGGGATACGAATAGAATTTGGTGTAAACAGGAGAATCTGTGGTGGTGCAAATTTCACACAACTGTTGTTGTGTAAGTCAATTTTTCGTCCGGCTTGGAGAATAACGAAGCGCATTCTTCTACAAGCGAATTGATAGCATTCTTCTGGGAATTGGACATATGGTCCATCTTTATATCTAGATTGTTAACAGCTTGAGAGAGTTTTTGTTTCATTCTTATTTTTAAACCATTTTTAATTTCTATGTAGTTCTGTTCAGTGAAAATTGTGGCTGAAAGTTCCTTGAGGCTATCATTGCCGAGTATGGCATCGAAAGATTTGAGAGATGGTAACAGGAAGAATTTAATTTTAGTGTCTTTAAGACCAAACAGATTTGTTTCAACATGGTGGCTTATTTTAGTGCTGCCGCCAATTGAGTTGGCGTAGAAACAATCTCTATTAGGAATGGGGTTAGAGACCAGAGAGGGCTGGATATAGTTGCGGTTTGACCCTGTATCTATAAGAATTTCTAAAAATTTCCCGCTCTTCGTTTTAACCTCAATGTAAGGTAACGAAGAGTTCGTTAGTCTAAAAAATGAATGTCGGAAAAATTTTCGACATAACTATCATTTTGGTTCTCATGTTCCGTTGGTTCCTCTGGTATAAAATTTTCTAAAGGTTCGTCGAATTTGCTATTTTCGTATTCTAAGTTCTTATTATATTCGGCAAGTTCATTTTCTTCTGTATTAATGTGGAAATTTTGTTGGGGTCTTGAGGGATAGGATCTCTGATTAGAAACTCCAGGTTGTGCCCTCGTTTGAGAACTTTGAGGCTCATATTTTATCTGAGGCCTCATTCCGAGAGAAGTTTGCGGTCTTGTTGGAGGATTTGATCTTATGTTGGGTTGGTTAATAGTTTGTGGAATGGGAGGTTGGTTATAAACGGGTGGACGATATTGATTATTAAAGTGCGCATAATTATGAACCGGTGGACGGTTCGGAAAGTCATTGTTCATTCTAGGATAGTAATTATTTTGATTCAAATAGCGAGGTTGTTGCATGTTATGTGAAGGGATAGGTCTTGAAGGGGCTTGTTACTGATACTGGTTGTTTGGTGTATGCCTTGGTGGATTTTGTGGAGGAGGGTGTGAATACTTTTTCACTGCTCCCTGATTAATCGCATGATTTGATCTGTAATTTTGATTTTCGAGTTTAAGACAAAGGTTTAATGCGTGAGGTAAATCAAGCGGTTCTCGTATTCCGAGTAACCGAGGGAGGTCGCCTTTAAGACCTCGAATAAACGTATCGAGAGCCTTATCTCGATATGTTTGGGTCAGCAAACTCAAAGATTCTGAGCTCACTTCCAAACATGATAATTTATTAAGTATCAAAGAGAGGTGTGAATAAACTCTTTGATAGAATTCCTGAATCGAGTAATTTCCTTGCACTAAAGATTACATTTGGTATTCTAAAGTACCTAAGTCACGCTTGTCAGCGTAGTGCATTGCTAAACAGCGGGATATGCTTTCCCAATTTAAGGGAATGTTATAAGCTTCAAGAGCGGTATCTGCGTTACCGGTTATCTTGTTCCTTATGGTGCTCAATATCCCAAAATATTTTGGGGTTCCTTTAGAAGGCTCGTATAATTGTAGTACTCGATCTATACTTTTTTTCCAGGAGCTAAATTCTCCTGGATCACCCGAGAAATTTCGAAGGCATTTAACAATATCTGGTATCTTGTCCATATCAGACAAACTGTTCTGGTGTATAGGATCAATAGTTTGTTCCACACCGGGAAATGGATTAGTATTATGATTTAAGACTTTTTGGACTAAGTTGTGTCCATGTTGTTCAAATAAGCTTTGAACAATAGATGAAATTAATGCATTAAGTGCAGGGGTTGATTGTGGCTCAGAAGGTAAGTCATTATGAGAATTCGTAGACTGAAATGAGGAATTTAAGTTATCATTTTGAGAAACTGAGGGGGGATTTGCTTGAGGGATTGTATTATTTTGGAGTGTTGGATTAGAAGGTGCAGCATTGCCGGTGGTTGCACGTGTTCCTGATCTCAAGTCTGGCATGGCAATGTTTTTATTATATATTTTTTTTTATTGGCAAAAACAAAACAAAATTCAATACTTTTGTATAAAATAGAAATTAAAAAAAAATTATTTTTATCTATGCTTATTTTTACGTTACTTTTAGTTTCTTAGTTTATTGATTTCACTTTATATTTAAATAACCAGGCTCTTAGTAGTATTATTTTTAATGTTTAAAATATCTTATAACTATTCTTACATAAAAAACAGTAACTTCATCTTTATGATAATGGGTATGATGATGATTGATGGAGCGGCTATTTTTCAAACTTCCTTTTCCTCCGATTATTTCACGGCTACTTAGGGGCCTCGTTTCTCCACACTTCCTGCTGGATACACTTGAACTGTTTCTGTTTTTATTGTTCACGTAATTTACATACGCGTGGTCCACTGGCCGATATCTCACGAATACCACTTGGGGACCTTAGTATATCGGTTTTTTTTCTCAAAAGCAAAAAAGTTAACACTACTTAAGGGATTTTTTTTTCAAACGACCGGGGGTTAATTTTTCCCATATAAACACTACTTGAGGGTTTTTTAATTAATGACCGTTTGTACTTTTTACTTTTTAACCAGTGTCCCTGCTCGGGCGCCAAATAAGTTCACAAGTGTATCTTTCTTTAAAAAAAATATTTTTGGAGCATAAGCTCTTTATTGCTTCAATGATTATTTACGACTAACTTTACAAATTAAATTTTCTTATAATCCTAACTACCTACGGGAGCCGCCAGCGTATGTTCAGGAATGCGCTTGGTGTCTGATGTCTTCTTGCCAGACGTATCGTCAGCATTTTAAGACACTGCGCGTGCATCATTCGTGGGATCGTGGGAATGATGATATGAAATATTTGCTGCATTAACTTATACCATAAGTCCAAACAGGTTTAAGAACCGTCTTCGACTAACTTCGCTCAGAGTCGGTTGTAGCTATTTCTTAAAATGTCTAAGATTTGTGCAAGTTGCGATCTCGCAATTAAACGTTCTAAAAATACGGATTTCGTTGAATGCGGATATTTCTGTGGTCGTAATTTTCATAAAAACTGTGCCGAATTATCTGATGAAGAGTATAAATTATTAATTAATCGCAATTTATTTTGGAAATGCAACTCTTGTACTAACTTTAACCTTTCCACCTTCATAAATAATTTCCATGAGCTCTCCACAAGTGTTAGTGTGATTAAAAATGATATAATCGCTCTCAAATCATTATTTGCTAATAGCTCCGCTCCCCGAAAAACTGCCAAGAAAAACACCATAGACTCTTTAAGAGAATCTGAATCACCCTCCCTTAACCTTCATAATATTACCATTCACTCTCAGAAAACCAATCTACCGTCTTCTTCTGTCAGCAAAGCTCTGGGAACGGAAAATGTCAACTATCCAACAATAAATTCATTATCATCTCTTCAAATGAATCCCGACTCACCACAACCAGCTATTATCAATTCTTCGATACCTACAATTCAGAATAACTCCGATTGGAAATCAGCTCGTCCCAATAAAAAATCTTCAAGTGCAAGAAAAGTAATCGGCACTGACTCTTCATCTACTCTATGTGCCCTACCGGATTACAAGTGGCTTCACCTATCAAGATTTAACATTGAAACTAAACCTGATGACATCATTAACCACATATCAAAAAAAACAAACATTCCATCGAATCTGTTCAAATGCTATATGTTAGTTCAAAAGGATGCCGATTTAACAAAACTTAAGTTTGTAACATTTAAACTGAGTGTTCCATCTTCTAAAGTGTCTTCTCTGATGGATTCTTCTTTATGGCCATGCTTTGTCCAAATAAAAAATTCGTCTCGCGAGAAAATAATAATTATAAAGATTATTCACCTCACGACATTATTCCAGCACTCGCACCTCAGCAGGAATCACTACCATCAACATCAACAAACCAACCGCCGCCACCACCCCCACCACCCTCAACGACACCACAAATACCACCACCAACAACTACACCCACCGATCAGCTTCCATCTCAGTGACAACCAACTTCACCTTCTCTTCGTTCTTCTTCTTCACCCACCAAGCATTGTTCTCGCAATGATCTCTTAGGTTATTACCAAAACATAGGAGGCATGCGCACAAAATTACAAACTCTTTTTCTATCTTCGTCCTCCAAACAATATGATTTCATTGCGCTCACCGAGACCTGGTTGACAAGCAATCACCACAATGCCGAAATATTTAATAACAATGATTATTCAGTTTTCCGAAAAGATCGCTGTTCCATTACAACTGGATTAGAAAGAGGGGGAGGTGTAATGCTTGCAGTTCGCTCCACTTTCTCATGTATTGAAATGTTTTTGCCTTCTTCTGCCTACTCCCATTCGTATGACATCGATCAAATTATAGTCAAAGTCATCATTGCAAGCCGCTGTGTTTTATTTATTATCGTAAGTTATATTCCACCTAGAAGCACAATAGATCTTTATAAAATTCATGTAAACAACTGCCAATTTTATTTATCGAAGCTTAAAGAAAATGAACATATTATTATACTTGGAGATTTTAATTTAACAAATATCGACTGGGCTTATGATCCCGAAGAGCTTCAACTTTTATCATTCAATGTGAATAATGATTATGAAATCGAACTTATTGATTCTTTTTCCAGTTATGATTTAGTTCAATTTAATTGTTGTAAGAATGTTTTTAATCGTGTACTCGATCTTGTTTTTGCGGACAGAGAATTAAGTTTATCAGTTAATGAATCATTGTATCCAATTTTTCCCAACTCTGTTCATCATAATGCATTATCTGTTCAATTTTTGTTTTATGATTATTTTAAATCAGTTAACCATAATAATTTTAAATATAATTACGCAAAGGCTAATTTTGAAGGTATAGCGAGTTATATGTCGGAAATTCCGTGGTATTTTTATTTTAGTTCGTTAAATTTATTACAATCTTATAATTTATTCATGGATAATCTGAAAGAGGCAATTAATATATTTGTACCTAAAGTAAAAATTAACAATAATTCAAAGCCTCCGTGGTTTAGTAAAAGACTTCGTAATTTAAGTAATAAAAAAAATAAGACTTACAAACTAGCTCGTAGTTTTCCAAACAATACTGCATTTAAGAGTAACTATATCAGATTGGCGCGAGAATTCGATGTTCTTAACAAATTTCTTTATAAAAATTACATTTTGTCAATGGAATCAAATTTGAAGAGGAATAGTAAATTTTTTTGGTCCTTCATTAATAATAAAAAGAAATCAAATGGTATTCCCAGCTCTATGCAATATATGGGTTCAACTTATTCTGATCTACCAACTATATGTTATTTATTTGGTGAATATTTTAAATCCAACTATACAACTTCAAATGATATAAATGCTCGAAGTAATGAATACTGTACTTACAATATGGTTGACATTGGTCAGTTAGAGGTGAATATATCCGAAATCGAAGACGGTCTTCTAAATTTGGACTGTGATAACAATCCAGGTCCTGATGGAGTCCCTCCAATCGTTCTGAAGAAGTGTGCAGCTGCTCTTTCTGTACCTCTTTTTCATATTTTTAATACATCTCTTGCGAGTCGTGAATTTCTCTCGGAGTGGAAAAAATCCTTTATCATTCCTATTCACAAAAGTGGCCCTAAACAAGAAATATCTAACTATCGTCCAATCTGTAAACTGTCAACCATTCCAAAACTTTTTGAAAAAATTGTTTACGTTAAATTAGCTTTTTTACTAAAAGAATATATTTCACCATTTCAACATGGCTTTGTTGCAGGCCGATCAACAACCACCAATCTTTCAATTTTTTCCAATTTTATTTTGAATAAACTCGAAGAAGGACATCAAATCGATGTGATTTACACCGATTTTGCAAAGGCTTTCGATAGAGTCAGTCACTTTATTTTGATTGAGAAGATGGAGGGATTGGGTTTGCACTCAAGTATGTTGAAATGGCTAATTTCTTACCTAAAAGGTCGTATACAATTAGTATCCATTGACCAAATTCTCTCTAACCCTATAAATGTTACATCAGGAGTACCCCAAGGAAGCCACCTGGGTCCACTTCTATTCCTTATATTTATTAATGATATGCCTGACATCTTTTTAAATTCAGTTCGACTTCTTTTTGCTGACGATTTGAAATTCTTCCGATGCATAAAGTCCATCGAAGATTGTCTTCTTTTACAGGATGACCTCCTAAAGCTAACAGAATGGTGTAAAGTGAACCAATTATTTTTAAATGTCTCTAAATGCCATTGCTTTTCTTTTTGTCGCAACTTTTCACCAGTTTTCTTTGAATATAAAATTGAGAACCATGTTCTTAATAGAGTATCGGAAAAAAAAAGATCTTGGTGTGGTTTTTGACTCAAAACTAAACTTTGTCAAACATGTGGAATACATAGTAGCCAAAGCTAACTCCATGTTAGGTTTTATAAAACGTAATTCTAAGGACTTTAAGGATCCTTATACTCTCAAATCCTTATATACTTCTTATATTCGGTCAATTTTAGAATACTGTTGTGTGATATGGAATCCATACTATAACATTCACTCCCATAGAATTGAAAACATTCAAAAAAAGTTTACTCGATTTGTGTTATGGAAATTAGATTGGAACATCGAAACTCCCTCCTACCCAACTAGATGCAAGCTTCTTGGCCTTCAGTCGCTTGCAAATAGACGAAAAGTCTTTTCAATCATGTTCATAAGTGATATTTTAAATAATCATATTAAATGCCCTTTTTTGTTATCGTTGATTGACATTTATGCACCATCTCGACATCTAAGAGAACGTATTCTGCTACGAGAAAATGAACATCGGACGAATTATGCACTCAACGAACCTATAACCCGCTGTATTAGAGAAACTAACCTTATTTCTATATATATTGATTTCAATTTTCACACAAGCCGAATAACTTTAAAAAATAACTTACTGTTGTACTTTTTAAACTAGCTTTTCTTATAAATGTATATTATATTTTATTGCATCATATCATATTTTATTATAATTATATTTATCTTTATATAAATATATGTAACAAACTATTTATTTATTAACTATGTTTATATTTCGCTAGTCTAATTGAAGATGTAATGATCTCTAATTGATGTAAAATAAAGAAATATTGAAATTTATTTTCATTAATAAGCTTTGAATATTTACCGAGTAACCAGTTCATATCTCTTAATTTACTTTTTAGTTCTTCGCATTTCTTTTTCACGTGCGGCTTCCATTTTAATTTCGCGTCTAGAGTCATTCCCAGATACTTTGCCTCATTTGCAAATGGAACACGAGCGGTATTAAGAAAGACGGGTAATCCATTAATTTTTGTATACGTAAAGTCCACGTGGACTGACTTTTGTTCATTGAGCGCTATTCGCCATGTTTTCCTCCACTCATTAACATTATTAAGAGCATTTTGTAATTTAATTATAGCTTCGCTAATCGTTTTGCCTACTGCTAGTATTGCAGTATCATCAGCAAACGTGGCTACAATAGTGTCATCTGTTTGAGGTATATCGCGTGTAAATAAAAGGTACCGAACTGGACCTAATACACTTCCTTGTGGTACCCCAGCCACTATTTCTTTGAAATCAGAATAGTCATTTCCGTGTCTTATACGAAAAAGTCTTTCATTTAGATATCCGTTTAGAATGTTGTAAAGTCCTTCAGGCAGAACTTGTCTTAATTTGAATTTGAGGCCTTCGTGCCCCACCTTGTCAAACGCCCGCGACACGTCCAAAAAGACAGTCGAACAGATTTTCTTTTCTTCAAGAGCTCTCTCAATTACGTCAGTAATTCTATGCACTTGATCAATTGTTGATGTTCAGGTATTAATTGTTTCTCTTCTATTATCGGTTGCAGGCGCAGGAGTAGTATTCTTTTAAAAACTTTTGATATAATAGGAAGAAGCGAAATCGGCCTGTAAGACTTCTTTTCGTGAGATGGTTTGCCAGGTTTCAAAACCATTATGACTTCCGCAACTTTCCATTGGCTCGGAACATATTCTAACCTTAGAGCGGCATTTTATGTAAAGGAGGTTAATAAACCCTTTACGAGGAAGCATTTTTAAAATCTCTGCCGTTATTAAGTCATATCTTGGAGCTTTGTTGGACTTAAGCTTCTTTATTTCTCTTTTTAATTCGGCAAGTGTAGCATTTCTCGTTATGTAGCTTTCATTTGAGGTAAAATTCATATTAATATTTTCGTTGAGTTCTTGCCCATCGAACGGCTTAAATGTTTCCTCTAAGTAATCGGCGAATACCGTCGCTTTTTCTTTGTCACTTTTAGCCTATTCATTTTGGCTTTTCTTAATCGGAGGCACTGGAAGCTTTAGTTTTTTCGTCGTTTTAATAGCTTTCCAAAGTAAGTAGTTGGATTCTTTCCCCGCTGTCAAGCCTTCAAGGTAATTTTCAACTTCAAGGTTTTTGAAATCTGATATCGCCGTTTTTAGCATATTACTCAAGCGATTTAAATGAGCTTTGTGTTGAGGAGCACGGGTTTGCTGCCATTTTGTACGTGCTTTTTGTTTCTCTTTAACTAAATCTTTTATTTCTTGCGGATATTTAATATCTTTAAGGCGAGGCATTAGCCTTTGATAAGGTGTGTTATCCCAAGCTGCTTTTTGTATAATATTAACAAAGGTATCTACTGCGTCTTCAAGCTCAAAAGGCATTTGTAATGATACCCTTAACTAAACGTTGTCCTCGATATCTTATTTAAATCCATCCCAGTTGGTTTTACTGTTTGTTAACCTGGGTGGTTTTTCAATTTTAACAATACTTTCGCTCATAGTGAGAATGATCTGAGAAGAGGTCATAGAAGAATTATAGAAATTTACAAATTTAGTCATTTCATATGAAATCGTCTAATCGGAAAAGCCACCATTTTAGATTTTTTTCAAACTTGGGGAGAATATTCCTTGTTGTTAAAAGGAAAGATATCCACCATATTTTATTTGTCGCATGCCTAATTCCCCTCTTCCCCACATTGAAATATTTTAAAATCGTCATTTTAGTGTTGTTGCCTTAAAAAATTTTCTATTAAAGACTAAAACGTTTAACATGGTAAATTAAAGCTTAAAAAGAGTACTTTTCGTGACCTACATTTTTACTCATATAATCAGTACCAACAATATCAAAAACGGTGCTGAAAGTACGAGTTCTTTTCTGATTTTTGTTTGGAAAATTTTTAAAGGAAAAACACTAAGATGACAATTTTAAAATATTTTAGTGTACAAAAATTTTGATTTGCTCTCAATTATTACGAAAGTTATGAGAATTCGGTGTATGTTTCACAAAATATCCCAAAATTTTGAAAAACCTCTTCAAAGTTTTATTTTACATTAATGCAAGTAATTGCAGTCACTTTAGAAGTTAAAAAATCAAACGCAAAACTGCTAAACTAGCTAATTTTTCCCCTTACCATAACATTATCTTCTCGAATATAGTTCTCGCAAAAAAAGTTTTTTCAATTAATTTTTTTTTCATCTGAAAAACCAACATATTTATTGATGAATATTTTTCTGGCATAGTACAAGTACTAACATACATAATTTTTTTCTAAGATTATTTTAATTTTAATTTTTCATTTATTTATTGGTAGTCACATTATTTTCTTAAAAAACGTGCTAATACGTCAATTTTTCTTGGAAATAGGTTTTTTGATGGATCGTAGTTTTTCGTAAACATTTTGTTACATAGCTGTTTTCAAAACCAAAAAATAAAAAGATTTATCTTTTTTCATACGTGTCTACTTACCTATTAATATAAACATACTGACCAATATTGTTTATAAAAATTTCGGTGTATATCTTCTGTAAATGATCCCTGAGTTTCTTAAAATGAAAATTAAAAAATTCAAACTATAAAATAGGTAGGTATATTTTATATTCTCTTATCGTACAAAATTTCTTAATGCAAAACTGAAAACAAAATAGAAATGGAGATTCCACGACGGTGTACTTATAACAAATCAAGCAAATCTATCCATCCCTTAAGACTCTTGCTCCACGTACTAATAGAAAAAAGTCGCCAAACCCACCCCCGACACACTGAGAATTACGACTTTACTCAGATACTTGAACACTATGATCACGAGTTAATGATTTTTATTTTTTTATTTTAATAATATGGTTAAATAACGGTATTGAGAGATAAGCTATCAAATTTAACACTTGTTGGTGCATTTTTTGTATTATATTTTTTTATATATAAGTTAGCACTAAATACGCTGACACACGTTCCCACAGCGTCTATAGGTGTTGCGGATACATGTGCCGCCAAATATGCTCACACATTTCCATACTACAGGTCAGTGCGGATGCAAGCGTCGAATTCTTGGGAACTGGAAGAGGTGAGCAACCGAATGGCTGCAACGTCGGCACTTGTTGGTATTGCCCATAGGTTATCATAATGTTAATTAGATTTAAGTTATTTGAGTTTTTATAAAGTGCTTGAACTTTACGGTTGCACAGTAAAAAATATATTTTTCATTTCCTCGCGCATAGAGCAACTAACTGGCGCCCGAGCTAATTTGTGTTCTTATACCCGAGCTAATTCATGTTCTACATATTCGAACTAAAGTACGAAATAGTAAAAAACCATCTAGCTAATACCGAGTAAGTGATAACTATAAAAAAGTGAAAAAAAAACCATCTCGTTAATACCGAGTAAGCGGAAAAAAAACAAAAAACATCTCGTTAAACCGAGTATGCCAAGAATCAAGTGCAGTGAAGTGAAACTCCTCTGGAGAAATTAAGGCCCCTTAGTAGCTGCTAATGCAAAAAGGAGACAGTACCGCTGCCAGCTGCTCCAGAATTCAGTCAGAAGTCCAGATGTCGAAATTCATCATAATTGTTCTGTAAGATTAATTTAAGTTTATTTAAGGGAAAAGTGCTTTCGTAGGTACATATGCATACCGTAAACCTTTTCTCTTTCTTAAAAAAAAAAAATATAATAATTAAAAGAATTTAAAAAAAATATGTAATATTAATAATAGGAAAAAATTGTTTTTCTTAATATTTGTCCAATCCAAATCAAAATAAAATAAAAAAAAAAGATAACATTAGTAATAGCGACAAACAAAGAATTTATTTATATTTAAGAGAAAGTGCTTTCATAGATGCTTAATATTTCATTGAATTTAAACTAAAAATTAGAGTATAAAAAAAAGGAGAAAACATTTTATTTCTTTTAACCATGTCAAACCCAAATAACGGAAATCGCCCTATGTTAAATACTCCTCACCTTAATGTTCCTCCTTCAAATCCACAAGCAAATCCCCTCCAGTTACCGCCAAGTTCAACCCAAGCAAGTGTAATCTCAAGCCCCGAACTTATAAATATAATAGCAGGTGTTGTTAACTCAGTTGTCAATCCACATTTCGACTCTATCCCTACACGAGATCAGGAAATTTACCCCGAATTCAGAGGAAAAATTGATGAGCTTGATAAGATACCCGATGTGGTTAGATCTCTGCGTGATTTCTCAGGTAATCCAGGTGAATTTAGTTCTTGGCGTAAAAGCGTAGAAAGAATTTTAACAATTTACGAGTCACTCAAGGGGACTCCAAAATATTATGGTATATTGAGTATCATAACAAACAAAGTCATTGGCGTAGCAGACGCTGTATTGGAGTCATATAATACTCCACTAGACTGGAAAGCAATTTCCAAATGCCTCACGCTGCACTACGCAGAAGAGAGATCTGGGTACCTTAGAGTACCAGATGACGTCCCTGGTGCAAGGCCAATCTTCAATACAAGAATTTTATCAATCCGTTTATAAGCATTTGTCGCTTGTGTTAAACAAGATTGCTTGCATGGATGTTGGTCAAGAAGCCCTTACGTTGTTGACAAATACTTATAGAGGAAAAGCCTTGGATACATTTATACGTGGAGTCAATGGTGATCTACCAAGACTTTTAGGAATGAAGGAACCTACAGACCTTCCAGAGGCATTGAACCTGTGCGAGAAACTTCAAAATCAAAAATTTCGTTCCTAATACGCAAACAATTATCAGAATTATCAGGCGAAACGGCAGCAACCAATGAGATCACACTAAAATTTTAATACCCAAAATAGGAGAATGCCGCACCAGAATACCTTTTTTCCAGAGGTTGCTTATCTGCCACAGCCTGCGAGTAATGCTCATAACCTACTTTTCCAAGATAATCATCCCAGTTACCCTAATTACAATCATCCCAAATATAATAATACTAATACATCACCTCCTCGGCCGCCTAGGCCTCAACCTAAACCCGAGCCGATGGAAACATCCACTATTAAATCGTCAAGAGTAAATTACCAAAATCGTCCCCAGCCATTCAAATATGCTGGAAAAATGACACAACGCTCGAATCCCTCTTTTCATCCCTCTTTAACCTGACACCTTCCTCATACGAGCCTCGAGATTTTACCTTAAAACCAGCAGGTTACATCTCCCCAAACAATGCACTTGCCTTCTACCAATAACCATGCGTAGAAGAAGCCGTACATGATCCTGATCTGTATAGCTTTATGCAAGAACAAGCCGAAGAATTACACGAAAGTTACGAAATGCAATTTGAAGCAGAACCCACTTTAGACCAATGTTACATTCATTTTTTGGTTAAATGACTCTTCGTTGCCATACTTCCAGTGCAGAACGAAGAGCGGAAAACTAATAAATTTTTTAATTGACACCGGATCCAGTAAAAATTTCATTCAATCGTCTCTAGTAGATAAACCAATTCCAAACGAACAAAATTTCTCAGCTAAATCAATCGCTGGTGATATAGAAATAACCCAGCATACATTTGTCAATCTTCTTAACCAGAACGATGTCGAATTAAAATTTTATATTCTACCAACTCTAAAGTCCTTTCATGGAATATTGGGTAATGATAGCCTTAAACAACTTAATGCAATTATCCACACTAGGAACAATTTTATGTCAATCCTAGGCAGGATTAAAATTCGAATAAAACAATTAAAATCCCAATCTATTAATCCAATAGAAATAAAAACCGATTATATATATATATCAGACTTACAGAAAAACGCTGTCCATGCTCTAGTTCAAAAATTCAGACCCTTATTTGCAGACTCTAACGAAAGGCTTACTTATACCACCAAGGTGGTAGGCGAAATACGTACTAACACAGACTCTCCGGTATACTCTAAGTATTATTCATACCCTGCTTCTCTAAGAGAGGAAGTGGAAAAACAAATTCAAAAACTCCTCGAAGACATAATCATCAAACCCTCTCGTTCGCCATACAACTCTCCAGTATGGATTGTCCCCAAAAAAGATGATGCAAAGGGCAATAAACAATACAGACTGGTGATCGACTACAGAAAGTTAAACCAGGTCATTGTATCTGATAAATACCGAATCCCCAAAATTAGTGAGGTCCTAGCCCAATTAGGACAATGCAAGTTCTTTACAGTACTAGATCTCAAGAGCGGTTTTCACCAAATTTCTTTGAAAGCATCGGACACTGAGAAAACCGCCTTCTCTATTAATAACAGGAAATATGAGTTTCTCCGTCTCCCGTTCGGGATGAAAAATTCACCAGCAATCTTTCAACGAGCCCTAGACGACTAGACGACATTTTACGGGAACATATTGGGAAAATCTGCTATGTTCATATTGACGATATTATCGTCTTTAGTAAAACAGAAGAGCAACATGTTAAGCATGTCGAATTAATGTTTCAAACGTTATCGGAAGCTAATATGAAGGTGCAACTAGATAAATGCAACTTCTTTAAAGAAGAGGTTGAATATTTGGGCTTTATTGTATCCTCAGGGGGCTTAACTACAAACACCAACAAAATTAAAGCCATCAACGATTTCCCGATCCTGACCACTCTCAAAGAATTAAGATTATTCTTAGGTCTTGCTGGATACTACAGGCGTTTTGTTAAGGATTACGCAAAAATAGCATAACCTTTAACCACATTATTGCGTTGTGAAGACAGAAGAGTGTCAAAAACCCAGTCAAAAAGAGTTCCTATCACTCTTACAGCAGATGCACTAGATGCTTTTCAAAAAGTAAAAAATTCATTAACTTCGAAAGACTTACTCATGGCTTATCCGGATTACAAGGAATGCTTTGAACTAACAACAACAGACGCTTCTAACGTGGCGATAGGTGCCATTTCATCACAAAACGACAAACCTCTTATTTTCATTACGTAAATCGGAAAAACATTTAGCCGCGAATGAAAAAGAGATGCTTGCCATTATATAGGCACTTAACTCTCTTCGAAATTACCTTTACGGTACAGCTCTCGTCAAGATCTTTACAGACCATCAATCCCTGACCTACGCCCTGAGTAAAAAAAAAACAATAATTCTAAGATGAAGCGATGGAAGGCCATCCTGGAGGAGTATAACTACGAGTTACACTATAATCCAGGAAAGAGTAACGTGGTAGCGGATGCACTTTCTCGCTCCCCACAATTTTCACAAGTTAATTCACTATCAGCGTCTCAGCACAGTGTTCAAAGCTCATCCCATGATCTCATACCTGCAGTTGAAACACCAATTAACGTACTTAAAAATCAAATAATGTTATTAATAGGACACCAGAGGTCATACAAATGTGAAATTCCTTTTCCAACTTACCATAGACACATTTTTGTTCAACCAAGCTATTCACAAGAAGATCTTCGTTCAATCCTAAAGAGATATCTTAACCCTAGCGTTGTGAACGGCCTCTATACAAATGAATCAACCATGGGCAAAAGCCAGAACATTTATCCAAACCATTTTAGAAACTATAAAACACGCTTTACCCAATCACGCGTAAGTGACTTAACTGATTGTACAGAACAAGAGGAGTTGATTCTTAAAGAACAAAACAGAGCCCACAGAAATGTTAATGAGAATAAAATACAAATCCTTCAAACGTTTTATTTTCCGAAAATGAAAGCCAGAATCCAGGAATTAGTAAAACAATGTAGGGTTTGTAAAGAGCAGAAGTACGACAGAAATCTTAACAAGCCTAAATTTCGAAGCTCTCCTATCCCACCAGAAAACCCAAATTACCAACCAACTCAGCATCCTTAAGCCAAGAATAAGTAGAAATCCTAGATCCCTTAATTTTTTAGGAAGCGCGTGGAAATGGCTTGCTGGTAGCCCTGATCACGATGACTTTCAAATCCTAAAGTCCCAGTCACATAGGTTATTGAACAGTAATAATAAACTAGTTGTTATTAACCAAGCTTATACGAAAGGAATAAATAAATTAACTAACGTCACGAACGAAGTAATGAACCTACTAAGGTCAAACATTATATTTAAAAATCAATACACATTAGATTTAAAATATAAGCTTGATGTCATTAAAGAAGTATTAACTAACATAGAATATGCACTTTTATGGGCGAAAAATGATGTTGTCAGCTCATTTATTCTTTCTAATTCAGAAATAAAAATTGTTAAAGAAAGATTTGAAGAAAGTAATATACCGCTTATAAATTTAGAAGAGGCACTTAATTTTTCAGAAATAAAAATTGCATCAGATAAAAAAACAATACTATATATTATCAGTATAACTACAACTGAAAAATATATTTGTAAAAAACTTTTAATCAAGCCTGTCAAATATAATAATAAAATAATTTAATTACAATATGAAAATGTACTTACTTGCGAAAGTTAAATGTATGGCTAAAAGAAACGTTGTAAAATATATAATGAACTAACAGTTTGTAATAGAGATGAGATTATAAATCTTAGCGCAGAAAAATACAGTTGGGAACCCTCTTTCTCAATCAATTCAATGGATCAATCATTATAGAAAATGAAGTGGTCAACATAACGGGAACCTTCACCATAAATGGTCAAGAATTTGTATCAAAAGAAGTACCATCCGCTAAGCCGCTGCCTGCAATCCTACATTCCAAATCATCAACAAAGACCTATAAAGAGCTTCTAACGTTGGAGATGCTCAAAGAGCTGCATGTCAATAACACCGCGCACATAGACGAAATCCAGGAGCAAGGAAAAATCCATATCATAGCTAATTACACCGTTACATTGCTCATTGTTATACTGATCATAGTTCTTGTAATCGTGAAGTACACCATTAATGGACAAAAAGAAGCAAGGCGTCAACAACCCAAAATAAAACCAATGAACAAAGCAGATATCGATTCATCAAGGCTAAACCGAATCCCAGTTCTTTTCGTGGAATCGACCGAGGGCGCTCGATCTCAAAAAGGGAGGCGTTAGCACTAAATATGCTGACACACGTTCCCACAGCGTCTATAGGTGTTGCGGATACATGTGCCGCCAAATATGCTCACACATTTCCATACTACAGGTCAGTGCGGATGCAAGCGTCGAATTCTTGGGAACTGAAAGAGGTGAGCAACCGAATGGCTGCAACGTCGGCACTTGTTGGTATTGCCCATAGGTTATCATAATGTTAATTAGATTTAAGTTATTTGAGTTTCAATAAAGTGCTTGAACTTTGCGGTTGCACAGTAAAAAAATATATTTTTCATTTCCTCGCGCATAAAACAACTAACTTATATTTTAGTACAAAAATTATAAAATATTTATTCCCTCGAAAGTTTGACTTTCTCTAAACCAAACAAATGTATGAGAACATAGGTGGCCAATGACATAAAAAAGTTGTCTATTAAATGTTGGATAATAGTCAACGATCTGTCAAACAAGTTGATTTTTTTTAGTGCTGTGCAAAATATTTAGTTCTTTTTGAAACAAATAAGAATTTAAATTTGTAATTTATCTTATATAGTATATAAAACCACTATATAAAATCGCAATCTCAAACGTAAGTGTAGTTATATAAGGTCAAGATTTTCATATACACATGAACTCTAACCTCGAAACACCGACAGCCAATAAACGAAATTTGTCCGAGATATCTCCTAAATACAAGGAGAATCCTAAAAAAAAAAAAAAAAAAAAAAACAAATCAAACAGCCATGGGCCATGGGCTCTTAAGCAAATTTTTCTGTAGAACATTTTAATCGGATACTTGATGATCGCTTCTCCGAAACCTTGCTACGAAACAGGATCTCGAACCCGTAGTCTCCGAACTAATTAAACTCTGAGCTAGCTATGAAAATCTACAAACGCAGGTTAAGACTCTGGAAGCCAGATGCGATCAGCTTGAACGATGTTTTGAAGTTTCAGATCTGCAGATGAGATACCGAAAGATAATTTTTCATATTCCGATCACAAATAATAACAACCCAAAGGAGCGTTTGCAAAATACATGCACTAACATCATAGATTCCTTAAAGTTGATAACATTCGAGAATTTTAAGGAACTTAACAAGAAGGATTCAAAACGCAAAACTTTTCGCGTCAAAGTTGGAAGTGGGCAACTGGCACGAGAAATCCTAAGTCAAGGAAAAATGCTTGCAAACACTGGCATATCCATCCATTAAGACTATCCAGTTGGTATGCGACGAAGAAAGATTACTTTCCTGAAGATAAGAAGGGGCATAAAGGTGCAAAATTTTGATCTCAATGTTAACTTGATTGATGATAAATTACACATTCAAGACCATTATTTTACCTGGAACGATGAAACTGGTTTAATGTGCGGTAGACTTGATGGATAAAGTGTTCTTTCGTCAAAATATAAAATAAATTTGCAGCGAGAATTTTACATAAATCAAAACAATAACCTGCCTCCGTCATCGGTAAACGTCACACAAATGTCATCGGAAAATGGTCCACTGCCACCTACATTTCATCCGGCGAACGATATCGGAAATGTTATCGGCAATATAGTTCACGAAAATGATCGTTCACAATAGAATACAAATGTAGTCAGCCAGCAAATTAAAAATTCGGTTAGTTATAAGAAAATTCAAATTTTAAGTTACAACATCAATGGATTATCAAACAAAAAAATGTATTCTGATTTTTTTCACTATGTCTATACTTTTGAAATATTTTTACTTTATGAAACACATATCATGCAGCAAAACCAAAAATACTTTGAAGAATTTTTTAACGACTACGAACTATGTTGGTTTGCCCTTGCATACTTACTGGTGATTTTAATGCACGAACTGGGGATAAACAAGGTGTATCTTTTGGAAGCCGTTCAATTCCAAGAAAATCCAAAGATACAGAAATTAACGCAAGAGGAAAAACAATTTTGGAAATGGGGAGCGCTTTTGATTTCACCATAATAAACGGTACACAGAAGGAAGACGAGGAAGGGTTATTCACTTTCATCCGAAATCCAGGCCAGTCCGTTATCGATTATCTTTTTATGTCCGTTGATATTGCTTCAATTTCATGCGATTTTGAAGGGAAGGTTTATTAAGACGAGGAAGGGTTATTCACTTTCATCCGAAATCCAGGCCAGTCCGTTATCGATTATCTTTTTATGTCCGTTGATATTGCTTCAATTTTATGCGATTTTGTGGTGGATAGTCAGATATATTCCGACCATATGCCTTTGATCACCACTCTGACCACTTCAATATCAGACAGCAAAGCATAGCCTGAAAGTGAAAATTCCCTGCTTCCGAAAATATAATGGCAGAAAAACCAAGTGGAAATGTATCAAAGCCAATTAAATCAAAATATGACAGAGCTAGGACTAAATGATTACCAACCAACTATTGCTGCTCTGCAAAATGTCATAGAGTAGACGGCGGTTTTACATCGGTCAAAACGTGTGGCGTACAAGTTTAAATCGGCATGGTACGACAAAGATTGTGAGTCTGCCAGAAAAAGATCATTCTCTCTCTTACATCTGTATCAAAATTTTAATGCCAATTTTCTTAAAGAAGAATACCTTGAAGCAAATCGAGTTTACAAATATATACGTAAGGCCAAAAAAGAAAGTTTTTGTAAAAAAGAGGCAAAGAGCTTAAACAGCTGTGAAAGCTCTTCAGCGTTTTGGAAGGGTACACAAAACATCAAACAAAAAAAGTTTGCAACAAAACCTATTTTAAAGTTTTCAACTCTAAGAGACCATTTTGAAAGGCAAGTGAACGTGGAACTTTTCGCTCAACCAATGCAGTGCGCTAGACCTTATATTGAAATTCATATCTTAGATCGTGAAATAACGCTATCAGAAGTGTAGTCAATTGTAGCTAGACTTAAAGATAACAAGGTTACTGGTATTGACCGGTTCCAAATGAATTCTTCAAAAACGCAACAAACGAATTCTTAAAGCAGCTCACAAAAGCCTATAACGAAATCTTCAGTTCCGGAGAAGCACCAAAGGATTTTCGAAAATCTATTATTTTTCCCATATTTAAAAAAGGAGATAAGATGAGTCCATCAAACAGCCGTGGAATTAATTTTCAGAATTCTTCATTAAAGATTTTTATGGAAATTTTAAGATGTCGTCTTACTACATGGATTGAAAACAACCACCTTATAAGTGATTTCCAAATAGGATTTAGGAAAGGATACTCCACGGTAGATCATATTTTCAGCTTGACAAACATTGCAGAGATATACATTTGTAGACGAAAGAAATTATATGCCTTTTTCGTCGATTTCCAAGCTGCATTCGATTCAATCGACAGAAAAGCTCTCATTTTTAAATTTTTCGAGATGCAATGTCTTTTAAATTTGGAAGGATGATGATTTATATAACGAAACACTCTATGCAGTATGAGAAGGAAATATCCTATCAGACTGGTTCCTTGCGCTTGTTGAACTGAAACAAGGATGCAACTTAAGTCCTTCAGCCTTCTGTCTCTAGATTGAAGAAATTACGACAGACATGCCACGTGCCATATCAATTGATGGACTATCGTCCTTCTTGCCAAATAACCAGAGCCCCTTCAGTTAATTTTTTTTTTTATTTTCCCGTGGGTAGGTGCAAAACCTGCTATTCAGGCTCTATGAGGACCGAAAAACGCGTGCTCATAGAAGTGTGAGATTCTTATTACATTAAAACCACCTCGACTTCCCGATTGCAACTAAGTTGAAACTTATCTAGCAATCTATTTTTAACGAAGTTAAGTAACGTGTTGCAGGTTACTTTCCGGTGAAAGTTCCTGCTTAATCCGCTATTTTAAAGCGGTTTTCTGTTCACCGCACCAAGTCGGAAGGTTTTGTTCTTCGCAGACGGCGTACTAAATTCGACTCACCAAGAATGTCAATAATCGTTGAATTAGCGTGTTCTAATAGTCGATTTCTATGTTTTCCCGCGAAACTTTTTATTTCCTCCCGCACCGTAGGAATCCCGAGATTCCTATGAAGATCTTCGTTTCTTATATACCACGGAGCATTTACAAATGACCTAAGCAATTTATTTTCAAACGTTTGTAAGTTATTTAAGTTTGTATCGCAGGTACAACCCCAAAGTTGTATACCATAAGTCCAAACAGGTTTAAGAACCTGTCGGTATAAAATCAATTTATTTTCAATACTAAGCTTTGAATATTTACCGAGTAACCAGTTCGTATCTCTTAATTTACTTTTTAGTTCTTCGCATTTCTTTTTCACGTGCGGCTTCCATTTTGATTTCGCGTCTAGAGTCATTCCCAGATACTTTGCCTCATTTGCAAATGGAACACGAGCGGTATTAAGAAAGACGGGTAATCCATTAATTTTTGTATACGTAAAGTCCACGTGGAATGACTTTTGTTCATTGAGCGCTATTCGCCATGTTTTCCTCCACTCATTAACATTATTAAGAGCATTTTGTAATTTAGTTGTAGCTTCGCTAATCGTTTTGCCTACTGCTAGTATTGCAGTATCATCAGCAAACGTGGCTACAATAGTGTCATCTGTTTGAGGTATATCGCGTGTAAATGAAAGGTACAGAACTGGACCTAATACACTTCCTTGTGGTACCCCAGCCACTATTTCTTTGAAATCAGAATATTCATTTCCGTGTCTTATACGAAAAAGTCTTTCATTTAGATATCCGTTTAGAATGTTGTAAAGTCCTTCAGGCAGAACTTGTCTTAATTTGAATTTGAGGCCTTCGTGCCACACCTTGTCAAACGCCCGCGACACGTCCAAAAAGACAGTCGAACAGATTTTCTTTTCTTCAAGAGCTCTCTCAATTACGTCAGTAATTCTATGCACTTGATCAATTGTTGAATGCTTGCTTCTAAATCCGAACTGATGTTCATGTATTAATTGTTTCTCTTCTATTATCGGTTGCAGGCGCAGGAGTAGTATTCTTTCAAAAACTTTTGATATAATAGGACGAAGCGAAATCGGCCTGTAAGACTTCTTTTCGTGAGATGGTTTGCCAGGTTTCAAAACCATTATGACTTCCGCAACTTTTCATTGGCTCGGAACATATTCTAACCTTAGAGCGGCATTTTATGTAAAGGAGGTTAATAAACCCTTTACGAGGAAGCATTTTTAAAATCTCTGCCGTTATTAAGTCATATCTTGGAGCTTTGTTGGACTTAAGATTCTTTATTTCTCTTTTTAATTCGGCAAGTGTAGCATTTCTCGTTATGTAGCTTTCATTTGAGGTAAAATTCATATTAATATTTTCGTTGAGTTCTTGCCCATCAAACGGCTTAAATGTTTCCTCTAAGTAATCGGCGAATACCGTCGCTTTTTCCTTGTCACTTTTAGCCCATTCATTTTGGCTTTTCTTAGTCGGAGGCACTGGAAACTTTGGTTTTTTCGTCGTTTTAATAGCTTTCCAAAGTGAGTAGTTGGATTCTTTCCCCGCTGTCAAGCCTTCAAGGTAATTTTCAACTTCAAGGTTTTTGAAATCTGATATCGCCGTTTTTAGCATATTACTCAAGCGATTTAAATGAGCTTTGTGTTGAGGAGCACGGGTTTGCTGCCATTTTTTACGTGCTTTTCGTTTCTCTTTCACTAAATCTTTTATTTCTTGCGGATATTTAATATCTTTATAGCGAGGCATTAGCCTTTGATAAGGTGTGTTATCCCAAGCTGCTTTTTGTATAATATTAACAAAGGTATCTACTGCGTCTTCAATCTCAAGAGGCGTTTGTAATGATACCCTTAACTCAACGTTGTCCTCGATATCTTTTTTAAATCCATCCCAGTTGGTTTTACTGTTTGTTAACCTGGGTGGTTTTTCAATTTTAACAAGGCTTTCGCTCATAATGAGTTCGACGGTAGAATGATCTGAGAAGAGGTCATAGCCCTCTGAAATTTCTATACGGTTAGCGGGTATTCCTTTCACTTCAGTTGGCGAGTAAGTTGGCTTGCCAGTCGAATGAAAGTCACAATTATTTTCCATTCCTACTTCATATAGCATGCGACCCTTTTGAAATATGCATCGTGAGGCCCAGAGGGTGTGCTTTGCATTAAAGTCACCACCAACAATTAAATTTGGACTTAGTGACTTTATCAATGTCGTAAATTCACTTTTATCAATTTTGCAACGCGGAGGGCAATATATGGAAGAGACATTGAGAGGAATATTTTTAGTTTTAACCTGTACACAACTCAATTGCATTGATGTCACCTCTATTTTGAGGCCTATCGAGTGTTCAATGCATTCTTTTATATACAGTGATGATCCACCTCTTGCTTAGTTAGACGGATGAATGGCGTGGTAGTCATGAAACCCGTGGATTTTAAGATTTGATTAATTTTTGGCATGCGTTTCTGATATCAAACATATGTCAATATCATTTTCTCGCATATACATCTCCAATTCTCCAAGTTTTTGCCATAATCCGTTGGCATTCCACGTTAGAATTTTAAGCTTTTCCATCATATATTTGTTGAAAGAGGTTTGGGTCGAAAACAATTTTCGAGCTTACTTAATCTATCAAAGATAAGTTTATTTGTTTCACATTGTTCTTCAAGTTTTGACAAAATTATTGAAAAGACTTTTGAAACCGGGTCTGTTTCAGTGTCTTTAATTACGGGTATATTTTTTGCCGCTATTTGGGCATATGTTTCTGCATCCATGCTTCGATATTTTCTCCAAAGGTACTGACACTGTTTTCTTTTCCTTACGGATACTAGGTTTTGGACCTTTCGTAGATTTGGCACTCTTGGGAATTGCGGTTTCTAATTGCCTTGGTGGGTTTCTTTGTGTTTGGGCAGATTTTGACTGTCGCTTTTGTAATTCCTTAACTACTTCACAGCCCCTATAACTTGCTGGGTGATTTCCATTACAATTAATGCACGTCGGTGGACTTTCACTTTTTCCGTTGCAGTCAACAGTAAGATGTTTTCCAGCGCATTTTACATACCTTGGCTCTTTTTTGC
Organism: Dasysyrphus albostriatus; assembly: GCA_946251815.1. Lineage (NCBI taxonomy): Eukaryota > Metazoa > Arthropoda > Insecta > Diptera > Syrphidae > Dasysyrphus > Dasysyrphus albostriatus. Next base: position 157,704,855 of record OX276335.1, on the reverse strand, counting down.
AATAGGTTTGGGTGTGATTGAATTTTTGGCAGCGTTTACACTGAGGGATTAACCTTGTGCTCTTTCTTAGAGGTTCGATCCTAACTACGATGCTTAGAATTGTTTTAATTTTATAAATTTCATCTAATTTTTCAGTCTTATCGAACGAAAGTATAAATAGTGGGACACCACGTTGTACCACTATCGCTTCACCCTCTTTTTTCTGTTTCTCTCTTTTGACAATGTTCATCGCATCTAAGATTTTGAGGTTGCGCTCTTTTAGATCACTAATAATATCGTCTTTTAAACATGATGCGTGTAGATCTCTTGCCACGACTTATTTTCATAGGTATACCATTCTACTTTTTCGTCGTTTAGTTTTCGTGACAGAAGACGATAACTTTCGGGGTCTTTCACACGAACTTTCCATTTGTTGTTGTTAAGTGAAATAATTTTAAAAGCCGATGGTAATAATGCCTTTAATATGGTTTGCAACTTGTTATACTCCGCAATACCGATAACATTTATCGGCGGTGGGGGCCGTTCCTTAACAGGTTTTTCTTTTACTGTCGCATGTTTTGGTAAAACTCTTATTTCAAAAGAAGAGGCTGCTTCAGGTGAAGAGCCAGCTTTTCGCTTTTTACTCAATCTTTTCCTTGGGGACTTCTCTGTTTCACGTGCTAGCTCTTCTTCGTCCGTTTCATATCTAAAATAATTGACTTGTGGCAAGCTAGACTTTGAGTTTATTGGAGGATTTTTGCTTTTCAATATCTCATTTTCTTTTCGAAGAAGATCGACTTCTTTCTTTAGCTCTTGATAAAGTTCCATTACTTGATCAAGTTGCTGTCGAAGTTCGTTATTATCTTTTTCAAGATTTTTTGTTTTATCTGAGTCTATTTTGGCGCGGGCAGGCGTGACGGGTGAACTCTTTTGCCCGAACTTTGTTGGTTTTGCACTCGATTTAGATTGTGGTGATCGAGATACCCTTGCACTTCTTAGGAAGGGATTTATTAAATGCAATAATAATAATTGGCTCTCCCCAGAAGCCATAGAGCCGACCTCCGAAGAGAGTGGATTTTCCTGGACTGCCACCTGGGGTACTATATCTTATTGTTTTGCTCATTGCATAGTTATGTATACATCAATCTCAGTATACGGAGTTTGGATTTTAGTCGCCTCATACGACAGGCATGCCTACCTCGGGTATATTCTTTCCCCTTACCCGCAGGGGTTCAGTTAATGATAAAAAAACTTCGTGAATACTGTTTAAATTTGAACCTCACTATTAACTAAAGTTAATCAAAAATAATGGTCTTTCGAAATCGAACAAGACGCTTAGCTAGGAATGAAAAGTAGTCATATGGAAGAGAAGAAATTGAAACTGTTATAGAATTCAAATACTTGGGCCTTGAACGGAAGAGACTGACAAAAACTATATAAATATACCAAAATATCAATAGCATGTAGAAAAAGAATCTTAGGCTAAAATTTTTGAATCCAAATTCTCAATCATTGATCAATCATTAATTAACCAATTCAGAAAATATTTTTATAAGGCTATCATCCGGACGGCCCGTCTGGCCATGCCCCAAAGGATTTATGTTAAAATTAAAAAACTTGATTTGTAAATATGTTTTTGATGAATTAATAAATCTCAATCTATTTATCTATCTATCTATCTATGTTCTTTTCAAAATGGTGCAACAAGTTTTGGAGTCAATAACAATAACCAGTTAAGTTGGCTGTAACAGTGAACAGCTAATTAATGGGTTTTTAAAATAAGCATTGGCAAATATTGAGTGGTAAGGTGTTTTCGCCTTGATCAAATCCAACATTGGGTTTGTTTGGTATGAAAAATGTTTGCAAGACGCATGGGAAAAAACCAAGTCTTAGACCACTTGGTGAAAATTTAATTTACGAAACATGCATATTCATTTGACTACTTGCGCAAACCTTGGTCCGGTTTTCCTTTGTTCATGAAGGGCATCACATACTAATTGATGAAGTTAAAGGATAGAAAGTGTCGTAATGGCAGTTTAGCTTTAATTAGTTTAGTAATTTCTGTGATTTGTGCTCTAATTTGCCTAAATATTCCTATTTGTATTGACTTGGACCGTTGTTTATTTTGAAGTACATATTTTGACGACCTGTCTTGATTCCAAAAAAAAATGTCACGTATACAATATACATCGCAAGAGTATGCAAATAAGCATTTCGGAATGGGGTTAATGTCACCCTTTATAGGGACAGATACCCAAATGCACGCCATCCAGAATATGATGTATTTATGAGAGTCCACCGTTGTTTTTCGGAAAGAAGAATGCCTGGTTCTGGAGTCGGTGGCACTAATGAAGGACATCGAGCAACGTCGATACAGTAGTTCTTCGTCAAATCGAAGCAGATTCCTCAACATATACACGAGCGATAGCATGACCCACAAGAATTTCAAAAACAAGCGTTCACAAAATTTTAAAACAAACAGAATTCCCACCCTTTTCATGTGACGAGTGTGCAAACTCTGCAACCAAGAGGTTTTCCTGCAAGAATTTGTTTTTGCCAAGAAATGTTGCAAAAAATTAACGATAACCCAGACATTTTTCACAAGATTTTGTGGAGTGATGAATCATCCCTTAAAATCGATGGATATGTAAATTTGCATAGTTTGCACAGCTGCCAAATTCCAAATCCACACTTCGTGCGTGAGGACAGATCACAGTATCAACTTAAAATTAATTACTGGGCAGGTATCCTTAACGGACAAATTATAGGCCCCTTTGAACTGCCTGGCAACTTGAATGGTGAAAGCTATATAAATACGAATTAGTTTGCCAAATCTATTGTAAGGTGTCATGTTTGATTATTTAATCAAAATCGGTTTAGTGGTTTAGTTTTTACGGAGATTTTTCCGTTCTCTTAAACAATTTATACAACGGTAAGTCCACTATTTTGGAAAATGGCGTCTAAAAACTCCCCTCCAGAATACGGTGATGTCTAACCAAATTTTTCTGAATCTCCTATATGTACTTTCATCGATTCTGGCGGTAAGTTAAATCAGTACGGACATTTCTACTGGCCTTCACTATAGGGACTGTGTAAGGAAGGTTAATTACATTTACTTATATGAATTACACTGTGTGACAAAATTTTAATTTTTGTCTCTAACATGAATCAAGATATATTTTTCTGATAGTTTTTGATTTACTGAACTCGAATCTGGTTCCAAAATTGCTTTGGCGGGCATCGAAATATTTGAATCCAAAATTTGGAAATACATTATGCGTTTTAAGGCAAATTTAAAGTTATTTTATTTCTCGAAGAAATTTTTTCAAATTATTTTTTATCGTCGGCTGGCTTATTGGCGTAAAGTATTTTAATTTATTTAGAAATTAATTTTTTAACACTGCGTCAAAACTTTATTTTTTAGTAAAATTTTTCAAAAAAGCTACAGTTCATAAAATTGGACTTGATTAATACGAAAATAATAACAAAAATTTTCTAATACATACCGTTTCGAAGTTATGGCATTGTTACAAACCGGCTTTTTCTATTGATATGAAATAGTTATTACCCAAATTATTCGGCAACTATAGTCTTAATTTAATAAGCAATCTTATCCAGCTTAAATTATTTATGTTAGAAAAACCTTGTCACACAGTGTTATTTTAAATAGATGAAAATGGAAGTTAAATGGAAGAGCGTCGTGGGTTAGCACTTTGCAGTTATTTTGTTTTTGATTTAATGAAAGATCGAATAGTTTTTGCCTAGATTCAATTTATTATTCGTCATAAATCAGGGTGATGTTTTATTGAGGTAAATTCGTTAATTGTATGGGTGTGTATAGGCCATGAAAAATAGGTCCAGGGGTTGAAATAATTCATTAAACATTTAAATCGGTATCGACGCAGAACTATACCCTAGCATATTCGAAGTCCCCAAAAATTCGCGGATTGGATTTTGGTGTAGATGCATTTCCACAGGTGGAGAGGTGACAAATCTTTAGAAGTCTTTCCAACTAAAATGTCTTTTTTTTAGCAGCAACCAAACCATATGACATCCAATTTAATGTTAGTTACATATTAAGGACCTAATAACATTTTCTTAAGGATAATACTTACCTAGGTCCACATAGGTATATACCTATCAGTGGCGTGAATAATTTGTAAAGGGAAGACGAAGCAAAAGTTAAACACCTGCAAACTAAGGAACTTTTTCTCACTGCTTTTACAAAGAGATAGTAAATTTGCACGACATTAAGTTACAAAAAAAGGGGTGCAACAGCTCGTGCAGAACCAAGGCCTGTTGACTTTCAACTCTCAACCATTCCTGTGTGCGTGTTTTAGGCAGGAATGGAGGAGACCTACAAATTTTTGTCGAGTCGAACTGCTAGATGAGAAGCACTAATTCTTGACAAGTATACTCTGGGGAGATTTGCAAGAGGCAGTACCTCAGTTTTAGGTGGCAGCGGCTGGGAATCGAACACAGACTTTCGGCATGACATAAAATACAAACATAATATTACACATGATATCCTACCAAATGACCTTGCTTCTTGCTTTGATATGAATTCGCAAACAACCGTCGCGCACAAGTACCTAAAAGCCATACATAGCCCGATAAATCTAGAAATTCTATCAAAGTTATTTGAAGTATGAAATGTTTTGATGCAGTTTGGTTTCAATGTTAGAGAAGAATATAAAACCATAGTCTAAATTTGTAACGGCGTCTAGGTAAAATGGGGTAAAACTTAAAAAGGGTAAAAAACTAAATTCTAAACGGGAGTTACTAGATGGTAAATTTTTATTTGTCGATAGACTTTAAAAATATAAGAAAATCGTGCATAGATTTTAAAATTCTAAAAATTTTATTTAAGAAGGAGTGCCTGAAAAATGAAATTGTATCAAACGTAAGCGTACGAGTTTCAAACCCCTTCAATCAACAAGTCAGCAGGCACTCGCATTGATATTCTATATTGTTTTATATACATTATTATCATTATTCTTTATTCTGTCTTTTTACGAAAGCGCATACAACAGAAAATGCGTCTTCCTTTGTTTGAACTTGAAAGAAATAATATATTTCAGTAGTTTTGAATCTTCTTTGAAACCGGCCAGTACGGCAAGTTAATTTCGACATAAATAAATATTGGGTTTTTCGAATGCTTTTTCCACACAAGTTTCCTTTTTCCTTTACAAGTTATTGTGTTTTATTTAGAAATTAGAAAAGATAGCGGTCGACAACGTGGGTGTCTTCTATTTTCGGGTTATACATCAGGTTGATTTATACATTTGGTACATACCAGCCGGATAGCGGCAAGCAACCTATGGTGAAAACTCCACGAGCTTAGAAAAATTGAAATACCAGAGAGTCAAATAGCAACAAATTAATAAGTTTCGCGAGCTAAAAGACAAATTCACAAAAAAGAGGTAAGCTCAAGCCCACAGTGAAATCGCGAGTTTTGAGCAAGTATTATTTAATACGGCAAGTGATAAATTCATTTATTCAAAATAAATACATTTTTTTAAACAGCAACCTTTAATTACATCATAAATAGTGAGTAAGATATCTCGCCACAGCAAGCTGCCTTATGGTTATGTGTGTACAGTTTCCTTCTTTTTAAAATATCATATTTTGTGTGCAGGTCCAAACATGAATCTGCCAGCCGTTGGCAAATTTAAGTCAACGGAAACAAAAATTCCCCACGGAAAGCGAGCACCAAAAAAATAAATAAAATACATCTTCCAGCTAGTGTGATTAGTACGGCAAGCAACATATAGGTACTTACGCATATACCCACACACAGGTGAGCAAAACCCAAAGAAAATGCAAGATACAAGTTAACGACGACATAGCTCAAATTAACATCAACACCTCAATGCTATATGGTCCCACGAAAAGTGCTGACATGGTTTCTGGGCATAACACCAAAGCAAAATCGGAGCAAACAATTTCCAATTCGTGGAAATTTGGAGCGACAATATGTTGGGAAATAAATTATGCTAAGTAATAGTAAAATAAGTATTTTAGTTGTAGATTTTAAGTAAATGTATTCAGTATAATAATTGAATATGAAGAAAATTTAAAAAGAAAATTCTTCTGTTTAAGTGGAGTGACCGAATTTATAATTCAAGTTAAAAGTTCAAATGAGCTCAACTCCATTGCGTTTCGGCCAGGTATGATAGTTGGGCTCATCAGTAAGATGACTATCATACCTTTCTAAGACGCAAATTTGTATCGATGATAACCGACTAATATAAAAATCACAGCATTGGAGATACTGTGAATTTTATTATTCTAAGGGAATTTGGTTAAATTCAGACACTTAGAATTTCAAATACCCGTGCTCAGGCTTTTTATAATAATTGAATATGAAGAAAATTTAAAAAGAAAATTCTTCTGTTTGAGTGGAGTGACCGAATTTATAATTCCAGTTAAAAGTTCAAATGAGCTCAACTCCATTGCGTTTCACCCGGGTATGATAGTTGAGCTAATCAGTTAGATGACTATCATAACTAAAAAACTTTAATTGGCGCCCAACGTGGGGCCACGGCTGTTGCGAAGTGCGTAAAATAATATCTTTTTCTAATAATTCCCTCAAGAACAGCGCTGCAGCTGGAAACAAATGTGCAGTGCCAACTTTTATTGCAATGGGTGCCACGGAGTGCCAAGACGTTGAATCTAAGTCAGAAGAAATCGGATGTTCAAATACACTGGAGCATATTTTTTTTAGCAGAGCTTTTAAGAAGATACCATGATAGAAATGCGTTTCATTACAAACTCTGTCCTTTGAGCGACATTTGTTAGAAAATTCTTCGTTATTTTTTATAGAGCACTTGTTTGAAGGCACTATTTTCAAAATCGTTTTTTCTCGATAAACACCTGTAAGAAATAGATATATATTTCTTGTAAATTTTGTATACCTGCGAGTAGCAGTAGGTATATAAATACATATTGTCCAATGAAAAAGGACAACGTCACTTTATTGAACTATTATTGATGCCATTGCAAATATTGATTTGAAAAATCCAATATTGAACATTTTTTTAACAAAAGTTTAAAATATTTCAGAAAGCGTCAAAAACTGTATTTAAATTTTAATTTTTATTATAAATGGGCTCAAAAACACTTTGACGGTATAAGAAATAGGGACCATAGATTATTTCAAGGAACTGGGAAATAGCACAGGGGACAAACGGAAGTGAAACAGCTGCAAAACATTACCTAACAGATACAAAACACTATGGTAAGATATTAAAAGCACGCAGAAGCAAAGCAAAAACATCCCAGGAAAGTGGTCAATTCTGCCTAGTACTTGATTTCCGCACTATTAATGACCGGTGTTTTGACGGTTTTAAGGATAACAATCTAAGCATAAGATTATGAAAAAACCTGTTTTATAGCAACGAAATAGGAAACTTCACATGCATTTTGCCTTTTTGCTTCGAGCAACAAATGGAAATGGGCTGTCTCTTCGGTAAAAATGAACTTATTTTTACCAACATTTACAGTCACTAGTTAGATTGTATGGGTCGGGTCGCTATCACAGATTATAAAACTATAAAACAGTTAAATAGGAGCTTATAACTACAATAACTAGCGGAAATATGTACAAATGTCTGTATGAATTGGAACAATGCAAAGATGACAGACATATTGTATTAGTACAGGGATGGCCAACCTTTTTAAAGCCTCGTTCCATTTAAAAAAAAAGTTAAAAGATAAGTGACAATTCAAACTCTAAATCAAGAAATTTCGACCTAAATGGATACCTACTCTCAAAAAAGGGGAATTTTTGTTTTTCGGGTGAAACTCAAAATAGGCGAAAAGTCAAATTTAAATTTTTCCGGGGGGAATGTTGTTCGGGTGAAACTCAGAATAAGGCTGAATAACTTATTTTTGAAACTAACAATTTTTAAATAATTTAAATAAAAAAATTTCACAACGTAAGAGAGCTTTTTTCGCAATGTTAGACAAAATGCACGTTTAACTGGAATCGTCTGACAAAACTGTTTCCAAACGAATCGTTAGTGCTATAAATTTTTAAAAAAAGGGCTTACACGTCACACCCATAGACAGACACGAATATTTTCAAGATATCTAACTTCGGCTTTTTCAAACAGCTATAAAGGGTTGGCTATATAGGCTTGTATGAAGCTGGAAGATTATCTAAACATACGCCTTAATTTAAGCTCTTTGAGAAGCGTTTAGCAAGATTTCGCTTGATATATAAAAATAAAACTGTAAGATTCCAATCCAAACCATCTAAAAGCCTCAGGGACAAGAAAATAGTGAGCATTCTCATTATGGAAAAAAAATAAACAAATCTTAAAAAAAAGAAAAACAATTAACATTTCGGTATTTTTGTTATTTTAAAAAAAAATTCTTCAAGTGGCCTCAATGAAGTGATGCAGCTTTTATACCATTGTTTGTAGTTGATTGAACTGCTGGTAAAAACCAGCCGATTAGTTCAGGGTATTTTTTGTTTAGGAAAATATTGGTATTGGTATTTTTTTATTGAAACCTTGGTCATTTTTATTACGAACAATGTTGTCTTACTAAATAAATAAAAACAAAAATTAATCTTAACGGAAAATCTCAAAGAAAATATTTCTGGAATATTTTCTTTTTTTCCTTTCAACGAATATTTCGCCCTCTAATTGCATGAATTATGTAACTCAATTTTCAGTTAGTACAATATCTCGGCAAAAGCGGTATTATTTTATGCAATTGTTAAGACTTTTCGTCCAATTATTTTTAGAATTGAAAAACATAAGATTTTATGAAGTGTCAGAAACATAACAATTAAACTTTCAATCGTTCCCTATAATAGCTAGGTATCTATGAATCTTGCAATTTCCAAAATTTTTAAAATTGAGTTACCTAGTTCCTGCAATCAGGGGACGATTTGTTTGCTGATTAAAAACATAGGTTTGATTGTAATGACTTTGTTACTTTAGTCATGATATTTAATAAAAAAAAGAGTGCCAAATTCAAAAATTTTCAGTGCCAATGGGTGTCACAGTGCCAAACTTGTTTGAAAGTGCCAGTTTGGCACTTAAGTGAAGAAGGAAAAATCGCGCTAATTTTTTTTCAAGTCCCCAAGCGGTACATCGAAAAAAATACGACACAGTGGCTACAATGAGACAATAATAACCAATTCAATAAGTCCCTAAGTGGTGGAACTATAACAATTAATACAATAGTCCCTAATAGACTAAAGAGACGCGGTGACATGCTTCAATGCATGCGCTGCCAAAGGTTTGGCCACGCTGCAGCAAACTGCGAAATGCAGTCACGCTGCGTTAAGTGTGGTGAGGACCACATTAAGGGAGAGTGCAAGCTCGGAGAGGAAAGGGTCGAAGACATGACCCAGCTTAAATGTGCACTTTGCGGAAAGGAGGGGCTTCCTGCTAATTATCGGGGTTGCTCAGCTTTTCAGCAAATTCGCAACAATAAAGCGGCTAGGCAGACAGTGGCAGAGATACGCCCATCAACGCGTGCTCCCACAGCAACGCCCGTTAATCCCCAAATTTCCTACGCCCAAATGGCGGCAGGAAGGGGAAAAACGGTACAGCCTGCAGCTAAGGCAGGCCAACCGGCCCTAGTGCCAAAGGCGCCGGACGCTCAGGCCGAAATAAGAAGCATGTTGCTGGCAATTCAAGGCCAGTTGACAGGACTTCACAACCAGATACAGGAGCAGGCGACTAGGGTAGACTATCTCTACTCTGTTTTGCCTAGCTTAACGCAAATTAGAGGTTAAAGGCGCGCTGTCGGAGAGGCCTCTTAGGATCCTTGCTGTGAATGTAAATTCACTGATAAGACCAAAGTCCAGACCTGTTTATGGCCAGCGAAACTAAGCTGAACCAGAAACATAAGTTGATTAACAACAATTACAATATCGTTAGAAGAGATCGACCAAACTCCACTCAAGGGGGAGGCGTCGCAATCTTCATACGAAAAGGCATTAATCATAAGGTTATATATAATAGTGAGCTGCGTAAATTTCGGCTGTTGGAGGCGTGTGTCGTATGCATTCCGCTCCAACAGGGGAAGCGAATGTATGTGATCGCCGCTTATGCACCGGCATCACCTCAGCCAATTGATTTTATGACAGAGCTTGAAAAACTTTTCGAATGTCTACACTTGAGCTTGGAAGAAAATTACTTTCTCATGGCCGGTGATTTGAATGCCAAACACCAAGATTGGGGAAATCAAATTCAGAATCAAAGAGGTATTCATCTTTTCAATTGGATGAATCGATACAACACTGAATATGGTGTCGACCTGCTGGCTACGGATCAGCCATTGTTTCCAAGAAGCGGTGCCTACCTGGATCTATTGCTAATAGACGCCAAACTGACAATTACTGACACTGTGGGTCAAAGACCAAAAAACTGTTTACGAACGATCGAGTCGAGTACGACAGTGATCACTGCGGACTCGCTGCCGTAATACAGTTTCCGAACGAGCTCGTGGAGTTGGATGAGTATGTACCTGTGCATACTTATAATTACAGTAAGGTGCGCTGGCCACGTTTTACCAACGCCTTATCGAACGAAATCAGTTCGAACAACATATCCCCACCAACACTGAAAAAAAATCGTTTATAATATCAATAAACAGCGTTTATTGAGTGGTTTTTTATTGGCTCAATAAATTTTTTATTGATATTACAAATAATTTTTGCTAACAAAATTTATCTTGAATAAACGGTTTATTGGCTCAAGGAATCGCCGTTTATTGAAAGTTGAAATTTAAAAATCAATAAACTTTTGCTTATATTAATAAAAGATTTTATTGGCCCAATAAACTCATACATTGGGCCAAGCAATTTGTTTATAAAAAGACATTTTTTACTTTGATAAATGCGTTTATTGGCTCAATAAACCGTTTATTGAAGGTCAATAAACCGTTTATTGAAGGTCAATAAACTTTTTTATTGATATTACAAATTTTGTTTATTGTCACAATAAACTCATACATTGTGCTAATGAACCGTTTATTGGGCCAAACAATTTGTTTATAAAAAGACATTTTTCACTTTGATCAATGCGTTTATTGGCTCAATAAACTATTTATTGAAGGTCAATAAACTTTTTTATTGATATTACAAATTTTGTTTACTGTCACAATAAACTCATACATTGTGCTGATGAACCGTTTATTGGGCCAAACAATTTGTTTATAAAAAGAGATTTTTCGCTTTGATCAATGCGTTCATTGGCTCAATAAACCATTTATTGAAATTCAATAAACTTTTTTATTGATATTAAAAATTTTGTTTACTGTCACAATAAACTCATACATTGTGCTAATAAACCGTTTATTTGGGCAAACAATTTGTTTATAAAAAGACATTTTCCACTTTGATTAATGAGTTTATTGGCTCAATAAACCGTTTATTGAAGGTCAATAAACTTATTTATTGATATGACAAAATTTTCTTTAACTATCACAATAAATTCATACATTGTGCTAATGAACCGTTTATTGGGCCAAACAATTTGTTTATAGAAAGACATTTTTCACTTTGAACATTGCGATTATTGGCTCAATAAACCGTGTATTAAAGGCCAATAAACTAATTTATTGATATTAAAAATTTTGTTTTTACTGTCACAATAAATTCATACATGGTGCTAATGAACCGTTTATTGGGCCAAACAATTTGTTTATAAAAAGACATTTTTCACTTTGAACAATGCGTTTCTTGGCTCAATAAACTATTTATTGAAGGTCAATAAACTTTTTATTGATATTACAAATTTTGTTTAACTGACAAAATAAATTCATACATTGTACTAATAAACCGTTTATTGGGCCAAGCAATTTGTTTATGAAAAGACATTTTTCACTTTGAACAATGCGTTTATTGGCTCAATAAACCATTTATTGAAGGTCAATAAACTTTTTATTGATATTACAAATTTTGTTTAACTGACAAAATAAATTCATACATTGTGCTAAAAAACCGTTTATTGGGCCAAACAATTTGTTTATAGAAAGACATTTTTTACTTTGATCATTGCGTTTATTGGCTCAATAAACCGTGTATTGAAGGTCAATAAGCTAATGTGTTGATATTAAAAATTTGTTTTTACTGTCACAGTAAACCCATACATTGCGCTAATAAATCATTTATTGGGAAAACAATTTTGAATTTTTTCACATTTATAAATGTGTTAGTTGGCGGAATCAACCAAGTTATTAAATTTCAATAAACTTTTTTACTGATGTAACCAACATTATTTACTACACGTAACTCACGTGGTCTTAATCGAAGTTATATGGCATACGCATATTTGTAGCAAATTAAATTAATTTCTGCATATTATGTTTTGTAATTTTTTTCCCTTATTGCTATGGCTTAAGTGTTAGTGCACTTTATTGAAAAAAAAAAATATGGGCATATATCTTTTGTTTATGTTATTTGATTCTTCTGCTCAATTAGTTTCCATCAGGTCAACATTTTTGAACGACATAAGTTTTATGATAAAATTTTAAAGAAATGGCAACTTTTTTGATCATTAGAAATTATTTAGAACTACCCATATGTTCATTATAAGAAATTTCGTAGAACCTTTTTTTTCAACTAATACGTTCCTGCTATAGGTACCTAACTACATAACATGCAGCAAATTTGGTACAACACATTACTTTGTCCGGTGTCTCGTATAAGTCCAATTATCATTTTTGAATTTTGATTGACATAAACGCATATTTATTATTGTTTATTTTAACGTGACTCGTAGGTAAATATGTACCTGCAAGATTTTAATTCAAGTTTTTTGTGAAGCCGAATTATGGTCATGTACCTTATATGTACATAGGTATGTAGGAGACACAGCACAGACAAAATTTTGTTTATCAAATATGAAAATGGGCATTGAAAAGTATTTATTCGGACTTTTCACCAGATACAAGAACAAGACTTCAGTTGCAGCAGTTGTAGCTTTTGTTCAAGGGAAATCAAACAACATCGTACTGTGTATTTGTTTTGCATAGTTTTCTCTGAATCTAGATTTTTTGTGCACTCTTTTTATATTTATGTTTATCTATAGGTAGGTATATAGTGTAATTTCACAAATGCGATCAGTGACGTCAAAACATTCATAAAATGCATCAATCTGACATCAATTTTTGTATCGAAGTGAAAAGTGACAGTCTTTAGAGAGCCATAAACACTTACACATACACAAAATAATGCCGGTTTGACACATTTTATGAATGCTTTGAAGCAAAATTTGCGGAGTGACTCGTATGTAAATTTACCTACACAGTTTGTAGAAAAGCCTTGTTGTGGAAAAAAATGCAGGTGTTGGAAGTAGATTCATACGGCACTCCGATTACAGTCTAATGCAGAATGGTTTTTGTAAATAGTTTTAATAAACCAATTCTTATAATTCTTACGCTCATTTTTTTCCATAATCAGCCATATTTCCGCTTTCAGCGTTTCAGCTAGCCGCTATCGCCACCGGACCAGAATGTCTTCTCAAATGCATACAAACGTTTTCGTTTCTTACACGTGCCTCCATCCCCAATTCCATCGTCCTTCGTCGCCATCTTTCTGCTAAAGTAGCTGTATGGGATTTGGATGTTTGTATACATACTTCGTAGTCTGTTATTAAACTTAAAGCTCGTAACACAAAAAAAGTGATACGAGAGCAAGACATGACCCGATTTTATCTTTTTCTATTTATTAAATCGTTGCCAAATAATTCACCATGTCTGTTCTTACACGATTGCAATTTTTCAGCGTTGATTCTCTTTTGGCCCCTTTGCTTTTACAATGCTGCGATTTTTAACAAAGTAAACTTAATTCAAGTGAAAAACTGCACAAAGCACAACAGGAAGAGACGATAAAGGCAAGACCGCACTCAACTTCAGTGGAACTGCGCTTCACGACGTGGCAAAATAACGGGTGATTTTTTAGCTGGTTTGGTTTTGGCAACACTGGTTTTGACAGCTGATGTGTGTTAAGTACCTTGTGTCACTGTCAAACAGCTTCAGTTTGGTTTGCAATTTAACCATGGATCGTCTTACAAATGAACAACGCTTGCAAATTATTGAATTTTACTATCAAAATTCGTGCTCGGTTCGAAATGTTCATCGCGCGCTGCTTCCATTTTATGGTCGGCATTCTCGACCTTCTGAGCAGTCTATTCGGAAGATTGTGACCAAATTTCGCACCAAATTTACTTTTTTGGACATTAAACCACCAACACGTTTACGTACTGTGCGTAGTGAAGAAAATATTGCGGCCGTATCAGCTAGTGTGACAGAAGACCGCGAAATGTCGATTCGGCGCCGTTCCCAGCAGTTAGGCCTTTGTTACAGCACTACGTGGAAAATTTTGCGGAAGGATTTGGGCGTAAAGCCTTTTAAGATACAGCTGGTGCAAGAACTAAAGCCAGCCGACCTACCACAACGCCGAATTTTTGGTGAATGGGCTCTTGGAAAGCTGGCCGAGGATCCGCTTTTTTATCGAAAAATTGTGTTCAGCGATGAGGCTCATTTTTGGTTGAATGGGTACGTAAATAAGCATAATTGCCGCATTTGGAGTGAAGATCAGCCAGAAGCATTGCAACAGCTACCAATGCATCCCGAAAAAGCCACTGTTTGGTGCGGTTTATGGGCCGGCGGCATTATTGGGCCATATTTCTTCAAAGATGATGCGAATCGCAGCGTTACTATCAATGGTGAACGCTACCGAGCGATGATAACAAACTTTTTTTGCCCGAAATGGAAGTTCTTGACTTGCATGATATGTGGTTTCAACAAGACGGTGCCACATGCCACACAGCACGCGAAACAATGGCGCAATTGCGAGGCGAGTTTGGTGAACAGTTAATTTCACGTTTCGGGCCGGTCAATTGGCCGCCTAGATCGTGCGATTTGACACCATTAGATTATTTTTTGTGTGGGTATGTCAAAGCTAATGTCTATAGGGACAAGCCCGCTTCGATTGACGCACTGGAAGCCAACATCCATGCATTCATTCGTGAGATACCGGCCGATATGTGTGAAAGAGTATGCCAAAATTGGACTCAGCGGATGGGCTACCTGAGACGCAGCCGCGGTCAACATTTGCATGAAATTATCTTTAAACATTAAATTGCAAGGTTCAAACTATCGATTCAAATAAATATTTCATTCATTTTTTCGAATTTTTTGTGTTTTTTTTTTTTAAAGTTCTGAACCTCTTAAAAAATCACCCGTTATTATTTGTTCCGATGCAGTTCAGTTCTATGTGGTTTATCTTTAACTGTAAAAATGTTTCAACCTAAGCTCATCGTGCTTAAAAATCGCAGCTCAAATTGCAAGGTACAAAAGCAGAGTTTTTTTTAACAAAAAAAACTGATTTTAAAACGGGGTACACATTTTCAAACCTGTTTTACAATCGTTAGACGTCTAACAGTATAAAAAAATTTGTGAACAGAGAATGTGTTTGTCACAAGTGTATAAACACTATCAAACGTGAACAGATTTGTCAAACAGGATCGATAAAATGTACTCCGCTTAATGAAAAAAAATAATACAATTTGACCCCTTTACAAAAGGACGCTGAGTTGCCGGCGATTTTAAGTTTGTAGGCGAGAAGGGCGTAAAAGGAAGACAAAAAAAAATCCCCTCACACCCTTCTCGCCTGAAAACTAGCTAGTTTCAGGCAATTCAGTTTTCTTGTGTGAAAGCGGTCTTTATTACTACGTTTCAACCGATCCATAAAGCGGAGTACACATTATCAAATCTGTTTGATAAATCTGTTCAAGTGTTTACACCTTGTTTACAAATTTTTTTGATACTGTTTGACGTCTAACAGAATTGCGAAACAGGTTGATAATGTGTACCCAACTTTTTTCATATTCGGTGACAATTTGAATAGGGCTGTCCACGAGACGAAAAAAGTCTTGTTTTTGGTTTCGCTGAACGAGACGAGTCTGCCTTTTAAGCATCCGAGACGAGACTGTATATTTATACCCAAATTAACCGAGAGTCCCGTCAGTCTGGGTTATCTCAACAGAAAAAAAAGGCTAGTGAATTGAAAAATCCGATTGCAGTTAAATATTTATTTTCTTCTGCGTATATGCGTAGATTCAAACTATATGGGGGCAAACTATATTTTGACGTATCGTATTTTCCAATTTTACTGTGGGAGACCGACACGAGTCCGAGACGAGACCGAGACGAGACGAGACTGGACATTTTCGAGACGAGACCTACAAAAATCTCGCCGAGTCTCGCCACCAGCCCAAAGTTTGACGTCAAACAGTTTTATCAATCAGATTTGATAATGTGAACACCGCTTGAATCGAGATTTATTTTACGTTAATACCGGCTACTAAACCAACGAAACTTTCAATTCCCAACATTACATTTGTATGTCATAAGACGAGATCATCCCGACAACTCGCAATATTAAATAATAACAATAAGCGCAATACTGGCCACGAGATGAGACTTAGCGAGATTTTTGTAAGTCTTGTTTCGGTCTCGTTAAAAACGAAAATTTTCAGTCTTGGCTCGGTTTCCCATAATATAGTCTCGTCTCGGTCTCAATATAATCTTGTGTCGTCTCGTCTCGTCTCGTCTCGTCTCGTCTCGTCTCGTCTCGTCTCGTCTCGTCTCGTCTCGTCTCGTCTCGTCTCGTCTCGTCTCGTCTCGTCTCGTCTCGTCTCGTCTCGTCTCGTCTCGTCTCGTCTCGTCTCGTCTCGTCTCGTCTCGTCTCGTCTCGTCTCGTCTCGTCTCGTCTCGTCTCGTCTCGTCTCGTCTCGTCTCGTCTCGTCTCGTCTCGTCTCGTCTCGTCTCGTCTCGTCTCGTCTCGTCTCGTCTCGTCTCGTCTCGTCTCGTCTCGTCTCGTCTCGTCTCGTCTCGTCTCGTCTCGTCCCGTGTCGTCTATTCTCATGGCCATTCATTAAACCTGACGACGAAAATTTCATTACCGCACCTAATTTTTCGCGTTGGTTTGGGAGAGCCTTTTTTAAATCTTAACCTTCGGTTAAAAAATAATGGGCTGGATATACCGAATGGTAAAACACTCAGTAAAATTTTTCTTTTGGATTTTTTAACCTGCCAACATACGACTTGAAATATAAAAAGGTATTGATGAGAAATCACTAGAAATATTTTTTTCACTAAAAAAAATTCTTTGAATTAAATATTTCTAAAACTAAAACATTTGACTGATTCGTTCGTTTTGATGAGTAAAGGTTTGCAGCGAAATTATACTTCCCGACGTGGCAAAAGATAATTTGTACGAAATTGTATAGCTATATCGAACGCTGCAACTGAACTTCATAAAATTTCATACAAACTATTTTGAATGGCAGTTCCGCTGCAATGCAGTTCTGCCTAGTGCAGTGTAACCCTAAAATTGAAAAAATATTTGTTTAACATACATTTTTTTTAATAAGAAACTATTTTAAGTGATTGTTCTTAGATTCGTTTTCTTTTTATCCTCGCCGTCTTTTTTTAATTTTCCGAACTCTGGCACTGACGAGAAGCTCTGTAAAATCTATTTACCCTCGTATGCTTTCATTGATTGAAATCGGTTAAGAACTACGACGAGATTTCGTCTGGTCTCGTCTCAGAAATCGGAATGATGCATACAGATATTAAAACATATACCACCGATCCAGTAAGATTGAAGTCCTTTTGGGAGCAGAATTTTACCATCAGTTAATCCGCCCCGAACAAATACAAATTGGCGACAAGATGCCAATTTTATAAAACACAGTATTTGTTTGGGTAGTAACCGGGAAAATTGAAGATATGACATACAACACTGCTACTTGTGGTATCTTTTGCGAAGAAGACTCAACCAATGAGCTTATTGAACGATTTTGGAGGCTTGATGACTTTGAAAACACACCAAAACAGATGACATCATTAGAAAAATACTGTGAATCACACTTTATTCAAAATGTGTCTAGATCGGAAACTGGGCGTTTCAACGTTAGGTTACCTTTTCGAGAAAATGGCGTAGCCCTAGGTGACTCTATGCAAACAGCATTTAATTGTTTTATGTCACTAGAAAGACGACTAAACAAAAACCCTAAACTAAGAGAAGATTACGTCAAATTTATGGACGAATATGAATCTCTTGGCCACATGGAAGAGATCAGACAAGACAGCATTCAAGGACCACACTTCTTCATACCTCACCATTGCGTATTGAAGCCTGACAGCAGTACAACAAAACTACGGGTGGTCTTCGACGCCTCAGCAAAAACTTCGTCTGGTCTATTGCTTAATGACATCCTCCACACTGGGCTTACAGTTCAAAGTGAACTATTATCTATACTACTTCGTTCTCGCTTGCACAAGTACGTTTTTACAGCAGATGTTGAGAAGATGTACAGGCAGATTCTGGTACATGAAGAAGTTCAAAGTGAACTATTATCTATACTACTTCGTTCTCGCTTGCACAAGGACGTTTTTACAGCAGACGTTGAGAAGATGTACAGGCAGATTATGGTACATGAAGAAGATCAACCCTATCAACTCATCATGTGGAGACGGAGATCATCAGAAGAGATAAGGTACTATAGATTGAAAACAGTAACTTGCGGAACATCATCCGCACCTTACTTGGCAACTAAATACTTGCAATACTTAGCAACCCAAAACAAAATAACACAACCGATTGGGGCTAAAATACTTCAAGATGACTTTTACGTCGACGACTGCATTAGTGGATCGGACAGCATCGCTCATGCGAAAGAGGCACAGTACCAGGTTTCTTCATTACTCAATGGTGCTGGACTCAAACTCCGCAAATGGTGTGCAAACCATCCATCATTATTAAAGGATATCCCAGCTGAGGACCAAGAAGTCAGCCTTGATTTCAGCGATTCAATCAATTGCACAATCAAAACTTTAGGTCTAATCTGGCAACCAAAATCAGACCAATTATATGGAAGAGCACAAATATCTGATACTATCTCAATCACTAAGCGATCAGTCAGCTCAGACATAGCACGCATCTTTGATCCACTAGGACTCTTTGATCCAGTAGTAGTTAAAGCCAAAATCTTCATGTAACAGCTTTGGCACCTAAAACTGTCTTGGGATGACGAACTACCACAATATCTTAAGGAGGAATAGATAATCTTCAGGAACAACATGTCAACACTCAATCAGGCAAAGGTTCCCAGACACATCTTTAATCAACAGAATCCAACATCCGTACAAATACACACCTTTGTTGACGCTTCAGAACAAGCATATGGTGCAGCTGTGTATCTTCGTTGAACTTATGGAGATCGCACAATCATCGTCAGACTACTCTGTGCGAAGTCAAGAATTACTCCGGTAAAACAACAGACCCTTCCTCGGCTTGAATTATGCGCTGCAGTCTTAGGAGCCGAACTCACAAGCAGAGTCAGAGAAGATTTACGACTGCGAGACACGCCAATACATTTTGGACTGATTCGCAAATCGTACTATCATGGATCAATTCCACATCGTCATCATTTCACACATTCCTGGCAAATCGAGTTGCAAAAATTCAAGAATGTTCCCTGGCAACTCAGTGGCGTCACGTCCATCCAAAGAGAACCCAGCAGACTTACTATCTCGGGAAATATCTGCAGCAAGCTTTATGTCATGTAACATGTGGCTTTATGGGCCGTTTTTCATGCATGGAAACGAATCAACATGGCACCAGCCATT
This sequence comes from Dasysyrphus albostriatus, assembly GCA_946251815.1. Lineage (NCBI taxonomy): Eukaryota > Metazoa > Arthropoda > Insecta > Diptera > Syrphidae > Dasysyrphus > Dasysyrphus albostriatus. The sequence goes on along the minus strand of OX276335.1, from coordinate 157,685,208 downwards.
CGTAAGGGAGCTAGAAATACCCTCCGATCTAGAACGGAAAAGAAAACACACAGTGGCAGTAGCACTACAACAAAACCCTATAATTGACCTAATTTACCAGATAAAACATCGAAATTCTTTCAACTTTCTGCAACGTACAATGGGCTATGTGCTCCGGTTCACCAATAGAGTCAGAAAAATGGACATAAATCCAGCAGAACAAACCGCATTATCACCTAAGGAACTCAATGAATTACTTTTGGTCATCGTAAAGCAAATACAATCTTCTGAATTTACAAATGTAATACAAGATCTTAAAGGTCACAGAGGAGTATGCAAATCCAGCGCATTGATTACCCTGGCTCCATTTTTAGACGAAAGGGGGATTCTACGAGTTGGAGGCAGACTAGAGGCCGCATCAATCTCATTTGATGCCAAACATCCCATATTGATGCCGTACAACGAACCCATCACAAAATTGCTATTCAAAATGAAAAATGACGAACACAACCACTGTGGACCACAAACATTGTTATCAATTCTGAGGCAGCAATTTTGGCCTATTAAGGGTAAGATCATGGCCCGACACACAGTTCATAAATGTATCAGATGCACCAAAACCCGACCGCAGTTGATGACTCAAGTAATGGGTAATCTGCCAGTAGATCGCGTTACAGCAAATAGACCTTTCTTAAACTCCGAAGTAGACTTTTGTGGCCCCCTATGGGTACACTACAAAATCAGGGGAAAAAAGCCACACAAGGTTTACTTAGCAGTTTTTTGTTGCTTCACCACCAAGGCAGTACATTTAGAAATTGTGACTGACTTAACGACGGAGGCATTCATTGGAGCACTCAGAAGATTCATCAACCGCCGTGCACGAATTCAAACTCTTTACTGTGACAACGCCACCAACTTCGTGGGAGCAAGGAATCAGATTCATGAACTCAACAGTGTACTGCACACCCCCGAAGCGAAGGAAGCCATAATAAAGGCTAGCAGCAACAAGGGAATAACATTTAAATTCATCCCTCCAAGAGCTCCACATTTCGGCGGTTTATGGGAGGCAGCAGTCAAATCAGCCAAACATCTGTTAGTCAAAGCAGTCTCCATATCGTCACTCACGCATGAAGAATTGGAGACTGTAATCACCGAAGTTGAAGCCATCCTAAATTAAAGACCACTCACTCCACTTTCATCGAATCCAAACGATCTGGCTGCATTGACACCAGGACACTTCCAGATTGGTGAACCATTGATTGCTAAAGTTGATCCCGATACCGCTCCAGAAAAAATTAATCTGAGAAATCGATGGAATCCAATCTGCTACTTGAAACATGAATTTTGGAAACAATGGTCAAGTGAATACCTAAATCAATTACAACAAAGAAACAAATGGCCAACACGCCAACACGTCAATGGCCACTGGGAAGAATTGTCCAAATCTTCAAGGGCGATGACAATGTTGTTCGAGGAGTCAAAGTCAAAATCATTTCACACATTCCTGGCAAATCGAGTTGCAAAAATTCAAGAATGTTCCCTGGCAACTCAGTGGCGTCACGTCCATCCAAAGAGAACCCAGCAGACTTACTATCTCGGGAAATATCTGCAGCAAGCTTTATGTCATGTAACATGTGGCTTTATGGGCCGTTTTTCATGCATGGAAACGAATCAACATGGCACCAGCCATTCGTAAGGGAGCTAGAAATACCCTCCGATCTAGAACGGAAAAGAAAACACACAGTGGCAGTAGCACTACAACAAAACCCTATAATTGACCTAATTTACCAGATAAAACATCGAAATTCTTTCAACTTTCTGCAACGTACAATGGGCTATGTGCTCCGGTTCACCAATAGAGTCAGAAAAATGGACATAAATCCAGCAGAACAAACCGCATTATCACCTAAGGAACTCAATGAATTACTTTTGGTCATCGTAAAGCAAATACAATCTTCTGAATTTACAAATGTAATACAAGATCTTAAAGGTCACAGAGGAGTATGCAAATCCAGCGCATTGATTACCCTGGCTCCATTTTTAGACGAAAGGGGGATTCTACGAGTTGGAGGCAGACTAGAGGCCGCATCAATCTCATTTGATGCCAAACATCCCATATTGATGCCGTACAACGAACCCATCACAAAATTGCTATTCAAAATGAAAAATGACGAACACAACCACTGTGGACCACAAACATTGTTATCAATTCTGAGGCAGCAATTTTGGCCTATTAAGGGTAAGATCATGGCCCGACACACAGTTCATAAATGTATCAGATGCACCAAAACCCGACCGCAGTTGATGACTCAAGTAATGGGTAATCTGCCAGTAGATCGCGTCACAGCAAATAGACCTTTCTTAAACTCCGAAGTAGACTTTTGTGGCCCCCTATGGGTACACTACAAAATCAGGGGAAAAAAGCCACACAAGGTTTACTTAGCAGTTTTTTGTTGCTTCACCACCAAGGCAGTACATTTAGAAATTGTGACTGACTTAACGACGGAGGCATTCATTGGAGCACTCAGAAGATTCATCAACCGCCGTGCACGAATTCAAACTCTTTACTGTGACAACGCCACCAACTTCGTGGGAGCAAGGAATCAGATTCATGAACTCAACAGTGTACTGCACACCCCCGAAGCGAAGGAAGCCATAATAAAGGCTAGCAGCAACAAGGGAATAACATTTAAATTCATCCCTCCAAGAGCTCCACATTTCGGCGGTTTATGGGAGGCAGCAGTCAAATCAGCCAAACATCTGTTAGTCAAAGCAGTCTCCATATCGTCACTCACGCATGAAGAATTGGAGACTGTAAGCACCGAAGTTGAAGCCATCCTAAATTAAAGACCACTCACTCCACTTTCATCGAATCCAAACGATCTGGCTGCATTGACACCAGGACACTTCCAGATTGGTGAACCATTGATTGCTAAAGTTGATCCCGATACCGCTCCAGAAAAAATTAATCTGAGAAATCGATGGAATCCAATCTGCTACTTGAAACATGAATTTTGGAAACAATGGTCAAGTGAATACCTAAATCAATTACAACAAAGAAACAAATGGCCAACACGCCAACACGTCAATGGCCACTGGGAAGAATTGTCCAAATCTTCAAGGGCGATGACAATGTTGTTCGAGGAGTCAAAGTCAAAACCAAATCTGGAATATTCAAACGAACAATTCATCGCTTAGCCCCACTGTTTGAAGACATTGATAATACTGATGACGAGGACAATACTGACGAGGCACAGGTAGCAACTTCACAATCCGAATCTCAAATGAATGAAACGACAGAAACGCCTACAAAACGAAGAAGGACGTCATGTGTGTCATTAATCACCACCGTTATACTGTCATTGTTTCTTCTACCCGTAGTTTGTACATCGCCGATTAACGTATCAAGATTTGACAATAATCCAGGAATATATTTCGAAAATCTTGGATCCACAAATCTAGTTGCCAACGAATGGAAAATTGTTGTCTACTACGATCTAGCACCCATTCGATCAGAATTAGTGTCATTTAACAATGGAACAATTGCTCTTGAACATTTATGCAACCAACTACAGTTAAGGACGACGTGCAGGGCGCTAGTAACACATTTTATAAACACGAGGAGTACCCTACAAGCAGACACCAACCTTATCTCAAAACATCGAACTCCACGCGCGGCAATCAACATAGTCGGCAACTTAGCACATTCGTTATTTGGACTGCTTGATTCTGACTACGCTGAAAAACTCTCAAAAACCATCAATCAAGTTAACACAAATGAAGCGCATCTTTTAAAAATGCTAAAAAATCAGACTTCCATCATAGACTCCACCATCAACATAATGAAACAAGATTATCTCGAAGGAGAAAAACGCATGATAACGCTTCAAAATCAAGTGACACACATCATTGCGAGAATTGGAGACACAACTGATCAGCTTAGAATCTTTCAAATTTTTACGTCTTTAACAATGCAATTAATGCTTATGGCTACAAACCTGCAGCAAATTGAGAACGCCATTCGTAACACATTTACGGACGTACACTATGGAACCATAAGTCCCCTTCTGCTATCACCAGCTCAATTGAGGGCGGAAAATATCAATATCAAAAACAATTTACCCCAATCCCAAAAACTACCATTCGAGCAAGAAGACTTGCTCCACTTCTATAAGATATCAACACCAAAGGGTCAGGCTACTGGAAACCACATGTTATTTGTCATTAAAATTCCACTAGTTGAACAAGAATCTTTCAATCTATTTCAACTCACACCCTTTCCGTCAATCGTTAATAACACGCTCCTCATCATCAGTCCGGCAATGGAATTTTGGCTATAAATCGTCATAGAGACCAATACTTTGCAATGATAGCATCCGAACATAAGGATTGTTGCAAGGGAAAAGACATGCAGTTTTTTTGCACTAACAGAAAGGCAAAATACCACGCTGGTTCACAAGCATACAATTGTGAATTTAATCTCTTCAACAACAATACCGCACCATCATGTAGCATACTTAAACCAAGTAATGACTTAATTTGGACCCAGCTGAATAGCAGAAATCAATGGGTATTCGGAACTCTTTATAATATTCAATTAACCGCTGTATGCAAAACAAAAACCTTACAAATTGAACTCACTGGATCCGGCATTCTCTCAATGGAAAATGATTGTATACTGAGAAACAATCTCATTACCATTGAAGGAAATCAGATGATGATCAGCGCTCTACAATCATCCTACATAAGCTTTGGGAACATATCTTTAATTGCCAAACCCAAAGATGTGCACGCAGCTCTGGAATCGCTTCCAACATTCAACAACAGTCATCTAGAAGCATTAAACCATCTCCAGATTCAACTCTCTACCCTACAACATCAAGGTCTCCCGAAGCTGAACGACAAGGTATTCTTCAATAGCATTCATTACCACTTTGTCAGCTTTTTTGCTCTTCTTCTTTCAATGAGCTTTGGAATTATAATTATTTGCCAACTCTGGAAGAGATTGACGTCAGCCGCTAATTCCACACCTGTTTCACCACCAAGAACACAGTACGATGTCAACGTCATATGAGAATACAGTTGAATTGAGCCATTCAACGCGGGGAAGTATGTTAAACAACATAAACAACAATAATGCTGACTGTACTACATTCTGAAATGGATACAACGAACGAACGCGGTGGCGTTCGATCGTTGCATATCGACCCACATTGAATTATATTTATTCATTGTAAGCATTTATTTTATTTATCCGTTGTAAGCATTGCATATGCAATTAATAATAAGTATAAAAGAGGCATTGGCCCACAAATAAATATCATTTTAAAATATTTCGTTTGAGTAGTAATTTGATCGACATTTCACAAACAGTTCAGGTTTCAAGTGCTTGCAATTGGTATCATCCAATATCAACTTAATTGTGCACCATTTTACACATAATAAACAAATCAAGTTTAAGTGCTTGTATTTGCTATCAAATTGTGTTCTGCACATTAATAATTCAAAGTGTGAAATGCATTTGCCATTCCTCAGCATTAGTTGCTTCACATGCTTGCAAGGAATTGCCGAAAACCATTGAACAGCTTATGCGAGGAATTTCAACTTACATATCGGAAAGTGCAAGAAGTTCAGCATTAGTAAATAAATAAATAATAACAAAAAATAATTAAAAAATAGCACGAACAAAAATCAGCCTTAATACTTAAATAATATCACAGATTGGGTTCATCACTTCAAATAAATAAAAAGTTAAGTAAATAAATAAATAAATAAGTAAGACAAAATAAATAAATAAATAAAAAAATAAATAAATAAATCAATAAATAAATAAATAAATCAATAAATAAATAAATAAATAATTAATAAATAATTGAATATATAAAAAAATAAATTAAAAACTATCGAATAAATAAATATATAAATGAATAAATAAATAAATAAATAATAGGAAATAGTTAAATAAATTAACAAATATTAACACGTATACAAATAAATGAATAAATAATCTGGCAACCAAAATCAGACCAATTATATGGAAGAGCACAAATATCTGATACTATCTCAATCACTAAGCGATCAGTCAGCTCAGACATAGCACGCATCTTTGATCCACTAGGACTCTGATCCAGTAGTAGTTAATGCCAAAATCTTCATGCAACAGCTTTGGCACCTAAAACTGTCTTGGGATGACGAACTACCACAATATCTTAAGGAGGAATAGATAATCTTCAGGAACAACATGTCAACACTCAATCAGGCAAAGGTTCCCAGACACATCTTTAATCAACAGAATCCAACATCCGTACAAATACACACCTTTGTTGACGCATCAGAACAAGCATATGGTGCAGCTGTGTATCTTCGTTCAACTTATAGAGATCGCACAATCATCGTCAGACTACTCTGTGCGAAGTCAAGAATTGCTTCGGTAAAACAACAGACCCTTCCTCGGCTTGAATTATGCGCTGCAGTCTTAGGAGCCGAACTCACAAGCAGAGTCAGAGAAGATTTACGACTGCGAGACACGCCAATACATCTTTGGACTGATTCACAAATCGTACTATCATGGATCAATTCCACATCGTCATCATTTCACACATTCCTGGCAAATCGAGTTGCAAAAATTCAAGAATGTTCCCTGGCAACTCAGTGGCGTCACGTCCATCCAAAGAGAACCCAGCAGACTTACTATCTCGGGGAATATCTGCAGCAAGCTTTATGTCATGTAACATGTGGCTTTATGGGCCGTTTTTCTTGCATGGCACTAGCCGTTCGTAAGGGAGCTAGAAATACCCTCCGATCTAGAACGGAAAAGAAAACACACAGTGGCAGTAGCACTACAACAAAACCCTATAATTGACCTAATTTACCAGATAAAACATCGAAATTCTTTCAACTTTCTGCAACGTACAATGGGCTATGTGTTCCGGTTCACCAATAGAGTCAGAAAAATGGACATAAATCCAGCAGAACAAACCGCATTATCACCTAAGGAACTCAATGAATTACTTTTGGTCATCGTAAAGCAAATACAATCTTCTGAATTTACAAATGTAATACAAGATCTTAAAGGTCACAGAGGAGTATGCAAATCCAGCGCATTGATTACCCTGGCTCCATTTTTAGACGAAAGGGGGATTCTACGAGTTGGAGGCAGACTAGAGGCCGCATCAATCTCATTTGATGCCAAACATCCCATATTGATGCCGTACAACGAACCCATCACAAAATTGCTATTCAAAATGAAAAATGACGAACACAACCACTGTGGACCACAAACATTGTTATCAATTCTGAGGCAGCAATTTTGGCCTATTAAGGGTAAGATCATGGCCCGACACATAGTTCATAAATGTATCAGATGCACCAAAACCCGACCGCAGTTGATGACTCAAGTAATGGGTAATCTGCCAGTAGATCGCGTCACAGCAAATAGACCTTTCTTAAACTCCGAAGTAGACTTTTGTGGCCCCCTATGGGTACACTACAAAATCAGGGGAAAAAAGCCACACAAGGTTTACTTAGCAGTTTTTTGTTGCTTCACCACCAAGGCAGTACATTTAGAAATTGTGACTGACTTAACGACGGAGGCATTCATTGGAGCACTCAGAAGATTCATCAACCGCCGTGCACGAATTCAAACTCTTTACTGTGACAACGCCACCAACTTCGTGGGAGCAAGGAATCAGATTCATGAACTCAACAGTGTACTGCACACCCCCGAAGCGAAAGAAGCCATAATCAAGGCTAGCAGCAACAAGGGAATAACATTTAAATTCATCCCTCCAAGAGCTCCACATTTCGGCGGTTTATGGGAGGCAGCAGTCAAATCAGCCAAACATCTGTTAGTCAAAGCAGTCTCCATATCGTCACTCACGCATGAAGAATTGGAGACTGTAATCACCGAAGTTGAAGCCATCCTAAATTAAAGACCACTCACTCCACTTTCATCGAATCCAAACGATCTGGCTGCATTGACACCAGGACACTTCCAGATTGGTGAACCATTGATTGCTAAAGTTGATCCCGATACCGCTCCAGAAAAAAATTAATCTGAGAAATCGATGGAATCCAATCTGCTACTTGAAACATGAATTTTGGAAACAATGGTCAAGTGAATACCTAAATCAATTACAACAAAGAAACAAATGGCCAACACGCCAACACGTCAATGGCCACTGGGAAGAATTGTCCAAATCTTCAAGGGCGATGACAATGTTGTTCGAGGAGTCAAAGTCAAAACCAAATCTGGAATATTCAAACGAACAATTCATCGCTTAGCCCCACTGTTTGAAGACATTGATAATACTGATGACGAGGACAATACTGACGAGGCACAGGTAGCAACTTCACAATCCGAATCTCAAATGAATGAAACGACAGAAACGCCTACAAAACGAAGAAGGACGTCATGTGTGTCATTAATCACCACCGTTATACTGTCATTGTTTCTTCTACCCGTAGTTTGTACATCGCCGATTAACGTATCAAGATTTGACAATAATCCAGGAATATATTTCGAAAATCTTGGATCCACAAATCTAGTTGCCAACGAATCTAAAATTGTTGTCTACTACGATCTAGCACCCATTCGATCAGAATTAGTGTCATTTAACAATGGAACAATTGCTCTTGAACATTTATGCAACCAACTACAGTTAAGGACGACGTGCAGTGCGCTAGTAACACATTTTATAAACACGAGGAGTACCCTACAAGCAGACACCAACCTTATCTCAAAACATCGAACTCCACGCGCGGCAATCAACATAGTCGGCAACTTAGCACATTCGTTATTTGGACTGCTTGATTCTGACTACGCTGAAAAACTCTCAAAAACCATCAATCAAGTTAACACAAATGAAGCGCATCTTTTAAAAATGCTAAAAAATCAGACTTCCATCATAGACTCCACCATCAACATAAAAAGAAAAACGCATGATAACGCTTCAAAATCAAGTGACACACATCATTGCGAGAATTGGAGACACAACTGATCAGCTTAGAATCTTTCAAATTTTTACGTCTTTAACAATGCAATTAATGCTTATGGCTACAAACCTGCAGCAAATTGAGAACGCCATTCGTAACACATTTACGGACGTACACTATGGAACCATAAGTCCCCTTCTGCTATCACCAGCTCAATTGAGGGCGGAAAATATCAATATCAAAAACAATTTACCCCAATCCCAAAAAATACCATTCGAGCAAGAAGACTTGCTCCACTTCTATAAGATATCAACACCAAAGGGTCAGGCTACTGGAAACCACATGTTATTTGTCATTAAAATTCCACTAGTTGAACAAGAATCTTTCAATCTATTTCAACTCACACCCTTTCCGTCAATCGTTAATAACACGCTCCTCATCATCAGTCCGGCAATGGAATTTTGGCTATAAATCGTCATAGAGACCAATACTTTGCAATGATAGCATCCGAACATAAGGATTGTTACAAGGGAAAAGACATGCAGTTTTTTTGCACCAACAGAAAGGCAAAATACCACGCTGGTTCACAAGCATACAATTGTGAATTTAATCTCTTCAACAACAATACCGCACCATCATGTAGCATACTTAAACCAAGTAATGACTTAATTTGGACCCAGCTGAATAGCAGAAATCAATGGGTATTCGGAACTCTTTATAATATTCAATTAACCGCTGTATGCAAAACAAAAACCTTACAAATTGAACTCACTGGATCCGGCATTCTCTCAATGGAAAATGATTGTATACTGAGAAACAATCTCATTACCATTGAAGGAAATCAGATGATGATCAGCGCTCTACAATCATCCTACATAAGCTTTGGGAACATATCTTTAATTGCCAAACCCAAAGATGTGCACGCAGCTCTGGAATCGCTTCCAACATTCAACAACAGTCATCTAGAAGCATTAAACCATCTCCAGATTCAACTCTCTACCCTACAACATCAAGGTCTCCCGAAGCTGAACGACAAGGTATTCTTCAATAGCATTCATTACCACTTTGTCAGCTTTTTTGCTCTTCTTCTTTCAATGAGCTTTGGAATTATAATTATTTGCCAACTCTGGAAGAGATTGACGTCAGCCGCTAATTCCACACCTGTTTCACCACCAAGAACACAGTACGATGTCAACGTCATATGAGAATACAGTTGAATTGAGCCATTCAACGCGGGGAAGTATGTTAAACAACATAAACAACAATAATGCTGACTGTACTACATTCTGAAATGGATACAACGAACGAACGCGGTGGCGTTCGATCGTTGCATATCGACCCACATTGAATTATATTTATTCATTGTAAGCATTTATTTTATTTATCCATTGTAAGCATTGCATATGCAATTAATAATAAGTATAAAAGAGGCATTGGCCCACAAATAAATATCATTTTAAAATATTTCGTTTGAGTAGTAATTTGATCGACATTTCACATACAGTTCAGGTTTCAAGTGCTTGCAATTGGTATCATCCAATATCAACTTAATTGTGCACCATTTTACACATAATAAACAAATCAAGTTTAAGTGCTTGTATTTGCTATCGAATTGTGTTCTGCACATTAATAATTCAAAGTGTGAAATGCATTTGCCATTCCTCAGCATTAGTTGCTTCACATGCTTGCAAGGAATTGCCGAAAACCATTGAACAGCTTATGCGAGGAATTTCAACTTACATATCGGAAAGTGCAAGAAGTTCAGCATTAGTAAATAAATAAATAATAACAAAAAATAATTAAAAAATAGCACGAACAAAAATCAGCCTTAATACTTAAATAATATCACAGATTGGGTTCATCACTTCAAATAAATAAAAAGTTAAGTAAATAAATAAATAAATAAGTAAGACAAAATAAATAAATAAATAAAAAAATAAATAAATAAATCAATAAATAAATAAATAAATCAATAAATAAATAAATAAATAATTAATAAATAATTGAATATATAAAAAAATAAATTAAAAACTATCGAATAAATAAATATATAAATGAATAAATAAATAAATAAATAATAGGAAATAGTTAAATAAATTAACAAATATTAACACGTATACAAATAAATTAATAAATAATCTGGCAACCAAAATCAGACCAATTATATGGAAGAGCACAAATATCTGATACTATCTCAATCACTAATCGATCAGTCAGCTCAGACATAGCACGCATCTTTGATCCACTAGGACTCTGATCCAGTAGTAGTTAATGCCAAAATCTTCATGCAACAGCTTTGACACCTAAAACTGTCTTGGGATGACGAACTACCACAATATCTTAAGGAGGAATAGATAATCTTCAGGAACAACATGTCAACACTCAATCAGGCAAAGGTTCCCAGACACATCTTTAATCAACAGAATCCAACATCCGTACAAATACACACCTTTGTTGACGCATCAGAACAAGCATATGGTGCAGCTGTGTATCTTCGTTCAACTTATAGAGATCGCACAATCATCGTCAGACTACTCTGTGCGAAGTCAAGAATTGCTTCGGTAAAACAACAGACCCTTCCTCGGCTTGAATTATGCGCTGCAGTCTTAGGAGCCGAACTCACAAGCAGAGTCAGAGAAGATTTACGACTGCGAGACACGCCAATACATCTTTGGACTGATTCACAAATCGTACTATCATGGATCAATTCCACATCGTCATCATTTCACACATTCCTGTCAAATCGAGTTGCAAAAATTCAAATGTTCCCTGGCAACTCAGTGGCGTCACGTCCATCCAAAGAGAACCCAGCAGACTTACTATCTCGGGGAATATCTGCAGCAAGCTTTATGTCATGTAACATGTGGCTTTATGGGCCGTTTTTCTTGCATGGCACTAGCCGTTCGTAAAGGAGCTAGAAATACCCTCCGATCTAGAACGGAAAAGAAAACACACAGTGGCAGTAGCACTACAACAAAACCCTATAATTGACCTAATTTACCAGATAAAACATCGAAATTCTTTCAACTTTCAGCAACGTACAATGGGCTATGTGCTCCGGTTCACCAATAGAGTCAGAAAAATGGACATAAATCCAGCAGAACAAACCGCATTATCACCTAAGGAAATCAATGAATTACTTTTGGTCATCGTAAAGCAAATACAATCTTCTGAATTTACAAATGTAATACAAGATCTTAAAGGTACAGAGGAGTATGCAAATCCAGCGCATTGATTACCCTGGCTCCATTTTTAGACGAAAGGGGGATTCTACGAGTTGGAGGCAGACTGAGGCCGCATCAATCTCATTTGATGCCAAACATCCCATATTGATGCCGTACAACGAACCCATCACAAAATTGCTATTCAAAATGAAAAATGACGAACACAACCACTGTGGACCACAAACATTGTTATCAATTCTGAGGCAGCAATTTTGGCCTATTAAGGGTAAGATCATGGCCCGACACACAGTTCATAAATGTATCAGATGTACCAAAACCCGACCGCAGTTGATGACTCAAGTAATGGGTAATCTGCCAGAAGATCGCGTCACAGCAAATAGACCTTTCTTAAACTCCGAAGTAGACTTTTGTGGCTCCCTATGGGTACACTACAAAATCAGGGGAAAAAAGCCACAAAAGGTTTACTTAGCAGTTTTTTGTTGCTTCACCACCAAGGCAGTACATTTAGAAATTGTGACTAACTTAACGACGGAGGCATTCATTGGAGCACTCAGAAGATTCATCAACCGCCGTGCACGAATTCAAACTCTTTACTGTGACAACGCCACCAACTTCGTGGGAGCAAGGAATCAGATTCATGAACTCAACAGTGTACTGCACACCCCCGAAGCGAAGGAAGCCATAATCAAGGCTAGCAGCAACAAGGGAATAACATTTAAATTCATCCCTCCAAGAGCTCCACATTTCGGCGGTTTATGGGAGGCAGCAGTCAAATCAGCCAAACATCTGTTTGTCAAAGCAGTCTCCATATCGTCACTCACGCATGAAGAATTGGAGACTGTAATCACCGAAGTTGAAGCCATCCTAAATTAAAGACCACTCACTCCACTTTCATCGAATCCAAACGATCTGGCTGCATTGACACCAGGACACTTCCTGATTGGTGAACCATTGATTGCTCAAGTTGATCCCGACACCGCTCCAGAAAAAATAAATCTGAGAAATCGATGGAATTCAATCTGCTACTTGAAACATGAATTTTGGAAACAATGGTCAAGTGAATACCTAAATCAATTACAACAAAGAAACAAATGGCCAACACGCCAACACGTCAATGGCCACTGGGAAGAATTGTCCAAATCTTCAAGGGCGATGACAATGTTGTTCGAGGAGTCAAAGTCAAAACCAAATCTGGAATATTCAAACGAACAATTCATCGCTTAGCCCCACTGTTTGAAGACATTGATAATACTGATGACGAGGACAATACTGACGAGGCACAGGTAGCAACTTCACAATCCGAATCTCGAATGAATGAAACGACAGAAACGCCTACAAAACGAAGAAGGACGTCATGTGTGTCATTATTCACCACCGTTATAATGTCATTGTTTCTTCTACCCGTAGTTTGTACATCGCCGATTAACGTATCAAGATTTGACAATAATCCAGGAATATATTTCGAAAATCTTGGATCCACAAATCTAGTTGCCAACGAATGGAAAATTGTTGTCTACTACGATCTAGCACCCATTCAATCAGAATTAGTGTCATTTAACAATGGAACAATTGCTCTTGAACATTTATGCAACCAACTACAGTTAAGGACGACGTGCAGTGCGCTAGTAACACATTTTATAAACACGAGGAGTACCCTACAAGCAGACACCAACCTTATCTCAAAACATCGAACTCCACGCGCGGCAATCAACATAGTCGGCAACTTAGCACATTCGTTATTTGGACTGCTTGATTCTGACTACGCTGAAAAACTCTCAAAAACCATCAATCAAGTTAACACAAATGAAGCGCATCTTTTAAAAATGCTAAAAAATCAGACTTCCATCATAGACTCCACCATCAACATAATGAAACAAGATTATCTCGAAGGAGAAAAACGCATGATAACGCTTCAAAATCAAGTGACACACATCATTGCGAGAATTGGAGACACAACTGATCAGCTTAGAATCTTTCAAATTTTTACGTCTTTAACAATGCAATTAATGCTTATGGCTACAAACCTGCAGCAAATTGAGAACGCCATTCGTAACACATTTACGGACGTACACTATGGAACCATAAGTCCCCTTCTGCTATCACCAGCTCAATTGAGGGCGGAAAATATCAATATCAAAAACAATTTACCCCAATCCCAAAAACTACCATTCGAGCAAGAAGACTTGCTCCACTTCTATAAGATATCAACACCAAAGGGTCAGGCTACTGGAAACCACATGTTATTTGTCATTAAAATTCCACTAGTTGAACAAGAATCTTTCAATCTATTTCAACTCACACCCTTTCCGTCAATCGTTAATAACACGCTCCTCATCATCAGTCCGGCAATGGAATTTTGGCTATAAATCGTCATAGAGACCAATACTTTGCAATGATAGCATCCGAACATAAGGATTGTTACAAGGGAAAAGACATGCAGTTTTTTTGCACCAACAGAAAGGCAAAATACCACGCTGGTTCACAAGCATACAATTGTGAATTTAATCTCTTCAACAACAATACCGCACCATCATGTAGCATACTTAAACCAAGTAATGACTTAATTTGGACCCAGCTGAATAGCAGAAATCAATGGGTATTCGGAACTCTTTATAATATTCAATTAACCGCTGTATGCAAAACAAAAACCTTACAAATTGAACTCACTGGATCCGGCATTCTCTCAATTGAAAATGATTGTATACTGAGAAACAATCTCATTACCATTGAAGGAAATCAGATGATGATCAGCGCTCTACAATCATCCTACATAAGCTTTGGGAACATATCTTTAATTGCCAAACCCAAAGATGTGCACGCAGCTCTGGAATCGCTTCCAACATTCAACAACAGTCATCTAGAAGCATTAAACCATCTCCAGATTCAACTCTCTACCCTACAACATCAAGGTCTCCCGAAGCTGAACGACAAGGTATTCTTCAATAGCATTCATTACCACTTTGTCAGCTTTTTTGCTCTTCTTCTTTCAATGAGCTTTGGAATTATAATTATTTGCCAACTCTGGAAGAGATTGACGTCAGCCGCTAATTCCACACCTGTTTCACCACCAAGAACACAGTACGATGTCAACGTCATATGAGAATACAGTTGAATTGAGCCATTCAACGCGGGGAAGTATGTTAAACAACATAAACAACAATAATGCTGACTGTACTACATTCTGAAATGGATACAACGAACGAACGCGGTGGCGTTCGATCGTTGCATATCGACCCACATTGAATTATATTTATTCATTGTAAGCATTTATTTTATTTATCCGTTGTAAGCATTGCATATGCAATTAATAATAAGTATAAAAGAGGCATTGGCCCACAAATAAATATCATTTTAAAATATTTCGTTTGAGTAGTAATTTGATCGACATTTCACATACAGTTCAGGTTTCAAGTGCTTGCAATTGGTATCATCCAATATCAACTTAATTGTGCACCATTTTACACATAATAAACAAATCAAGTTTAAGTGCTTGTATTTGCTATCGAATTGTGTTCTGCACATTAATAATTCAAAGTGTGAAATGCATTTGCCATTCCTCAGCATTAGTTGCTTCACATGCTTGCAAGGAATTGCCGAAAACCATTGAACAGCTTATGCGAGGAATTTCAACTTACATATCGGAAAGTGCAAGAAGTTCAGCATTAGTAAATAAATAAATAATAACAAAAAATAATTAAAAAATAGCACGAACAAAAATCAGCCTTAATACTTAAATAATATCACAGATTGGGTTCATCACTTCAAATAAATAAAAAGTTAAGTAAATAAATAAATAAATAAGTAAGACAAAATAAATAAATAAATAAAAAAATAAATAAATAAATCAATAAATAAATAAATAAATCAATAAATAAATAAATAAATAATTAATAAATAATTGAATATATAAAAAAATAAATTAAAAACTATCGAATAAATAAATATATAAATGAATAAATAAATAAATAAATAATAGGAAATAGTTAAATAAATTAACAAATATTAACACGTATACAAATAAATGAATAAATAATCTGGCAACCAAAATCAGACCAATTATATGGAAGAGCACAAATATCTGATACTATCTCAATCACTAAGCGATCAGTCAGCTCAGACATAGCACGCATCTTTGATCCACTAGGACTCTGATCCAGTAGTAGTTAATGCCAAAATCTTCATGCAACAGCTTTGACACCTAAAACTGTCTTGGGATGACGAACTACCACAATATCTTAAGGAGGAATAGATAATCTTCAGGAACAGCATGTCAACACTCAATCAGGCAAAGGTTCCCAGACACATCTTTAATCAACAGAATCCAACATCCGTACAAATACACACCTTTGTTGACGCATCAGAACAAGCATATGGTGCAGCTGTGTATCTTCGTTCAACTTATAGAGATCGCACAATCATCGTCAGACTACTCTGTGCGAAGTCAAGAATTGCTTCGGTAAAACAACAGATCCTTCCTCGGCTTGAATTATGCGCTGCAGTCTTAGGAGCCGAACTCACAAGCAGAGTCAGAGAAGATTTACGACTGCGAGACACGCCAATACATCTTTGGACTGATTCACAAATCGTACTATCATGGATCAATTCCACATCGTCATCATTTCACACATTCCTGGCAAATCGAGTTGCAAAAATTCAAGAATGTTCCCTGGCAACTCAGTGGCGTCACGTCCATCCAAAGAGAACCCAGCAGACTTACTATCTCGGGGAATATCTGCAGCAAGCTTTATGTCATGTAACATGTGGCTTTATGGGCCGTTTTTCTTGCATGGCACTAGCCGTTCGTAAGGGAGCTAGAAATACCCTCCGATCTAGAACGGAAAAAAAAACACACAGTGGCAGTAGCACTACAACAAAACCCTATAATTGACCTAATTTACCAGATAAAACATCGAAATTCTTTCAACTTTCAGCAACGTACAATGGGCTATGTGCTCCGGTTCACCAATAGAGTCAGAAAAATGGACATAAATCCAGCAGAACAAACCGCATTATCACCTAAGGAACTCAATGAATTACTTTTGGTCATCGTAAAGCAAATACAATCTTCTGAATTTACAAATGTAATACAAGATCTTAAAGGTCACAGAGGAGTATGCAAATCCAGCGCATTGATTACCCTGGCTCCATTTTTAGACGAAAGGGGGATTCTACGAGTTGGAGGCAGACTAGAGGCCGCATCAATCTCATTTGATGCCAAACATCCCATATTGATGCCGTACAACGAACCCATCACAAAATTGCTATTCAAAATGAAAAATGACGAACACAACCACTGTGGACCACAAACATTGTTATCAATTCTGAGGCAGCAATTTTGGCCTATTAAGGGTAAGATCATGGCCCGACACACAGTTCATAAATGTATCAGATGTACCAAAACCCGACCGCAGTTGATGACTCAAGTAATGGGTAATCTGCCAGAAGATCGCGTCACAGCAAATAGACCTTTCTTAAACTCCGAAGTAGACTTTTGTGGCCCCCTATGGGTACACTACAAAATCAGGGGAAAAAAGCCACAAAAGGTTTACTTAGCAGTTTTTTGTTGCTTCACCACCAAGGCAGTACATTTAGAAATTGTGACTGACTTAACGACGGAGGCATTCATTGGAGCACTCAGAAGATTCATCAACCGCCGTGCACGAATTCAAACTCTTTACTGTGACAACGCCACCAACTTCGTGGGAGCAAGGAATCAGATTCATGAACTCAACAGTGTACTGCACACCCCCGAAGCGAAGGAAGCCATAATCAAGGCTAGCAGCAACAAGGGAATAACATTTAAATTCATCCCTCCAAGAGCTCCACATTTCGGCGGTTTATGGGAGGCAGCAGTCAAATCAGCCAAACATCTGTTTGTCAAAGCAGTCTCCATATCGTCACTCACGCATGAAGAATTGGAGACTGTAATCACCGAAGTTGAAGCCATCCTAAATTAAAGACCACTCACTCCACTTTCATCGAATCCAAACGATCTGGCTGCATTGACACCAGGACACTTCCTGATTGGTGAACCATTGATTGCTCAAGTTGATCCCGACACCGCTCCAGAAAAAATAAATCTGAGAAATCGATGGAATTCAATCTGCTACTTGAAACATGAATTTTGGAAACAATGGTCAAGTGAATACCTAAATCAATTACAACAAAGAAACAAATGGCCAACACGCCAACACGTCAATGGCCACTGGGAAGAATTGTCCAAATCTTCAAGGGCGATGACAATGTTGTTCGAGGAGTCAAAGTCAAAACCAAATCTGGAATATTCAAACGAACAATTCCTCGCTTAGCCCCACTGTTTGAAGACATTGATAATACTGATGACGAGGACAATACTGACGAGGCACAGGTAGCAACTTCACAATCCGAATCTCGAATGAATGAAACGACAGAAACGCCTACAAAACGAAGAAAGACGTCATGTGTGTCATTATTCACCACCGTTATAATGTCATTGTTTCTTCTACCCGTAGTTTGTATATCGCCGATTAACGTATCAAGATTTGACAATAATCCAGGAATATATTTCGAAAATCTTGGATCCACAAATCTAGTTGCCAACGAATGGAAAATTGTTGTCTACTACGATCTAGCACCCATTCGATCAGAATTAGTGTCATTTAACAATGGAACAATTGCTCTTGAACATTTATGCAACCAACTACAGTTAAGGACGACGTGCAGTGCGCTAGTAACACATTTTATAAACACGAGGAGTACCCTACAAGCAGACACCAACCTTATCTCAAAACATCGAACTCCACGCGCGGCAATCAACATAGTCGGCAACTTAGCACATTCGTTATTTGGACTGCTTGATTCTGACTACGCTGAAGAACTCTCAAAAACCATCAATCAAGTTAACACAAATGAAGCGCATCTTTTAAAAATGCTAAAAAATCAGACTTCCATCATAGACTCCACCATCAACATAATGAAACAAGATTATCTCGAAGGAGAAAAACGCATGATAACGCTTCAAAATCAAGTGACACACATCATTGCGAGAATTGGAGACACACCTGATCAGCTTAGAATCTTTCAAATTTTTACGTCTTTAACAATGCAATTAATGCTTATGGGTACAAACCTGCAGCAAATTGAGAACGCCATTCGTAACACATTTACGGACGTACACTATGGAACCATAAGTCCCCTTCTGCTATCACCAGCTCAATTGAGGGCGGAAATTATCAATATCAAAAACAATTTACCCCAATCCCAAAAACTACCATTCGAGCAAGAAGACTTGCTCCACTTCTATAAGATATCAACACCAAAGGGTCAGGCTACTGGAAATCACATGTTATTTGTCATTAAAATTCCACTAGTTGAACAAGAATCTTTCAATCTATTTCAACTCACACCCTTTCCGTCAATCGTTAATAACACGCTCCTCATCATCAGTCCAGCAATGGAAATTTTGGCTATAAATCGTCATAGAGACCAATACTTTGCAATGATAGCATCCGAACATAAGGATTGTTACAAGGGAAAAGACATGCAGTTTTTTTGCACCAACAGAAAGGCAAAATACCACGCTGGTTCACAAGCATACAATTGTGAATTTAATCTCTTCAACAACAATACCGCACCATCATGTAGCATACTTAAACCAAGTAATGACTTAATTTGGACCCAGCTGAATAGCAGAAATCAATGGGTATTCGGAACTCTTTATAATATTCAATTAACCGCTGTATGCAAAACAAAAACCTTACAAATTGAACTCACTGGATCCGGCATTCTCTCAATGGAAAATGATTGTATACCGAGAAACAATCTCATTACCATTGAAGGAAATCAGATGATGATCAGCGCTCTACAATCATCCTACATAAGCTTTGGGAACATATCTTTAATTGCCAAACCCAAAGATGTGCACGAGTTACATACCTGACCTCCATCCCGGTCATTGGCATAAGTACAACGTCGCCTAACCTCATTCGCAACATCAGCATATTTCACCATAAACTCTTTTCGTAACTTAATATAAATTTATTTTCAATCAACAATTATTCTTTTTGTAACTTAATATAAATTTATTTTCAATCAACAATTATTCTTTTTGTAACTCGATATAATATGTGCTGCCTCACAGTATTTTGACAAATATAAATAGATTGAATGTAATGTTTTTGATTTGAGTTGTGAATAAACCTGGCTTGCTGCCGCATAGTAGAAAATAATTTGTTTTTTTTCATTAATTCCGAAGCAGTAACCTTAACTGGCGCAGTCGACGGAACGGGTACGAGAAAATAAAAAGAATCTTTCGAAGGGTCATCGAAAAATCTATCTCCCGTAAAAGAATCTAACGTTGGTTACGCGAAAAAAAAAAAAAAAAAAAAATCGTGCGGTGCATGGGACTTACCGGGCTATTGAAATAATATAAGTTCAAAATAAAAAGTGGGAAAATATACTAGTGCAACGAATTTTATATGAACAATTTCGAAGGAACATCGAATTATCATATCAAAGGATTACCAGTGCAAAACATATCAGTGCAAAAAACTTCTTGTAAACATTTTTCGAAAGAATATCGAATCAGCTAAGTGATTAGTGCAAACACATCAGCCACAAACATTTTCGAAGGAATATCGAATCAACTAAGTGATCAGTGCAGATACATCAGCAACAAACATTTTTCGAAGGAATATCGAATCATCAAGCGATCTTAATTAACAGAGAAATATAATGAATTTCTATATCACGTAAGTCAAAATAGCGAATTTTGTTTTTTTCCCCTTCCTTATGTTCAAAGTCCCGAAGACCAAAAACAATCCTTACCCAAAGCAAAAAAGGTTATTGGACAACTCCAATAGTTTAAGTACAGGCTTAAGTCAAGAAATAAATTTAAATAATACACCTAATCTAGATATCGGAAATTCCGAAGTAAAAAGCATTTTTGGAGATAATATCGAGGATTACGATATACAAAATTAATTCGATTTAGAAATTAAATACTCTGACTTATGTATTGAAAACTCTGAAAAAGGGAATTTATTTAGCGATAATTTAGATTTAATTGATAAAACGAACGTGAACAAAACGAACATAATGTCAAATAACGAAGAAGCAGTGGCTGCAGCAACAGCTACGGTCACCCTCCTTAACTCGCTCAAAGTTCCCGAAGTAGTTAAAGACATCCCAACTTTCGACGGGAATCCTAGGCTACTTTTCGAATTTATAAGGAACGTAGAAGAAATACTGTCTCTTCTCGGAGCGATCGACGGTACAAATTTAGGTCGAGTGATATTAAGAGCCATTCGAAACAAAGTGGTCGGGTCAGCTAATGAGGTCCTCAACGTTTATGGAACTACATTATCCTGGTCCTCAATTAAAGATAATCTTATTAACCACTACTCCGACAAACGAAACGAGACGTCTCTTATACGAGATTTACACAATTTAAGGCAAAATAATAAGAGCTTAGAACATTTTTACAGTGAGGTAATCGAAATGCAAGCAGCCATGACCAATCACGTTCAGATACACGAAGTCGAGGCTAATGTCATAACTGCTAAAAATAACTTATATAAAGAAATGTGTTTGAACACTTTCCTTTCAGGACTCAGGGAACCACTTGGTTCTACAGTAAGAGCAATGAGACCCTCAACCCTATCTGAAGCTTTCGGACATTGCACAAAAGAACAGAATATTTCCTACATGAAATACGAACCCATAAAGAAACTTTCGTTTCCACCTTACCAATTTCAGGCTTTTTCTAGAATCCCTCAACAAACTCAAAATCAGATGTAAAACACCTTTCAAACCTTCCCTAGAATTTCTCAGCAAGTCCAAGACCAGATATACACCCCTTTTAACACCAATTATCGACCAAGATTAAATCCCCAAACATTTAACCAAGAATTTAATGGTAATTCACGTAATAGACCAGTACAACAGTTACATAACCCTACTAACGTCTTCCACCCACAAATAAGACAAAACCCACGAATACCTTTCACCAATAGCTATACAAATCCTATGGTAGGGCAAAACTTACAAGGTAACTCCTATCTTAATAAATACTCTAAAAATCCAGGCTCGGGCCAAACTTCATTTAAACAGAGACTGCCAGCAATCGAACCCATGGAAGCTAGTACCATATATTCGAAACTCAGCCCTACAACTCAAGCCCGAAATACCAACACCCAAAGTAACTTTGTTGCACGAGCAGGTCCTTCTAACACTACCAATAGGGAACTGCACAATATCAACGTAGAATATCCAGAAACTCAAGCATACCCCGAATACGAATACCAGGAAGAGCCCATTAACTATCCAAACCTTGGAGTAGAAAATCCATACCAAAATTTGGATAACTACTACAACGAACAGTTTCAACAAAATCTCGAGGAATTCCACGTAACAAACCACCCGGAAGACACCGAAAATTTTCATCAACCAGCCTCTGGGAACCTATTGGATTCATAGACGTCAATAAACACGGAAATATATTACCCTACATAAATATTTCCTCACCTTTCGGAAGACCACAAAGATTCCTAATCGATACTGGTGCATCTTCATCTTTTATCAACCCTGAATTTGCCGACCCAAAATTTCAAAATCCCATTGATAAAACCATTATAAAAACTATTTTCAAGGAACACACGATCAATAGAGAAATATTGTTCCCCTGTTTTTCCGAATTCCAAACGCATGGCACATTCAGATTTTTAGTATTTAAATTTCATGGATACTTTGATGGCCTAATCGGCCTAGACATCCTTACCCAACTCAAAGCTAAAATAGACTTAGAAAAACAAATTCTGATTACAAAAGATGCCAATATTCCTCTTCTTCACAAACCAAACTCCACATCATCCCAATACATTATACCTCCAAGTACGAAAATGATTTGTCGCTTCCCTGTAAACGTTCAAAATGGTGACATCTTCATCCGCCCTACTGAAATTAGACCAAGCGTCTCTATTTCAGAAGGTATCTACGCTGCAAAAAATTGGTATAGTATTCTCGAAGTAATTAATGCTTCAAACGAAGAGCAAAACGTTCTTCTAGAACAACCTGTTAAAGTGTGCTCGTATTCAGAATATTGCGAAGTTAATATTACAGAAGCATACTCAAAAGCTCATGACGAACAAGTTTCAGATAATGAAATAACAAATTTGTTAAAACTAGACCACCTAAGCCCCGAAGAAAAAAAATCAATAATTAAACTGTGCAAACAATTCGAACATATTTTTTTTCGAAAAGATCAATCCCTGACATTCACTAACGCTGTAAAGCACAAAATACCAACCCACGAAGACGTTCCCATATACACTAAATCATAAAGATACCCATACGTACACAAAATGGAGGTTCAGAAACAAGTACAAGAGTTACTCAGACAAGGAATAATCCGTCCAAGTCATTCGCCATGGAGTTCCCCGGTTTGGGTAGTCCCAAAAGGAAAAGATATTCCCACAAAAAAATGGCGACTTGTAATTGATTATCGCCGCCTAAATGAAAAAACAATTAGCGACAAGTATCCACTCCCGAACATCACGGAAATCCTGGACAAATTAGGTAAATGCATGTACTTTTCCACTTTAGACTTGGCAAGTGGGTTCCATCAGATTGAGATGGACCCAAAAGACATACCAAAAACGGCAATTACAATCGAGGGGGGTCACTTCGAGTTTGTGCGAATGCCGTTCGGCCTTAAAAACGCGCCATCTACCTTCCAAAGAGTAATGGACCATGTACTAAACGACCTTGTGGGAAAACTCTGTTTGGTTTATCTAGATGATATAATCATCTTTTCAACCTCCCTGCAAGAACATCTTGAAAATTTAAAGAAAGTCTTTTTAAGGCTCCAAGACTTTAATTTCAAAGTCCAACTAGATAAGACAGAATTCCTTCAAAAGGAAACAGCCTTCCTCGGGCACATAATCACTAGAGACGGGGTAAAGCCCAACCCCGATAAGATCAAAGCAGTAAAAGAATTTCCAATCCCAAGGACACAGAAAGAAATCAAGTCATTTTTAGGACTACTGGGATATTACCGGAAGTTCATTAAGGACTTCGCAAAATTAACCAAACCCCTTACGGAGTGCCTTAAAAAAGGAAAAATAATTAACCTTGACCAAAGATACGTTTCAACCTTCGAAATGTGTAAAGACCTCCTGATTAACGATCCAATCCTACAGTACCCCGATTTTTCTAGACCTTTCATTCTTACCACCGATGCTAGCAATTTCGCTATAGGGGCAGTCCTATCCCAAGGTACTATAGGTAGTGACAAACCCATCTGTTTCGCTAGAAGAACCTTAACAGACTCTGAATGTCATTACTCTACTATAGAGAAAGAGCTTTTAGCGATTGTTTGGGCAACGAAGTACTTCCGTCCCTATCTATTTGGCCATAGATTTAAAATCGTTACCGACCATAAACCCTTGCAATGGATGATGAATCTAAAAGATCCTAATTCTAAATTAGTCCGATGGCGCTTGAAGCTTGAAGAATTTGATTATGAAATTGTCTACAAAAAAGGCAAATTAAATCTAAATGCTGATGCCCTCAGCAGAGTCAAAATTGGCAACGAAAACAATCCAATAGAACTAAATACAAACGAGACAAATAACATCCCTGGTTCAAGCGGTTCCACAATCCATTCAGCTATCGAAAACCTTGACGATCATATATACATCTCAGAAAGACCTCTGAACGAATTTAATATCCAACTAATTCTAGAGACAAACGAAAAAGACCAACCAATGCAACTGCAAATGTTGTTTAAGAATAAACAAAGGAGAATCATAAGAAGAGAACAATTTTCAGAAAATAGCATGATCACTATTTTTAAAAATTTTATGCCCCCAAATAAGTATTGCGCTATACATACAGACAACGAAACATTCAAAATCGTCCAAAGCGTGTACTCAAAATATTTCTCTAATAATAAAGCTTTCAAAGTAATACGTTGCACAGAAATACTAAAAGACATACTTGAAGATGACGACCAAGACAAATTGATTAACGATTAAGTTTAAGTTTAAGTTTAAGTTTAAGTTTATTTCATTCAATGTAGGCCTATACACATTAAGAATATACTTCTTATAAGCTAGTGTAAAGCTAATAATAAATCATAATACTATGAAGAAAACTACTTTATCATATACATATTTGACTTCAAACAAAGTTATTAATTTTATAAATTAATTTATATTTAATAGAAAAAAATAAATTAAGGAAAAGTTACTTATAAGAAAAAGAGATAATTATATAATTATATACACCTTTTACAATGATTAAAGAGAACAAAAAAATAATTACAATACATCTCTATTGAAAAAAAAGAAAAGAAAAAAGAAAAAAAAGGGAAAATAGAAAATTATAAAGAGAAAAACAGAATTAATTTTTAAAATGAGTATGTAGATTTCTACGAAACTGTGCTTCGCCGCTCCCTCTCCTTAAATGCCTAGGAAGGGAGTTCCACAATCGGGTAGCATTGACAAAAAACTGTCGCTTTGATGCCAGACAAGAGAAACGGGGGTGAATGAGTTGTTGAGATCTGTTAGAGGAACCAAACTGTAACCTGTTGAAAAGACTGCAGGGTTGCTGTGAACTAATAACGTTGAATAGTAATATAAGGGTACGAAAACGCATAAGATGATCAAGGGACATATCATATAATTGCTTTGAGAAATTTGACACATGATCAAATCTTCTCAGCCCGAAGACATATCGCACGGTATTGTTGAAAGCAACATTAAGCTTTCTCCTGCTGATGGCATCACAGTTGCTAAATATCTCGCACCCGTATGTCAGTATTGGTAAAACGAGCGTTTTAGCCAGAAGCATACGTGTTTTCAAAGGGGTGTAATATTGCGAGGGCCATAACTTTAGGAGAACACCATAGACCTTACCGACTGCAGAGTTTATATGCGTATCCCAACTAAGAGTTCTATTAAATAACAGCCCAAGATTTCTTGCAGTTGATACATACGAAATGTTCGCATTGTTTAGATATAAGTTGGGAAAGTAATCAAGGTTCAAAACTTTTCTACTAATGACAATGCATTTGGATTTCAGAGGATTTAGGAACAAACCATTATTCATAGACCAACAGGAAATTTTGTCTAAGTCCTCATTTATTCTGTATGCGCAATCTTCTATAAGTCCCAGGGAACAGCTCTTGTATAATTGTACATCGTCAGCATACATTTGAATGGAGGAACTTGAAATCTTAGTGGGTAGCTCATTTATATATAAAGAAAATAGAAGAAGTCCTAAGATTGAGCCCTGAGGGACTCCTCTAGTGGTCGGAAGGAAACTTGAAATATTATTACCAACTGAAACTGCTTGTCTCCTATCCCGAAGATACGAAGACAACAAGAGAACTGCGGAGGGTGAAAAACCATACAGGGATGAGAGTTTGAGACAGAGATTAGAGTGGTCCACAGTATCAAACGCTTTAGAAAAATCAAGCAGTACAAGGAACGTGACATGATCTTCATCCAAAGCATGTCTGATATCTTCAACGATATTTATAATGGCAGTGGTACAACTATGTTTTTGGCGGAAACCAGACTGCTCAGATGAAAGAATGTTTTTTCTGCTAAGGTATGCGTTAAGCTGTTTTTGCACCACTCTCTCGAAAACTTTTGACAAAAAAGGGAGCACAGAAATAGGTCGAAATTCATTTCCACCTGCATTTTTCGGAATCGGTAAAATTTTGGCTAGCTTCCATTGAGAAGGAAATAAACCCGTTGTTAAAATGGTATTAAAGGTGTGCGTGATGTAGGGCAAAATCACCGGTAATAGTGACTTAATAAAGATAGGATGAATTCCATCTATCCCAACGGCATTGGATTTAACTGACAAAACACTTTCAACTATGTCAGTACTATCTGCACAAGTAAATTCAAAGCAATCATCTGTCGAATACTCATTTGAAGGCCCAGGTAAGTTTAAGGGATCACTAGAGAGAGCTGGAAATGGTAACGTAACAAAGTCATGATTTAACGAATCGACATCAATATTCATTTCGCAATTCACGTTTTCTTTCCCTAAACCCATCTGCTTCAAGTTTTTCCACAGTTGACGACTATTCATTGAAGGATCTAGGTTTCGACTGTTAAGTTCAATTTTAGCAGCTCGTATTTTGTTAACTACTTGATTACGCAGTGTGCGATATATATTCCGATGGACATCTAATCTATAACGCTTCCATATATTATACGCCCGATCGCGTCGAAGAATCAGGTTTCTAATTTCATAACTAAACCAAGGACGTTCACCAAGTTTAATAGTTCTGGTTCTAAGCGGGACATATCTATTAAACAAACTAACTATATTGTTATTAAGAAAGTCAATTTGCTCATCCGGAGAGAGTAGAAAGTAAATCTGTTCCCAGTCAACACTCCGAGTGCTTAGCTCTAAGCCAGGATAATCAATATGCCTGAAGTCTCTATATTCATACGAGGTCGGTGGGGTTTCAATCTTAAAGTTAAAAGTCATGTAAATAAGATCGTGTCTTGAGAAAGCTGCAGCGGACAACTGGTCATATAGAATAAGATCATTCACATCACTTACAAAGAAAACATCTAAAAGAGTTTGTGAATCTCTACTAAAATGAGTAGGAATGGTAGTGTTAACTGGAATCAAATTAAAAGTTCTCAGACTCTCGATGAGAAAAGTCTGGTTTAAAAGATTACTGTTTAAATCTCCACATAAAATAATCTTGGATGGGCCCAAGGTAATTGTTTCCAATAAACTTAGCAAAGGACTAATATCTACAAAATTATATGGCCTGTAAACAGCCCCTATGAGAAGAATTCCTTCATCACCGAATATGTCTAAAAACAAGAAATCAAGCTCACTACCCTTTGTTGACTTGCAATTAATTTTGTACTTAATACCCTTCCGAACATAAATAGCGACACCTCCACCTCTTCTTCCATGTCTATCAGCCCTAAAAAGCCTGTGACCACCCAAGAAATACATCAAATCACTATTCTTATCGGAAAACCATGTTTCAGTAACACAGATTATGTCAGTATCAGATTCCTCGAACACATCCCTAAACTCATCAATTTTACAGAATAAGCTTTGAGCATTTAAATGGCATACTCTTAAACCCAATCTCTGTCTGCATAGAATTTTAATCATCGACCGAAGAATTCTGTCAACACCACTGACCGCAGGAACATCACCATCATAATTCACTGCCATCATATAATAGAAGAAAAATAATGGTAGGCAATAGAATTCGAGAGATCGGATCGACCAGATTCAAAGCCTCATACAAATATAAAACCATTCTGTTTATGGATAAAAAGACAAATAGAGAGAATAAATATTTACCAAAAACAAAAAATAGAGATGTTATGTAGAACAGAGTAATAATTAAATGTATTGTAGAACAGTGTAAGAAATTAAATGAAAAAAAAAGAAGTATAATATGTAAATATTTATAAAAAGAAAGTAAGGTGTAATAAGTTTCATTCTAATTCAGAAAATAAAGAAAAAAAAAAATAAAAGAAATAATATAAATTTGTGTAAGTGAAAAAGAATAGAAAAAGAAAAAAAAAAAAAAAAACTGTTATAAAAAATAATAACAAAATTAAATTTTGAATTAAAGATGATCATGAGTGAGGCTGGCAATTCCATCAAGGGTTTCTTTGTTTTTGACACATACTCCTTTCTCATCAGATGACAGGCATTTGACGTAGACTAGACCACGGATTGTGAACACCGAAGCAATTTTTTGTTGTTTTTTCAATTGAAGTGCGGTCCGTAACAGCAAATTGTTTTTATTTGTTAAGCATTCGCGAAAATAAATTTGAGATTTAGAGTTTGTAAATCCTACGTTGCTTAGTGAAAGTTGTGTTTTTGTCTCTTTGCGGAATTTGGCTATGGACGTTAGTACAAAGTTCTTTTCATAAGCCGATCTGAATTTCAAAATGATTGCTGTATTGTTGTTATTGTTAACAATCGGGCGAGTGCGAAAAATGTCATGCAATACAGGTGGTTTGATCTTAATATCGTGGCACAATAAATTAAACATTGATCGGAGATTCTCATCGGGTGTGTGCGGGATACCAAAGATCACTGCATCAGATGCTATACGTTTGTTTTCTTGTTCGTCTAGTGAATCGATAGAGTTTTGGAGTGTTGTTGTAACGTCTGCAATTTGATTATTCATGTCGGATAGTTGTTGCTTATAATCATTAAGTTGAGATTTTGTGTTTGTAAGTTCAGTGTTGACATTAGATGATAATGATTTCAAATGAAAAACGTCAGATTTGAGTGTTTCAATATCGGCGAGAGAGTTTGTAATGGATGACTCAAGTTGTGAGACTCTGTTAACAACATCGGATATATTTTTATTAACTTCGACGAATTGACATTGCAGTTGTTGCTAGAGTGATTCATTATTTTCTTTAAATTGTTTTGATAGGAGAGTAATGATAAACTCACTTTGCTTGTTAAGTTTTTCATCCAGTTTATCCATCAAAGTTTTACTTTCATCAGCCATATTGTGTTTTGAATTTTTTTTGCGTGAGAGTGGGTCCACGGGGGTTCGAGGTGATTGAGTTTTAATTTTGGAACTGGATAAATTGTTTCGTTGATTGTTCGAATCAGACATTAGAGAAGGTTTGAACAATCGTTTTTTATAGAAATGTCACAAACTAAGAAATTATTTTAAAATGTTTTAAAGAAAGGTAATGTAACCAATACACTATAAAAACTTTTCACTTTTGTATAGATAATTAAAAATGTTATTTATAGTTCTTAAAAGAAGTCGATTTGGATAACTTAGAATTGAATTAAACCAATATGAAACTGCCCACCAAAATAACACGTCTAATCAGTAGCTCTCTTCATTGGTTAGATTACGATTACCACATAAAAAATAACCATAGAGGTATTAACGAAACCTACTCACACCTTAAACGTGACTTTTTCTTCCCGTTTATGAAAAAGAAAATAACTAAAGTCATAAATAACCGCGATTCTTGCCAAAATCTTAAATACGACAGGAAACCTCAAAAAATAGAGTACCAAGTTCCAGAAAATCCCGAAAAACCCCTAGATATTGTGCATATCGATATTTACAGTATCAATAACCAAAAGATCTTAACCATAATAGATAAATTTTCTAAATTTGCAGCCGCATATACAGTTCCGGCTAGAAATAGTTTGACAATAATTAAATCCCTCCTTCTTTTTATGAGCCTCCACGGCATTCCAACAAAACTTATTTCAGATCAAGGAGCTGAATTTACTTCAACTGTTTTCAAAGACTTTATCAATCAATACAACATAACCCAACATGTTACGTCATTACAACAATCAAGCAGCAACTCCCCAGTTGAAAGACTCCACTCTACCCTCACAGAAATTTATAGACTCATTTATACAAAACATAGGGACAGAGACCACGAGGACATACTAAACGAAACCTTGATAACTTACAATAACTCCATTCACTCTGCAACCAAACTGACACCATATGAACTCTTTTACGGAAGGATATACAAATTCAAAAACATAAAATATAATAATGTTCATGAATACCTTAGTAAATTAAATGAATTTCAGGCAGAACTATTCCCCTCCATCAAAGAAAAGGCAGAAAACCGGATAGTAAAAAATATTACTAAACTAAACCTAAATAGAGAAAAACCCTATAGCATAAAAGCAGGATCGTTCATATATAGGAAAGAAAATAGAAGGAATAAACTTACTCCCAGATTCAGTAGACATAAAGTAAAAAATAATAGGAAAGTCACAGTTCTAACCAATAATAATCAAAAATAAAAAGAAAGACAGAAAAGAAGACGTAAATTTCAGGCTGACAATCATCATTCTACTAATAACGACGACCACAACGCAGAAAATGGAAATACAAGATCTGACCAATAATCACGGACTTCTGACAATGAAACTAGGAACAGCCAGAACAATAAAGACGTACACAAATTAAATCCACATAATACGCTTAGAGGATTACGAAGAAAACATTATGACAATAGGCAACTCCCTGAAAATTTTCGACAGAATTGACGGCTTTAATGACTCACTTAACGTGATTAAAATCAAATACGAACAACTAAGAACTAAGTTCAAAACATTAACACCAAATTTGAGACAAAAGAGAGGACTTATAAATGGTTTAGGAACAGTCGTAAAAAGTATAACAGGAAACATGGACGCCGACGATGCCCTATCCATAAATAATAAAATTGAAGAACTATCACAAAGACAAAATGATATTGAGGAACAAGGATTTAATCAAGATAAACTCAATAAGCGAATGATAGACAGATTTGACAATATTATAAACCACATAAACACACAACAGAGATTTATTGAGAAGTACTTAACAAATACCGAAAAAACTTTAGGCAATAAGATTAGGTCAGAAGAAAACTCGATCAGATATATTCAATACTTAAATCAGATTAACTTCAACATCGAACTACTAAATAATCATCTAGCTAGCATTTCCGAAGCCATAATCCTCGCGAAATTAAATATTATATCCAAACATATATTAAACACAGACGAATTATCCTTTATCTATGATCTTTTCCAAAACCAGTCAGTAGAAATTAAATCAGACGAACACATATATGAACTATTGGGGCTTCATGCCTACTATAACCACTCAAATATAATCTTTAACGTACAAATACCTTCCTTAAAAAATGAAATATCCTCCTTTTTCCACTTAATCCCCATTCCAATTAAAAACAAACTACTTGATACCAAACCCTTTTGCACCTTTACCAATAAAGAAATTCAATATTTTGACAAAAAATGTGAACAAATAGAAAAAATATTCTATTGTAAGGAAGAAAGAAACCAGGAGACCAATGTCGAGAAAAGCTGTATCGCCAACCTAATCACCAACAAACCTGCACATTGCAAAACAATAGACGTGGACCTAACACACCAGATCTACCAACCCGAACCCAACTACATCCTTTTTATAAACATCCCAGAAATGGAAGTTAGATCAACATGTGGCCCGGAATTACAAAAACTCGAAGGCATATTCATAATCCATTACACAAACTGCAGTATCGAAATCAATAAGATAACATATGAGAGCAGAAGCAAGATGTTTCTGGATGAAGTTCATATCTACCCCATATCATTCAACAGAATGAACACCTCATCATCCCATAAAATCAACCTTCAAACACTACAGAATTTCCACTTCGAAAACAAAGAAGCAATACACTACCTGAAAAAAAGCACATACCAAAGACAGATCATCGACTACACTATCATTTCCACAATCATCGGATTCTTAATCATAACATACCTTGTGAGAAACCGCATTCCTAACGATCAGCCAGCATCAACATCTGACACCAACAAAAACAACAAACAGATTCCAGCAGTAAACATAATGTTAGCTCCGGCAAAAGACGCTTACAGCCTCTTCGACCGTAGCTCACTCCAGGGGGGGAGGAGTTACATACCTGACCTCCATCCCGGTCATTGGCATAAGTACAACATAAGTCGCCTAACCTCATTCGCAACATCAGCATATTTCACCATAAACTCTTTTCGTAACTTAATATAAATTTATTTTCAATCAACAATTATTCTTTTTGTAACTTAATATAAATTTATTTTCAATCAACAATTATTCTTTTTGTAACTCGATATAATATGTGCTGCCTCACAGTATTTTGACAAATATAAATAGATTGAATGTAATGTTTTTGATTTGAGTTGTGAATAAACCTGGCTTGCTGCCGCATAGTAGAAAATAATTTGTTTTTTTTCATTAATTCCGAAGCAGTAACCTTAACTCACGCAGCTCTGGAATCGCTTCCACCATTCAACAACAGTCATCTAGAAGCATTAAACCATCTCCAGATTCAACTCTCTACCCTACAACATCAAGGTCTCCCCAAGTTGAACGACAAGGTATTCTTCAATAGCATTCATCACCACTTTGTCAGCTTTTTTGCTCTTCTTCTTTCAATGAGCTTTGGAATTATAATTATTTGCAAACTCCGGAAGAGATTGACGTCAGCCGCTAATTCCACACCTGTTTCACAACCAAGAACACAGTACGATGTCAACGTCATATGAGAATACAGTTGAATTGAGCCATTCAACGCGGGGAAGTATGTTAAACAACATAAACAACAATAATGCTGACTGTACTACATTCTGAAATGGATACAACGAACGAACGCGGTGGCGTTCGATCGTTGCATATCGACCCACATTGAATTATATTTATTCATTGTAAGCATTTATTTTATTTATCCATTGTAAGCATTGCATATGCAATTAATAATAAGTATATTTATTCATTGTAAGCATTTATTTTATTTATCCATTGTAAGCATTGCATATGCAATTAATAATAAGTATAAAAGAGGCAAATAAATATCATTTTAAAATACTTCGTTTGAGTATAGTAATTTGATCGACATTTCACATACAGTTCAGGTTTCAAGTGCTTGCAATTGGTATCATCCAATATCAACTTAATTGTGCACCATTTTACACATAATAAACAAATCAAGTTCAAGTGCTTGTATTTGCTATCGAATTGTGTTCTGCACATTAATAATTCAAAGTGTGAAATGCATTTGCCATTCCTCAGCATTAGTTGCTTCACATGCTTGCAAGGAATTGCCGAAAACTATTGAACAGCTAATGCGAGGAATTTCAACAAATTTGCAAAAAGTTCAGCAGAGTTAATTGAATTTCAAGAGTATTTTGGTGGGCAAGTAAAAAAATTAAAAACCAGCTAGTACTCGCTGGCTTTCACTACAACCTTGCGTGGTAAGGCTTATTGAAAATTGGGAAATACTGAAATCTTATTTCCGATTGGCGTCATTTGAAGACAAGAGAAAAAAAGCAGACACTATTTACGAAAATCATGTAAATTATTATTATGTTTATTGTAGCAAAATTTTACATTTTTTTTTTCAACATGGCTGAATTGCACAATTTACATAGATATGGTCATATTCTACCTTACTTATGTCAATTATAACTACAGTATTTGAGATATTTTATTTAATTAAAATTTTATTCGAAGGAAACTACTGACAAAACCTTCATTCAAAATGAAAAAATAAAAAAGATTAAAAACTACCTAAATTATGATATCTTGTCAGAGATACATAGGATGAGAGAAGGGGGGTGATGAGATTCTTGATTTTATTCCTCAACCTCATTACAAGCAAAGTATGTTCAGTAGATATTTTACATTTTTATCAGTTAATATATAAATATAATTTAACAAAAAGTAAATATATAAATAATAACAAAAAATAATTAAAAAATAGCACGAACAAAAATCAGCCTTAATACTTAAATAATATCACCGATTGGGTTCATCACTTCAAATAAATAAATAGTTAAGTAAATAAATAAATAAATAAGTAAGAACAAATAAATAAATAAATAAATAAATAAATAAATAAATCAATAAATAAATAAATAAATAAATAAGTAAATTAAAGAATTAATAAATAATTGAATATATAAATAAATAAATAAAAACTATCGAATAAATAAATATATAAATGAATAAATAAATAAATAAATAATAGTAAATAGTTAAATAAATTAACAAATTATTAACACGTATACAAATAAATGAATAAATAAATAAATATATTGATCAATAAATTAATGGCATTATAATGAAAACATATTCGAACAAGAACAAATAAGTGATAATAATATATACGAGAACATATAAACTTGTTATGAAACCAAGCTAGAAATCAGCACGTTGTCTGATGATTCACAAGAGTGTTTGTATTTTTCATTTAACTTCAGGATTCTAGATTGTACATTTTCAATATTTGCCAAGGTGTGCAGTTCCTCAGTAGAAAAATGCCAAGGTAAATTTAATATTATTTTTAAAGTTTTATTTTGGCTTATTTGAAGCCTTCTTAAATGGGTTTTTTCACATTCACCCCAAGATGGTGAGCCATAAAACATAGCTTGAAATATTGATTTGAAAATTAAAAGTTTATTATCAGTACATAGTTTGGACCGTCGAATAATAAATGGATACAGAATCTTTATTGTGACATTGACTTTTTGTATTATATGTTGAATGTGTAATCCAAAATTGAGTTTTGCATCAAGATGTACACCTAGATATTTAGCATTAGTACCCCAGTTCACCCTAGCACCACCGATTTGAAGGCTATTACTCGGTAAGAAGCAAGCTTTCCTTTTTCGAGTGAAAAAGACAGCCTGCGTCTTAGAAGCATTCAATTTTATTTTCCAATCATTGATGTAATTTTGTATTTTATTTAAATCAAATTGCAAGTTGGTTTCTATTACGGAACCAACTGAATCTGATGTATAAATACAGGTATCATCTGCAAAAATACCCTTTTCACAATATCTTAAGCTAGGGAAATCTGAAGTAAACAATATGTATAAGATTGGACCAAGAACCGAACCTTGAGGTACATTTAATTTTGGTGGGGGCAAAAACCCCCATTTATTCGGCTTAATACAAGCTAATTCTTAGTCTAACTTAAAAACTAAGAACTTAAGCTAACGTTAGTGAGGGGGAGGGCGTTTCAGAAGCCGGAGTTTTAAGGAAGGAGTACTGAGGTTAAAGTCGAAGGAGGACAAATTCGAGTTAACACCCCGCAGCATGCGAGAGATAGGTTCGTTGGAGCCATAACAGGTTCGGTGGGTGGGTATGTAAAAGAGACGAGTGGTACGTGTATTACGAGGGTTAGTATTAAAAGAGACAGAGTTGTAGAGTGACATGCAGTCAACGGAACCAGAGAGTAGTCGATGAATGAAGAGAATGTCTGATATATCTTTTCGTTCCTCCAACGAGTTCAGGTTGATTAGTTTAAGGCGGTCTAAAGGAGGCAGAATAAAAGGGTTATTCCATGATAGACCCCGAAGAGCAAAGCGTAGGAAACGACGCTGGATGCTCTCGATTCTGGAAATATGTGTAAATTGGTAAGGGGACCAAACTTGAGACGCGTATTCTAGGAGTGGACGAACGAATGATATGTATAAGGACCGGGTAACGTAGGGATTGGAGAATTCTTTAGACCATCTTTTGATGAATTCTAGTGCTGAGTTTGCTTTGAGAATGATATCGTCTATGTGAGAAATAAAATTAAGCTCAGGGTCACATAAAACGCCAAGGTCTCGAATATTATCGACGGAGGGTATGGGTTGATTATGGATCAGGTAGAGACGGGGAGGAGATTTTATGCGTTTGCGTGAAAAAGTGATTGATTGACACTTGGCGACGTTTAGCTCTAGGCAATTTTTTAGATACCATACTGAAAAATTGTCAAGATCTTGTTGAATAAGAGAAGAGTCATGTCTTGAGGAAATGGTCTTGAAAAACTTGGTATCATCAGCGTACAGAGAAATAGAAGAATATTTGATGATTCTTTCGATATCGTTTATAGCAAGAATGAATAAAAGTGGGCCCAGGTGGCTTCCTTGGGGAACCCCAGATGTAGCTAAGAAAGGACTAGAGGTGGCAGATCTTAAACGAATGCTGTAAAAACGGTTTTCAAGGTAAGAAGAAATCCATTGTAACAAAGAGGGTTCGAAGCCAAGAGTGGACAATTTGAAAAGAATAAGCTTATGGGAAATTTTGTCAAAGGCCTTGATGAAATCCGTTGAGACAACATCAACTTCGTGGCCTTTCTCTAAGGCTAAGAGGGTGAAGGACACGAATTCAACAAGGTTAGTGGTAGTAGATCGACATTTGAGGAAGCCATGTTGTGAGGGGGAGATGAGAGATTTACAATGGAAACTTAAGGTTTCATACAAAATACTTTCAAAGAGTTTGGGTATGTGCGAAAGCTTGGCAATGGGCCGATAATTGTTAATATCACCCTTCGGACCCTTTTTGTGTATTGGGATTATGAAAGATGATTTCCATATCTGAGGAAATTCACCTTGATTAAGGGAAAGGCTGAAAATTTTTGAAAGAGGAAGAGAAAGGGTGGAAGAGCATTTTTTTAGAAAAATGGCAGGGAGACCATCTGGACCAGGATTAAATTCATCATTAAGTTAATTCAATTTATATTCGATGAGAAAAGGATCGACGGTACGAGGGAGAAGCGGTCCTAGAGAGAAACTTTGGAGATAATTGAAATAGACAGAATCGGGTACAAAGGAGTCATCGGCAAAAGTTTGTTTGAAGAATGTGGCAAAAACGTTGGCAATAGTGCTGGGATCGTTTGAAGTTTCGTTATTGAGAGAAAGAGATGTTGGGTAACCATCGGATTTTCTTTTGTAGTTGACAAAATGAAAAAATGACTTCGGATCCTTGATAAGATTGGATTGTGTTTCCGCTATATAGCGTAGGTAAAGGAAATTGTATAGTTCGGTAAAATGTAGATAAGAGCCAAGATAGTTAGAATAGTCAGTAGGAGAACGAGAGCGGAGGTATATTTCCCACAATTTATTTCTTTTATTTCGGAGAGAACAAAGTTTGTGATTATACCAAGGTGGAGAAGAAGACGAAGTTTTGTGGCGGCAAAAAGGAACATAAAGAGAAGTAGAGTTGAATATTTCTCTGTAGAATATGGTTATGGCATCGTTTACGGTAGAGTTATCAAAATTAAAGGTTACTTTGTTGAGGTATTCATTTATAAGGCGAAAGTTTGCTTTGTGGAAGTCGTAAGAAGACAGATCTGTAGGCGGGGTGGACTGTAAAGGAGAATCATGAAAATATGAAAAAAGAAGTGGCGGATGGAAGTTGTCGATGGTCGATAGAGAAAGAGGGCTTAGTGAGACAGAAGAGTTAATGGGGTCTGTTGTGAAGATAAGGTCAAGTTGTCTACCCATGAAATTTGAGATTCCGCTAACTTGGCAGAGGCTAGAATCAGCAAGGCTATCTAAAAACAGACATTCTTTGGCAGATGAGGGATTCGAAGCAGAATAAAATGAGAAATCGTCTGATGGAGTCCATTTTAAATAAGGGAGGTTAAAATCCCCAAAAAGGAGGATTTCATCATGTGGCTCACACAAGTCAGTGATTTTGTCAATTGTTTCAATGGCAAGCTCATAGGATTCGATAGGTTGTGAAGGTCAGATGTAACAACAGACAACGTAGAGTGACTTTCGGGGTAGTGAAATCTTAATTGACACATAATCAAGAATAGGGGAAGAAGAAATGGCTATAAGGGAAGAGTCAATAGTATTTTTTACAGCAAGAAGGACACCACGGCTAGGGCAATCGTTGGTGGGTTGGCTAAGATCGTCATCACGATAAACGTTAAAAGCAGAAGGGAATAATTCTTGATTTTTGATGCATGGGATAAGATTCGTTTCAGTCAGTGCATATAATTCGAAGGGTAGGGCATGAGTTTGTTGCAAAACTGACTGAGTTTTCGAACGAAGGCCTCTTACATTTTGGTAGTAGAAAGAAAAAGGGAGGTTTTTGGAATGAGAAGCGGAAATTGGGAGTTCATTAGAAACGAAAAAACCGATCATGGTCAGCTCTGCTGCGCTGAAGGTGCGAGATTCGCTTTGTGAATGAATATACTGTCCCAGGGCTTCAAGATCATTTGCCACCTTTTGGGGAGACAAATTTAGAAAATTATGGTATTTTATGAAGAGGTTTTTAAGACTGGCGAAATCGGTAGGGAGGCCTTCTTGTTGAATGGAAACTATTACGCTTGTTTTCGTTTTACCTTCATAGCAGACAGAGTCGGGTTTATCGTGCAGATACGCCAAAAACAGTCGAATGTTGTCGTAGGTTTTCTTATCTCTAAGCCTAGAGAGAGCATAGCGACATTCGGTGGATTCACTAGATTGTTGGGTGCATTTGACTGTAGGGGGTATAAGAGGATCAATAAAGGAAGAAGAGGATGTTGCGGTTGGGATAGTTGTAAAGGATTGGCTGGGTATTAATGAAGGAGTAATAGATATCGGGGGAGAGGTAGAGTAGACTGATGAAGAGGTGGGGATTGATGGATAAGGTCTGGAAGAGGATCTGTGGTTAGGTGTTGTAATGGGAAGAGAAATTGGTGAGGGGTTAAGAATATGAGAACTTTGAAAATTAGGATATTTGGCTTCAGAACTAAGGTCAGCATTTGGATTTAAATTAGTTGGTGTTAACTGGGTTGGAGTTGAGAGAAGCGGGGATTTGGAGTGAGTAGAAGGAGTTAGGTTAAAAGAAACCCGTTGATTTCTAGGTTTAGATGAGTTACTGGCAAAAGAGGAGTTCTGAAAGAGGGAATGAGAAAAGTTAGGTAAGATACCCGTTTTAAAGGACCAGTTGTTACTAGGGATTTGTTTATTTCGCGTTGAGGACAACTGTTGAGGCTGACGAAAGGGATTTTGACGTTGCTGTGGCATATAGTTGGGGGATGGTATGGGTTGGTTAGATGAAAAGTGTCTGCGTTTGGAGGTATTAGTTATCTTAGAAGTAGGATTGTTATGTTTAAGGTTGGTCTTCCATTTCGATAACATCATGCTCTCAAGGCGAAGTGATCCAGTAGGGTGGTAAAACATCCAGTCGAATTTGGAAGAAAACTGGATCTTATAACTTCTGGACGACACCCGATGACATTCAGACACAGAGATGGAGAATCGACGTTTAAAGTAAGACCTAACCCAGGTCACATTGGCAAAGTGGGGAGTGTTTTTCAGGCAATAGCAGCTATTGTTGGCGGTATCCAGTTTCTTTAGTCGATTATTCCATTCAGATAGCTTCCAGGGGACGCCAAATTTAAAAATTGAGGGTGACGACGGATGTGATTTAAGTGGCTGTTGGTTGGGCGGGTGATGACTCACGAACAGGAGGAGAAGTTTCATCCGCAATTTGTGGGAGTAAAGAAGTCTCAGCATTCTGGATTTCATCAAGGATAGATAGACTGTTGTACACCGTTACCGGTTCTGGTCTGGTGTATCTTGGTTCATCTAAAATATCCTTCAAGAGCAGCCGTAATTCCTTCGAATGATTGTTCAAGCAATCCATGTCTCGATGCATTTCTAAAGTCCGTTGACCATTACTACTTAAGACATACCCGATAGATATTACCTCAGCAGAAACTCTAGACAGCAAAGATGTGGCACTATGTAGCTCGTTGTAGATTTGGTTGAGCAAGGTTTGATCAGGAGAATAATAAGGAGATACTGTTTTAGACGAGGTACCTTGCAGAAAAACTTCTATGTCGGATCGAAGGGTATTGAATTTGGATGAAATGTTATTATTGAGGTCAATAATCGAGTCATTGGACGAGTGAGGCAGTTTATTTAACATGGTAAGTTGCTTCTCTATGCTCAAAAGCTTAGAAAAACATTGAGAAGAGGAGAGTTGCAATTGTTCATGAAGTTCTTCAACACTTTTAATAATGAGATCGCAGTTCTTAGAAAAGTTTTGGATTTTATTCGCACACTTATTATTATCACTAGATAAAGAGTCATTAAGGCATTTGATTGCTAGCATAATGTGTGACAGGGAGATACCCTTGCATTCGTCACAGAAGAACATAAAGTTCTTCTTGAAATCATTTAAGTAAACAAATGATCTCTTTCCGAGGCCAACACAGGAGGGGTGAAACATGCTACCACAAATGCCGCTACAACTTATCCACTCAGCATTGGAATCAGTGTTGACACAGATTGGGTTCCCGCACTTGGATGACATAGTTATTATTTTATTATTATTATTATTATTTTTTTTTTTGTTTAATGGGTACTGGGCAGTGGTTGAGTCACAATAATAAGGGCAGGGTACGCACAAAAAATTTAATTCAGACAGGTAATAGGGTCACAGATTTTTATATTTTCACCACGATAAGTGAGACACGGCAGAAACAAAACAAAAAAAAGAATTATTTGTTTAAATGGGAACACTCGCGATAATGCAAACGGTGTGAAAATGACGACACAGCAGAATGAGTCAGAGGTAATGGGGATTGTTAAAAAAAAATTAAATGCACGGAGCAGTACTAAAGTGCGACTTTACTCGATGGCGGTTGAAATTGAATGTGCTTCAATGTTAAACATTTCAGACGAACAACTATTAACAAATACTTTAAATCTTCTTGAGAAAAGAAATGACTTAATAATTTTTATCAGGTACAATGGAAAATTTAAAGTTACAAGTTTGTGTAGAAGGCCTATGTGCCAGACAGTATCAAATGCCTTCTCGATATCAAGTAATACCATTCCAGTGCTTTTTCCCATCCTAAAATTATTTTTCACATCCCTTGAAATTCTATGTACTTGATGCACAGTACTATGATAAGCTCTAAATCCAAATTGTTCTGGAGGCAGCAGGTTATTTTGATTTATATGAAACACAAGTTTATTTTTAATAATTTTTTCGATGCATTTGCTTAGAGAACTAAGAAGACTAATAGGCCTGTAGTTGGAAGGTTCAGAAGAACTTTTACCTGGTTTCAAGAGTGGTATTACCTTTGCTGTCTTCCATTCCCTTGGGAAATATCCAATTTTAAGACAACAATTAAACAGCTGTTTTAAGAATTTCATACAACACCTTGGAAGATTTTTTAAATATATATTTTTAATGTTATCCAATCCTATACCTTTCCTTGTTTTTAAAGTGGATAATATTGTTTGTATATCATTTGTAGAAACAAAACTTTGATCCACTTCAATTAAATTTGAATCTATCATATCAACTGATCTATTGACCATAGCTTCAATCAAGTTATTACGAGGTACACTAGAATTGTAAGCAACGGAATGGTTGGCATAAAAATTCTCAGCTAAGGCGTTAGCTTTCTCTGAGTTTGAAAGCATAAGCGTAT
Source organism: Dasysyrphus albostriatus (assembly GCA_946251815.1). NCBI lineage: Eukaryota > Metazoa > Arthropoda > Insecta > Diptera > Syrphidae > Dasysyrphus > Dasysyrphus albostriatus. The sequence goes on along the minus strand of OX276335.1, from coordinate 157,643,354 downwards.
TGCCTGTTCTTAAAGCTGGAATATGTATTTTACTTTTTTTGATAACCTTGATAATATTCCAAAATGGTTTACTTGATTTTTCTAAGCTTTGCAATTTCCGGTTCCATGAGTTATTTCTGTAAATACTGATTGAATTCTTTATCATTGCATTAAGAATTTTTACTTCTGATAACAAGAACTGATCTCTTGTCCTCATCCATCTAGTTCTTAAGCTGTTTCTAATCTTAATCATTCGAACTATATCAGTTGGCAATTGGTTCGCACTGCCAAGTTTAATATTTTTTTTGGTACAGCTTGGTCCACACTATCAATAATTGAAGTTGTAAAATGTGATAAACTTTGGTCAATATCATTTTCATTTACTTCTCCTGTAAGAGGGTAGGGCATAGCCTGTAATTTATTGCGCATTTGTCTCTTATAAATTCCCCAATTTGCATTTTTAATATCCAAAACTTCATTTCTTTCAACTATGGGAGATCTAAAGACCCCTATATTGACTGGCAGATGGTCAGAACTTAGTTCTTTAATAACCATGGGCTGGCAGAAAATTCCTGGCAAATTAGTGAGGAACGGATCCAAGGTTGAGGGACTCGATCGATTGTTTGTAGGGTAATATGTTGGGTGCGGGGGGTACAAAATATCAAACGGATGTCTCATGTTTAAATTAGCAAGTATATTTCCCCAACTATTAGCTCTTAGACAACCCCAATTCCTGTGCCTACTGTTAAAATCACCACCTACTAAAAACACATCATTTAAACTAACTAGTTTTCTCAAATCATTATTAAAGTCAAAATGTTTCTGTGGAGATGCAGCACCACCTGGAAAATAAGCTGAAAATATTTTAATTGAAGATCCATTTGCAAAAGGGATCTCAATACCAATGTTTTGAATAACTTTAGTATCAACAATTGGCATAACTTTATGTCTAATGGTTTTTTTTACTACAACGGCAACACCACCACCCCTTCTCTCATCCTTGTCTAGACGATAACAATAATAATCCCTATTTGATAATTTATCATTAAAGCTTAGCCAAGTTTCAGAAACTAAACCTACATCTACGTTATATTTGCTTATAAAAGCAAAAAACTCAA